>JAYESA010000012.1:186019248-186619248 GCA_036927795.1 Iris macrosiphon
CTTGTTCCTCTTTTTTCTTTTTCCCCCTCTATGGTTTTGTATTTCATATCTTTGATTTGCTCGTAATCAGGATCGTATGTGAGCATGTACAACCTGTGTGATCGCACATAACCCCAAATATAGGAATGCCCCAAATATTTTAGAGTTAATTGTCCAAATGCTGCATGAGGAATGTCGTGGTCGCCGTTTTGGTGATTGATATGGGTTTAATACATTGTTTTGTGAATCTTAAACAAGAAAATTGTACTTCTTCTGTGCCCATCATTGAAAATTGCATTTTGTGCTTGAGAAGTCTTACATCGCCTAACTGATCAATGCTAGTTCCTCATATCCTACTGTTTGTCAAAATGGTATGTAATGCAAGAGCAGTAGAGTAAGAGTTTGTTTGGATAGTCAGCTTTTACCATGAATATAATCAGGTTTGATCTTTGGCTTTGTGTGACTTTTAGCTCATAGCCTAGGCTCGAAGGAAGCAAATATAGGCTACAATCATGCTTGTGGATTATTTTGGTTGGCTGCAGTGTTCCGGACATCCGTATGACCGGTATACCGGTTTTGAGGAAAAATCAATACAACTTGGATAGAAAAATCGGTTCATAAATATATTGACCGATTTGACCGATATACCAGTCGATATTTGATAGGTATATTTGACTAGCACAAAGGTAACATTTGCGTGTTTAAGTTTGTTGATTGAAATATAATAGATTTTTTATTTTTTTTTGGATATTTTAAAATTAAAAATTTGATAATTTTTTTTTCTCAAACCGAGTGTATACTTCTCTCTCTAACCTTATCCAAAAAAAAGTAGACAATAAGGAGATAAGATGAGAATAAGATGAAGCGTTGAATGAAGAAAAAAAATTTACCTCTCAGAATGAAAATAAATAAATTTAGCTTTGGAAAATAAAGAGACGACAATAATATTTTATTAGCTTAGTAGCTTATGTATTTTTTTATGTTTTATTTTTTACATTTTATCTTTTGGAGATACTTTTAGATGTTTAGTGAGTTTTACAAAGAAAGAGTTTTACCTAATTATTAGATTGTTTTACCTAATTATTAGATTGAAAGATTGAAGGATGATTTTGAGTTATTATTATTGGAATTATTTAAGAATATTTGATATATTTATATTAGTATTTTTATTTTAATATGCATGTCTCGTATATGAAGTGGATTATTGTTTTTTACATTATGGGTTCATATTGTCCACTATGTTTTATATATCGTCGGGTTTTTGGTTTCCAGTATGATAAACCTCTAACTGGCGGTATGAGATCTATATCCGATATTAGGAATCTTGATTGACTGTAAATGTACTGTAACAAATGTTACAACATTTACATCATTTACATTATTTGTTTTGTTGTAAATAATTCAACTTGATGGAAATGATGTAGTTGTAACATTTGTTGGCACGTTTAAATGATACAACCTGTTGGAAATGCTATAAGTGGCTTACCATGGTACAATATATACATCACCGTCATTCGATATCATGTTGGCGAGAAGATCGAGAGCAAATACAATCATCTGTAATTGCGCTATTGATATTTCGTCCTAAGATTTAAATCTATAGTTGGGTTCTTAACAAATGTCTATAGTTGTCAAGAAAAAATATCTATAGTAGGGTTCTTGACATTTTGTCCTAAGATTAAAATTTACATCAAATATCGATATTAAACCTCTATAGATTAATAGCCTTGGAACTTAGAAAAATTTACTAATTTAGCAAATATTAAATAATCAATAAATTAATATTGTATTAATTATTGATTAATTAATAACATATTAATTTATAAATTATTCCTTATTTTTTAAAATATTGTACAATGTATTTAGTTTTCGGTTTTTTTAAATAAAGTAATATATTTAGATATAATTGCAATAAAGGGGAAGGGTTTTGTGAAATTATAAGTAAAGGGATAACTCGCAAACTCAGTTGGCGAGTTGTTGGGGCCCGCCAACTCAGTTGGCGGGTTGGAGTTGGGACCGCCAACTCAGTTGGCGGTGGGAGTGGGAGTTGGATATATATATATATATATATATATATTATATATATATATATATATATATATATATATATATATATATATATATATTATTTTTTTTCTAAATCAATTAAAATTTTTAAATGGATAATAACAAATTATCTATTATAATATTACAAAAAAATTATATTGATAATACCAAAACAAAAATATTTATTAAAATTTTAAATCTAAAAATTTAAATAATACCAAAAAATATCAAATAAATAGTATTATGGGATATTTTAGCAAATGTTCCTACAAAAGATGTCATAAAAAATCGGTTAAAAGAGTGCGGACATATCTTAAAATTTTATCTATATATATTTGTATAGATAAAATTTCACTTTTATAGATTTATATAGATATATATACAATTATCTATATATGTTTAGAATTTTACTAATTACGTAGATATATATAGATATTTTTTTTAGATAATTTCACTAATAAGTATCTAAAATTTTAGTGAAATTATTTAAAAAAATTTAGATATATATAGATAATTAGTAAAATTAGTAGATATTTTAGTGAAATTATTTAAAAAATGTTTAAAATAAAGTAAATCCCCTCCATTATTTAAAATAAAGTAAATCCCCTCCATTATTTTATATACATTATTTTAGTGAAATAATTTTGTAAATGGAGATTTTTTTTTAACGGTTTTAAATAATGGAGGGGATTTACTTTATTTTAAACATTTTTTTAAATAATTTCACTAAAATATCTACTAATTTTACTAATTATCTTTATATATCTAATTTTTTTTAAAATAATTTCACTAAAATTTTAGATACTTATTAGTGAAATTATCTTAAAAAAATCTATATATATCTACATAATTAGTAAAATTCTAAATATATATAGATAATTGTATATATATCTATATAAATCTATAAAAGTGAATTTTTATCTATACAAATATATATAGATAAAATTTTAAGATATGTCCGCACTCTTTTAACCGATTTTTTTTATGACATTTTTGTAGGGGCATTTGCTAAAATATCTCATAATACTATTTATTTGATATTTTTTTGTATTATTTAAATTTTTAGATTTAAAATTTTTAATAAATATTTTTTTTTTTAGTATTATCAATATAAATTTTTTGTAATATTATAATAGATAATTTGTTATTATCCATTTACAAAATTTAATTGATATAGAAATTTTTTTTTTAATATATATATATATATATATATATATATATATATATATATATATATATATATATATATATATATATATATATCCAACTCCCACTCCCACCGCCAACTGAGCGGTCCCAACTCCCACTCCCACCGCCAACTGAGTTGGCGGGCCCCAACAACTCGCCAACTGAGTTGACGAGTTATCCCTTTACTTATAATTTTACAAAACCCTTCCCCTTTATTGCAATTATATCTAAATATATTACTTTATTTAAAAAAAACCGTTTAGTTTTTCATTTTACAAACTAAACATTCTATGTATTTGTTTAACCAAGTAAAATTCGTAAATCTATTTTTTTTCCTAAAAATATATTGCATACTATTCAATGTACTACATTATTCTATTTTATGACCATTTAACCAAGCAAAACTTTTACATAGTTTCTCGTTTTATAAACTAATAATTCTATGTATTTGTTTAACCGAGTAAAATTTATAAATCTATTTATTTTCTCGAAAAGAGATTCTATATAGTTCAATGAACTGCATTATTCTATTTTATGAACATTTAACGAAACAAAAACTCTATTTAAAAATAAATCCAAGGTGACATCAATTTCAAGAAGAAACAAACAATGATTGAATTATATTTTAGAAATGCCTCATAGTCGAATCATAAACACTATGTATATCAAAATTTTAATTTATATATTACGAGAATTTGTATGCGCTTTTCATGGTCATGCGCATAGGTTCTCGTCGGAAAGTGCCATGTGGCGATGCTCTGATGTATATAGACAAACATAATTATTGCGCTGACGTAAGAGCTGACATTTTATGACTAGCCGTCGTTTGCACGCATTACGGAACGACACAGTTTTTAATGCAGTGTCAGACCGACTTATGCGACTAGACAGTATGCGCTTAAGCGCATAGCGCATGACTTTATTTACAAAATATTGAAGTTCTTTGTTTTTGTACCCAATGCACGTAGATGTGGACGCATAGTGCTTACTTCACTGGTTCAAACTATCCTATTTGAGTAGCTCGGCGCATAGCTGTTATGCCGTATGCGCATGGACTCAGTTTTTTTTCATACTTCTACACTCTTCTCAATTTTTAGTCATTTCCAAACCTCGTTATAAGAGTAGAGATAGAGATATACGAAAAAAAAAATATAAATAAATAAATATATAAACGAATATGAGTTATAGGCTCATATTCTTATATGAGTCATGCACATGTGGACCAATATGAATGGATTCCTACATCCCATGTGAACCCATGTACACTAATACACTCAATTTCTATTAGTCCACATGTGCATTGGCTCATGTAGAAATATAGGCCTATGGTTCATATCCTTTTTTTTCATATATATATATATATATATATATATATATATATATATTATTTTATTTTATTTTTTTATTTCTTTTTCTACTCTTATAACGAGAATTAGAAATATATTATTTTATTTTATTTTATTTTTCGTATTTCTATCTCTACTCTTATAATGAGATTTGAATATATATTATATATATTCAAATCTCATTATAAGAGTAGAGATAGAAATACGAAAAATAAAATAAAATAAAATAATATATTTCTAATTCTCGTTATAAGAGTAGAAAAAGAAATAAAAAAATAAAATAAAATAATATATATATATATATATATATATATATATATACTTCAGTCCAGTCTCCGGCCAGTGATAGTAAATTCATCAGTCATATTTTTTTCTTCGTAAGGTTACACCTTCACATAATGGCATAATTAACACAGCTTTTCTTCGTAAGGTTACACCTTCACATAATGGCATAATTAACACAGCTTTTCTTCGTAAGGTTACACCTTCACATAATGGCATAATTAACACAGCTCATGTCAATTTCTAAACAATAAGTTATATACAGTTATGTGTTATTGGAACTACATCAAATATTCCTTTTCCTAATTGTTGAGAAATAACGTAACGTAAGGTTATTTCTGAAAGCACATTTAAACTTATTCAGAACAACTAATTATTTGGTACTAGTTCAGAAGCAATTTTTATTCAAAAAATTTAAAATTTACTATGGACTATTCACACCTTTCTTCTCTTCCACCATAAACCCTAATCCTAATCCCATAAACCCTAATCCTAATCCCAGAGGAGGTGGACTGTGATACTTATGATAGTCCTTCAAAACTTATGACAGTCTTAAAGATAGACGGGGACTGTCAAATTTTTTGAGACAATCGTAAAAAAAAAAAAAGTACAGTCCGAAGTAAAATATTTCGATGACATATTTATAAATAAAAAAAAAAAGTTTGGACTGACCTAGTAAGTTTGGATATGTCTTTAGAAGGCTCTTGATAAAGTCACTACAAAAATGACTCTGAACAGCCCAAATTTTTGCCATTGATAATTACAAGTTTGCCACTTCCAAAAATTACTCACCGGACTGTCCACTTCCAATTGATTTTATAATCAGGATTGTCAGTCCTACAAATTTGAAGGACTGTCAAAATTTTGACAGTCCTAACAATTGGTAGGACTATCAAAATTTTGACAGTCCTATAAATATATGTTAATTTTTTAGGACTGTAATTTTGACAGTTCTTCCAATTGGTAGGACTGTCAAAATTTTGACAGTTCGGAAGGGAGGGACAAGGCGGAGGAGCGGGAGGGGGAGGAGGAGGAGGAGGAGGAGGAGGCGGCGAGAGATGGGGGAGGAGGCGGCGGCGCGCGCGCAGAGGCGGCATCGAGCGGTAGGGGACGGGCCCGCTGCTGCTGCTTGTGCCATTTTTTTTCTGTTGTGCGCGGCGGTGGTGGCAAGCGGGGGCGGCGAACGGTGGAGGACGGGGTCGCTGCTGCGCGCGGGGACCACGACGAGCGGTGGGGGCGGCGACGAACGGTGGAGGAGCGGGAGGGAGAGCAGGAGGAGGGAGGTGAAGAGGGTGGACAACCCTAGTAAAATTTGGACTAATCTGAATAAAATTTCTTTCTAACTGGACTAGCATCAATACTGGACTAGTCCCGAGTCATTTTTGTAGTGCCTTTATCGAGAGCCCTTTAGAATTAACCTAACGTAAGCCCCTTTGGCCTTTCTTTAAGGTTTCGAGCACTCGATTTCAGAATCAATGGAGAATCCGCTCCCAATCGAAACCCTTGAAAATCCTAACAATCCCATCCCCAAATTCTCAGCTTTTACTCAGCAGCGGCACCGATCGCATCTGGACAGCGCTTCCTACCGCACTCTCCTCCAGATCTTCTCCCTCTCCCTCGACGAATCCTCAGATGGCGACAAAGTTCCCTCTCTTGGAAACCCTCGCCCTGATTTGGGGGAAACCACGCGGAACGAGGATGAGGAAGACCGAAACAGCTCGGACATTGACAAAGTTTCACACTTTGGAAACCCTAGCCTTGAATTGGGGGCAATGGGGCGGAACGAGAGGAAGGAAGACTGCCATGGAGTGGACATTGGCAAAGATTCCTGCTTTGGAAACCCTAGCCTTGAATCGGTGGAAACTGTGCCGAACGAGGAGAAGGAAGATACCAATGGAACGGACACTGACAAATACTCCTCCTTTGGAAACCCTAGTATTGTGGGTGCCAACGGATTGGGTGCCGACGGATTGGGGGAAACGATGGCGAGCGAGGAGGAGGATCAGGAAGGTCTGAACTTCACTAACCCTGACCCTAATTTAGAGTCTTT
Source organism: Iris macrosiphon (assembly GCA_036927795.1). NCBI lineage: Eukaryota > Viridiplantae > Streptophyta > Magnoliopsida > Asparagales > Iridaceae > Iris > Iris macrosiphon. The sequence continues at coordinate 186,026,140 of JAYESA010000012.1, forward strand.
GCAGCATGATGTTATTGATAACATGGAGTTGGAGATTGATGGTGATTTCGACATGGATCTTCTTAACAGTCTCATGTCCGATTGCTCCAAACTAATCAGTGTGACGGAGGAGTCGCAGGAACAATTGCTGATGGAAGACCCTAAATTGCATAGCTCGGAAGCAAGAAATCAAGAGAATGGCGAAGGCGGGAATAGTGAGCAACCCGAACTAATAGGTGGTAACGCTGAGTTGAAGGAACAATTTGTGATTGAAAACCCTAAGTCTTATAGCTCAGAAGCAAGAAATCAAGAGGAAGACCAGGGTGCAAGAATGGCGCAACCTGAACTAATTGTTGGTAACACCGAGTCGAAGGAACAATTGGTCATTGAAAACCCTAAATTGCAGAGCTCGGAAGCGAGAAATGAAGAGAATAGCAATGGTGCAGATAGTGAACCGGCGAAAGTTTCGGACTTTGAGAAGCCTGTTATAGTTGAGGAAGTAAGTGAAGGGCTGGTCGATGAAGGGGACATGGAGGAAGGGGAAATTTCTGGCGAGTTTGATTTTTCGGACGACGAACCTTTGTCGTTTCATGAGGATAGGAAGCTAGAGGAGTCTGTGGGTCAGGATTTTGCTAAGACTGAAAATCTCAATCATACCAAGACTGATTCTAACATATGTTCTGTTGAGGATCATATTGCTACTAGAGAATTAAGCCCTAGTGTGGGCACTCCTAATACCGTATCCTCCATTAGCAAGCTACAAACCAAGAACACAATTACAGGAGATAAGTTTCTTGAACCTCAAAGAAAAACAAGTTTCAGTAATGCGACTCAAGGGAGTGTCAAGTGTGACGCTATGCCCCAAGATATATCAGACACTAAGGTAGATTTCCAAACATTAGCATCACATTACTTTCTCTTTTGAATGGAATACCCTGCTCAGCTCTTAAGTATCTATATCTTTAACTATATATTTTTCATCCTCAGATTCACATCAGTGATCTCTAGTTTTAGAGTCATCCTAAATTCAGTAACAAACATGCTGCATTTGTTTCAACCTCAGTGCATAGTTTCTATTTAGTATTCTTCTTGATCATGCATTCTAGTGTGTTGGAACATCAAATGTCGACACATTGTACAATAGATGATGAATTGCTTACTTTAGAGAATCACTCAAGAAAAACTTTATGTGCTTCCATCTATCATCATGGAGACCGCAATCACTAACAGGCAAGGAGGGACCATATGCATAGACAGAAAGAGTTACGAACCGTGTCAGGGTTAGTAGGCTATATATTCTGTATTCTTTCAAACATTGCTTAATGAGGATGTCACCTTTAGGACTATATCTGTATCAGGCTTCTGTGGAATTGCTTCATGCTTAAGCTGAAAGTGAAAAGATGCACACAAATAAAAATGCTATTCTATTTAACTATACCAACCTAGCCATCTGATCTGCATATATATTAGTTTAGTGCGATTTACCTTTTTCTTTGAGCCTATCATATTTGGCAGGTAAGTCAAATTAAAAAGAAAAAGAATTAAATGTCCTAAAACATGTCTTTTGGAGTTGGTGAAATGTGGAATTGACTGTACATATTTTAGTTAAGAGAAGCACATATTCTTAATAAGCTATAGTCAGCTAGGGCTGCAATTGAGCTGAGTTGAGATGACCTTTGCATATTCAAGCTCAACTTGTTTATGACAAACAAAATTAATGAGCTGTGCTCGGGCTTGAGATCAAGCTTGAAAGTTTATGTTCAGTCTCAAGCTTGAATAGGCTCACGAGTGGCTTGGGTCGATCGGAGCTTTCTAGCTCGAACAGAGTTTATAAGTTTTAAAGCTACAAAATTAATGTTTGAACCAAGGTTACCTTGAATTCGGAATGAGAGCGGGTACAATGTATGCTACGGGTCCCAACACACGGTACGCTAGGGCTATGTTGCTTCCTAACGTTATCCGAAATGCAATATGTGGAACCGAGACGTCAAACATTTTATTAGGGGCACATACAATATAATATATTATTATTAGCAATAATGTTGTTGTTTTTTTTCAAAAAAGAAGTAGCAAGTCATCACGTCTTAAAAGAACTACATCTTCTTTTGCTTTTATCCTTGCTAAGTTGAACTTATCGTTATTGAGATTGTTGTGATATGCGAGATAGTGAATCTTCTTCTTCTTCTTCTTCTCGAGTGTTAAGTGCCTCAAACCTTTCATTCTCCAAATATGCCATCGTTGCTTTCATAGTATGTCACCTGTTTAGGTCACCGATATGTGGAAACCATGTACTAGTTTGCCGGCGAACCACGTTCAAGTACGGGTATGCACCAACTGGTATGCGGGTTGCTACCCATATGGCGAATTCTGGTAACCTTGATTTGAACAGTGCTTAAACTACCCTATTCACAATCCATTTGAACCTGATAAATGCAAATAAAGTTACGTAAAACTGAAGCATATATTGTGTCCTTTGACCCATTGGCAGCAAGCTCAAAAATAAATAACCGACTCCAGCTATACCGAGTCAAGTCGACTCATAATTGAGTCAAAAGAGTCAAGTCTAGTACTCTTCAAGCTTGTTCATGAGCTATGGAGCCGAACTTATGTTCAAGCTCACCATGTTAAGGGAATCAAGCTCAATTTTTTTTTCAAGCTCAGCTTATTAAGGAAGCTGAGTCGAGTTGAGCTCTCAAGCTGCCCTGTTCATTTGCTTTTGCGGCCCTATATTTGAGCAATACCGTACAAAGTCAAATAACCTGACCGAAGTGCATATTTATCATTTAGCGTAAATAGAGCTGGTTGTATCATGATTGGCAGGACAGTCACCTATCAAATTCAGAAAGTTCAATTGATTGTGCTATATAACTTGCCTATCTGAATTTGTGAAATATATTTGATAAGAATAGTGTAAAACAGGACACAACTTTTATTTGCATTGAATTTGATGTTCATTATACTAATCCAAATGTCTACCTCTGCATATGGATATTACTGATATATTCGGTCTATTACATAGCTCCATATATTTCAGCATGTCAAGGAACCCAAGTGTCCTTGGGAGAAGGCTTTCTATTGATAAACATTTTAGAGGACTTGCCTTAAGATTCTTATACTCTATGCCATCTTTATCTCATAAATATGAATACTGAATTTTATGGACATCTTCACATCTGTTAACCTAATTTAGATGGTTAATAGAATGAATTTCATGTGACAGTAGGGTTATCTTTGTTAAACACTATATGCCTGATTTTTAGCGTCTCCATGATCATGTTATGGATTTGTGTTGTCTCTGCTGCAGGCTGTTGAGCGGGTGAAGAGAATACGAACTCCTCTAACTGAAGAGCGTAAAGCTAAAAAGAAGGTATGTTTCTCATTGTTATGTATATTGACTTTTTTTTATGTAAGACTTGAGTGCAATTTGGCTTCTAGTTTTAGACTACATTTGAAGAAGACAAAATCCTTTTTGCTGCAATTGCTAATTACATGCATTAATTGTTCGGTTAGCCTTTTACTACTATGTTTTCTGCAGATTGCTAAGAAAAGGAAAAAAGCACAGAAAGAGAGAGAACAAGGGGTCAAGAGGTTGAAACTTCTGCCAGTAGTGAAGCCTAATAAACTTAAAGATTGCAAATACTACGTGATGGGTAAATGTCAGCAGGTTGTCTTCTTGTCTTCTAGTTGTCATATATTTTCCTTCTGCCTGAGACAATCATGAAGATTATTCTGAATTCCAATTCAGTATCTTGTATATTCTGTCACACACTGTCACAAAGATGTCAGATTGAAATATTTCTCTCTCTCGTTAGTTAATATGAGTGAGGAGCTGAAGAATCTTGCAATGTTTATAAGTATATGAGCTATCCGGCTATTTTAAAGTTTTTACTTCTGAAATGATTCACAGTACCAGCCAAAACTGATACTGGAACTGCTGAAACTGACCAGTTCCAGCCATAATTTGTATGATTGGCCGATACCTAAACTGCCGATACCTCTGATAATAGTGTGCCGATAAGAAGGGTCCTAAACTGACTCTGATACCAATATTGTGAACCTTGATTCAAACCCCATAAACTGTCAAAATGGATACTTATAGGGTCTGAAGCTGATACCGAAACCAATCGTGACTGGTTTTAGAAACCACCTGTGACAAAAAAAGTGTTATGGCTCTACACTCCTTTAGAGTAAACTGGGAAAGACAAGTTCTTGACAACTAATGGGTAAATGGGATGATGAAAATATCATGAGTTCATCATAAATGCTCTACCAGATCTGTCCAAATAATGATGGGAGTGCTTGGTTTTGGCATCCTTGGAAAATTCTTTCTTCTTTTGAATTTATCATCCAAAATTTCCCATGAGTTTGAGAAAATGAGTGTAACTGAATGACTGGAATTAACTATGGATAAGAAATCATTGCATCCATGGAAAGTTAAAGTGGCATTGACTGAAGATAAGATAAGAGATTCCTTTAACATGGTTTTGGTATCAGATAGGCGTTGGATACTTTGATACTTTGAAGATGTCACGTCAGATACAGTATACCTCCTTATCCTAAATTTGAAACTAACTTATTGTGGTGTCTAAAGCACTTCAAGATTCACACTTTACCTGATTGGATAGTTGATCACACAGGAGTAAGAACAAGAAACGCTCGAGTAATTAGGATCATAATTCATTATGATTTTTGGATCCATCTTTTGTCAAAATTTACCTCCCTTGTTAAGATATGAACCGATTTGTCCTATGTAGACACACATTAGGCGTAACCCCAAAATAATGTTGTATCCGTTTGGCTGAATCATGTCATATCCATCACATATCTGTGCTCATGCACTGTTAGTTTTATTTAGAACTATGAATAAATTTAGTATTTCTGTTTACAAAATACGGAACTGGTTACTTTTGTATGTTTGGCTTTTTATTAGTTTCACATTTTATATTATCATGGTTAACTTGGTGTGCTTGTATGTGTACAACTGTATCCTTGCTATTAGGCATTCTAGTTTTAGGAAAATTTCTGTATTGCCTTATCTTTACCGCACCATAGCCGTATATTGTGTCTGTGTCCGTAAATCATGATCCTTAATCTCCTATCCATTTTATATTGACAACTGCCATGCCACTAAAAGTAAGTGTTTACTAGGGAGCCACATATTTTCCGAAGTTCTCTTGGTGACTTTTTCTCCTAGACAATGCATACTCTGACATTCTATAGTTTAATGATACTTGAAAGATACTAAATCCATAGCCAGAGTTTTTCAGTACACCGCACTAAAAATACAAACCCATCATTTGATGTAGATCTTATTTATAGTTGACCAACGGAGAAATCGTAGAAATCCTCAAAGCCTTTTAATCTTCAATCTTCATGAACTCAGCATTGCATGTGCGGCGTGCCGGCTTCTCCTGACTCACCCTCATTTTCGTTCATATGGAAAACAATAACATGTACTTGCACAGTTGGTTTACTCATGTCATCCTGAGCTGTCTTTGTAATTATGTAGTTTTCATGCATTCACTCGGTGATGCCAGATTAAGTCCAATACACTGTTAAGCCTCCTCATTTATCGATGACTATTTCAATGATGACAAATGGCAGCAGTTAAGGTCATTACTTCCAACCTAACATAGGCCAATAAGGCTGAAACCCCAAAATTCCCATTAGAATAAATAGTCGTAAGTGCAAGTTCTTCCTGCACATCCCTTCCCTAGTTATCGCCACACATTTTAAGCATTCCTCAGAGTGATTACTGCAAACGACCAATGTTGTTGCTTACTTCATCTTCAAGTTGATAAATCAACACTAGCAGTCAACAGAACTAAGAAGAATTTGTATTATTCTTACCATATTTTTAGTAAATTTTAGTTTTTTCAGTTCAACTGTAACCGATTACTTGTATGAGGTAAGGATTATCTCCATGCCTCAAAGTTTTTTTACAAATAAAAAAACCATAAGGCACGTCTAGGCGCGCCTTTTCTTGGTTGTGTCGTGCAGAAAGGCGCACCATTGGTGCGTCTGGAGAAATGCGTCTTGCCTAGTGAGGTGCGAGGTGCAGCTGCTGCGCCTTTCTGCGAGGCACGCCTTTGACTACCATTTGTCTTGCTGTCAATGTCCAACCTTTAGATGAGCCTTTATTTGTATCTTATTACTCAAATCTTATTTGACGATTTTAAATTTTGTAACATTAAAAGTTGATATTTCTGCAATGTTTTGCTTTTGTTTTTAAAACCGTTACACTATTATGAGGAATTTTAACATTTGTTGTAATTACAAAATTGCTTGCTCCCGGAAGATGCATTTCTTATATCAGTTTGCTTGATTATTGTACCGTAATATGTATGGTAAGATACATTCCCCATTGACAAATATATTGAACCATAGTTGTCAGGATACCATCGTAGAACCGCCAAGGGGTCCGAATGGGATATAGGATTGATCTGGATTGTAAATCATAAGATCCACGATTAAATCCTTAAAGAATTAAAAAAAAATATGGACAATTTATATCTATGTTATAGTATGCATATTTGAGGTATATAACATCAAAGCACGTAGGTTAGCACACTATATAAAAAAACATACTCATTTTTTCAAAATGATAATCAAACTATATTAATGTGTAAGTACTTGTTATTGTCTACCATCCTACAGTGATCCCATGTTAAATCCTTCTTATCATTACCCATCTGTAAAAATTCTCAAGTAGAAGATAAAATAAATAAATGTGAATAATTTCATATTTTATGTACCGAATTATATATTACCCAAAAAAATTCAAAGGCAATAGAGTTATAGAGAATATGGATGGCCCCCTAAAATTATGTTCTTCTCTCTCTCTCTCTCTCTCTCCCCTTGGTTGTAGAAGTCCAAAGTAACAAAGGAAAAAAGAATTCAAATGAGTGGAGAGGGAGAGATTTAAATTTTATATTCCTAGAATTTTGAAAGAGAGGAGAAGAGAAATTTAGATTTAAGAAAGAGAGTGAAATGGTTTAATATAATGGGATAGGGGCCCCTATCTTACAAAAGCAAGTTTCGAAAAAAAACCATAACCTTGACCTTGTTCGCCCGGCCCCGGATCGTGCGATCCTGGTTTGGATCCCGATCTCGATCCACGATCCAAAATGTACGATCCAGACAATCATGAACTATGAGTCGGATTCACCGGCCCTCTGATCCGGACCGTCTCATACGATTTTGACAAGAGGGATTGAATACTTTAAGCAACAATAAAAAGTATTATTAAGCATCTAAGTAACGATAATTATAAAGTCAGTAACTAAAAGTGAAACTAAAACAACACATCTAGACAACCATCATAAGTTATTAACATCCATAATAGCCTATGTTGTTAGTATCTTACGATACACGATATGTATCGTACGATATGATATTCTACCACTTTGTTGTGTTTTGGTTGATCTGAGATGATACATATAAGCTGATGGTATCAATTTTTTTTTACTTAGAGTCATTATAAAGATGAAACAAATAAAATATTTATGATGAATTATATTAAATCATGTTCCTAAATTGATTTAGAAGTATAGAACGTAACTCCTAGAACTACTATATCATACAATTCACGATATGATACATGACACGATACACAAGCAAATTGATTCACGAGTCGACAACCTAGATTGTAACACATATAAACGAGTTGACAACCTAGATTGTAATACATATAAGGATAAATTAAATACTTTAAGTAAAATAATAAGTATCATTAAGCATCTAAGTGACGATCATTATAAAGTCGATAACTAAAGTAAAACTAAAACATCACAAATTAGACATCCATCCTAAGTTCTTAACATGCACACAATTATGTCTTCAATGCAATAATGTCCATACTAGAAAAAGTGGTCAATGAAAAACCCAGAAGAAAGAAAAACCAAAAAACAAAGGAGAAATAAAGCTTAGTAAATCATCATCCTAATCATCCGAGTCTTCTCCTATCACAACTGGGTTGGCTATGGTGCATAAGAAAGCTACATACAAGATTTTACGAAGTTTTATGTTCGGTTGTTGACCTGACTTCAATCATTTATGTTGGTGTCAAATTCCTAACCAAGGTAGCCATGAACATGAGATGATCAAAACCTAGGTGGCCAGTTGGCAGGTAGGTAGACATACCTTTTGAATTACAATTTAAGCTCATGCAACCAAGGAACACCTCCTAAGTTCTCCTAGACTATAAATAATCGAGACGAAGACACAAGATAATACAATTTGCTATAAGGAATTGCATTCATCTACACACGTATCTTTGGTTTCGTAATCAGGAGTATAATGTCAATCTGTAATCTTTAACACCAGCTTTAAATCCAACACTTGCTCTAGTTTCTGTTTGTGGTGACATAAAATAATGACGAAATTTGAGAAGACAACATTGAAGGAAAAAGCATAAAAATGTACCACACATATGTATCCTATCAGACATCACATCGGCTGTACATACAAAGTGTATCATATGATATTTTATCCCATCCAAGACTGTCCCATCCGAGACACCTATTCGATCCATATTGAAAGCCCTTTGTAGCTTATTGTACGAAATGTATCATATATCATGCGAGATTTATAACAGAGATTTGTCATGATAGTGGATATCTTAGAAACACATTCACATGTTTCTTTAGGTGCAGATATTCATGCTTTTATTGTGTGAAACTGTTATGGATCAATTAGTCATGTACAATTTAAGTTATGTGCTTTGGGGTGGCGTCTGGTTAAAAAGGATTATTGGATGATCATGATGTCATAGTTGTCCTTTTACTGGCTGATCTGTGTGAACGTGAAAGCAAGAATCTAAATGATGTTTGATTTCGAATATCTGGTATGAGGTTTGTTCATTTTCTGAATGAATTGGCCAATATTCTAACTCTTTACCGGATTTGCGCTTGGAATTTTCACACTCAATGAGAGTTAGAGAGTTCTTACTAGATGTTTATTGGTGAAAAAGGGTTAGAGTTTTCACAGTGAAAATTGCTAGCTAGAGGTACTTTTCTTTTCTTTCTTTTTTTCTTTTCTTTTTTCTTTTGGAAGTTCAGTTTAAATTATGGTTAGCCTAGTAAATTGTCTTGTTGATTTTTAAATGTCTTATCGATTTTTCTTCATTTCCAAGTTGATCTCACTTGAGATTTTTCCCCTTCTTTCTAGGGAAGTTCGTGCAAGTTTTCGCATGATGCTACTCCCGTGACGAAATCCCAGGTACGATGAATCTCTATGGTTTATCTTAAATATGTTTGGTGCAGATGGTGCTTCACAATTTAGCTTTTATTATTAATCGAACATGTTAATTTATTGATTGAACGACATTATTTTTACATAAGGCTTCTATAAATCTTTTCCATCCACACTATACATTATGATTTTACTATTTATTCTCTCCTTGTGGTTAATATTATCCACACTATTCTGTTGATGCTAATTAATTCTTCCACAATGGACTTACGTATGAAGATTTAAATATTTTTGAGGAGAGATGTATATTTCTCCTTGTATTTTTTTGCTTAAAATGTAAAATCTTACTGCTAATAATTCTCAAGCAAAACAAAGGCGAAAGCTTTGAAGCAAAAAGAGTAAGCTTCAGTGCTGAATTTTGGAATTTGTAAGAATTTCTATAATAATTGAAATACAATAGAACTATGGCAAAGACGCTCCTTCTGCTTCCAATAACTGTTTAAGCTATGCAAACTAATGAAATGCATACATACAATAAATATACCACACATTTGCACAACTGATCGTATCCAGACTCCAGATTTACCTGAAAATGCACACATGGGTATCATTTGCTCTTACTGGTCTTCCATTCCCAAACATGACAGTTTTTTAGTTCATTATAAAACGAAAGTGTGATGATCCATAGAGAAATATGTAGAAATCTCCTATTACTAAACTCTTTAGGCATTGTCGAAAATGGGTTAAAGCAAGCTTTGGAGGCTTTAACAAGGATTATCATTGCCAAATACTATAATTGAGAGAAGGATTAGGGAAAATGGGCCATATGTAAGAAAGGATTAAATGGTGATTTAGCCTGGTTTTACTAAAATCTTCACTCTCCTTGGATCCCCTAATCAGTGTAACAATACAATGCTAATTAGAAGTATGAAACGGCAGAAGATTTTAACATTACATTTATCTGGTAACGGACCCTTCCTCTCAAGAATGTCGAAGTTTTCCTCTCTATTATTGGGTCTGCTAAAATCTTCACTCCCCTTGGATTAGCCTGAACTGTGTTTTGAACCATAGATAAGAGTACTTTCTAGGACTTTAGTAGGTGTATGTGTGTACTCAAGTTCTTCCTTAATCACGAATGTTCTTGCACAATTGAGTTGGAACTACTTTGTCACACATTTCAGTTAGGGATGGCAGGGACTTGGATATTGTCCTATTGTGCTTTTTCAGGCTGTTATTGATTCAATGGATCCTTCAATTATGCTTTTGATTTAATAAAAGTATGATCATTCTCCTAATATCTTTCATATTATCTCCAAAGAATTTGTATCTTTATTGGTGAATTCATAGCAATGTGTTTCAGTTTCAGCATATTTCTCAACAGAATATTTTATTGCTGTCTGTCACGTCCCAGTCCCAAAAATATACGGAACTAGGCCACGTGGCACTGGCCAGCTGACACGTCACTAAGGGATCACCCAATTTAATGGACCCAAAGTGATGTGCTACGCTGTCCTAAATACTACAAGTCTAAATACAGGTAAATCTATCTCATCCACAAAAATATCAAGAAAAGTGCTGAATATATAGATGCTAAATCTGAAATGTCATATACAAATCAGATAAAGTCAAGTGGGAACAAACCCACTACATAAAGATAAGCAGAAAGTGAAATAAGATAAACTAGTGCATCGTCCTCAAAATATATAGCTCCAACTCCAGATGTACTCAGGCAGACTCTGATGGCATCTCCTCTAACTCCATCTCAAGGACATGTCCAGACTCCTGTCCAGGTCCAGGTACTGTGGGGTGGAATGTCTCAGCTAAACCTGGCAGGGAACCAGGTCCTCAGAGGGACGTAACAAGATACAGAAAAATAACATGCCATGTATGTAAATACTGAATAAATAAATACAGGTTGCTAAACATCTAAGTGAATGCAATTTAAAGACCTTGTAGTACGCATGGGAATGTGTGGCTAGACATATGCTGACGTAATTCACCAATCCGTAGTGACTGACTAGTATATGCCGCATATGCCCCCGTTCAAGGGAACTCTGCAATCGACCATCTCCAAGGAGCATGGTGCGAAGGTATATAAACATTTAAGGAAGGAGGTGTCCCATACGTATACCAGTTATCTTTCCCAACCCAATGTACTAAATGTCAGGTCCTACTTTTGTTTATTCTAATCCGTGATGCGGGTCGCACGTATTGGTAGCTAATCAAATACGCAGCTCGCATCCCAATATGTATTGCAACCATGTTGCGTGTTCCCGTGATAGGGTCTAGGAGAATATCAGGATATCCTCAGTTGTTGGTGGGTCTGTAAAACTAGGTTAATTATACTAATTGTCAATATGTCAGTTGACTGTACCCAAGGCAGTCTCAGGTACTCATAGTTATATGAAATTCAGAAACAAGAGCATATAACAATATTAGAATTTAAACAATACACTTGGCAAGGTATACTTGCCTACTCCCTGATAGTGTTGGAAACCTGTTCTCAAATTCAAGTTTGAGGGTGCTGGTGACAGGGGGCCACTGGCTGTGCTGGAGTTGGGTTCTGTTAAAACATACAGGTTTGTGATTATCAAGGTATAATATAAAAGTATATACATACTTATGTATCATATATATATAGGATACACACATATATATATAGTATATATATATCGATATAATATATAGTAGTAGTATATATTTAGTATATATAAAGCAAAGAAAAAGCAGGAATGTAAATATATATATATTAGCAGGGTATATCCACTTACATATAATAATAATATAATATTATCAGGGTGTATCCACTGATATATGATAATATAATATAATCAGGGTATATCCACTGATATATAATAATATAATAAAATGAATTGACATTGCGAGAAATGTAAATGTACATATATAGGTAGGCTGTATTATCCAGCACAGGTAATATAAATATATATATAATATATGTACTGTATATCCAGTACAATATTATATAGTATCTATTTATATATAGATAATATATAAATATATATATATATATATATATATATATATATATATATATATATATATATATATATATATATATATATATAACAAATTGAAAGACAGTGCAGGAAATGGAAATATATACATATATATGTTGTATTATCCAGCACAATATTTATATAATATAAATGACATAAATGCATACTATATATATAATAATTATATATATATTGTATATATATAGATTAACTGTAAATGTAATACATAATATACATATAGAATATATATAAATATATATAAAAAGAAATAAAGATGCATGTATACATATATATATATGTATACTATAAATAATTATAATATAATATATATATACATAATATGTGATATGTAAATATATATATAAATAGATATTATATATATACTTAATATACATATATAAATATATATGTATAAATATACATAGGTATATATATGTATATATACATAAAATATATACATACATATATAATAATAATGTATATATAATAATAATATGCATATACTGTATGAATACTGTATTTATACAGTATATAATAATATATATTATATATTATATATAAACATATATATATATATAAATATACATATATATATATATATATACATATATACATACATGTATAGAATTAAGTGTATTTTTGTATTTTACAAGTATTTTATACCTGACAGGGTGACAGGTGGGGTCCACGGCGGGTCGCCGGCGGGAGGTCGGCGGCGGAGTCGACGGCGGCCGGCCGGAACAGTAGCTGCAGCAGCAGCTGCAGTCAGCAACAGCAGCAGCAATAGCAGCTTGCAGCAGTGCCAGCGGCGGCTGCGGAGGCGGCGGTGCAGGCGGTCAGGGCGGAGGAGGAGGTCGGGACGAAGAGGTCTGGGGTGGTGACGGAGGTCGGAGGCTGCCGGAGGGGGAGTTCTAGGCGGTCGGAGTGGCTCGGGTCTGTGGGCAGGGTGAGTCGGTGGAGGTTTACGGGGGAGCTGCCGGCGGCGGAGGGCGTCGTGGGGCGGTGGGGGCAGGGTGGTTGTGTAGAGGGGGTCACGGCGGAGCGGATGGGGGTGGTGGCGGTGGTCCACGACGACCAGGGTGACGGTGGTGGGCGGTCGGAGGTGGGTAGCTGCTGCTGTGGGGAGGAAGAAAGGGTTGCTGCGGGGGCTGCCGGAGGCGGAGGCGGTGGTCGGAGGGGGTGGCAGTCGGCCGAAGGGTAGCTGGGGGAAAGGCGAGGGGGTTGGCGGTGGTCCGGTGGCGGTGGGTGGCCGGAGTTGAGTGGGGGGTGGTCGGGAATGGGAGGGGGCTGGGTAGATATATATAGGGTTAGGATTTAGGATATTTTGGTAATTAGTTAGAAAGGTTGGGGTATTTTAGTAATTTGATTTCTAGGATATTTAGGATATTTTATCCTGATTTTTTTCAGGATTTAGGGGGGGTCCCACTTGACACATGTCAGGTGTAGGTCCACCAGCCAATAGGGAAGTACCACCTTGCCTGGAAATTTGCACAAAAACTCCTACAATTTCATAAATTGCAAATAGGTCCTTAAATTGGGAAATTGCGCAATTACGCAATTTGTCTGGAAAAAATATCTGGTTCCTAGAAATACCAAATTGTACAGAAAAGAGGGGAAAATCTGGGGGAGTGCCTAGGCAGGGGTGGGGGTGAGTCTGGGCAGGGGCAGGGTCTGATTCTTTAGGTGATACGGGTCACCGTATTTATTATTTAATAAATACTTCGCACGATGTTCACTAATTATTTAGGGGCAATTAGGATCATAATTTTTCTACGGTGTCAATACACTAATTGTAGTATATTCAGTCTAGAATATTATCGTATTTTTGTTTGGGCAAAACAGGTGCCTACTGGTCCTCAAATCTCTAGGGGTACAGAGATGGGTAAAGAGCAGAAAATTAAATAGGAAATAAATACGTACGTTTGTAACGATATTTGTGCGACTAAAACGAAGTACAAAACGAAGTATCTGGGAGTTGCACAAAATAAACAAAAATAGCCTAACATGTCTAGGACAGGTATGTGAACTTTGTTTGGGAATTACAGCTAGTGTAATGCTCTAATTAATTGTGTAATGGACAGGGGCACAATCAACATAATATATAATAAATAAATTTTTAAAAAGTTGTGATAATTCTAATTAGTCAAAACTAATCCTAAATTACTGAAATCTGGTCGAGGGAGTTTACACTGTCCTTTTTTTTGCTGGTCATATATTGGTTGGGCAAGTGGTACCAGTACCACTGCTAAATTTTCTGTTACTTATATTAGTATATTTTCTTATTGCAGCCATGCACATTTTTTGCGCGCGATTCTTGCTTGAAAGGAGATGATTGCCCATTCAACCATCAGCTCTCTGAGTACCCTTGTCACAATTTCACAACCACAGGCATGTGTATAAGAGGAGATAGGTGCAAATTTTCTCACAAGGTATCTATTATTCCTGCCTGCTGTCTTTTGGTACTATTTTTGGTTTGTACCTTTCCCTAGTCTCAAGATAATAAGAAAAATATATAAATTTTATTTATGTTAAACTTTGATGGTGCATTTAGGATATTCACACTGTACAACTGATAAGCAGCATTTATTAAGGAAATTTCTTGATTGCAGTTGACAACTCGGGAAGGTTCCTCTGCAATGTCAGTTGCTGGTAAATCAGATCCTCTTCCATCACCAGGAAAGTTAAATTTGGGAAAGCAACTCAATATGAGCACCACGCTGCTGAGTGCCACTGGTCCTTCTAGATGTGCAGCTTCAAGCACACAATCTAAGACATCTAAGCCATCTGTGGGAAATTTGGTGACCACTCTGGAAAAAACTACACAGGTGCCCAAGGGTATACGCTTTCTTTCATTCGGAAAAGGTCCATTAGATGATTCCAGCAAGAAAAAGGAGGGGAATCATGGTGCTACAAGCAATCAACAAAACAAAGAGAAGTTGTTAGGGAGCCAACCGAAGAATGCTTTGAGTTTTCTGCAGAAGTCAGGTTCTGCTTCACAAATTAAAGCTAATATAACATCAAATCAAGCTGTATACAGTCCTCCAAATGCCACTCCCAGGCCGGGATTACAGAAAATCAACTTTGACAATGAGCAAGCTAGAGTTCCTTCTAGAAGTGTCCAAACTGAAGTGTCTGAGGCTTCAAAAATCTTGGAAGAGTTTTTGTTTTGTGGTGGTGGTTAGAGACAAGTTACTCTTGTTTTGTGCTTCACCACTTCTTTTGGTCGCGGCTGTTGTCAAACCATGGGCGTTATTGTAGTTCCCATTTATCAAAGCCTGACTTCTTTCGGGGCGTACAATAAATTTGTGCTGTGATTGCTTCATGCATATCACCCATGGGGCTATTGGAGATAATTTGTTGCACCGTTGGAAATCGTCTTGGATTGATTTATTCTTTTAGGTAATGAAACACTATCTTTTTATGCTTTTAGGTAATGAACCACTATCTTTTATAACGTTCGAAAAGTAATCTTATTAACAGTTTTTGTTTTGTTTTGTTAATAGTACTTTGCATAATGTAGGGTCTCATTTAAAGGAGTTTTGGTTGGACGGTGAGAAATGAAAATATACGTCAATGAAGCTGGTCATACTTGGTAAGAATATGTGCGTATTAAAGATAATTATACCTATTCCTGCTCCCCTTCATACCAACTATTTTATAAGTTGGTAAGAATATGTGTATTAAAGATAATTATACCTATTCCTGGTCATAGTTAATAGTACTTTGCATAATGTAGGGTCTCATTTAAAGGAGTTTTGGTTGGACGGTGAGAGATGAAAATATACGTCAATGAAGCTGGTCATAGTTGGTAAGAATATGTGCGTATTAAAGATTATTATACCTATTCCTGCTCCCCTTCTAAGGACAGTTGTTTGCATTTAATTCTGTCTTACAAGTTGAGGGAAATACATGCATAGCAACAATGCATTACTTAGCAAGCGATTATAAATAGGGGTTTACATCGATCTGTTAACTGACCGTATGTGCAATTCTGGCAACCAACCGAACCGACTTAGTTGGTTATACAATTTCAATAAGCGAGACCAACCTAAATGATCCCAGAAACTCATAGGTACCTTCAACCCCTGGGCTCATGGATTGGTCGGTTAATTGATGGTTATAACCGACACGCTAAAAATAAATGGAATCACCATAATTAACTAGTTCCAGATTAATTTCACAAGTTATTTTACATATAAAATCCAGTTATGAATCTTTATGCCTAAATGCTGTCATACAAGCTTAAATTGTTCAAAAATTTGTCTCAAACCTCACTATCCAAGCCCAAATGGGATTTAAATTATGAATCCCTCCCCCTTCTTAATATAGAACATATACATATACTTAGATAAATAACAAATATATAATTACAAAAGTAATTTATATTAGGTAATTTTGTTGGTCGGTTAGTTCAAGTTGTATATAGGGGTGGAGCATTATTTGGTTTTGGACCAAGAACCGAACCGAATAAGAGCTTCGGTTCGGTTTGAAAAAAAAAATTCTGTTTGATTTCGGTTTTGAAAATACTAAAATTCGGTTTCGGTTTTGGATTTCGGTTTCGATCCTACACCGATAATCGAATAAGACTTACGCAATTATTAAATACCCTTATACATATTTTATGATTAAAAAAGTGTATATATTTTTGTATATTTCGAAAACAACAATTATATGCATGTTTTTTAAAGCCAAACTTTGATAATTTAACAACTAGTTCAACTTTGAACCCAATTTTGAAATACAACAAACATATGTATAAATAAAAATTGTGAATTTTTAATATTAACTTGACTACCATCCCAACTTTGGGCCCAGCCCATTAAAACAATAAAAGAGCATAATTTAACCACCATGCCAACTTTGGGCCCAGCCCATTAAACAATAAAAGTGCCAAACCGAACAAACTGAATCGTTTATCGGTTCGGTTTCAGTTATGGCTAATTTCGGTTTTGGATTTTTAGAATTTTGGTTTATTCAGTTTTGATTATTTCGGTTCCGTTGAAACCGAACAAACTGAACGCTCACCATACTTGTATATCATAACCGATGCTACTTATGAAAACTTTAGAAGATCACAACTGAACCGACCGATCCTTATTTTTGGTTAATCATGAGCAACCCTAGTTATAAACAGCTGATTAGATATCCAGTGCCCTAAACTATCTTTTTTTTTATCAGAGAACCTGGCCTCTTATAACTTTCTTCAATTCTGATTGGTGATTGCATGCAGCAGAGAAACTTTACGTAGTGGCGTTTAGGATAGGACCACAAGTACTTGCTGATAGGGATCACTTGCTTTCCTGGATTCATATTTAAGTTGCAGCATTATTTAGTTAACCTTTTTTTAGATTACAGGATTATACAAGTATTGTAGCGCTCAAGTGGGGAGAAAGTGCTTTTTCTGATTACTTTTAACTTTCATTTTATTTTTTGGCAATTAACTTTATGACATTTGATTGATGCCTATCAGTTGATTAAACTTGGTTTCATGTGGTGGGTGAAGGAATATTATCTCTTTGGTTACCCGCCATTATATGTTTGTCATAATTCATGTTTAATTTGGAACCATAAAGTAACACAACATAAAATTGGACCTTGGCAAATCATTTCATATGAAATCAGGATCTTGTTCCAACTCAGAAGAACAATTTGGGTTTCACAGTCATTTTCTGTCAGGTCCGTGTCAGATTGCACACGATGTAGTGTAACTGTATTTTGTACCTTTGCGATCTTGCTCTTGGTCTCTCTGCATATACTTTTATGTTCAGTTAATGCAAGACTTGATTAGTTATGAATGAGATCTAAGAGAAGGATTTCACGTATGAATATCTCTAATCGAGGGCTGTTATTGAAGCAATAGTTTTCACCTGGATCAAGTAACCATTCATTTTCTTGGTTTCTTGCTATTAGTGCTGCGTTTGAATTTTTTTCCAGTCATTTTAGCCCTTAGGTTGTGATCATACTGTACATGACTTTTCTTGCAGCGTCAGAAATTGCAGAGAATATCCACCAGGTGCATTGTGCTATAAATTATTGCACCCTTTCCTCAGCTACAACCAAATGGAGTGACCCTCAACTTTTGAGAACTACTTGAAGTTGCAGGCAGCAAGCTACTACACAAACAGGTCTCGGGACGAAGTCGCTCATGGTTCAGTTCCCAGGTACCATATGAAAGTAATCCCGCACTTTGGGTGAAGATGATGAACATTTCCAAGTTTCCTGGGAGAAGTATATCCATGGATAATCGGATACAAACTTATATGTATTTTTTCTTTCTTTTCCATTCGCACATTATGTACTTTCTTTGAAGTTGTCCTGAAACTGGAGAGGCAAAATTCCATGTCCACTTGGCAAGCAAGGCCATCTAAGCAAGGAAGCATCCTATTTTCTCATGCATAACTGAGTCATCCCTATGAAGCAAAGAACGATGCCAAGTCAATTCCAGAACTATTCTAGCTTTCAAAGATGGCAATTGGTGTCAATTTTCCTTTTTCTTTTCTTGTTCTGGGTCCTAAAAGAACCACTATCATCAATGTAGATGAGATCAAGGACCATTTGTGCATCATAATAAGTCAGCTCTTGGTTGTTAATGCATCATTATCACATACTATTTTTCTTTATTTGGTTATATAAGTGAATGATGAATAAATTATATATATGAGCCGGGGTGTCCCCGACGTATGTAGTTGTCCAAAATATATGTACCAATCCTGCTACACAGTCCGAAGGCTGGCCTGCAACAGAAACTGCTGTCACGTGGCAACAAGTTTTGATTGGTCCGAATTTTTTTGTCTACGTTAGCAGGAGGAGGGTGGCTTTGTTCTGGCAATCACCGTCTGACGCATGGTATTTCGGTTTGATTTTCAGTCCAGTTTTTTAGGCTGTCGCGCATTTCTCAGCGGTTTCTGCTGCGGGCCAGCCTTGGGGCTGTGTAGCAGGATTGATATATGTATCAAGGCATGGCAGTACTCATTTTTCGAGCTCTATCTCTAGCTCAACTGTCTGGCTAGTACTAGCTGGTAGCTTCTACACATTCTAGCTCTAGCTCTCTCTCTCAACTGGCTGGCTAGTAGTAGCTAGTAGCTTAATTCTACACATTGAACTGGAGCATCTTCCTCATGATCCTCTTTTTCTTTCATCCATCTTCTTCATCTCATATTACACATAGTAGCTTTCTTGAATGGGAAGAGTTTTGCAACATTAGTTTGGGGATACTGCAACAACCACATGCACATGCAGATGGTGTCTGTCCCGTGAGCCATGGGGCTATTTAATGTGTGTTGTCAATACCTACTGCCATCAAACTAAGAAGAGGTTTCGTTAAGATCAGGTGCATGGCTATGGATTTTGGCATTTACTTCTGTATGGAAATTGTACTTGTACCACCTTAATTTCTAATGCAATTATGCAAAGGAGGTTGCACTTGTCAACCAAGCTTGCTATCTTTATATTAACTTTCTTAAAACACACACACAATATATATATATATATATATATATATATATATATATATATATATAATTTTTTCTTCGGAGTTCCGTCAAAGTTCCGTCCCTCCTGCACCATCGACCGAATCGAGCAGAGCCCATGCAATGCCTTCCGATCCAACGGCCAAGAAAAGTAGGACTTTTACGAGACTCCGAAAACGAAACTCCTGATATATATATATATATATATATATATATATATATGAAGGAATCCATTGCAGTTGTTACTTCCACAAACAATTCATTTTCTTACGTACGTACCCATAGCACATGAATAATCAACTAGAGCCATGCACATATATATCAAGGAATCCATTGCAGTTGTTGGTGCAGTACTGATGCTGATGTAGGGACTAGGGAGTGGTGGTGCATACTATGATGACTCAAAGGAAAGGAAGGCGAGGGAACCCCTTGTGACTTGTGGGAGAGAGAATGAAAACTTTTACATCAACTTGTAATTATTATTAATGTCTCTTCTTCTTATTTTTCTTTCCTCTTTTGAGCCTTATGTTTCATTCACATAAGGACAGACAATGACATTTCTGGTATAGAATATATATCAACTTTGCAATGAGGAAACATCATAATTAAACTTATACATTAAAGAGTAGCAAGCAATGTGATTCGATATATGTTACAAAATAAACATGCTAATATAGAATACAACGCATCTAGCTAAGGAAATAATTCTAACTTGTATTGCTTGTGTTAGAACATGAAAATAAAACTTTGCTTATAAGTAGACCCTCGCAATTTGCCTTGTGCAAGTAGACCTCGCTATGCCTCGAGTAGAACGATATATGTATACTCTGTAGTGCACTGTTCACTTGCTACACTGCACGACCATAGATTATGTCCCTCGGTATGTCCCTTTACGGTTTTACTTCTCGGCTTACCCTTAGATCCGTGCAAAGCGTAAATGTTTATGTTTTATATGAATGCATGCTTGCCTGCTTACTTGTAGTTTTGTACTTTTTGCCTCATTTCAATGCTTGTCACATAATCTATGCCACAATCAAGTAACACTATCCGTATCGTGCATGCATCTAGTTAGCCAGAAGACTAACAAATAGTCCTTTCGATTGTACAAGTTTAGTAAAATTATCCAATATTTTGCATGCTACTTTTTTTCCAGTCAGTCTTTTGTCCATTAGTTCTATAATCCTCCAACTAAAATGCATTGTCTCTTTTGATATTCCTAAGGTGATCTTCCAGGAGAAGGAGACATGACGGAGACTTGGGACCGTCACTTGACATGGTAGACTGTGGTACCTGGATCGGTAAGGGCTATATTCGGCATTGGTGTCTGTGGCAGAGAGGGCAGGAATGGGAGGACCAAAGATTGAGTGCCGAGGTATACTGATACTCCACCATAGGCGGTTGAGGCACTCCTCTTTTGGTATTTTGAGTATGTTATATCCATCTATTTATGAGAAAGCAAATAAGGAGAAACTAGTATGTGATGCATGTGATTTAGGCAAACTTAATAGGAGCTCATATGTTAGTGCGAGCCATATGAGCTCTTTTATTTTTGATATTATACATTCTGATGTTTGGGGGCCGTGCGCCACAACTACTATGAATGGTTACAAGTATTTTATTTCTTTTATAGATTGTTCCTCTAGTGTCACCTGGCTGTATTTGATGAAGAATAAGAGTGATGCCTTTGCCTGTTTATGGAACTTTCATAAACATGTCCAGACTCAGTACAGAGCAGTGGTGAAGGTACTGAGATCTGACAATGGGACAACGTAAACCAATAAAGCACTTGAGGAATACCTGTCAGCCCAAGGGATACAGCATCAGACCACATGTGCATACACACCAGCACAGAATGGAGTGGCAGAAAGGAAGAACATACACCTTCTGGAGGTGGCAAGGAGCATGATGATCGCCATGAATGTCTCACAGAGCATGATGATCGTCATGAATGTCCCACAGAAAGGAAGAACATACACCTTCTGGGGACATGCAGTGTTGACAGCAGCTCAACTGATCGACATGATACCCTCGAAAGTACTGGGATGAAAGTCTCCATGCGAGATATTGCAAGAAAATAATAGTGGGATACTCCCGGTGAAGGTGTTTGGTTGCGTATGTTTTGTGAAGGATAACCAACCGTCTGTTGGGAAACTTGACCCTAGAGCAATGGAGTATGTCTTCGTAGGCTATTCGGCGACTCAAAAGGGGTACGTGTGCTGGAGCCCAGTAGAGAAGAAGAGGTTTGTGATCATGGATATTCACTTCAGGGATCTTGAGCCATACTACCGTCAGGAGGGAACCTCATCCATGGACAACTCACCTGACACTGAGAGTATGAGGCGAGAGGAAGATTGGTAAGAGTGTGGTGACCGATTTAGGAGTATAGGATGGAGGAACGATTACGGAGGAGAGTGAAGAGGAACATGGGGAGGATATGAGAGGTGTTAGACTCATGGCTCAGGGGTAGTTACTTACCTATAGCAGGAAAGGAAAGCAAACTGCAGGACCAGTACTTATAGTGCCAAGTTCCTTGTCTGCGTCCGTCTCGACTCCGGAGACACCTACACCACCACCACCACCAGATTTTTCTTCAGGTGATATCATTCTTCCTTCCCCTCCCACACCGTTATCAGTACGGAGAACCACTCGCAGCAATACGAAAAATTCTTCAGATAGATATGGTTGGGACCTTACTCAGTTTTTTTCATATGATAACATCTCTTCTTCTCATGGAGCACTCATTGCGTCTTTGGATAGTATTATATACCTAACAATTGGCAGGTTGCCAAGAACGATCCAAAGTGGAAAGCGGAGATGCACGAGAAGTTATGGGCTCTTGAGAAGAACCACACTTGGGAACTGGTAATTAAAACTGCCAGAGGGAAAGAGGGCAGCCGGATGCAAGTGGGTCTTTACTATGAAGCATAACTCAGATGGACAGGTTGAGCGCTACAAGGCTCGACTGGTGGCAAAATAATACAGTCAGACATATGACATTGACTATGACGAGACTTTTGCACCTGTGGCGAAGATGAGCACCTTCAGGACTCTGATTTCTTTGGCAGCGAATGGTGGATGGAAGCTACACCAACTGGATGTGAAGAATACGTTTCTTCATGGGGATCGTGGAGGAGGTGTACATGGAGATACCACTAGAATTATGCACTGATAAGATAGTGGACAAGGTTTGTAGGTTGAAGAAGTCTCTCTATGGACTAAAGCAGTCTCTTCGAGCGTGGTTTGACATATTCAGGAGGGCGATGATAGGGATGAGATATCGGCAGATCAATGTTGATCACACTGCATTTTTTCGTCGGAGTGGAGGCCACATCACCATGCTTACAGTGTATGTGGACGATATGATTATCACAGGGGATGATGAGCAGGAGATTGCCCGACTCAAGGGGAAGCTTGGCAAGGAGTTCGAGGTGAAGGACATTTTGGCCTTCTTCGGTACATCCTTATGATTGAGATTGATCGAGAAGCAGAGGGGATTGTTCTTTCTCAGAGAAAGTATGCGCTGGACCTTCTCCCAGAGACAAAAAAATTGGGATGCAAATCTACAGCGACGCCGATCAATCAGAGGTTTAAGTTGGGTGCTGAGGCTGGAGAACCAGTTGACCGGGACAGATTCCAGAGATTGGTGGACAAGTTGATCTATTTGAGCCACACACGTCTTGATATCTTCTTTGCAGTGAGTGTGGTGAGCCGCTACATGCATGACCCAAGGAAGGGTCATATGGACGCAGTGTACCATATTCTGAGATACTTGAAGGGTGCCCCCGGAAAGGGGCTGATATTCAGGAAGAATGATCACGTGAGCATCGAGGGCTACTGTGACTCTGACTAGGCTAGCTGTGCTACAGGAGGTCTACCTCGGACTATTGCATATTTGTAGGAGGCAACTTGGTCTCTTGGAGGAGTAAGAAGCAGTCAGTGGTGGCCAGATCGACAGTTGAAGCGGAGTACAGAACTATGGCCTTGGGAGTTGCAGAGCTGCTATGGCTGAAGAGTATGCTGGTGGAGCTAAAGCTGGATCAAGGAGCCAATATGAAGCTGGATCGAGGTAGAAGATGAACAAACGGAAACCTGTTTATATCAGATCCTCTAGCTGGAGCTTGTCAAGATTTTCATGCCAATGAACCCGTAACAAGATTATATGAGACCCGTGATACAACCGTATTAAAAATAACATGTCCAACTAACCAATCACAACTTGAAGATTAATACAACCGTATTGAAAATACCAATCACAACTTGAAGAACACAACAATCTTGCAAAAAAAAAAAACAGAACTGACTCTTGAGGATTATATCAAGGAATAATCAACCAACGAGAGCCATAATATATCTGCTTGCATGCATGCATATATCAAACAATATTCCATTGCAGTTGCGAGGTGGGGCTGAACATAGCAATGCTATCGAACTGTACCACCGGCGGCGAGGCCGAGGGCGAGGCCGAGGCCGACGTCTCCGTCAGTGCACCCATGTAGCTCGTAGCGATGTCCGTAGGTTCTTGAGGCTCAAATGTGAAACATGCCGGTCTCGCCACGTGGTACTCATACGTTGGATTAGCAGCACTCAACAAAGCGGCCGCTTCTTGCTTAGAATGGTGAAGAGAATCAAAGATGGCCGTGTCCACATTGTATCCGAAGGTGGCCTGCGCCGTGTCGTAGCCGCTATGCGGCGGCACCGCGGTTGGCGCATTGGGGAGGTAGAGGTGACCGTTGGCGGTGGCTACGTGGTTTGGGTAGGTACTGTTCATGATGGGCAGCACTTGTGGTTGCTCCTCAGCAGGAGAATGGGATGATGGATTATTGATGTGATGACGGTCATGAGGAATTAGGGCTGCAGCAGCATGGGAGAGGGTCAGCTTCCTCTTCATGGTGGAGTTCCAGAAGTTCTTCACCTCATTGTCTGTTCTCCCTGGGAGCTGCTTGGCTATCTGAGCCCATCTGTCCAGTCCAACATACACAACAAATAAAAATTTGAACAAAAATACATCAAACTCCACACACGGACTAGCAACGAAAATATTAATTTAAAAGACTGGATCATAATTTCATCGCTAGTCCGTCGTTGAAGTGTCAGAATATATGTAGCAACGGCCTAGCGACGGACCATTTCCGTCGCGATAAATTAAAAATGTTAAATCTCCAGCAGCTTCATTTTCATTTCCCAAAACTATATTAATATATATTTTTATCTAATTATTTAATAATATTAGGAGTAAAAATTGTTTTTTTGTAAATATAATTAGTGTAGGTAAAAAAACTCTGCTATTGTTCATGCATATCCATTTATACTCTTAGCGATGGCATCAATACCTATATAAGTATTAATTCCAATCCAGAGCCAAAATATATAGTTACGTATAAGTATCACGTGTCCATAGCAATAAACCAACCCTGCGTGCAATTTTGACAATGAGTTGTAGGAACTTTCGTCCTCCAACTTAGCATATTTAACAAGAAGTAAATGAGTAGTGCTAATATAATTAACTAACCTGTTCCCTAACATTCTATGGAGTAGGATGATGAGAGACTCTTCTTGGGGAGAGAAGCTTCCCCTCTTCAAGTCAGGCCTCAAGTAATTGATCCATCTTAGCCTGCAGCTCTTCCCACATCTTTGTAGCCCTTGATTGATTCATGATCAAGGATCCAAGAATTAATTAATTCATGAGTAACTAACTTGAATGAAAATAGATATTGAGAGAAGTACTGATCATATTGAATATATATTTGAGGATACAATATTGTCGAACTCAACTGGCTCTTGTGACCAGTGATGAGAGGTATAATCTTCCTAGCTAGGCGGACGGTTTCGGGATCAAACCACGGTGGAGGTGTGGGACAGTGGATCCAAATGTCATGCAAAACAACGTGTACAAAGTTTCGTGCATATCGGTCGACATCTCAAAGAAAAAGAAAAAGAAATTATTGCATGCGTACCTGCTAATCTTGGGACAGAACTCCAACAGCCATGGCCATAGGTGGAAATGTACTTGATGAGCTTCGCATCCTCCTCTGGTGACCAGAGGCCCCTCCTCACCATCTGCTTGTTGCAGCAAGAGTGATGGCCCATTTGTTCCTAGTATATCAACTAATGAAAATAGTGACCAAGTTAGAAGAAGAAGAAGAACTAGAACTAGCCTTAATACTTTACTCTGGAGCTAGCCCCTGTGTGGATGAAGAGATGCTGCAGTTGGTGCAGTACTGATGCTGAATTTAATGTAGGGAGCTGGGTGGTGGTACGTACTATGATGACTCAAATGATGGGAGCCCAGCGCCCCTGTGAGGTGAGTAATGGGCCGGGCGACCCGGAATACGGTCCTGGTCCGACATGATCAAATCCGGACTAGATCTGCTCGGGTCCGATCAATGGTCCGGTTCGGTCCGGTCCACGTACAATCCGGACAATCTGGATTTGGGCTGGATTAATTAATCGTCCCTAACTCAGTCGACCAGGTCCGAACCGGTCCAATCGGTGACCTGGTCCCAAATTCGGTCCCAGGCCCGGTCCTATGCCCGGTCAACCCGGAACACCCATCTCCCGGACCCACCTCAATATGTAATCGACATGTACACGAATACACTGGGCTTGATCACATAACCAACTCCTACTCCTCCGTCCCCAACCAATACTCATGGATCCAATCACGACACGTTACAGACACGTATATATGCACACTGAACACGAGCAATGTGTGAACACGAAGTACACGATAATCAATACCCGATACACACGATAAAATACATGTGAAGGAGTACCCGCTGAACACGGTAGGTGATAACATCCCATGACAGGATCCATTTAGTACCAGTCTGTGTAACCACTGTGTCAAAATCAAGTAAACAGTTATAGAACATGTTATATATACACTATCATGATTTAAAACTAACAGAGAGATGTACTCACCTCTGGTCCTGAGCAAATGTATCTCTCGATGTCCAAGCTGGTGTCACACAATCATATTTAGGACATATTATGTCAATTGGTGTAATGACTGATAATTGAGTAAAATAATGCACTAATATGCTTTCTAGGTCAATTTCTAAGTCATTCTAGCTCAACTAAGTCATACTAGGTCCAACTAAGGTGATTAGCCTAAATTGATCACTAACTAGGTAAAACTAGCAAAACTTAGCTATACTAGGTTATTACCTAGGTTACTAAGTTAATACTAGTTAATTCTAGTAAATACCTTAGTTATATACTAACTTACATTAACTATGAGCTGGTATCAAAATACCTTAGCTAACACCTATACTAACTAGTATAACTTGGTATCAACATACTTTAGCTAACAATCAATAACTACTATTAACATACTAACTGTTCTAACTAATTACTACACACTAACTGGTATCATACTACTAATACAAGACTAACTACCAACTCTAGTATCAGTTCCAATGATACACTAAGTTATCCTCCCCATTCTCAGGTCCCTGCACATTGTTGTTACTGCTTTTATCTTGACCTCCAGTATGCTCTGATACAACACCTAAATCCCACATAATACACTTACACCCATATATAAGGTATACTCATAATCGCATATACTATACTCAATTGTTCACTGACTACTGCTTTTATCTTGCCTCTCTTTTCGCTGATACATTCCTGGGATCCAATACATATTCACATAGAGCCTGATACCATAACACAGTGTAAAGTACCTGCTGCTACCTAAACTAATTAACCCGACTGCTCTGATCCCCTTGTAGCGCACTTGAAGTGCACTGTTGCTGCTGATGCTTAGACTTGATGCTGTAGTACCTGGGTAGGGGTACACTTCCAATGTTGCTCATATAGTCATGCGCCCTGCTAAGTACTACAATTTGCAGTTGCTTACCTCTCCCCTCAACTCAGCTGCTCATTAAGTATCAGCCCATTTGGTACTTAATGTATCTGACACTAATGTATCAACAACACACCACTCTATCTCCTATGCCAAGCCTGCACCCTATTAACACAGTTGCAATCCACTAACTGTGCACCAAATACACAAACCCAAGCTTCCCCCTTAACTTAATTATCTGATACTAAGTAACATGGCTGTTAATCAATGAGACACCAAGTCACACACACATACATCATATATATACATATAAAAACACTTCTTATCATATATATTTATATCTATATGATACATAGAGACATTAGAGCAAACACCTAGAATATATATACTTAAGAAAATCATGATACTCACCCCATGAAATGCCAAAATCTTAATTTCTCCACAATAATCATCCACAACTATCAAATACACATAATAATATCTAATGCAATAGAAATTAAAGAGATTTGTACAAAATCACCAATAATGAACTCAGTATCACACTATATCGTGATACGGCCTACTCGTGTCCAATTGTGGACACGTAGCTAGTATCACAACCCCGATCTAAGTCTAATATGACTAAATTAGTGTCATGACACACACTTGATGTGTCAATTTCTTAATTTCCCTAAAATAGACACAAATTATCATGTAGAAGACACAATACACAACAAATTAGCCTAGAACTTGTTCCTATAGGTAGCCCTATGCCTTGTGAGGGTTCATAATGGTCAAATGCATTATTTGGAACCCACAATGAAGGTGAATTCAGAATTTATACCTAGGAGATAGATTTTCAATGAAATGCTCAATGGACACGATCCGGACACGATCTTCTTGCCACAAGCTTCTCTTTCTAGTGCTCCTTGCCAATCCAAACTCCAATGCTCCTTGCTAACAAAATTGAGAGGGAATGAGAATGAATTGATGGAGGGGTGAAGGAAATTGAGGAGCTAGAAATTGGGGATCTCAAAATGAATGAACAAATGGAGAGGAGAGAGAGAGAGGAGAGGCCATATGTGGCCGGCCCCTAGCTTTTTCCCTCTCCAAGCAATTGTCAATGTCTAATTTGCCCCTCACTAATTAATATGAAGAGCAATTAAGAAGGGCTATATTGGAAATGCTTCTAAACAAATGTAGATTAGGTTAATCCTTCTAATTAAATAATGTGAATGGATTTAATGGGCCTAGTCCACTACTATAAATAAATAATACAAAGCACAATTAAATTAAATACACTATGATAATTATTAATTACTATAAGTAAATAGATATTCAAAATGGCCAAAATACCCTCATTTAAAAAAGTGGGGGTGACAATATCCCCCTTTATTGCAATTAGTATAATATTTGGAGGGCTATTTTATGAATGAATTTTTGTGGATGCTTTTGATAGATTTCATTGCCGATCTTCCTCGATTTACGCATTCATATCAAAATCTGGAAGAAAGTGAGAAGAATATAGTATTGATCATTTGTTGGTGCAAATGCAGGTGCCCGCGTAGGCAAAGCTTGACCGAAGCGTTGGAGATCTCTTTCTCTAGGTAATTCTCCAAATAGTGCATGGCTTTGATCATTCTTTTTTTATCTTCGCACCTTAACAAATGACTCTCTCTTTTGTTGTTGTTGTGGCAATCAATCAATAATACCTTAATAAAAAGGAATCAAGATATAAGAGACTAATCATAATGTTGTTGCTTGTCATATAGAGAATATGGAATTATGGTAATGTTGCTTGCTTGCTTGTCACATAAAATGTGTATTGTGGTAAATTGTTAGATAGAAATGAATTCATTAATAAATGTTGCAACATGTAGTATAAAAATTTCGATCGATGGCTCGAGGAAGGTAGAATACAAATGAGAATATGTTAAATATTTATATTAAGTTTTTCTCTTATCTTGCATGCTATATTTTAATAACTAAGTTTCTTAGGCATGCATGGTCATAAACAACTTGTGCGTAAGGTTTGGGTTCCTTGAACGGTTGGCGGGACACCGGAACCAGGTCGGCCTAAGGGGAACAAGGATAATAAGCTCAGCACATGTACTTTGATCGGCCTAGCTATCCGTACGCGAAATGATCGTCGTCTTACCAAAGATAGTACAAGATGATGTACGTGTTTATCGGTAACCTTCATATAGATAAGTTGTATAACTAATGGTGTCTGATTTTACAAGAAAGAGCATGATAAGTTCTATTGCATGAAAGAAAAATTGATCGTGGGTAAGAGTCATTGTTTGGTGATACTTATGTTGTTACATTCATTTCTTATGAATTGTTAATTGATATAAGAAAAATATAGAAAGAACACTAATAATAATGTATATTTTTACATGATTACCGTATTAATTTTGGTGAATTGGGTTAATTTGTCGTTCGCTGGTGCATTTTAAATGTACTAACCCACGTTTCCAGATGTGCTGGAAATCAAGTAGGCGCAGAGGCACTGTAGGGTCGTTCTGCCTTGCAGAAGCTTGTCCATATTTTTGAAGCTTCCAAGTCACATTTTTAAAGCAGTCGTGCTACATGGACCGCACTCCCCTTGCCCGCATCTTGTCCGCAGCCATGTTTTGGCCTAGGATTGGAGTGGGGGTGGGGGGGGGGGGTGCAGAATTTAAGGAGTGGGTCCCATTTTAACGGGGGGCAATAGGGTGAAGAAAGCCACACATTCTTGCAGGCATTTTTGCGGTCATTGCGGGCCTACACGGCATTTTCCTTTTTAAAGATTCCCGTCGAAGGTATTTATATTTTATTTCTAGTAAATGAATATGATATATGGAACGAAGTATCTCATTTTGTTGTTCAAGTTGTAAGTCAGTTCGACACTTTAACTCAACTGTTTGAAAGTCTATGTATCTATTGTAAATTATCAATAAACAGTTATTTCTCTTGTGCCATGTCGTTATTCAATTTTTCTGCTTAAATCCGCTACAACTTCTATAAAATAACAATATTTCAAAATGCACATGAATACATCTTCTACAAGCGCAAATTACGTTTGTACGATATCATGTTTGGTGACGACTTATTGATTTAGCGGAATCGAAATGTGAGTCTGTGCCAATAGACATCCTGAGAGAGATCAGATCAATGAAAACTTTTACATCAACTAATTACTATAATCAGATACTCCCTGACAAAAAAATATTGGTCTGTCGATTATTGACTTGAAGAGAGCATGTTAGTGACAGTTAGGTTTAATTTTCGGTCGCAATATTTTTTTGGGACTATGTAGAGTTTTTGTTGAATGTAACTTATTGGTGAAGAAGGACCACCATTTTTCTGTTGTGGTGACAAAGAGAGACGAAAGCATCTTATGGTGGAAGTACTGTAGGTAAAACAAGGATACGGAGCCACTTGTGGCGCCCCCACAAATTTTGGTATGTCGATTCAGCATAGTAAGTTTTGTACGAGGAGGATGTAGATGTGCCATTTGAGTGGAGATGGGACTTTCTCTTTTACTTTTTCTAAGTTGTATGTCAAAATTAGTCCTCTTTTTTGCCACATGATAGTCCATCTCATTTTGGCGTTTTACCAATGGAGTCACACTAAGATACTATTTGGTAAGGGGAAAATTGGTTGAAAGAAAAAGAAAAAAAATTCGAGAGAAAATGAAATTTTTTTTTTTTTTTTTTTTTTTAAGTGATGGTGTTTAGAAAAAGATGAGAAAAAGTGGAATATGAGAATTTGATAGGAAAAAAAAAACTAGGTGGGTCTCCAAGAGTGAAAAAAAAATATACAAAAAAAATGAAAGAACTTGGAAATAATTTACGCAACTACCCATCAAAAAGTAAGAATAAATTATGATTTGAGAATACCAAATACTAAATAGTAATTATATCTCTATCCACGTTCAAACAATAAATTATTTTAAAACTTTTTTTTTTCTACTTTTTGTTTATCTAAACAAGGGAAGAAAAAATTAACTTTACTTTCATTTTATTCCCCTCCATTTTCTTTTTTCTCAAATTTTTCTCTCTTCCTACAAATGTTCCCAAACACTGTGTAAGAATCAACGACGGAGACATTGGTTGGCCGGAATGGGCTTCGGTCCACCAAATTTTTTGGAAAAATGGAAATAGAGTGAGCTCCGGCCAATGTCATCAGAAAAATATAGATTGCGATGATCTTAAATATCGGTATGAAGAATTAGGAGATTGTGATGATCGTAAGCATCAAATTGAAGAATAGGAAGATAGATTGAACTGAGACATTGGATCTATGGCTTGCAACGATCGAATATCGACACTGTACACATAGTACAAAGTAATTACGTATATGTGGACCGTTCTGAAATGTCAGAATATGGTGTGTGCTAATCTACGTAAATTTGTTCTATGTAATTTTTCTACGGTCCGACTTTCCGGGCCAAAGAACATTTTCCTAATATAGTAGTGTCATTTTCGTGTTAGTTTACAAAAAATTTACTGTAGCAAAATTAAATTATATTAAATTAATGTAAACGAAATAAGTTTACCTAAATTAAAAATAAAAACACAGTCCGCCAACTCAGTTGGCGGAGAACAGACCGCAGTCGACACGTGGACAACAAAAGGCCAACGTGGGCCCCAATCTGGGCCCACTGTCTTGTGCTTGCACAAAATCCACCAACTTAGTTGGCTGATTTTGGGCAGTGGGGCCCGCGGGTTGGGTTGGGTTGGGTTGGGTTGGGGTAGTTTGGTTTAGTTTGGTTTGGTTTGGTTGGTTTGGTTTGATTTGGTTTGTTTAATGACTTTGCGGTGACGTTTCTCCTCCGTCGCTCAACCAAAATCTAATTTTTCTTTGCAGGTACGTTCACAACCCTAGCCTCTTTAATCCCCTTCAACTATTTTAATTTTAAACGAATTATTTTAAGAGAGAATCGAATCGAAAGTTGGACGAAAACCCATTTTTCAAAACTGTCATATTTCAGTCCAACTACCCTTGTTCACGTCCAGTTTTCTACCAACTCGATTAATGTTTTACAAATCCACTTGAATAGACTTTTAGACAACATAACCAAGTTTAAAACTCATCTTTTAGTTTATTTTTATTTGCCCCCAATTTCTGTAAAATCAACTTCCAAAATCAAGAAAAATCTGTTTTTAAAACTCCAAATTTTTTCGATACAGGGTACGTCCTGCCAAACGAGGGAACTTCGTCGTGTGAGAATTACATCGAAAGGCGCGTATCGTCAATGCGGACGTGTAAAATTTTACTAAGCTTGATTTGGATGTGCTTGCACACCGGAATCAGCTCTTATCCGTCAAAAAATACCGTATCGGCATGTTCCGACACTTGTCATAACTTCGTGTGTGCTTGTCGTTTCGCAACGAAACTTGCACCATCGGATTCGCAGTGTTACACTGGTCCTGTGATCCAAGTTTGATTCGATTCTGAGAACGTTGATGAAACACCGTTTAGAGGATAAAAAAAGAAAACGAAAACTAGTATTTTTTTGGTCGAACGACGGAGGAGAAACGTTACCGTAATGTCATTAAACAAATAAAACCAAACCAAACCAACCAAACCATCCCAACCCAACCCAACCCGCGGGCCCTACTGCCCAAAATCTGCCAAGACAGTGGGCCCACGTTGGCCTTTTGCTGTCCACGTGTCGGCTGCAGTCTGTTCTCCGCCAACTGAGTTGGCGGACTGTGTTTTTATTTTTAATTTAGATAAACTTGTTTCGTTTACATTAATTTAATATAACTTAAATTTGCTACAGTAAATTTTCTGGTCAGTTTATGATATTTCCTACTTTAAACCTAGTAGATCTTGTCCCACCGTGCATTATTGCATGTTTGCATCTTTCAAATTTCTAGTAAAGCAAGCAAAATGGCACGCGTTGAACTGTTGCTCCCATAGAGAAGTCACAACAGCAGGAGGACAATGGGGGAGTTAGGAAAGGTTGGTTGATCCTTAGCTGAGTGGAATTGTCCTGTTGATGATGTAATCATCAATCAATCAAGAAAGGAAAAGATCGAGAAAGTGCTTTATGGTTCCCACCTACCAAAAGTTCCTGTGAGAGAATCAATCAAAAACACACAAACCAAAAATGTCAAACACAGTTCGCAAATGCAGAAATTTTTGACGTGAAAAATCTTTGCGAAAAAAAAATCACGGGACGATCGGAGTCAAATCCTGAAAAGCCTCCACTAATGAAATAATAAATACACCGACTCCTTACAAACTTCTCATCGATCCAAACCGATCACCACAACTCTTTAGAACAGAAAACGACCTCTAATCCTTCTTTCTCCTCAGAAAACACCCTTTGCTCTTTTTGCAATATTTTGAGATATATTTTAGGACCATGAGACACCTAATATATATAGTTTCAAATTCACAACTAGTATTGAATACCCAATCCAAATCTAAATTTATTTACATATTCCTATTATAGGTAGAAATATTCAATCCAAATCTATTGAGATATTCCTATTATATGTAGGAATATTCAATCCAAATCTATCGAAAATTTTCTATTATATGTAGCAATATTCAATCCAACTTCGGAGTATTTTTTATATAAGTTGAAAATCCAATCCACTCCAACAGTGGTCACCATCGATTGTCTAACGAACTCAACCCAATGGTGGGTCCCTTGCCGTTATTGGGTGCATATATGGCTGACGTGCGTGTACTGTGTACTGTGTAGCCTTTGGCAGTCTATTTAACGTAACCCTAAATATTCACTACTTTAGGGATGGGTCTGGACCTACGTAACTGCATGCATGGCACATACAAAGGAACAAAAGTTGGGCATGTGAAAGGTGGTGCTTGGTGGGTCTATGATGGTCCCTCCACCAAACGTAAATTATATAGTAAGTCACGTTTTAGATTATTCCAATGAATTTATATTGCACCTTCGACATTTCAAATTCACCAGGAAGTGGCAACTAAAATGTTATAAATTTGTTAATATATATTGTTTCTTCACCAGCAGGTACGGATCCAAAAATATAAACTGGGATGAGATAGATTGGATTAGGGTAAGCTAGATGTAGGCTAATTCCCACCAAAAAAAAAAAAAAAAAAAAATTATATGAAAAAAAAAAAAGGAAAAAATTTGGGAGTGGGTACCCTCCTACTGGATCCTCCCCATGTTCACCACTTCGGTGCAAGGATGGATCCAGAAATATAAATTGGAATGGGCTAGAGTTGGTTCGGGTGGACTTGGTGTGGCCTAATCATAAAAGAAAATTAAAAAATTAAAAAATCCTATGAATCTTTTTTTTCCGGGTGGACTCTAACCCACCCCATCCTATACTTGGATATGCCCCTACTTTGGTGCATCCAGGTTTAGGAATTCCTTCTAATTTCAGGGTTTATTGAATTTATTATCTAGAAACTGATTCCACTGAGATAAATTTCAAGTGTGTATTTGAATATAATATTTTTATTTTATTAACCTGTGCACATGGACAGTGGTAGTCCATGTGGTTGATATGGTATAATATTTTACTAGAAGTCAAGGTTCAAATCTTTCAAGAAATATTTATTTTTGACACTCATTTCATAGAAATTTTTTATGGGAGCTAGGCATCATGGAAGCCTAGAGACTCTGGCTCGAACGTGGACGAATGCCACAAAGTGACCTTTGATGACGCACTTCGCATGTACGCATCAGGCACGAGATGGCAATTTTGTGCGTCATTGCACCGTTTAGTGCCGGTTCCACACGTTCAGCGTGGTTCATCACGATTCCGCGTAGATCATCTCGGAGTTCAGCTCAACGCGCCGCGGGGCGTGCTGGATTCCGCGTGGCCTATATGCACACGGAAACTCTACTTTTGCGTGGCATGTGTGCACGATAAAATTGCATTTTAACGTGAATAAAGCTCACACAAAAATTATCGTTCTGCATGACATATGCTCATTCGTGACCCTCAGCAGCCATCCTTCTGGTGCGTGCCATTAGTGAGGGAGAAGTAAGATTGATCCTCCGGTGCTGGCTCTAAACCTGGCCATGCAAAACCAGTGGGGTCATACCCCAAATAGCAAGTACTACAAAGGAAGCACGAAATGAAGAAACAAAACCAGATCTATAGCGTGAGAAGCACGAGCCAACAATCAATGGCATATATCCCATCCATGACATGATACGACACCCCTTCACCAAACAATGATAGGAAGTGCCATATCATATCGAGATAGAATATGTCACTTGATTATGGTCAAGCTAAAATATTATGTGTCGTAGTTTCGGTTCACAGTTTATTATAACACAACAACGCAACCCAACAATCAAACAAGGACATGAGTTGAACTACCATGCCACGGCAGCCTGTGTCCTTAATTCCACTCAACAGAAGTCACAATACACAAGCAGAGATACAATAAGAAAAAATAATTTAGCTTCAGTACATGGAGTATCGTAACATAACGACGCAACCCAAGAACCAAACAAGGACATGTGCTGAATCATCATGCTACAATAGCCCACTTTTCTGGCTAGGCACCTATACAAGCAAATTAGACTGCCAATAATGTATTACGGCTTGATATGTGATCTCTGGGTTATTCCAGTAATACAATTTATGAGTATCCTCATATTGTGCTATAATCGAGCTGGGCTGGCTGAACCAATGATATACAAACAAGAATATATGTAAATGATGCACCTGTCCCTCACAAGCGTCCTGAGCTAATTAATAATCAGTAACAGTTCCATGCTTTCGATAGGAATGATACTGGCTCGGTCTTATAATTAAATTAGATTTTGTACCCCACTAGTGCGGATGATATATAATATCCGTGGTGGCAACCTTTACTCTCAGCTAATTTATGGTGGTTCGACATGCACGATCTCGAGATACCGTTTTCTCCCAATGCTCTACAATTAAGTTGCCTAATTAACCCTAGGTTAATTAGAATCTCATGTCATAGTCACATGAATATTCTTTCTTAGGTGTCGTACCTTAAGTACGGACACTCTTGATACGAATCTATATTGTCACTCAAAAGTTAAATCTTGATTCATCCAAGTGTGATGCAACAATCAATAATATCTAGCCACGGCTAAAGTCATTGTCCAACTACCAGATCCGTGCATAAAAATAATAACATATATCATGTAGCAGGAGTATGCGGCACGACGGCTCACTATATATATATATATATATATATATATATATATATATATATATATATATATATATATATATATATATATATATATAAAGTAGCACTCTCGGTGCGATCAAGTGTATCAACACGGATACAATAGTCAGGGCATGAACAAGCTCTAGAATCAAGATCATGGATAGGTTACCAGGTAGCAAGTTATTCAGGACAACATAGTCTAATACTGGTCACAACAATTGTCATTTTGTTATATCGATGAATGAGAATAAGAGTAGTGCGAGAACCCCTCGAGATCTGATCCACAATCCTTAAACCAAATAAGGACCGAGGTTGCAGAGCGTCATCCGAGTTAAACTACGTCTCTTATTCTATCCAACGTATAATAAGGTGATCAAGAAAAAAAAAATCTAATAAACAAGTAAAATAATAAGTGCATACATGGTTACGTCTACAGGGCTCAATGTGTGCAGAAAACAGTAGGCGCACAAAGCAAGTTGGCGCACAAACGACTAAAATTGGGCAGTGGCTCACAAAGCATATTGGCCAACATGGCGCACTTGACAATAGTGCACGGGCAAGAATAAAGTGCGCTTTCAGGAAAAGTGCGCGAACAAGATAGCTACAAGACAAAACACAAAATCCGAGGTCAACGCTCGATAATCGAGAAACTCGTCAGTCGAGGAGCACACAAATTAATAACACAGAAATCGAGAAACCAAAGCTTCGTCCTTAAGGAAATGAAGAGAAAAAAAGTGCGCGAGCTACCAAACATAAGCAAAGTGCGCGTGCGCCAGATTGCCAACACGAAGAAAGTGCACGGACTGACTGTGGCGTACTTTTTCTTTGTTTTCTAGGGAGAACTTTGATGGAATATGCACCAAGGTGCGCCAACTGTGTTTTCTCTCAAAAGGGCGCCACTGACTCGAAGAGTATGACTGGCACACTTTTGCTAGGATACTAAGTGCAGTATGATTAGTACGCACGAGGAGTTGGAACGGCACACCAATGCGCCCAAAGTGAAATATATGTATTTCTACGTTAAAGGGGTTCTCTTGCATACTCTTCATAGAGTATTGTTCTTCTTCTCCAGTAAGCCATTTGGTATACGTATTGTATCAAGTTTCAGCACTGAACTTAGCTGAACTCGAAAACAAGCACGGCCAAAAACAAAGTTACATAAAATATGGTGCTCTACACTATGAGCTAATTGGTTTTGTAAAACATGAAGTTTTGGAAGATCAATCCCCAAGAAAACAAAAATGAACCCATAGACCCAAACTCTGGTCCATGCAATTCCGACCAGAAAAATCATGAAGGACAATTATTAAAGATGAACTGGTGCTCGGTCCCAACAACATGAGCTAGAAATAAATATGCATTATTAAGAATTAAAAGCATGCATAAATCCATGGTTCTTCTGTTGTGCAAGATGTACTTATCTACGGAGGGAGAGAAAACCTAAGAGAGATAAATGAAAAGAAAAATAATTAGCAGGGAGAGAGAAATGGAAATATATATAGGTTTAGGTTTGGGATGTGGACCATTGGATTACTCAAACCCATCCTAGCCACACATGCCACCAACCCAATCAAACCCACTCTTCTCCACAACTCACGGGTCCGGTCTAAACAAAGGTCGGGCTAGCAACCAAAGTGCGCCAAAGACAACATTCGCCAATGTGCACCGGAAAAGGGGGCTGACAACTAGAGTGTGTATGCTACGAGAAGGGAGTTTGCAGCAGCGAGACACGAAGTATTGTTTGAGGTTCTGTCCGTGTGAAGTTCATTTTGATGATGACAAATGAGCGTTCTATAAGTTCAACTCTGTGAACTTGTTGGTTCGTGGAAGCAGATTTACGAAAATGACTGAATCTTAATTGGAACAACGGTGATCATCATCACCCTCAGCAGAGGCACGGATCTATTATGAGTCCAATGGGGACTCCCCCAATTTTTTAAAAAATGGTTGATTACTATGTAAATTATTTTTGCAATTTTAAAATATATATTAGTTTAGCCCTCTTATGTATAAAGAGTAAGCTACCTCCAGTGGTAGTGCTTTGGGTTGCTAATTGAGATGTACGAGTTCGAATCTCATCTCTTTCAAATGTTTTACATATTTTAAAAACTTTTTATGTATAATTTTTTGGCTTTCTCTTTTGTGACAATTTAAAAATATTGACTTTACTCTTTTTGGTCATTTTAATTTGATTGAGTCTTAATATATTTTTTGATATTGAAGTTCAATTGACATGTCAACTTTGAAATTTTTTATATGTAGTAACATGATCTCTCCAAAATTTTAATTATGACTCCGCGCCTGACCCTCAGCAAGTTGGTTGCAGTATTGTTGTTTCAAAGCTTCCATTTACATCAAGTCAATTGTAATATTTTATTTCCTGTGTCGAGGTGAACTCATCTTTATAGCTAATCGATTAAAACGAATTAATCAAAGAAATGGGTATATATATATATATATATATATATATATATATATATATATATATATTTGTTATCTTCACTTTTCATTTAACATTTTTTTTGGTGAGTACGCACGAAATTTTACACACGCTGCATTGTATGCCATTTGGTCATACTATTCCCACACCTCCCCCGCGGTTTGATTTCGAGACCTCTGTCCAGCCAGAAAGGTTATACCTCTTCTCACTGACCACAAGAGCCAGTTGAGTTCGGTCTTTTCATTTCACGTTCATGTTAATGATTGAGAGATCATAAACTGCTTTTGATGCGTTATATGTGTGGCTAGGGACCCAAGTAATCTTTTGACATATGCTGCATGATATTCGTTGCTAAATTTCATTATTTTTTGTAGTGTAAGTCAGACATAATTATGATTTATAATATTAATTGAAACTTGAAAGTGTGCTACTTATTTGTCCAACTTGAATGACCTTTATGTTTACCGAAAAAAGAATAAGATTCTAACTGGATGACAGAAGATTAGTGGATCGAGCCACGGGGAAGCATTATTCTTTCTATTTATAAATGGTTGAAATTGAGGACAATAGGTCTGCACAAAGTTTCGAGCAATACGACACCGGACATTTCAAAAAAGAAGAAGAAGAAGTGTACTTATTTCTCTGTTTAAGTATTTTTTAAAATAGATTGTATGTAATCCAACCGACTTTTTATTGTCGAATTTAAAAAATTAAGAACTCACGAGTTGATTTTTGTGTTGAGAGTACGAAGTATATTTCACCATCCAACAAACATTGATTATTAGTTAATATTTTGCACAGTTAAGTAAATAAATAATGGAGCTGCTAGGTTGCTCCTAGTTTTTTGGATCGTCACAAGTCCGTAGAATTTCGGTTTGACTATTTCGATCAGTTGAAACCGAATATACCAAATACTCATCCCTAGCTAGTTGTCTTCATTATTCAAAATTTATTTTTATATTAGTATTGTCATATTGTTATATATATTATTTCAAGACTATTTAGGAAGATCAAAGGACAACTCACGTAATTACCTTGTTGCTCTTATTAACTTTAATAAATAATTTTAATTAATACATATATATAAGTATATATTTGGAAGAAAAAATTCATGATCATTATTATTATTATATAATGAATAATTTTAATTAGTACACATATGCAAAGATTTTTGGAAAAAAAAAAATTTTCGGTGAA
Source organism: Iris macrosiphon (assembly GCA_036927795.1). Classification (NCBI taxonomy): domain Eukaryota; kingdom Viridiplantae; phylum Streptophyta; class Magnoliopsida; order Asparagales; family Iridaceae; genus Iris; species Iris macrosiphon. Next base: position 186,066,373 of record JAYESA010000012.1, read on the forward strand.
GCTAAATATATATATATATATATATATATATATATATATATATATATATATTATTCGATTTTTTGCTCTAACCCAAAACATGTATGTACTTTTCTGTTTGGCATAGCTTCACTGGCGGAACATAAGCTGGGCTGGTCCGGACTTAAGAAAAAAATAACTAGAAAAAATTTATTAATTTTTCTGGCATGTCTCTGCTCTCAGCCCCCACTAAGATTTTTTTTTTTTTTTTCGTAACATATCCCTGCTCTCAATTCCCTCTAAGAAAAAAATTTGGTTCCGTCCTTGCGTAGCTCCCAATTAACTTATGAATGTGGTGACATCACAACTGTATTTTATTTATTTATTTCAAGAGTAAGGATGCTTTGTAACCTTGAAAGTCAAGATAAATCAATAAGAAGCTTGAATACTAATTTATTAGTTAACTGATAAAAACATAAAGTGAAGGGAGTAAGGCATAAATCAATAAGAAGCTTGAATACTAATGTATTAGTTAATCGAACTCGAGTGGCTCTTATGGTTATCGATGAGAGATATAAGATTTCGACTAGATGACAGAAAATTAATGGATCGAACCACGAGAGCGTATTATTTTTTCTGTTTATTAATAGTAGAAATTAGAAGACAGTGGACCAAAAAATATGTAATACAGTGTACACAAAAGTGTCGAATGTTACGTCTGATTCCGTGAGTTAAAACTGTTATATAAATTGTCTTTTACTTACTTAAAAATTTCAGAATATAAAAATAAAATTAAACAATGTTACCGGCCTCTGGGGAAGTCGTGCACGAAGCACTGCCCTAAGAGTTTATTCGGGATCTGTGTGCAGACGTTCCCGACGCTCCTAGTGGTAAAACTCCCGCACTACCGGTATCTCGTCGCCGCACACGACTTGGAGAGAACGACCAGGACTTAGCTCTGCCCAGAGCTTGGAGATGAGGACGAAGAACAAAATGTTGACAGAGTTTGGAGTAAGAAGTTTTTCGGAATGATTTTACAAAGAAATTAGCACGTATATATAAACTGTTTGTGTAACGGTCAGAATTAATTCTCTATTAATTCAGACGTTACACAAGAGAATAAATAACGAACCTGGACACAAAAAGTGAAGGGAGTAAGGCATAAATCAATAAGAAGCTTGAATACTAATGTATTAGTTAATCGAACTCGAGTGGCTCTTATGGTTATCGATGAGAGATATAAGATTTCGACTAGATGACAGAAAATTAATGGATCGAACCACGAGAGCGTATTATTTTTTCTGTTTATTAATAGTAGAAATTAGAAGACAGTGGACCAAAAAATATGTAATACAGTGTACACAAAAGTGTCGAATGTTACGTCTGATTCCGTGAGTTAAAACTGTTATATAAATTGTCTTTTACTTACTTAAAAATTTCAGAATATAAAAATAAAATTAAACAATGTTACCGGCCTCTGGGGAAGTCGTGCACGAAGCACTGCCCTAAGAGTTTATTCGGGATCTGTGTGCAGACGTTCCCGACGCTCCTAGTGGTAAAACTCCCGCACTACCGGTATCTCGTCGCCGCACACGACTTGGAGAGAACGACCAGGACTTAGCTCTGCCCAGAGCTTGGAGATGAGGACGAAGAACAAAATGTTGACAGAGTTTGGAGTAAGAAGTTTTTCGGAATGATTTTACAAAGAAATTAGCACGTATATATAAACTGTTTGTGTAACGGTCAGAATTAATTCTCTATTAATTCAGACGTTACACAAGAGAATAAATAACGAACCTGGACACAAAAACGGTTCAAAAATATTTTGTAACGTTCAGAAATTAATTTTCTAACGTTACAGAAAAATAAATGACTGAATAAAGAGGAGCAAAAAGAATTTTAGGGTCCCAGCCCGAACCCGAAGAGAAAATCGGATCGGCATTTGGCGCCCGCAGATGTGGGCGCGTACCCGCACCCGTTACGCGCGCCGAACCGAACCGAACCGAACCGAACCGAACCGAGCCGAGCCGGGCCGGGCGGCGGCGGTGGCGCGCGCGTGTGGCCCAAGGGGTTCCCCACACAACAACTTAATAGAGCAAAGGAAAGAAACTAATATATGTACACAAGGGGGCTATGGTGCACCCGATGTGGGACTAAAGAAAGAAAGAGGAATTGAGCTTTTGCAAGAAAAGTAAAAGCAAAACCAACAATCCCCCCCCCCCCCAAAAGGTCAAGTTCCGAAACAGAGATAAGAGTGAAGTAAATAGAGAGAGAGAGCATCTGGACAGTAAAATACTATGCATAGATGAGATGGACTACAGCCTTGAATCTCACGTAGTGACTATTGCCTTAATCTGAAGAAGTGCTTGATGGACTATGCCTTGAATCAGACTTCTTGAATCAGATTTAGAAAATAACACACATAGTACGCTAGAGGTCCTTGGTCTATCGGGTGGCGCTTTTAAATGGCCATGCGCACTTTCCACATTCATGAGAGTTGTCTGGGATCGCCCTGTCCCATAGTCGCGGTCTTCACGACCTCTCATATAGGTAAGTCCTTAATGGTTGGTGATATGAATCAACCTAGCATTACAGCTTGGACCTATTAAGAGTTTAAACTCATCCTAACCATATCACACAGGAACACTGTCACCATAGGGATGGGGAGTCATTGTACACATGTACAGCCGCTTGGGCTTTATTTTAATGAGACTTTTAATCTTGAGTCAGTGTTCCATAAAGTCACCTAAGTTCAGCTTGTTTCTACCCATTGAACCGGCTTCTTGGGATCTCCAGTCAGACTCGGTTGGGTTGCCACTGCTGGTGACTAACTTATGGGCTTAACCCCATCCCCCTCGATGATTCTAGGATCAAAGTCCTAGACAGACTGTCACTACCCAATTCTAGAAAATAGGATTATATTTTTTTTTTATTTGATAAATAGTGTATTGTATTTAATTATTTATATTTATAATTAATTAGTGCTTGTCTTATTTTTTATTTTGATTGTTTTAGGGTTTTGGCTAGCCTGGACCCATGTCAGACCCTAGTGGACCCATGTCCGACCCAGCCCACACCCTTGTGAGAATTATTTTGGGGCTTAGAATTATTATTTTATTTTTAGGAGGTTAGTTGGTGAGATTTGGAACTAGTTTGAGTGCATTTGGAGACCCGGAACCCAAAACCGAGTGAATAGGGGCGTTTTGGGAATTTGAAAAGTTGTAAATCCCCCTTTATTTAGCATTGGCCGGCCCTACCTACCACCCCCACCCGTGAGAACAGCCACAGCAGCCCCCTCCTCTTCATTTACTTCTTCTTCTTCATTCCTTCTTCTTCTCCACTTCTCCTTTCTTCTTCCTTCCTTCTCCAAGTGAGTTTTCTTCCATTTTTCTTCTTTCTTCTTCATTCCTTCTTCCTTAAGCTAACCCTAACCTTACATTTTCTCTAACCTAGGTGTGAGAAGCCTAGATCTAGTGTGAGAGCTAGAATTGGTAGCTTGGAGCTTGAGGGAGTTGATTTGGAGGGAATTTGGGACTTTGGCCTTGGGATTCCAACTCCCAAGAGGTAAAACCTAACTTTCCCCTTCCTAATTATTTTTGTGTAGTGTAATTAGTGTTGTAGAACCCTCCTAGACCCTAACCTTACCCGTAGGAGGAAGTTGGAACTAGTTTGGGTGAGTTTAGAGACTTTGACATTAGGTTTTGTGTCAAATTCGGGTGGAATCCGAATTTGGCCCAATTTTGGGTGATGCCCTAGGTTAGATGGACCTAGGTAGACGTTGTCGGGTGTCTAGAGGGTGAGTGCGTGTCTCCGTTCGGACACGGGAAGCCGTGTCGCGGAGAAACGGGCGTTTCGGGCGAAATTGGGGCTTTTCGTCGTCGCCGATTCTAAGTGCGTGTGCGTTTCCGCCACGGGCCTAGAATTGACGTGGGAGTGCATTTTCTAGGATCTAGACATCGTGTAGAGCGCGTGGGTAAATTTTGGGCCGATTCCGAGTTCGTTTGGTGTGCGTTTCAGGAGGTTTTCCGAGCCGCGCACCACGTGTTCGTCGAAATGACCGAACGGCCATTTCGACTTGGTTTCCTCGTTTCGGCTTTGTGCGCGCGTTGGGTTAGTATCGGGGAGTGTGTGCTAGAGTTTTCGGGCTATATTTTATATATTTTAGGGTATTGGTGAGTGTCGGGGTCGTTGGGCGTGCGAGGGGCGTGTGGGTTGAGTGTTGTGTGCGTGGTTGTGTTTGTTTTGTTATGTGTCTATATATATATATATTTATATATATGTATGTGTGTTATATATATATTTATATATGTGTGTGTGTATTTATATTTATGTACTTGTATATGTATATGTCTATGTGTATATATATATATGTATATGTGTAAGTGTGCTCGTGTGTATATGTATATATATATTTGAATATGTGTGTGTGTGTATATATCTTAGAGTGTGTGTGTATTGATATATATATATATATATTTGTATGTGTGTATATATATATTAATATGTGTGTTTATATATATATTTATAGCTATGTATATATTTGTGTGTGTGTGTTGTTAGTGTTGTGAGCGTGTGTGTGTATTAGTGTGTGAGTGTGTTAGTGTGTGTGTTAGAGTGTGTAGATGAGTGTATATATATATAGATATCTAGTTATAGATATATAGATATATATGTATGTATATATATATATAGATAGTGATATATATATGTATATATATGGGTGTGTGTGTGTGTGTATGTGAGAGGAAAGGGGGGGGAGGACAGCAAACAGTGGCTGCAGCTGCTGCTGCACTGCAGCAGCAGCACAGCAGCAGCAGAATCAGCAGCAGCAGTAGCATAGAGGAGCAGCAGCAGTAGCATAGAGGAGCAGCAGCCAGCAGCAGCATCATCAGCATGTAGAGCCAGCAGCAGCAGCGCGTTGGCAAGGCTAGTAGCGAGGGGTGTTAGCGAGGGGTGTTAGGTAATAGATAATAGTTAGAGTATATGTTAGATAGATAAGTTATGGATAATTATATTGATAGATAGATATTGATAGATAGATAGCTAGGTATTTAGATAGATAGATAGGTACTAGATAGGTAGATAGGTAGATAAGTAGTTTTATCTATCTAGGAGATAGATATCTATATATCTATAGTTAGTTATATATATATAGATATCTTGATAGGTAATATATATATATATATGTTATGATTAGATAAGGTAATGGGTATCGGGTAAATGTGTGTGGATATCTATATACATAGGTATATACCTACTTAGATATATATAAATATGGTAGATATATATATTACCTAGCCTAGATTAATAACTAGGTATATAATTAGTAGCTAAATAGCTAGTTAGAGGGCCTTAGGGCGAAACCTCAATACCTTGAGATACCGAGGTATCTCGATACCTTGAGATATTCAAGGTATTGAGTTTCGAGCGGGGTATTTGAGCATTAGCCTAGGAAATGCTTGGGAGTGATTTTTATATGTTTATATGTATATAATTACGCGTGCTAGCATAGGTTTTAGCGGGTTTAGGCGGGGTGCGTGGCCTAGGGCGAGGTATCGGATACCGAGGGTATCTCGGTATCTCGATTAGGCGAGTTTGAGAGTTTAGTAGCTTAATGAGCTCGGATTGACCTAGAATTTCAGGGGCACCCTAGTTTGACCTAGCTTTGACCATAACTGTCCCCGTTGACTGCAAAAGTCAACGTTTGACCTAGTTTTGACCTAGAGTTGACTTTTTGGACCCCGGGTTGACTTTTTGACCCGATTTTCACCGGTTTGACCCGTTCGACCTAGAATAGCCCTAGAAGCCTGTTTTTAATTATTTTATATCAGTTTAAATGCTTAGAACCCTGTTTAATCCTTGCTTTTCGCATTAGGTCCTTGCGACACCGGTCCGGACCTCGATCCTCATCAGTTGCTCAGGACATCAGGCGAGTACCTACCTCTGATAGTTTCCATTTCATGATAGCGTTTATATCACCTGTTCTAGAACTGTAATACTTGATTCTGACACTTTATTACACGAGCTGGTACTAGTGGATTCCGTCATGAGGTGCTATCCCCCTTACCGTGTTCAGCGGGTACTCTATCACGTGTATTTCATCATGTGCTTCGGGTATTGATTATCATGTGCTATCATGTGCTTATTGTGCTCTCGCCTTCGTGTGCACGAGCTATTATCATGTACGTAGCGTGTTGTGGTTGGATCCAATGGTATTAGTGGGGGAGGGGAGTAGTGAGTTGGTTATGTGATCAAAGCCAAACAGTATTCATGTGTATGTCGGTTATGCAACTCACGCATAACGGAGTTATCTTAGTGTTTTTCATGTGCAACCTAAGCCGATCACATAACGAACTTGTGCTCAAGGCACTTAGCTAGTATTCATGTTTCTCACCTGCAGTTACTTTTCCACTACTTGTATTGTTCTCCAGTTTACATTGCAGCTACTTCTTGTGCTCCAGCATATATTTATTTCCTGTGCATCTTGATTACTTTTCTATTGCTCGTTATATACACCTTACCATGTATTTGGAGTTGCTTTCAGAGTTATGTACTTCGCTCCAGTCCTGACTGGGCATATTTTTTCCAGAGGATCCTGAGGACTATTGCCCTACGTTCTACGGGCCTGGTGTTGACGACTGTTGTGACCCCGAGGAGGAGTGCGCCGAGGAGACGCCGATAGCACCCTAGTTAGCTAGGTGGGTTTCCTGGGTTTTCCTTGTGGTTTGTATTTTGGATGACTGTACTTATTCTTTTGTGCTTCTGTGAGATGTTGTAGCTTTTAGACCCGGACTGTATTATTTTGGATTGTCTTGCCCTCTTGGTTCTGGTTTTCTTTGTTTATATCATATCGTGCTTATTTCTTCCCCTAGATTTTGTGATTGAGATTCATATATATATTGCGTGGTTGCCCTCCTTCGGGAGAAGATTATTTGATATATATATTGCGTGGTTTTGCCCTCCTTTTGGAGAGGTCATGCCGGATTTTTCAGTGAGATATAGATAGATATGGTTGACCTAGAACGGACCTTTACAGCGTTCTACCGCCGATTCTGCGGCGTAGGCTGGACGTACCCACGGCTCATGCCCGATTTTCGGGTGCGGGTCGTGACACGTTTTTGGTGGTGGCCCATGCAGGTCTGCTTTTTAGTTTACCTGCTATAGGATATAGGATATAGGCTGAGAGAGAGAGTGCTCAATCACAACTAGGACCCTTCCTGCTTCTTTTGCTATCTTAATTTTTTCTGAAATTATTTTCTTTTGCAATATTATTGTCCTTCTTTGATGATATCGTTTCTTGCACTATATTGACTTCTTTTGATCTGTGTTCTTCTTGATTCCATTCCAGCACTTGCTTTATTTGATTCCGGTGCTTCCCATAGCTTTGTGTCTGTATCTTTTGCTGTTAGACACCATCTTGTTGCTGAACCTTTAGCTAGACTCTGCAAGATCACGACCGGGGGTGGTATCATCCTAGTCCGTGATGTCTGCAGAGACCGGAGAGTTACTTTGGGAGGCCGGGAGTTGAGTGTGTGCCTACTCGTAATGCCACTTCCGAGCTACGATATTGTACTCGGGATGGATTGGTTGAGTACGCATTGTGCTAGTATAGATTGTCGTGGAGGCAGAGTTTTGTTCAGTCCGCCGGGTGAGCCAGAGTTTCAGTTTGCCAGAGGAGCAGCGGAGCAGACCGAGGGAGTCTTCTGCGGAGCCCTGGTGGTAGAGCCGAGGTCGCTACATCCACTGATAGAGGAGTATATGGATGTCTTTCCGGAGGAGTTGCCAGGGTTACCTCCGGACAGAGACGTGGAGTTCTCTATAGACTTGGTGCCAGGCGCGGAGCCGATATCCCAGCACGTCTATAGAGTCAGCAACAGTGAGCTGATAGAGTTAAAGAAGCAGGTGGATGAGCTTCAGGACAAGGGATTTATCAGATCTAGTTCTTCTCCGTGGGGTGCTCCGGTACTTTTTGTGCCAAAGAAGGATGGGTCGATACGGATGTGTATCGACTACAGGGCTCTGAATAACCTCACAATCAAGAACAAGTATCCGCTGCCGCGTATTGATGATCTATTTGACCAGTTGAGCGGAGCGAGGGTGTTTTCCAGGATTGATCTGAGGACAGGCTACCACCAGGTGAAGGTCAGGAAGGAGGATATTCCGAAGACAGCTTTTTGGACCAGATATGGACAGTATGAGTTCTTGGTGATGCCGTTTGGGTTGACTAATGCCCCGGCAGTGTTCATGAATCTGATGAACAAGGTGTTCCATCAGCATCTGGACAGGTTTGTGGTGGTGTTTATAGATGACATCTTGGTGTATTCGAAGACCCCAGAGGAGCACGAGGAGCATCTGAGGATAGTGCTGGAGACTCTCAGGAAGGAGGAGCTTTATGGAAAGCTCTCGAAGTGTGAGTTCTTCCTTGACAAGGTTGAATTCCTTGGTCATGTGGTGACTGGAGAGGGTATCTCGGTGGATCCGAGAAAGATCGTGGCAGTTGAGGCATGGAGTGCTCCGAGTTCAGTAGCCGAGGTCAGGAGTTTCTTGGGACTGGCAGGCTACTACAGGAGATTTGTTCAGGATTTTTCCCGGATTGCAGAGCCGTTGTCCAGGCTGACCCGGAAGGACGTGGAGTTTGTTTGGTCAGAGGAGTGCCAGATCGCCTTTGATGAGCTGAAGAGGAGGTTGACGACAGCTCCAGTGTTGACGTTGCCATCAGGTTCTGGAGGATTCACTATCTATAGTGATGCATCGGGGAAGGGACTGGGTTGTGTGTTGCAGCAGAATAGGAGGGTGATTGCCTATGCTTCCAGGCAATTACGTCCTCATGAGAAGAATTACCCTACCCACGATTTGGAGTTGGCAGCAGTCATTTTTGCTCTGAAGTTGTGGAAATACTATTTATACGGAGAGCGTGTGGAGATCTTCACAGACCACAAGAGCTTGAAGTATGTGTTTACCCAAAAAGAGCTGAACATGAGGCAGAGGAGATGGTTGGAGTTGATGAAAGACTTCGACATATCATTGCAGTACCATCCAGGGAAGGCGAACGTAGTTGCGGATGCATTGAGCAGGTATCCGGTAGCTATGTGCCTGACTACAGATCGTTATCTTCTGGCAGATCTAGAGAGCTTGGGTATTGAGGTGATAGTGCCTGGAGTTGAGATGCAGATGTGGGGACTGCAGATTCAGTCAGAGTTGGTAGACCGGATCAGGGCTACACAGTTTGAGGATGAGTCCCTGAGGAGCATCAGGGAGCAGGTTCAGATGGGTTTAGCAGACGACTTCACCATTGCTGATGATGGTTCCTTGCGGCACGGTACCAGGTTGTGTGTGCCGAGTGGGTCGTTGCGCGAGGAGGTTCTCCAGGAGGCGCATCGATCCCAGTACTCTATGCATCCCGGTGCCAACAAGATGTATAGAGATCTGAGACAGCATGTATGGTGGTACGGGATGAAGCGGGAGGTAGCAAGCTTCGTATCCCGATGCTTAGTGTGCCAGCAGGTGAAGGCGGAGAGGCAGAGGCCAGGAGGATTACTCCAGCCGTTACCCATTCCGGAGTGGAAATGGGAGCATGTGACCATGGATTTTGTTTCTGGACTTCCCCGTTCTCCAGGCGGGAAGGATGCGATTTGGGTCATCGTGGACAGGTTGACCAAATCGGCCCACTTTCTACCATTCAAAGTGGGTACGTCTACAGAGAGACTAGCAGAGATGTATGTGCGCCAGATAGTCAGACTGCATGGAGTTCCAGTGAGCATAGTATCAGATCGGGACAGTCGCTTTACTTCGCATTTTTGGAGGAGTCTGCAGGCTAGCTTGGGCACCCAGCTCAAGTTTAGTAGTGCGTATCACCCACAGACAGATGGTCAGTCAGAGAGGACCATTCAGACACTTGAGGACATGCTTCGGACTTGTGTTTTGGATTTCAGAGGCTCTTGGGAGGATCACTTGCACTTGGTAGAGTTTGCTTACAACAACAGCTACCAAGCCAGTATCGAGATGTCACCTTTTGAGGCGTTGTATGGACGGAGGTGTCGCACTCCGTTATCATGGGATGATGTAGGTGAGAGAGCTTTGCTTGGCCCGGAGATGGTGGTTGATGCAGCGGAGAAGGTCAAGCTCATTAGAGATAGACTTCGGGTGGCGCAGGACAGGCAGCGGCATTGGGCCGATAGCCACCGGAGACCTTTGGAGTTCGAGGTATAGCTTAGAATCTAGATTTTGTTCTTGTGTTTGCTTGTGATTGCTTGTTTTAGACTAAGTGCAGAGACCTTGTTTGTGCTAGGTTGGAGATCTGGTGTTCCTGAGGATTTCTCCGACGCGGGGAACTATTCGCTTCGGTGGAGGTGGGAAGCTTAGCCCACGTTTCGTCGGACCCTTCCGTGTTCTTGAGAGGGTCGGCGCCGTGGCGTATAGGCTTGAGTTGCCGCCTACGCTGGAGGGAGTTCATGATGTGTTCCACGTGTCGCAGTTGAGACGGTACGTGGCGGATCCCAGTCACGTATTGGATCACTCGGAGATCGCAGTGGGCCCTACTCTTAGCTATCCAGAGCAGCCGGTGGAGATTCTGGATCGGCGGGAGAAGGTGTTGAGGAACCAGACTATTCCCTTGGTTCGCGTCGCGTGGAGGCATCACTCTCCAGGGGAGTCGACCTGGGAGAGGGAGGATGAAATGCGCGAGCGATACCCCTATCTCTTCGAGCCCTGAGGTATAGTTCTTTCCTTGCATTCCTGTCCTAGTTTCGTCTTTTAATTTCGAGGACGAAATTATTTTAAGGAGGGTAGACTTGTCACTATCCAATTCTAGAAAATAGGGTTATATATTTTTTTTATTTGATAAATAGTGTATTGTATTTAATTATTTATATTTATAATTAATTAGTGCTTGTCTTATTTTTTATTTTGATTGTTTTAGGGTTTTGGCTAGCCTAGACCCATGTCAGACCCTAGTGGACCCATGTCCGACCCAGCCCACACCCTTGTGAGAATTATTTTGGGGCTTAGAATTATTATTTTATTTTTAGGAGGTTAGTTGGTGAGATTTGGAACTAGTTTGAGTGCATTTGGAGACCCGGAACCCAAAACCGAGTGAATAGGGGCATTTTGGGAATTTGGAAAGTTGTAAATCCCCCTTTATTTAGCATTGGCCGGCCCTACCTACCACCCCCACCCGTGAGAACAGCCACAGCAGCCCCCTCCTCTTCATTTACTTCTTCTTCTTCATTCCTTCTTCTTCTCCACTTCTCCTTTCTTCTTCCTTCCTTCTCCAAGTGAGTTTTCTTCCATTTTTCTTCTTTCTTCTTCATTCCTTCTTCCTTAAGCTAACCCTAACCTTACATTTTCTCTAACCTAGGTGTGAGAAGCCTAGATCTAGTGTGAGAGCTAGAATTGGTAGCTTGGAGCTTGAGGGAGTTGATTTGGAGGGAATTTGGGACTTTGGCCTTGGGATTCCAACTCCCAAGAGGTAAAACCTAACTTTCCCCTTCCTAATTATTTTTGTGTAGTGTAATTAGTGTTGTAGAACCCTCCTAGACCCTAACCCTACCCGTAGGAGGAAGTTGGAACTAGTTTGGGTGAGTTTAGAGACTTTGACATTAGGTTTTGTGTCGAATTCGGGTGGAATCCGAATTTGGCCCAATTTTGGGTGATGCCCTAGGTTAGATGGACCTAGGTAGACGTTGTCGGGTGTCTAGAGGGTGAGTGCGTGTCTCCGTTCGGACACGGGAAGCCGTGTCGCGGAGAAACGGGCATTTCGGGCGAAATTGGGGCTTTTTGTCGTCGCCGATTCTAAGTGCGTGTGCGTTTCCGCCACGGGCCTAGAATCGACGTGGGAGTGCATTTTCTAGGATCTAGACATCGTGTAGAGCGCGTGGGTAAATTTTGGGCCGATTCTGAGTTCGTTTGGTGTGCGTTTCAGGAGGTTTTCCGAGCCGCGCACCACGTGTTCGTCGAAATGACCGAACGGCCATTTCGACTTGGTTTCCTCGTTTCGGCTTTGTGCGCGCGTTGGGTTAGTATCGGGGAGTGTGTGCTAGAGTTTTCGGGCTATATTTTATATATTTTAGGGTATTGGTGAGTGTCGGGGTCGTTGGGCGTGCGAGGGGCGTGTGGGTTGAGTGTTGTGTGCGTGGTTGTGTTTGTTTTGTTATGTGTCTATATATATATATATTTATATATATGTATGTGTGTTATATATATATTTATATATGTGTGTGTATTTATATTTATGTACTTGTATATGTATATGTCTATGTGTATATATATATATGTATATGTGTAAGTGTGCTCGTGTGTATATGTATATATATATTTGAATATGTGTGTGTGTGTATATATCTTAGAGTGTGTGTGTATTGATATATATATATATATATTTGTATGTGTGTATATATATATTAATATGTGTGTTTATATATATATTTATAGCTATGTATATATTTGTGTGTGTGTGTTGTTAGTGTTGTGAGCGTGTGTGTGTATTAGTGTGTGAGTGTGTTAGTGTGTGTGTTAGAGTGTGTAGATGAGTGTATATATATATAGATATCTAGTTATAGATATATAGATATATATGTATGTATATATATATATAGATAGTGATATATATATGTATATATATGGGTGTGTGTGTGTGTGTATGTGAGAGGAAAGGGGGGGGAGGACAGCAAACAGTGGCTGCAGCTGCTGCTGCACTGCAGCAGCAGCACAGCAGCAGCAGAATCAGCAGCAGCAGTAGCATAGAGGAGCAGCAGCAGTAGCATAGAGGAGCAGCAGCCAGCAGCAGCATCATCAGCATGTAGAGCCAGCAGCAGCAGCGCGTTGGCAAGGCTAGTAGCGAGGGGTGTTAGCGAGGGGTGTTAGGTAATAGATAATAGTTAGAGTATATGTTAGATAGATAAGTTATGGATAATTATATTGATAGATAGATATTGATAGATAGATAGCTAGGTATTTAGATAGATAGATAGGTACTAGATAGGTAGATAGGTAGATAGGTAGTTTTATCTATCTAGGAGATAGATATCTATATATCTATAGTTAGTTATATATATATAGATATCTTGATAGGTAATATATATATATATATGTTATGATTAGATAAGGTAATGGGTATCGGGTAAATGTGTGTGGATATCTATATACATAGGTATATACCTACTTAGATATATATAAATATGGTAGATATATATATTACCTAGCCTAGATTAATAACTAGGTATATAATTAGTAGCTAAATAGCTAGTTAGAGGGCCTTAGGGCGAAACCTCAATACCTTGAGATACCGAGGTATCTCGATACCTTGAGATATTCAAGGTATTGAGTTTCGAGCGGGGTATTTGAGCATTAGCCTAGGAAATGCTTGGGAGTGATTTTTATATGTTTATATGTATATAATTACGCGTGCTAGCATAGGTTTTAGCGGGTTTAGGCGGGGTGCGTGGCCTAGGGCGAGGTATCGGATACCGAGGGTATCTCGGTATCTCGATTAGGCGAGTTTGAGAGTTTAGTAGCTTAATGAGCTCGGATTGACCTAGAATTTCAGGGGCACCCTAGTTTGACCTAGCTTTGACCATAACTGTCCCCGTTGACTGCAAAAGTCAACGTTTGACCTAGTTTTGACCTAGAGTTGACTTTTTGGACCCCGGGTTGACTTTTTGACCCGATTTTCACCGGTTTGACCCGTTCGACCTAGAATAGCCCTAGAAGCCTGTTTTTAATTATTTTATATCAGTTTAAATGCTTAGAACCCTGTTTAATCCTTGCTTTTCGTATTAGGTCCTTGCGATACCGGTCCGGACCTCGATCCTCATCAGTTGCTCAGGACATCAGGCGAGTACCTACCTCTGATAGTTTTCATTTCATGATAGCGTTTATATCACCTGTTCTAGAACTGTAATACTTGATTCTGACACTTTATTACACGAGCTGGTACTAGTGGATCCCGTCATGAGGTGCTATCCCCCTTACCGTGTTCAGCGGGTACTCTATCACGTGTATTTCATCATGTGCTTCGGGTATTGATTATCATGTGCTATCATGTGCTTATTGTGCTCTCGTCTTCGTGTGCGCGAGCTATTATCATGTACGTAGCGTGTTGTGGTTGGATCCAATGGTATTAGTGGGGGAGGGGAGTAGTGAGTTGGTTATGTGATCAAAGCCAAACAGTATTCATGTGTATGTCGGTTATGCAACTCACGCATAACGGAGTTATCTTAGTGTTTTTCATGTGCAACCTAAGCCGATCACATAACGAACTTGTGCTCAAGGCACTTAGCTAGTATTCATGTTTCTCACCTGCAGTTACTTTTCCACTACTTGTATTGTTCTCCAGTTTACATTGCAGCTACTTCTTGTGCTCCAGCATATATTTATTTCCTGTGCATCTTGATTACTTTTCTATTGCTCGTCATATACACCTTACCATGTATTTGGAGTTGCTTTCAGAGTTATGTACTTCGCTCCAGTCCTGACTGGGCATATTTTTTCCAGAGGATCCTGAGGACTATTGCCCTACGTTCTACGGGCCTGGTGTTGACGACTGTTGTGACCCCGAGGAGGAGTGCGCCGAGGAGACGCCGATAGCACCCTAGTTAGCTAGGTGGGTTTCCTGGATTTTCCTTGTGGTTTGTATTTTGGATGACTGTACTTATTCTTTTGTGCTTCTGTGAGATGTTGTAGCTTTTAGACCTGGACTGTATTATTTTGGATTGTCTTGCCCTCTTGGTTCTGGTTTTCTTTGTTTATATCATATCGTGCTTATTTCTTCCCCTAGATTTTGTGATTGAGATTCATATATATATTGCGTGGTTGCCCTCCTTCGGGAGAAGATTATTTGATATATATATTGCGTGGTTTTGCCCTCCTTTTGGAGAGGTCATGCCGGATTTTTCAGTGAGATATAGATAGATATGGTTGACCTAGAACGGACCTTTACAGCGTTCTACCGCCGATTCTGCGGCGTAGGCTGGACGTACCCACGGCTCATGCCCGATTTTCGGGTGCGGGTCGTGACACAGACCCTTCGTCAAGTGATCTGCAAGGTTCTTTTCTGACTTTATATAGTCAAGAACCACATATTTGCCTAGTAGGCTCTTTATTGACTTGAAGCGCAGCTGCAGGTGCCTGTTCATCTTAGCATTCACAGAATCATGCTTTAGTAGTTCAATAACAGATTTATTATCACAATTTATAGAAATTGCAGGAACAGGACTAAGAGAAACAGGTATATGCATAATAAGATTTTTAAGCCATTCAGCTTCTGTACAAGTTGTATCTAAAGCTATCATTTCAGAGTCCATTGTACTCCTAGCTATGATAGTTTGTTTACAAGAGCTCCAGGAGATCGCAGCTCCTCCTAGAGTAAATACATATCCAGTAGTAGATTTTACATCATGTGAGTCGGTTACCCAGTTTGCATCTGAATAACCTTCTATGATATCAGGGTGCCTAGTAAAATGAAGTTTGTAATCTAGGGTGCCCTTGAGATATCTAAATACCCTATCCAAGGCAGTCCAATGTGACTGATTTGGGTTACTGGTATATCTGCTTAGTCTCCCAATAACAAATGCAATATCAGGTCTTGTCCTGTTTGTTATATACATAAGGGAGCCTATCATCTGGGAATATTTATGTTGTTCCAAAGGTGGTCCTTCATTCTTTTTCAGTATAATACTGCTGACATAAGGAGTAAGGACAGGTTTCTTATCAAATAATTCAAATCTTTTTAGCATTTTTTCCAATTGAATGTGCTAAAGATAGAGTATAACCCTCTTTGCCTTTGGTCACTTGCATTCCTAAAATTAGGTTGGCTTCTCCTAGGTCTTTCATATCAAACTGGCTAGATAAATAGTTCTTTGTAATATTTATCAATTTCAGTGATGATCCTAGGATAAGGATGTCATCTACATACAAGCATAAAATGACACAATTTTTACATGTACCTTTAGAGTATATACATTTGTCATACTCATTTGACAAGAAACCATATTCACAAATTACTTTGTCAAATTTATTGTGCCATTGTTTGGGAGCTTGTTTCAGGCCATAGAGGGATTTTACTAGTCTGCAGACTTTCTTTTCTTGACCTTTAGCAATGAAACCTTCAGGTTGGTCCATATAAAGTTCTTTCTCTAGATCTCCAGTCAAAAATGCTGTCTTTACATCCATTTGATGGATTAGCATATCATGAATGGATGCTAAGGCCAAGAGAGTTCTAATGGATGTGATCCTAGCTACAGGAGAGTAGGTATCAAAATAATCTAACCCTTTCTTCTGGGTAAAACTCTTAGCAACTAATCTAGCTTTGTATTTCTCTATAGTACCATCGGCTCTGAGTTTCTTCTTGAAAATCCACTTACAACATATTGGTTTATTGCCTAAAGGTAGATCTGTTAGAAACCAAGTGTTATTCTCCATGATGGAGTTGTATTCACTGTTAATGGCTTCTTTTCAGAAGGGAGCATCAGGAGAAGACATTGCTTCTTCATAAGTTGAGGGATCATCCTCTATCAAAAATGTGAAGAATCCTTCTCCTAAATTTTTCTCAATCCTATTCCTTTTACTCCGTCTTGGTTCTAAGTCTTGTTCAGATTGAGAGCTAGGTATTTGGACTTGAGAACTAGTAGAGGGTATGGAGGAAGAGATTGAAACTCTATCCTTAAAAGGAAATATGTTTTCAAAGTAAACTGCATCTCTTACTTCTATAATGGTATTGTTAGAGATTTCATTTACTTCTAAGTGAGTCACTAGAAATCTATTGGCATAGCTGTCTAAGGCATATCCTATGAAAACAGCGTCTACAGTCTTGGGACCAATCTTCCTCTTTTTAGGTTCGGGAATTCCGATTTTAGCAAGACATCCCCAAACTCTAAGGTAATTAATCCTAGGTTCTCTACCTTTCCACAGCTCATAGGGACTCTTATCTTTTGTCTTACTAGGAATCCTATTAAGAATGTAACAGGCAGTTAAAAGGGCTTCTCCCCACAAGTTATCAGGAGCACCAGAGCTGAGAAGCATGACATTCACCATATCTAACAGAGTGCGGTTCTTGCGTTCAGCAACTCCATTAGACTGAGGTGAATAAGGAGCTGTTACCTCATGAATTATTCCATGTTCTTCACAGAAGTTAGTCATTTCGTTTGAGGTATATTCTCCACCACGATCAGATCTAAGGATCTTAATCTTCCTTTCTAATTGGTTCTCAGCTTCAGATTTGTAGACCTTAAATCTATCTAGAACTTCATCTTTGGTTTTGAGAAGGTAGATATAATAATACTTTGAATAATCGTCTATAAATGTAACAAAGTATTTTCTACCGCCTCTGGTCAAAATCATATTTGAGTCACATACATCACTATGGATAAGTTCTAGAATGTCAGAATTTCTTTCTACAGATTTGAAAGGTAATCTAGTGTGTTTGGCTTGAACACAAATCTCACATTTGTGTTTGACATCTATTGGAGTCTTGGGAATAAGATCTAAGGTCATCATCCTTTTAATAGAACCTAGGTTCACATGACCTAGTCTGCCATGCCAAACATTTGAAGATTCTATATTAGAGACAATGAGAGAACCATCAGACATTTTATTCATTGTACTTAAAATAAAGAGACCGTCTTTTACAAAACCTTTCCCTATAAAAGAGTCATGCTTAGAAAAAACTACTTTATTTGCCTCTATTATAATTTTGTATCCTGAGGCTACAAGAAGGGATCCACTAACTAGGTTTCTCCTGACAGACGGCACATGAAGAACATCCTGAAGAGTTAAGATTTTTTCTGATGTCATTTTCAGGTTAACTTTTCCTCTTCCAATTATTTGTGCCGTTGAGCCATCTCCTAGGGTCACACCTCCTCCACTTGATTCCTGATAGTTTGAAAAACAGGAGCGATCAAACGAAACGTGAACATTTGCTCCAGAATCCAACCACCAATCATCAGAATGGTAAGAGAGGTTAATAAGGGGTTGAAAGCTTACAGACCTTAAGGAACTCGAAGAACCTTTGTGAAGCATGTTCGCTTCTGGTCTAACTGAGTCTGACTGAAGTTCTAGGTTTTTAGTTTTGGTGATGATGGTTGTGGTGGTTAGGCTGAAAGTTTTTTCTTCTTCTTGAAGAAATTTTTTTTGGGTTTATACGGAAAATTAGACTTGGGTTTTCCTTGGCCTTCTACAAGATAATAGTTTAGGTGGTCTTTGCTAAACAATCTTAAAATCTTTAGTTTTTCAAGTGTTGATCAACTCAGGTTAGCTGTAGGGGCCGGTTCCCAGCTAGCGGTGGTCCGAAGACTCTTAAATACCGTGTCGCTTAGGGTTATTTACACCCGGTTGACAGAAGGACCCTTTCGGCTTGTGCCCGAGTTTGTCTCTACTTAGAAAATTTAGATTTGAAGATTATATTTGCAATTTCCTTTTTACTAAACTATTTTCTTTTGGTCCAAAATTGCTTTCAAAATACTAAGTGATTAAAAATTGCAATTGACAAAATTATCAAATGTACTAACAATATTTAAAACACTTGAAGCAAATTTGCAATTTGACAATATAGTAAGCAATTTGATAAGTAAATAAATAAATCAATTGAGGAATTGAAACAAATTTCTACAGTGACTGTTTAACTTGAATTTTGTAGACAATTGCTAGAGTAACTATTAACAAATTGGTAGAAGTAGCTATATAAAAAATTGTTAGAAGTCAAATTGCTACAGTAACTATCAACTTGCTACAGTAAAAATAATTTAATATTTTCAAAAAAATAACTTGTTACAAATTTGTAAAAATTAATTTGTTACAACTTGCTACAGTATTGCAAATTACTACAATATTAAAAGATTGGTACAGTAACAAATTGCTAAAAGAATTTGTTTAAACAGACAATATAATTCTTTATAACTATATTGTTAGAATTTGCAAAAAAAAAATAATTTCTTTGTAAAGAGTGAGAAGCAATTATATATATATATTGTTAGAAGCAAATCAACAGTAAGAATAGTTCTTTAGAACTCTTAACTTGAATATATATTTTTCTTACACAGTAACTATTTCCTTCTTAGAATTAGTCAACAGTAACGTTTGTTAGAATTTGCTATGGTCAAAATTCTATACAAGTTAACGTTTGTTAAAAATTTGAAAATGCTACAGTAACAAATATTTTGTTGTTGGAACAGTAACAAATAGTATTATGAAACAAATTTCTACAGTAGCAAATATTTAACAGTGAGTCTAACAAATAGTAATATCAAACAGTGAGCAAATCAACTATTTGAATATTACAGTAAGTTGTGAATACAACTCTTACTCACAGTATGTATATATATTTATTTCCTTCTCTATTAAATCAACAGCAAGTATTGAAATTCTAACAAAATGATAATAAACTCTTAGATTGTTATATAAATTGTCTTTTACTTACTTAAAAATTTCAGAATATAAAAATAAAATTAAACAATGTTACCGGCCTCTGGGGAAGTCGTGCACGAAGCACTGCCCTAAGAGTTTATTCGGGATCTGTGTGCAGACGTTCCCGACGCTCCTAGTGGTAAAACTCCCGCACTACCGGTATCTCGTCGCCGCACACGACTTGGAGAGAACGACATTGCTGATAGTTTGCTACTCAATCTTAAATCTTTTGGTCTTTGCTAATCAATCTTAAATCTTTAGTTTTTCAAGTGTTGATCAACTCAGGTTAGCTGTAGGGGCCGGTTCCCAGGTAGCGGTGGTCCGAAGACTCTTAAATACCGTGTCGCTTAGGGTTGTTTACACCCGGTTGACAGAAGGACCCTTTCGGCTTGTGCCCGAGTTTGTCTCTACTTTAAAACTTTAGATTTGAAGATTATATTTGCAATTTCCTTTTTACTAAACTATTTTCTTTTGGTCCAAAATTGCTTTAAAAAATACTAAGTGATTAAAATGAATCAAATTGTATGTTACAACTGAACGAAATTTTGTGATCAAAATTATAATTGACAAATTATTTTTCTTTTACTGTAACTATCAATTTTTTTGAGAATAAAACAATTATAACAAATAATGAGAAGCAAATTGTATGTTACAGTAACTATGAAGAGAATAAATCAACTTGTATATTTTGCTATAAAAAAATAAATCAACTATTAGCTAGAAGTAACAGTAACAGTAACTATTGGTTAGAAATTTCAAAATACTAAGTACTGTTGAAGCACAGTAACTATTGAAGCACAAAAAATTGCTATGAAAGAATAAATCAACTTATTTGTCCGAGTACTGATGAAGCACAGAAATTTTAACAGTAGCTATTGAAGCAATTCTACTAAAGTAGCTATTGAAGCAATTCTACTAAAGTAGAAGCAATTCTACTAAAGTAGCTATTGAAGCAATTCTACTAAAATAGCTATTGAAGCACAGAAATTCTAACAGTAGCACAGAATTTTTTTTTTCTTTCTTTGCAGTAGCTATTGAAGTAATTGTGAACTGAAGCAATATTAAATAAAAATGTAACAAAGTACTACTCTAACAGTAAACAATAGTTTAAAAAAAAAATTAGGTTCTAACACGAATAAACTCTTAGATTGTTAGAATTTTGTTGTCTTTTATTATTGAACAATTTTAGAATACAAAAATAAAAATAAAACAATGTTACCGACATCTGGGGAAGTCGTGCACGAAGCACTGCCCTAAGAGTTTATTCGGGATCTGTGTGCAGACGTACCCGAAGCTCCTAGTGGTAAAACCCCCGCACTACCGGTATCTCGTTGTCGCACACGACTTGAAGAGAATGACTAGGACTTAGCTCTGCCCAGAGCTTGGAGATGAAGAGGAATGAACAGAATGTTGAGAGAGGTTCTGAGTAGAAAATTTTCTGATCCGATTTACAAAGAACACAACTGAATATATATAAAACATTTGTGTAACGGTCAGAATTAATTCAGCCATTACACGAATGAACTTGGACATGAATAATTGTAACGGTCCAAAACGTTCAGAATTAATTTTGTAACGTTTAGAATAAATTCCAACGGTTAAGAAAAAAATAAATGAAAGAAAGAAGAGAAGCAAAAAGATTTTTAGGGTCCCAGCCCGAACCCGAAGAGGAAATCGGATCGGCATTCGGCGCCCGCAGATGTGGGCGCGTACCCGCACCCGTTACGCGCGCCGAACCGAGCCGAGCCAAGCCGAGCCGTGCCGGGCGGCGGCACGCGCGTGTGGCCCAAGGGGTTCTCCACACAACAACTTAATAGAGCAAAGTAAAGAAACTAATATATGTACACAAGAGGGCTTTGGTGCATCCGATGTGGGACTAAAGATTGGAAGAGGAATTGAGCTTTTGCAAAAGAACAACCAAAACCAACAGTGCGTCCATCTCTGGTAGTCATGAATCACAAGGAGGCAAAGATGTAAAATATCTTAATTTTCCCTTTTGACATATTCAAGGAAAACACAGTTACTAAAAAAAAAACTTGTGTACATATAGATGCAAGCTGCATGCACGTTTACACTGTACATGCATGTATTTATAGAGCCTGATATAGAGTTTAATTATATGTCAGAGCATAGATTTTAATTGCTATATTTTAACTTTAGTCAAATTTTATAAGCATTGAAGGCTGCAATGAACACTTGTGTATACTTGAAAATTATTATAAAGCTACAAGACACTCCAGATTTGGAACTTGTTATAGCTCATCTATATTAATTGATGGGACAACCAAAAGTAAGCAAACATGAAAGAAAATATAAAGAAAAAAAAAGAGGAAACATATTATCAAATAGAGAAGAAAAATAAAGAGAAAAAAGAGGAGATTAATTTGGAGTATTTATTTAGAGTTTATAATTGTGTGCCAATATCATAAGAACATTCTAAAAATAATAATTTATATTATATTTTTTTATAATTTAAAGTATATATTTGGAATATTTCCACTGTGGATGCATTACTAGGTTAAGTTTATACAAGCTATCAATCAATTATGTATCTTATGATAAAAATCTCTTTTCCGTAATTTGGAGGAAGCTAGAGCTAGTAATATATTCAAAGTGTACTAGCTAACTTAAACTCGAAACATATATAGCTAAATCTGAGTACAGTTTATCATTGGCTCATCTCATTGATGGGAACGGGGTCCATCCCCATGATGAACCAATATGGATTTGATCCATGAAAATCGGTCACCCATGGTTGGGTCCTCCTACCATGCTACTCCCCGGAAGGACTACTTCACTTCGCTTCGTGAAGGTAACCTTGGGACGGTAAAAATGGGTAACAAAAACTCTTCTCAAATTCTTGGCATTGGAAATATTTGTGTTACCACTAACATTGGAACAAAGATGGTTCTAAAAGATGTTAGATTTGTGCCCGATCTTCGTCTTAATCTTCTCTCCACCGGCAAGCTTGATGAAGAAGGATACACAAACAACTTTGATAAAGGATGTTGGAAGCTTACCAAAGGTTCACTTGTACTTGCGAGAGGAAAGAAGTGTTGCACTCTCTACAAAACTCAGTTCCACTTGGAGAATGATGGACTTGGAACAGTGGAAGGTACCTCTATGGATTTGTGGCACAAGCGGCTTGGCCACATGAGCGAGAAAGGACTACAAACTCTCGCAAGGCGACAACTACTTCCATCCATGCAAGGTATATCATTATCCCACTGTGATCATTGCTTAATTGGAAAACAACATCGGGTAGCTTTTGTTAAAAACTATAACAAAAAGGAAACCGGCATATTGGACTTAGTCTACTCGGACGTATGCGGACCCATAAATGTAAAAACCTTTAGTGGTGCCTCCTACTTTGTGACCTTCATTGATGATGCATCTAGAAAAGTATGGGTGTATGTCCTAAAAGCCAAAGATCAAGTCTTTGAAGTTTTCAAAGATTTTCATACCAAAGTTGAAAGAGAAACCGAAAAGCTCTTGAAGTGTATTCACACGAATAATGGTGGTGAGTATACTTCAAGGATGTTTGAAGACTATTGCTCTAAATATGGCATTAGACACCAAAAGTCTGTCCCACACACACCACAACACAATGGGGTTGCAGAAAGAATGAACCGCACAATTGTGGAAAGAATAAGGAGTATGTTATCCTTAGCTAAATTACCAAAAATATTTTGGGGAGAAGCAGTACGAACAGCCTGCTACTTGATAAATTTGCCCCCCTCAGTTCCTTTGGATGGAGATATTCCTGAAAGGGTTTGGAGTGGAAAGGATATTTCCTATTCCCACTTGCGTGTGTTCGGGTGCAAAGCATTTGTGCATGTACCTAAGGAGAAAAGAACAAAACTTGATGACAAATCCATTCCATGCATCTTCTTGGGATATGGAAATGATGAATTTGGATATAGGTTGTGGGATCCTAAAAACAAGAAAATTGTAAGGAGCAGGGATGTTGTATTTTGTGAAGATAAAACACTTACTGATTTTGAAAAAGAAGAGGAGCCACAAAACACTCACATCGTCCCAGATCCAATCTCCACACCGGTTGTTTTACCTTCTCATATGTTAGAAAATAATGATTTTCAAGATGTGCAGAAAGAAGAAGAAATTACAGGTTCTCCAGGTTTTGATCAGGGGGAGCATGAACATACAGAGCCACCTCATATGGATCAGCTACAAGCACCTCAGTTGAGACGGTCGGATAGAGATCGACAACCCTCAACCAGATATCCTACTTCAGAATATACTATGGTGACAGATGCAGGTGAACCAGAAAGTTTCCATGAAGCACAAGTACATGAAGATCATACCAAGTGGAAGAAAGCCATGCAAGAGGAGATGGATTCCTTGCATAAGAACCACACTTATGACTTGATGGAGCTACCGAAGAACAGAAAAGCCTTGAAGAACAAATGGGTGTTCAAAATCAAGAATGAAGGAAATGACCAAGTCAAGTACAAAGCTCGCCTCGTGGTGAAAGGTTTCAGTCAGAAGCAAGGTATTGATTATGAAGAAATATTTTCTCCTGTTGTAAAGATGTCTTCTATTCGGATTATTCTTGGTCTTGTCGCTTCTCAAGATCTTGAAGTTGAGCAGTTAGATGTGAAGACTGCATTCCTCCATGGTGATTTGGCAGAGGAAATCTATATGGAGCAGCCAGAGGATTTCAAGGTAAAAGGCAAAGTACAGTTGGTTTGCAAATTAAAGAAAAGCTTGTACGGGCTCAAGCAGGCACCGCGACAGTGGTATAAAAGGTTTGATTCTTTTATGCTTGACCATGGGTATAAAAGAACATCTGCAGATCATTGTGTTTATATCCAAAAGTTCTCTGATGATGATTTTATTATTCTCTCTCTATATGTTGACGATATGCTTGTTGTTGGAAAAGATATGTCTAAAATTGACAGGTTGAAGAAAGAGCTGAGCAAGTCCTTTGACATGAAGGACTTAGGAGCGGCACAACATATATTGGGAATGAAAATCTCTCGGGACAGAAATGCGAAAAAGTTGTGGCTATCGCAAGAAAGATACATTGAACGTGTTCTGGAGAAGTTTAATATGTTGAACTCCAAGCCGGTCAGCACACCGCTAGCAGCTCATTTTAAGCTAAGCTCACAACAAAGTCCTTCAAGAGAGAAGGAGAAGGAGGAGATGAGGAGCATTCCATTTGCCTCAGCCGTCGGAAGCTTGATGTACTCCATGGTTTGTACAAGACCCGACATAGCACATGCAGTTGGTGTGGTAAGCCGTTTTCTTGCCAATCCGGGTAAAGAACATTGGAAAGCAGTAAAATGGATCCTAAGATATCTTAGAGGAACTTCTAAATATTCTTTATGTTTTGGAGATGGCAGACCTATCTTGGAGGGTTTCACTGATTCTGATATGGCAGGTGACTTGGACAAAAGAAAGTCCACATCTGGATACTTATTTATCTTTGCAGGGGGAGCCGTATCATGGCAATCAAAGCTGCAAAAGTGTATCGCTCTATCCACCACAGAAGCTGAATATATCGCTGCCACAGAAGCTAGCAAGGAGCTCTTGTGGATGAAGAACTTCCTAAAGGAGTTATCGCTCAAGCAAGAGAAGTACACTCTTTACTGTGACAGTCAGAGCGCCATCGACTTGAGTAGAAATGCTACATATCACTCAAGGACAAAGCACATCGACGTACGCCATCACTGGATCCGAGATGCTTTGGAGAATCAACTGATGCACATTAAGAAGGTTGATACAAGCCAAAATCCGTCGGACATGATGACGAAGCCTCTACCAAAAGAGAAGCATGACTTCTGCCGAAGGAAGGCAGGTATGACTACTGTTTGAAAACCTCTCTCCTCATGTGGATGGAGGGGGAGATTGATGGGAACGGGGTCCATCCCCATGATGAACCAATATGGATTTGATCCATGAAAATCGGTCACCCATGGTTGGGTTCGGCCAAGTACTTAGCCATTTTTCTGGGTGCAGTTTCTGTTACTAGATACAGTTTTGGGAGCCGTTTTCGGAGCTGTTGCAGGCATAATTAGGCTCGGTCTTCAACGCGAAAGTTGTTGGAAAAAGTTTTCTCTTTCTTTCCAGCTTTGAACCAGATCATTCTGAGGTGTATTGAAGAAGTTATGGCTCTCGAAAGTAGGCTATCTGTTCATATTCTGCATGTATTCATCTTGCATGCAATAATGATGTATTGCCTTTCTCCATGCATTGGAAGATGGAAGGACTAATCTTGGAAGATGAAAGGGCTGCCCTTTGGACTTCTCCATACATAGAGTGGTGTACCCAAGAGGCTTATCCTCCTTATAAATAGAGGGGAGATGGTGAAGGTTAGAACACACAACTTGTAATCCTCACACTTGTAATTCTTTTCAAGTGAGTTTGAGAGATAGTGATCCTCAAGTGAAGTTGTACCAACTTGAGAGAAGAGCTCTTTGTAATCTTTCATTTGATTATAGTGAAAAAGGCGAAGAAGGAGCGGGTGAGGACGTAGGCTCAAATTGAGCCGAACCTCGGTAAATCTTGTGTGTGTATCTCTCTTATTTTTTGCTTCTCTTTCATTTCTATTTTATATTCTCATCTCATCACAAAGACGGGAAATGTCTTGTTTTTTCCCAACACTCATATCTATGGACGCTTCATCCATCGTTGTTCGTTGTAACATCGATGTCGATTAAGTTTGTTGACATACATTAAGCAAGATATTTTGGTAAAATTTATAAAGGAGGACATCTTGCAATATTTTCAAGATATGAAACCTCCTAGAGATTGTAAATAATTATTTTATGATGTAATGTATGTAACTATTATAATATATCTTTGTCATCAAAATATTTTGTGACTAATATTGTCACGACCCGCACCCGGAAATTCGGGCACGAGTACGTGGGTACGTCCAGCCTACGCCGCAGAGTCGGCGGTAGTACGCTGTCTAGGTCAATTCCAGGTTTACTAAACTAGCTCATTCACAAATAACATAGGCAAGATAATAATGAGAATTGAACTTAAGATTGCAACTGAAAATAAATGTGACAACAGATTCAAATGTTTTAGTACAGGAATTCAAAATAAAATCGGGGACAAACCCGATTAATAAGATAAGAATATAAATGAAAGATAGCTACTACTAGCTACTCTGCAGCAGGGGTCTCCTGGGTGGGTTCTGGCTCCTCATAGGTATCATCAGTCCCCTCATAGGGACCATAATAAGTAGGGGCAAGATCCTCATCATCGCCTAAATCAACAGATCCAGTCAGGAAAGGAGCAAAGTACACAGTGCACAACAAGGTTAAACTAAATATTTATGATAATTAAATATTGAATATCAAGTTAAGAACTGCATAACAGAACATCACTATCTCAGAGTTAAAGCTGTAAGCAGGAATACGAGAAATGCAGAAATAAATGAAACAGGAATTGAAACTACAACAGTCAGCAAGATATATAACAAGACCAGAAACTATCTGTGTGAACTTGTGTTTGTTTTTAGAATACATAGTTGGCATGTAGGGGTTTATAAGGCTAATTCGGCCGTCATGAACGGCTATTAAACAGGGGAAATCGAGATCCGACTGAGGTACAGTCGTGTACCAACAGCTATTAAACATGACAAGGGGAAAGGGTAACTACATGCCTTCTAGGTATTCTCCCACCCGACATGAAAAACAAGACAGGAACTCCAATATTCAAGACATGAAATCCAGCATTTCTAACACTAGGTGTAATCATCAAGGGTACATGTAAGGCAGGGAAATTAATTATCACAATATATAAAGATTAACTTGAAGTGCAGGTACTTGCCTGTTGTTTGGATCTGATTAATATTGGCTCTCGGGGGGAAATTCCAAAGATGAGTCCAAAAGCTGAAATAGACATTACCATCACTCTCAGAAGATGTCAAATAGCTAGAAACGCCTGTCCTTGGGTCCAATTTGGAGACAAGGACAAAAACGGCAGTTTTGGGTCATAACGGGGTCCGCCGGTGGGCCCGCTTTGCACCGAAAAACGTGTCCTGGTCCAAATTCACCAAACTTAGTGTCAACAGGTCAGGAACGCTGATACGAACCCAACGGAACTTCCAGATTTAGATTCCGATGAGCCGAACACAAAATCGCCCATCGAGCGGGGCCCGTGGGGCCCACGACACGCGATTTCGTCAACGTTCTCAGAATCGAACCAAACTTGACCCACAGGACCAGCGTATCGCTACGAGTCCGATGGCGCAAGTTTCGTCTCGATCTGACGTGTGTGCACGAAGTTAGGGTAAATTGCAGAAAAGGCGGATACGGGGCGATATCCGCGGATACGCGTTGATTCCGGTGTGCACGCACACCCGAATCAGCTTCCACAAAATCTCACACATCCGTATCGACGATGCGCACGTATCTGTGAAGACCGCACGCGACCAAGTCGTCCCGTTTGGCGGAGCGTACTCAGTTCCGGGGTGAAACAGGGTCTGGTTTTTTTTCTATTTTTGGATCGCGGTGTGCGATCACCACAGGACGCGATGCCCCGAACAGTTTATCCGGACACCGAGAGGGTCATACAGGCTTCACAACGCAATTTGCGGAATCGAAAACGGAGCTACGAGCAAAAAGTTACACGTACCTGAACCGGGCTCGAGAAATTGGGATCTCTCGTGTCCGTGTCGTGTCCGACACGACACAGGCTGTGTCCGACACGAAGAATTAGGGTTAGGGTTTAGGTCCGCTGGAGCTTGGCCGGAGAAGGGCGGCACCGCTGCGGGGGCGGCCGTCCGGGCTAGGGTGGCTCGAGGTCGGGGTCTGGACGGTGACGGAGCGGAGGGCGGCCGGAGGCGGCTGACCGGAGTCGGGGCGAGGGAAGAGGAGGAGGCTGGGCGCTTCTGTGGCGGCGGCGAGGTGCTGGAGGGGAGGAGGACGGCGGGGCTAGGCGGAGCAGAGCTGGGCACGGCGCTGGCGAGGGTGGCGGTGAGCGGCGGAGCGGCGGGTGGCGTTCTGGGGGAGGGATGGCCGGAGTCGAGGGGTTTGGGGGCCATTTATAGGGCGGAGACGGGTCTGGGTGGCCGGAGAAGACGGAGGACGTGTCGTCGAGGCCGGGCGGTGCGGAAGAGGGGGTCGTGGGGAGTGGTTGGCCGCCGGAGGCGGCGAAAAAAGCGCGCCGGAGAAGTCGCAGCGGCGGAGGAGGGGGAGATCGGGTCAGAGGTGAGGGGGTTCCGGGTAGGGTCGGGTCGGGTCGGGTCTGGGGATCCGACCCGACCCGCTAAGGGCTGGGCTCGGTTAGCGGGCTGGGCCGCGGCCCAATGGGCCAGGAAAAATAAAAAATAAAAGTAAAATAAATAATAAATAATAAATAATTAAATAAATAGATAATTACTTTAAATAATTAATTAAATAGTTTTCAGGCATTTAAAAATAGGTCTGAGGCCCAGAAAAATCCAAAAAAATTACCCTAAGTCCAATTTTCTATTTTACACCCAAAAATATTATTTTCATGATATTTTAATATTATTTATTGCCAAATAAAAATCATTTATTAATTAAAACCTTGATTTTAATTACAGAAAATTTCCAGAAAATTCCAAAAAATTGGGAAAAATCCAAGATTTAATAATTTGAAAATTTCAGGGGGTTTACAACCTACCCAACTTACAAAAATTTTGTCCTCGAAATTTAAGAATAACAAGGCACGAAAGGAAAGGCCGAGAAATAAAATATACCTCAGGGTTCAAAAAGATAGGGGTATCGCTCTCTAATCTCGTCTTCTCGCTCCCAGGTGGATTCGCCGGGAGAATGGTGCTTCCAAGCTACGCGAACCAGGGAGATAACCTGGTTCCGCAGAACCTTCTCCGATCGATCTAGTATCTCCACGGGTTGCTCTTGGTAAGTCAAACTTGGGCCTACTTCGAGCTCTGAGTGATCCACAATGTGACTGGGGTCTGACACGTACTTCCTCAGCTGCGACACGTGGAAGACGTTATGTACTCCATCCAGAGAGGGTGGCAACGCCAGTCGGTATGCCACTTCTCCGATTTTCTCCTGAATGCCAAAAGGTCCAATAAATCTTGGGCTGAGTTTTCCACTCCTTCCGAACCTAATGGTGCCACGTGTCGGGGAAATCTTTAAGAATACCAGCTCTCCAACATTTAATAAAGTCATAATCAAGCCTTAGTTCCATAATCAAAATGTTTAAATTGACTTGAATTTCATAAATTTAATTACCTCAAATTCCAAAGGCCTTCGGTGGCTATTTGCCCAATGTCGTTGCCTGTCTTGAGCCACTCGAAGTCTGTCCCTTATTTGCTTTATCTTCTCAGCTGAATCGATCACCATCTCTGGTCCCAGCAGGGCTCTTTCTCTAACGTCATCCCATGATAGCGGGGTACGACATCTTCGACCATACAGAGCTTCAAATGGAGTCATCTCAATACTTGCTTGGTAACTGTTATTATAAGAGAACTCCACCAGATGTAGATAGTCTTCCCAGGATCCTCCAAAATCCAGAACACATGTACGGAGCATATCTTCAAGTGTCTGGATTGTACGTTCCGATTGTCCATCGGTTTGGGGATGGTAAGCTGTGCTGAATTTGAGTTGCGTCCCCAAGCTGGCTTGTAAGCTCTTCCAGAAGTGAGAGGTGAACCTTGAATCTCGGTCGGAGACAATACTTACTGGGACTCCATGCAGCCTGACAATGTGTCTGATATATAAATCTGCCAGCTTTTCTGTAGATAGCCCCACTTTGAAAGGTAGAAAATGTGCAGACTTGGTCAGTCTATCTACTATCACCCAGATTGCATCCTTTCCACTAGGTGTCCTTGGAAGTCCGGAAACAAAATCCATTGTGATATGTTCCCACTTCCACTCCGGAATGGGTAGGGGTTGAAGCAATCCTCCAGGTCTTTGTCTTTCTGCCTTGACTTGCTGGCACACTAAACAACGAGATACGAACCTGGCTACTTCTCTTTTCATGCCATGCCACCAAACATGCGTCCTCAGGTCCTTGTACATCTTGTTGGCTCCTGGATGTATAGAGTATTGCGATATGTGCGCCTCTTGCATGATTTCTTCTCTTATGTCTCCTTGAGGTACACATAATCTATCGCCATGCCTCAGTGATCCATCTTCATGAATTCTGAATTCTTCTACTAGTCCAGCTTGCACTTGACCTCGAAGGCTTCGCAGTCCTTCGTCCTGAAACTGAGTCTCCTTGATCTTGTCCATTAAAGTAGACTGAATCTGCAAGTTCATCATTTGGCCTTCTTTTCCTGGGATAATTACTTCAATACCTAAACTTTCCAAGTCCTCCAGCAGGTGTCTGTCCATAGTCAAGTACATCGCCATAGGATACCTGCTTAGAGCATCAGCAACTACATTTGCCTTCCCAGGGTGATATTGAAGAATGATATCAAAGTCTTTCATTAGTTCCAGCCACCTTTTTTGCCTCATGTTTAGCTCTTTCTGGGTGAAGATATATTTTAAACTTTTATGGTCTGTAAATATTTCCACCTTTTCTCCATAAAGATAATGCTTCCATAGTTTAAGAGCAAAAATGACAGCTGCCAATTCTAAATCATGGGTTGGATAGTTCTTTTCATGGGGTCGAAGCTGTCTAGAGGCATAGGCTATTACCATCTTGTTCTGCTCCAGTACACAACCTAGACCTTTTCCAGAAGCATCACTATAAATAGCGAAACCTCCGGTTCCGGAAGGTAAGGTCAGAATAGGGGCAGAAGTCAGTCTTTTCTTCAATTCCTCAAAAGCATGCTGACATTAATCAGTCCAGGTGAACTCTTCATCCTTTCTTGTTAATCTTGTCATAGGCTCAGCAATTCTTGCAAAGTCCTTCACAAACTTCCGATAGTATCCAGCTAGTCCCAGGAAGCTTCTAATCTCAGCTACAGAGTCTGGAGTGGGCCAGGATTCTACTGTCGCTATCTTCTTAGGATCTACTGCTATTCCATCTCCAGTCACAACATGTCCCAAGAATTCTACTTTGTCTAGGAAGAAGGCACATATAGATAATTTTCCATAAAGTTTTTCCTTCCTCAAAGTCTCCAATGCTAACCTCAAATGTTCTTCATGTTCTTCGGGGGTCTTGGAGTAGATCAAAATATCATCAATGAAGACCACTACAAATTTGTCTAGGTATGGCTGGAAAACTCTGTTCATTAAGTTCATAAAAACTGCTGGAGCATTCGTCAACCCGAATGGCATTACTAAGAATTCGTAGTGTCCGTTCCGGGTATTGAAAGCAGTTTTAGGGATGTCTTCCTTTCTCACCCTTACTTGGTGGTAACCAGACCTCAAATCAATCTTTGAAAATACCCGAGCTCCGCTCAACTGATCAAATAAGTCATCTATCCTGGGCAGGGGATACTTATTCTTAATTGTCAAGGCATTCAAGGCCCTATAGTCAATACACATTCGGGATGTTCCGTCCTTCTTGGGCACAAATAATACTGGAGCTCCCCAGGGTGAGACACTAGACCTAATGAAGCATTTGTCTTCTAGTTCTTTGATTTGCTCATTTAGTTCTATTATCTCCTTCTTGTTAATTCTGTAGGGATTTTGAGATACTGGTGCTGGTCCTGGCACTAGGTCAATAGATAATTCAACTTCTCGGTCTGGGGGTAAGCCTGGGAGATCCTCAAGGAAGACATCAAGGTATTCAGAGATGATAGGTAGTGGCACTTCTTCTGTTATTAGGGCTCCACAAATTTTGTTATTACCCATTTCTCTAGAACCTCTAGCAAATTCAAATTCTGGCTTGTCAGGTGGCCTGAAGATTACACTACCTCTGTGGCAGTCTATAGTAGCATTATGTTGACTTAACCAATCCATACCCAGTATAATGTCAAAACTGGGCACTGGCATTACGAGTAGTCTAGCATACAGTTCTCTTCCACATAAGGTAATAGGACAATTGTTACAGGCATCACTAACCGGGATGATTCCTCCACCGGTAATGATCTTATAACAATTCCTAAGGAGTTTAGTGATTAAGCTATGCTTCATAAGGAAATCTACTGACATGAATGAATGCGAAGCTCCAGAGTCAAATAAAGTAATAGCTGGTATTGAATTTATAAGCACAGAACCTGTGATCACGTCTGCTGTGGCCTCAGCTTCTTCCAGAGTCATTGCATAAGCACGGCCTTGCTGCGGTGCACCCCTCTGTTGCTGCTGGTGCTGAGCAAAGCGTTGTTGTTGGGATGGAAGTGGGGGTCCCCTCTGTTGTACTGCTGGGGCCCTGGCTTGGGCTGGAGCCTTGGGTGCAGCGGTGCGTCCTTGAGCAGCTGGACAGTCCCTCATTTGGTGCGCTGCTGAGCCGCAGTAGAGGCAGGCACCTAGCCTCTTCCTGCATACTTGCCAAGTATGACCTGGTTTTTGGCAAAAGTTACAAGCAGCAGCTTGTTGATTCTGTCCCTGAGCCTGGTGTTGGGGTGCTGGAGCTCGAGGGAGAGGACGCTGAGTTTGCTGCGGGGCCCTTTGCTGTTGTTGCTGTTGTTGCTGAAAAGGGCGTTTGTTGGGTCCTTCATTTCCGGTATCTCTTTCTCGCTTCAGTTTGTGCCCCATATCTCTCTCTACACCTTGTGCCACGCTCAGGATTTCCTCATAGGTGCGAGCTCGGCTGGTGGTGACAGCAAGGCGAATATCCGGAGACAGCCCCTTCTTGAATCTACGGGCCCTGTCCTCCGGGGTACGAACCATGTACTCCGCAAAATGGCTTAACCTGCTAAATTCAGCAGTATATTCATCAACAGTCAGGGTACCTTGTTCCAGTCTCTCGAATTGGCTTTCGAGAGCTTCCCGAGCCACTTCGGGGTAGAATTTCTCCTTGAATAGCCTTTTAAAATCTTCCCAGGTGATGTCGGGAGCAGATAGTTGGGGTTCATCTCTAAACCAGGTTCGAGCAATGTCGAACAGTTGCAGGCTTGCGGACTCCACTTTGAGGTCATCAGGGACCCGAGCAGTCTTCAGGAGTCTCTCGACATTCTCTATCCACTCATCGGCATAGAGAATGCCCTCAGTTCCGTAAAATTCCAGGGGTCTTAGATTCTTGAAATCTTTGGCACTCCCTGGCCTCTTGAGTGACGTCTCCTGGGACTTAAGAGCTTCTGAGAGGCTGGTCCGCAGAAGTGTCGTCTGCTCTTTCTGGGATTCCACCAATCCCTGGAACACTCCTAGTAGCTGTGCCCCATCTAGGGTAACTGCCGGAACAGATGGAGGCGGCGGGAGTGCAAGAGTCTCGGGCATATTCTGCTCAGCTGGTTCTGATGTGCCTCCTACTGTGTTCCTGGTCTGGACCATTCTGAAAGATTAAGGGATAGGAAGATCAGAATAGAATACTTGAAAATCAAAGGCGATAGGAAAAATTGAGCAGCAATGATATCAAGAATTGAAATAAGGACGCTATACTGTGAATGAGCTTTTCCTAGAATCCTCAATCTTATTCCATACCCTGTCCTAGGGTATTACCCTATTTTAGTTTAAGACCTGCATGGGCCACCATAAAAACGTGTCACGACCCGCACCCGGAAATTCGGGTACGAGTACGTAGGTACGTCCAGCCTACGCCGCAGAGTCGGCGGTAGTACGCTGTCTAGGTCAATTCCAGGTTTACTAAACTAGCTCATTCACAAATAACATAGGCAAGATAATAATGAGAATTGAACTTAAGATTGCAACTGAAAATAAATGTGACAACAGATTCAAATGTTTTAGTACAGGAATTCAAAATAAAATCGGGGACAAACCCGATTAATAAGATAAGAATATAAATGAAAGATAGCTACTACTAGCTACTCTGCAGCAGGGGTCTCCTGGGTGGGTTCTGGCTCCTCATAGGTATCATCAGTCCCCTCATAGGGACCATAATAAGTAGGGGCAAGATCCTCATCATCGCCTAAATCAACAGATCCAGTCAGGAAAGGAGCAAAGTACACAGTGCACAACAAGGTTAAACTAAATATTTATGACAATTAAATATTGAATATCAAGTTAAGAACTGCATAACAGAACATCACTATCTCAGAGTTAAAGCTGTAAGCAGGAATACGAGAAATGCAGAAATAAATGAAACAGGAATTGAAACTACAACAGTCAACAAGATATATAACAAGACCAGAAACTATCTGTGTGAACTTGTGTTTGTTTTTAGAATACATAGTTGGCATGTAGGGGTTTATAAGGCTAATCCGGCCGTCATGAACGGCTATTAAACAGGGGAAATCGAGATCCGACTGAGGTACAGTCGTGTACCAACAGCTATTAAACATGACAAGGGGAAAGGGTAAACTACATGCCTTCTAGGTATTCTCCCACCCGACATGAAAAATAAGACAGGAACTCCAATATTCAAGACATGAAATCTAGCATTTCTAATACTAGGTGTAATCATCAAGGATACATGTAAGGCAGGGAAATTAATTATCACAATATATAAAGATTAACTTGAAGTGCAGGTACTTGCCTGTTGTTTGGATCTGATTAATATTGGCTCTCAGGGGAAAATTCCAGAGATGAGTCCAAAAGCTGAAATAGACATTACCATCACTCTCAGAAGATGTCAAATAGCTAGAAACGCCTGTCTTTGGGTCCAATTTGGAGATAAGGACAAAAACGGCAGTTTCGGGTCAAAACGGGGTCCGCCGGTGGGCCCGCTTTCCACCGAAAAACGTGTCCGGGTCCAAATTCACCAAACTTAGTATCAACAGGTCAGGAACGCTGATACGAACCCAACGGAACTTCCAGATTTGGATTCCGATGAGCCGAACACAAAATCGCCCGTCGAGCGGGGCCTGTGGGGCCCACGACACGCGATTTCGTCAACGTTCTCAGAATCGAACCAAACTTGACCCACAGGACCAACGTATCGCTACGAGTCCGATGGCACAAGTTTCGTCTCGATCCGACGTGTGTGCACGAAGTTAGGATGAATTGTAGAAAAGGCAGATACGGGGCGATGTCCGCGGATACGCGTTGATTCCGGTGTGCACGCACACCCGAATCAGCTTCCACAAAATCTCACACATCCGTATCGACGACGCGCACGTATCTGTGAAGACCGCACGCGACCAAGTCGTCCCGTTTGGCGGAGCGTACTCAGTTCCGGGGTGAAACAGGGTCTGGTTTTTTTCCTGTTTTTGGATCGCGGTGTGCGATCACCACAGGACGCGATGCCCCGAACAGTTTATCCGAACACCGAGAGGGTCATACAGGCTTCACAACGCAATTTGCGGAATCGAAAACGGAGCTACGAGCAAAAATTTACACGTACCTGAACCGGGCTCGAGAAATTGGGATCTCTCGTGTCCATGTCGTGTCCGACACGACACAGGCTGTGTCCGACACGAAGAATTAGGGTTAGGGTTTAGGTCCGCTGGAGCTTGGCCGGAGAAGGGCGGCGCCGCTGCGGGGGCGGCCGTCCGGGCTAGGGCGGCTCGGGGTCGGGGTCTGGACGGTGACGGAGCGGAGGGCGGCCGGAGGCGGCTGACCGGAGTCGGGGCGAGGGAAGAGGAGGAGGCTGGGCGCTTCTGTGGCGGCGGCGAGGTGCTGGAGGGGAGGAGGACGGCGGGGCTAGGCGGAGTAGAGCTGGGCACGGCGCTGGCGAGGGTGGCGGTGAGCGGCGGAGCGGCGGGTGGCGTTCTGGGGGAGGGATGGCCGGAGTCGAGGGGTTTGGGGGCCATTTATAGGGCGGAGACGGGTCTGGGTGGCCGGAGAAGACGGAGGACGTGTCGTCGAGGCCGGGCGGTGCGGAAGAGGGGGTCGTGGGGAGTGGTTGGCCGCCGGAGGCGGCGGAAAAAGCGCGCCGGAGAAGTCGCAGCGGCGGAGGAGGGGGAGATCGGGTCAGAGGTGAGGGGGTTCCGGGTAGGGTCGGGTCAGGTCGGGTCTGGGGATCCGACCCGACCTGCTAAGGGCTGGGCTCGGTTAGCGGGCTGGGCCGCGGCCCAATGGGCCAGGAAAAATAAAAAATAAAAGTAAAATAAATAATAAATAATAAATAATTAAATAAATAAATAATTACTTTAAATAATTAATTAAATAGTTTTCAGGCATTTAAAAATAGGTCTGAGGCCCAGAAAAATCCAGAAAAATTACCCTAAGTCCAATTTTCTATTTTACACCCAAAAATATTATTTTCATGATATTTTAATATTATTTATTGCCAAATAAAAATCATTTATTAATTAAAACCTTGATTTTAATTACAGAAAATTTCCAGAAAATTCCAGAAAATTGGGAAAAATCCAAGATTTAATAATTCGATTTTGACTCCAATATATTCAAATCATGGCTACGCCACTGGTTGTAATGAGTTCCCTTCTAGGTCATTTTGTGTGTCGAGGAAGCTCGACGAAAGTTAAGAGGAGGACGACGACAAAGAAGTCTCAAGAACGAATCAAGCGCAGCAAGAAAGGGAGAGAAGCTGCCAATGAAATTGGATCGAAATTCTAGTTCTGGACAGACATTAGTAATTCAAACGAGCAGGGGATCCAGGCTTCTGCTCGGGTGGGCTCCAGCCCAACCCAAAAAATAATTTACTCTTTTTCTATATATATATATATATATATATATATATATATATATAGAGAGAGAGAGAGAGAGAGAGAGAGAGAGAGATGCGTGGAGCGGTGCAGCTAAGGCTGTACGATCGGGGCGGTGCACGGATGCGATACGGATGCATGTGCGGTGCTGGTGAGAACTGGTGTGGCGTGATGCCACTACCAAAATAACACATTTTACCAACGCCAAAAAACGTCGCTAATTAGCCAAAAAAATGTCGCTAATATTAATTAGCGACGTAATTAACGACATTTTTACGTCGTCGCGTATTCTAGGGTCGTTGACAACAAAAATGTCGTTATTCGTTGTTATAGCGACGTAATTTTGCGACGTGGTGACGTCGTCGAAGTACCAACGTTCAGCGACCCGACGTCGGTACATCGACGACGGTGTGCAGTGCCGCATAACGTCACCAAAGTAGCAACATTATCAGCGACGTCTAGCGACAACAATGTTGACATGGCAAAAATTGACAAGTCAGACTTTTAGCGACATTCAGTGACACTTAACGACTTTTAGCGACCGAAATGTACCCGTCGCTAGATGCCGCTGAACATCGCTATTTATGAAAAATAGAACCTATGATATCTTTACTAGGATGTTCAAATGTTATGAAAGATCGAAAGGCTATTGATTATATTTCTATGCACAAGAGGTTCTTTGTGAATTGTTAAAATTCACAAAAAATCCTAATAGCACAAAAAATGTAATCGATAACCTCTCTTCCTAACATATGACAATTCTAATAAAGATACTATAAGTACTGTATAATAAAATTCAAGATAACCATAAAAAAAAAATTGGAGATGCCTGGCGATACGTCTGAAACTTTATGCACGCTGCATTAAATTATTACTTTTTAATTCATTGTCGTGTCCGTGGAAGTCGAGGTCTTCGAAGACGAGGTGGTGGATGGCGTTGGAGAGGTCGTCGACGACGGAGATGAGGCCACAGACGGCCTGGCTACGATCCGACGCTCTCCGTAGCACGCTCGATCCCCGGCTCCTCCACCACCCCCGCAGCCTCCTCCTCTTCGTGTTCGGCTCCTCATTCTCCTCATTCGCCTCCTCCGATTCCGACGTGTCCGTGGACGGAGAGGAATAGAGGAGAAGGGGACTGGACGTTAGCGTGTGGAAGGGGAGGAGACTGGACGTCGGCGTGCGGAGGGGGAGGGACTGGATGCCGAAGGGAAGGCGCCGAGGGCAAGGCTTAGGGGAGGGGAATGGAGGTCGAGGCGGTGGGGAGGTGTGAGACTTTGTCTCACAGTATCTATATTGGTATATAGATACGTATTTTGTACTGCATGTTTTATTTTCTGGATTTTGTGGAATTTTAAAACTTAGAAATTTAAAAAAAAAATCTTGGTTGGTCTACCGACGGTATACCAATCGACGAATGGCAGGAAGGATTCATGGGTGCACCATATTCTTTGGAATTTGAACGGGGAGGGGGAGGTATTGGGATTGGTATTGGAGATGAGGAGGGGGAAGTGGTCAGAGTGTAGTCGGGTTAAGTGGGGGACCTCAATCGCTGGGATCTTCAGTAGGAAATTCGTTTCGAAAAGAACTCCATCCATATGCTCTTAGGTGTTGGGGTGATGCTGCAAGCCATTGCACCAAGTGAAGTCTGAACCTTTGTAGCCAGCATCAATCAAACCCGCCCCACTGATAAAGCCATTGAAGTCTCTAACAGCAGTTTGGTTAACTCCACATGGTCTATGTTTCTCTGAACTGGATGTAACCATATTGAAGTCACCAGCAAGGATCCATGGAGAGGAGTTGGAGGAGGAGAAGGAGGCTAGGGAATCCCAGAGAGCTCGACGTTTGATGATGTTGCAGTTTGCATAGACTACTGTCAGGATATAATTGATGTTGGGGTAACTGCTTTGTATCAGGCAGGTGATAAACTGGTTATGAGTGTAAAGGATGGAGAGGTCCACATTATTATTCCACATGATCCAAATAAACTTTTTGTTATCCTTGCCATGGAAGGTCTTGTGCATGTGGAGGTTACGAGCAAGATCAAAAATGTTGTCACCATGAATTTTTGGTTCAAGGATACAGATAATCGAGGGGGGGGGGGGAATTGACGATTTAGAGATTTCAGGTAAACCCGAGTAGGGAGATCTCTGATACCTCTGGCATTCCAAATTAAGGTTTTATATAAAAGAGGATGGGGAAGGATTTTTGGCTCTTGTAAGTCTGATTTTGGAAGGTGGGGAGGATGAGGGAGTAGGGGGGTTTTTCTTTTTGGAGGTGGTAGTATCTCTTTGGGTGTCGGTAGCACTGAGTTTTCCTTTCCCTTTGGATGATGCAGGTGTCACGACCCGCACCCGGAAATTCGAGCACAAGTGCGTGGGTACGTCCAGCCTACGCCGCAGTGTCGGCGGTAGTACGCTGTCTAGGGCATCTCCACAGTTAAATTAACTCTAGCTCATTCACAGTAATTAAATAGACAAGGAAATGAAAGAAAAT
Source organism: Iris macrosiphon (assembly GCA_036927795.1). Classification (NCBI taxonomy): domain Eukaryota; kingdom Viridiplantae; phylum Streptophyta; class Magnoliopsida; order Asparagales; family Iridaceae; genus Iris; species Iris macrosiphon. Next base: position 186,105,752 of record JAYESA010000012.1, read on the forward strand.
GCTGAGATTTTATAACCAGAAAGTGACAATCAGATCCAGAGTTATTACAAAACCAGAAATTAAATCGGAGACAAACCCGATTACTAAGATGAAAGGAAAACAAATAACTAATGCTAACTACTCTGCAGGAGTAGCCTCCTGTGCGGGAACCTGCTCTGCAACTGTATCACCTGCTGCCTCATAGGGGCCATAATAGGTGGGGGCAAGGTTCTCATCATCGCCTAAAGCAACGGATCCAGTCAGGAAAGGAGCAAAGTACATAGTGCACAACAAGATTAAACTAAATATTTATGACAATTAGATTGAGTATCATATTGAGAATATATATAAAAGAAACATAATATCTCAGAGTTAATGCTATAAACAGGAATATGAGAAAGCAGAAATAAATGAGACAGGAAATGAAACTACTACAGTCAGCAAGAACTATAACAAGATCCAGAAACTATCGGTGTGAACTTGTGTTTGTTTTAGAATACATAGTTGGTGTCACGCCCCAGTCCCAAAAATACGTAAGACTAGGTCACGTAACCATGCCAGCTGGCCGTATATATGGAAACTCCAATATATGGAAACCATATATACGCGCGTACGCTGTATAATGAACAATAGTTCACCAGTGGTATAATTAATCACCAGTCACAGGGTAATATCTAAATCTCATCCACAGAATCAAATATGAATAACCAATAATCATGTAACTAGATCTCAATACAGATATCTAAGAATGACAGTCAGATGAAATCAAATCTACTGCCGAAATAGAATACAAAAGGAACCAGAATACACACCATAAAGAACAACATCTGACAGTCACGAGGCTCGAAGAGAAGACCTCCTGGGAATAAACGTAACATGTCCGGATCTGTGCTCCTGCGAGTACTCAAGAACATATACACCTGGCAGGGAACCAGGTCCTCAGAGGGACATAGCAAGATACAGAAAAATAACATGCCATAATGTAAATACTGAATAAATAAATAGGATGTGCTAACCATCTAAGTGAATGCAATTTAAAGACCTTGTAGTACGCATGGGAATGTGTAGGCTAGACATATGCTGACGTAATTCACCAATCGTCATGACTGGCTAGTATATGTATCATATGCCCCCGATCACACGGGTAACTCTGCAATCGTCCATCCCTGCAGAGAGTGGAACGAAGGATAATAAAAACACACAAGGGGTATCCCATCCTCCTCGGAGCACAGTAACGGGAACAAGAAAACCAATTCCCCATCTCCGAGCAGCATGGTATCAGGCGACATGAACATATAAGGAGGGGGGTGTCCCATACGCATACTAGTATCTTTCCCGCCCAATATAGATATACAAGTCGTGAAAACGACGTGGACACCTCCTACTATGATGCAAGTCTCAATAAAATAAACAACTGAGCTAAATACCGCTACACGTGTTGCTCACACTGATGGCCAGTCGCGCATGAGGCACGCGTCCCTACATGTACTCATTCTGTGACGTGTAATGATACGTGTCAAGGCCTGAGAAGTTATATCAATAACTTCACAACTTTAGGTGGGTCTACTAGACACTAGGTCAGATACAAGTCCTAACGTCAACGCCATCGTTGACTGCACCCGAATCTGCTCGGACGCGCACATTTATATAAAAATAAATAAACATGTAACTAGTAAGAACTGAATATAAACAGTACAACAAGGCAAGGTATACTTGCCTGGCAGGAGAGCTGCGAATATAATGTCCAGATGTCAAATGCCAAGAAGTCAGAAACTATGTCCTCAGAAGGAAAGTCTCCGGATGCTGAAATAAATATCACTAACAGTCTCAGAAAATATCAAATAGCTAGAAACGCCTGTCCTTAAGTCCAATTTGGACACAGGGGCAAAAATGACAGTTTTCGGTCAAAGCGGGGTCCACATGTGGGCCGCTTTGCACCGAAGAACGTGTCAGGGTCAAAGGTCTCCAAATTTGCCAAACTCAGTGTCAACAAGTCAGGAACGCTGATACGAACTCAACGGAACTTCCAGAATTGGATTCCGATGAGCCGGTCACAAAATCGCCCGTCAAGTGGAGCCTGTGGGGCCCACGATACGGAATTTTGCCAACGTTCTCAGAATCGAACCAAACTTGGCTCACAGGACCAGCGTATTGCTACGAGTCCGATGGCACAAGTTTCGTCTCGATCCGACGTGTGTACACAAAGTTGCAGCGTGTTCCAGAACTGACGGATACGGGACGGTGTCGGCGGATACGCGTTGATTCCGGTGTGCACGCACATCCAAATCAACTTCTCCGAACTCCTACACGTCCGTATCAACGTCGCGCACGTTTTGGTAAAGACCGCGTGCGACCAAATCGTCCCGTTTGGCGGGGCGTACTCATTTCCGGGGTGAATCGGGTCGTTGTTTTTCCTGTTTTTGGATCGCGTGCCGCGATCGCCATAGGACGCGATGCACCGAGCGGGTTGCACGGGCACCGAGAAGGTCACATAGCCTATGTGTCACAACTGACGGAAATAAAAACGGAATTACGAGGAGTTAGAACGGGTTACCTGAACAGGGCTCCGTGGAAACTGAATTTTTCCGTGTCCGGCCACTGTGTTGTGTCCTGGTTTGAATCTGCCTGTGTTCGGGCTGTGTCCAGTCGCTGTGTCCAGTCCGAGTCCAGTGGAGACTCGCCGGGGCTTCGCTGGAAGCGCTCAGGCGAAGCTCGTCGGTCAGCGGGGCGTCCGGGCAGGGCATGGCGCTGCGGCTAGGGCTCCGGGGTCGTCGACTCGTCGACGGAGGAGCTCTGGGCATCGTTCAGGAGTTGGCCGGAGTCTGCACAGCGAGTCGAAGCTGGACAGTGGCCGGAGTCTGAAGCCGCAGTGGGGGAGAAGTCAGGTGGAAGGTGGCTGGGCCCTGGGCTGAGCTCAGCGGCCGGGGGGGCGGCTCGGGCGAGGTTAGGGTTAGGGGGAGGAGTTCCATGGTGAGGAGGAGGAGAAGGAGTGGGTCGTGGTGGTGGCGTTGGTGCTGGTGGTGGAGGATGGTGGTGGCGGCGGAGTGGAGGAGGAGGAGTCTGGTGATGGAGGGTGGTGGTGGATGTGGTTGATGATGATGATGACGGTGGTGGCTGTGATAGGGGGCTGCGGGGTGGCGGTGGAGAGCTTTACGGGGAGGTGGCGGCGATGGAGGGAAGAGGAGCAGCGGGTCAGGGGGGTCGACGCCGGCGGGGCTCACCGCGAGGGAAGCTCAGGGGAAGAGGGGAGGAGAAGAGGGGGAGCTGAGGAGAGAGGGGCCAGCGGGGGGGTCTCACAGCGACCGGGGGGAAAGGGTGCCGCTCCGGCGGGGCTCGCCGCGGGGGAAGCTCACCGCGAGCGGGGAGGGAAGTCGACTCCGGCGAGGGAGCTTGAGGGTGGCGGAGGGCGGCTCGCCGCGGGGGCTCAGGGAAGAGGGAGGCTGCGGGGAGAAAGAGAGGAGAGGGGAGAGAGTCGGGCCAGCGGGGGGGGGGAGACTCGCCGTGGCCGGGGGTCGGCTCCGGCGAGGGTTCGCCGCCGGCGGGGGTCTGCGGCTGTGGGGGGGGGGGGTAGAGTCGGCTGAGTTAGGGTTAGGTTTTTAATTTCTTTTTAGGATTTTTTAATTTATTTTGTTTTTCTTTTTCTTTTAGTTTCTTTTATAAAAGAAATTATTAATATTTTAAGTAAAATATCTAAGATATTTTACAGGATATTTTGTGAATATTTTCGAGATCTTTTCGGGATCTTTTCGGGTGGGTCCCGTCTCCAAATGGACGGTGCAGGTTCACCGGCCAATGAGGGGGTGACACCCTGCACTGCAATTTGCAGGAAAGTCCTTGTAATTTCATAAATTGCGTAAAAGTCCTATTTTGGGAAATTGCACAATTACGAAATTGTCTGGAAAAATACCCGATTCCTGAAAATTCTAAAATTCACAGAATTGAAGGAAAAAGCTGTGTAAGGGCCTTGGGGGAAGTGGGGTTGAGTCTGGGCAGGGGTTGGACCTGGTTTCTGGGTGATACGGGCCATCGTATTAATTAATTTATAAATACTGCGCACGGTGTTCTCTAATTATTTATAGGCAGTTAGGACCATAATTTTTCTACGGTATCAATATACTAAATGTAGTATACTCAGTGTAAAAAAATAACGTATTTTTGTCTGGGCAAAATGGTTGCATGTTGGGCCTCAAATCTCTATTGGAACAGGGATGGGTACAGGTCTGGGAATTAAAATAGGAATTAAATACGGGCGTTTGCAATGAGATTTGTGCGTCTCAAACGAGGCTCAAAATAAGGTATCAGGGAGTTGCACAAAGTGCAGGATAGTAGACTGACATGTCTAGGAGAGGTACGTGAACTTCATTCGGGGATAACAGTCAAGGTAAAGCTTCAAATAATTAGGTGACGGACAGGTGCACAAGAGAATAGGATATGTAAGCAAAATAATTAAAATATTGCAACAAATCCTAAAATGTGAAAAATATTCCTAAAATACTGGAATCTGGTCGAGGGGGTTTACAATCTACCCAACTTATAAAAATTTCGTCCTCGAAATTAAAACTAAGCCATGGTAGAAGGGAAAGACGGCATAAGATATAATTTAACCAAGTAATTTATATCTTGGGTTAAGAATAGGTTCGAAGACGTTTACGCATGTCGTACTCGCGCTTCCGAGTTGATTCTCCTGGCGCGTCATGCTTCCATGCTACGCAGATCAAGGGAAAAGACTGGTTCTCAATACTTTTTTTTTTTTTTTTTTTTTTTTTTTCGATGATCAAGGATTCCCACGGGTTATTCTTGATACGACAGGTCTCAGCCTAATGGTGATATCCTTAAAAAAAGACATGATCGTCCTTTTTGAATTCCAAGGGGCGATGATGACGATCTGCTACTGCTTCTGGCTGGCTGGCACTGCTCGTCAGTGTCCTTGTATTTACTTAACTGTCTCTTCGGTGTTGACCACCAACTCTGGTCACGTGACTCCTTGTCTGGTACAATGCTGACTAGTATGCCGTGCAATCTTACGATTTGCCTCATATTAGTAATGTCTCCATAGCTTCAGAGTAATTACGATGGTTGCAAGTTCCAAATTCTTCTCATGCACTTATAATTGTCTGGATGCATCTGTCATTACCTTGTCATCCTGTATTAATACGCATCCCAAACTTTTTCCTGATGCGTCTGTAGATCACATAACCGCCTGATCTGGATGGAATAGTTAATACGGTGCTGTGGTCAGTCGCTTCTTCAATTCCTCGAAGGTGGCTTGACACTCGTTGGTCCATAGGAATTCTTAATCCTTACAAGTCAACCTAGTCATAGGTGCTGTTATCCATTCAGGAGTCAGTCAATTGTTCATCCAGGTGAAATCCATTTTGACTCCTGACAACAAAATGATACATTCTTTATCACAATACTTGGGTTCTGAACTTGACCCAAGTTACGAGGCAAAAATTAAAAATTTTGCTGCCTTAGTGATGCAGGTATCAGGAACGCAATAAAACGTAGGTAGGTAGCAAAGGTCATTCTAAGGGTAGCACAGTTTTAGACTGCAATCTAATCTAATAATAGGGTTTGGTAATTACCCAAGAAACAAACAGAAAAGGTTATAGAAACAATACACTATTCGTATTTATACTAAGTACGAGTTTCGTCTTTCCGAAATAAGGGAAGACGGAAAACAATAGTCAAGAGTTCAAGGGGGAGGTAATAGATTTAGAAGTGTGGGGATTCAAGGCGTTTAAAGAATTCAAATGGGAATTGTCAAGGCAGTTGTGGATTGAAATGCTATTTTGATAATTCCTATTCACATGCTCGTATTAGTACAGTCATGTAGCTGATACGATATACTCAGACATATCTAGCGGACAAGTACATCCGCCTACTAATCACTATATATTTCAATCCACGTAAGGTAGTTATGCGAAGGGCGAACCAAGTGCACTATGGTTGATCAGACCGTAATACACTGATTCTGAAATGTATTAGTGTAGTACTCCACTAATACATCTCTCAAGAACAAGCTTGATAAAGAATAAGCTTGCGAAACTAGGCTATAATAGCGGCATAAGTCAAGGTAGTACGGTAAATATAAGTACGCTAGATTATGATGTGAGAAATTTCAAAACAATACAAATTCACAAAAGACAAGACTCTACAATCTCTACAAGTATAATTCTAATCCTTGTCTAAGTCGCTAGTTGACCCAAAAGAGGTATGGCCTTCTAAGTTCTACAATCTTAATAAACACTATAGGTTGTCTGCCTAAAACAGAGATTCCAAGAAAGTCCGCGTAAAGTAGGGGTTCGAGGTTGTCTGCGTAATGCAGAGGTAAGATAATTTGGCGTAAGGTATAAATCTGAAACTGTCTGCGTAAAACAGAATTTCAAATTGTCCAGCGCAAGGTAGGGATCCAAAGTAGTTTGGCGTAAATCAGGGATTCAAACTATCGGCGTAAAATAGGTTTCAGAGTTATCCGCGTAAAACAGAGAAGCGTAAGGTAGAGCTTCAGAGCTGTTCGCGTAAAAAGTCTCGGTGAAAGTCTGAGCGTAAAAGTCTGCGGTAAAGTTTTGCCTAAAGGTTGCGTAAAATCTGCCAGCGTAAACAGTCTAGCATACGCTGCAGCGTAAAGTTGTACAAGAAACTCATGGGTTTGTCAGTCAAGTTAATGAATCATGTCATCTGACAAAAGTACTTGCACAACGATCGAGGGGATGGTTTGATGATAATTGCACGGAGTTCAAGGTTGTCGTTTAGGGACGTATTGGATATAAGTCAATTTACGCTCGAGGTGAGACAAAACCAGATGTTCCGTCAAAAGCTGTTTCTTTTTGCACAGGGCTCGAGGCGTATCTCTGCGCAGAATTTGGTCGTGTCTGGGGAAAGCTAAGGCTGTAACAAATACGCTAACATCCTATTCTTATGTTATGCCTAAACAGGTTACTCTACGCTGGTTATCTATGAATCATCAGGTTTGCGCAGGGTAGTTACCTACGTGGCTGACATGATGCGTCATACGCAGGATAAGGAAGACTAAGGGCGGCGTAAAGGGGACAAGCTTCTACATGATTTAGCTTTTACGCCAACTAGGCAGGGGTTTGGCTCTTATGCTAACAACGGTCAAATGGGTTTTACGCCAACAAGGGTAAAGAGTCTCTGGCGTAAAACTCTGGTTATCCAAGCATAGGATGAGGGTTTCTGTCCTAGTATCCAACCTTGAATTTCTATTAGTTTCTTAAGACTAGGGTTAACACTATGGTCAAATCTCTAACTAATCCTAGTAGGGTTTATTCAAGTCTTATATAAATACGTCAAGGGATAAGAGTAAGTTAATTTATAGGTAAGTGACGCTAGGGTTTACTTAGGAAATCAGGAAGGCTAGGGTTTACTTAGGAAGTCAGGAAGGCTAGGGTTCACTAAGTAATCCGAACTTAAGGATATGTCAAAGCCCTAGTGGTATTCTTATTAGGAATGCTACCTCAATTATCATCCTATTAACCGGAGTTCCTATATTCTAGCAGGGATTATACTAAAAGAATTATCAGGGAAGCACATGAATCAAGCAGGATGCAATTATGTAAGTAGGACGAACTGGAAAGAAGATAAGTCATAGTCAATTTGGATGAGATTCTATATTCTAATCCTAGGTGCAGGCTTGCTCGGTACAGTAACGTAACCGAGAAAATATGCTCTGACCTGCATGGGCCACCACTAAAAACATGTCACGCCCCAGTCCCAAAAATACGTAAGACTAGGTCACGTAACCATGCCAGCTGGCCGTATATATGGAAACTCCAATATGTGGAAACCATATATACGCGCGTACGCTGTATAATGAACAATAGTTCACCAGTGGTATAATTAATCACCAGTCACAGGGTAATATCTAAATCTCATCCACAGAATCAAATATGAATAACCAATAATCATGTAACTAGATCTCAATACAGATATCTAAGAATGACAGTCAGATGAAATCAAATCTACTGCCGAAATAGAATACAAAAGGAACCAGAATACACACCATAAAGAACAACATCTGACAGTCACGAGGCTCGAAGAGAAGACCTCCTGGGAATAAACGTAACATGTCCGGATCTGTGCTCCTGCGAGTACTCAAGAACATATACACCTGGCAGGGAACCAGGTCCTCAGAGGGACATAGCAAGATACAGAAAAATAACATGCCATAATGTAAATACTGAATAAATAAATAGGATGTGCTAACCATCTAAGTGAATGCAATTTAAAGACCTTGTAGTACGCATGGGAATGTGTAGGCTAGACATATGCTGACGTAATTCACCAATCGTCATGACTGGCTAGTATATGTATCATATGCCCCCGATCACACGGGTAACTCTGCAATCGTCCATCCCTGCAGAGAGTGGAACGAAGGATAATAAAAACACACAAGGGGTATCCCATCCTCCTCGGAGCACAGTAACGGGAACAAGAAAACCAATTCCCCATCTCCGAGCAGCATGGTATCAGGCGACATGAACATATAAGGAGGGGGGTGTCCCATACGCATACTAGTATCTTTCCCGCCCAATATAGATGTACAAGTCGTGAAAACGACGTGGACACCTCCTACTATGATGCAAGTCTCAATAAAATAAACAACTGAGCTAAATACCGCTACACGTGTTGCTCACACTGATGGCCAGTCGCGCATGAGGCACGCGTCCCTACATGTACTCACTCTGTGACGTGTAATGATACGTGTCAAGGCCTGAGAAGTTATATCAATAACTTCACAACTTTAGGTGGGTCTACTAGACACTAGGTCAGATACAAGTCCTAACGTCAACGCCATCGTTGACTGCACCCGAATCTGCTCGGACGCGCACATTTATATAAAAATAAATAAACATGTAACTAGTAAGAACTGAATATAAACAGTACAACAAGGCAAGGTATACTTGCCTGGCAGGAGAGCTGCGAATATAATATCCAGATGTCAAATGCCAAGAAGTCAGAAACTATGTCCTCAGAAGGAAAGTCTCCGGATGCTGAAATAAATATCACTAACAGTCTCAGAAAATATCAAATAGCTAGAAACGCCTGTCCTTAAGTCCAATTTGGACACAGGGGCAAAAATGACAGTTTTCGGTCAAAGCGGGGTCCACATGTGGGCCGCTTTGCACCGAAGAACGTGTCAGGGTCAAAGGTCTCCAAATTTGCCAAACTCAGTGTCAACAAGTCAGGAACGCTGATACGAACTCAACGGAACTTCCAGAATTGGATTCCGATGAGCCGGTCACAAAATCGCCCGTCAAGTGGAGCCTGTGGGGCCCACGATACGGAATTTTGCCAACGTTCTCAGAATCGAACCAAACTTGGCTCACAGGACCAGCGTATTGCTACGAGTCCGATGGCACAAGTTTCGTCTCGATCCGACGTGTGTACACAAAGTTGCAGCGTGTTCCAGAACTGACGGATACGGGGCGGTGTCGGCGGATACGCGTTGATTCCGGTGTGCACGCACATCCAAATCAACTTCTCCGAACTCCTACACGTCCGTATCAACGTCGCGCACGTTTTGGTAAAGACCGCGTGCGACCAAGTCGTCCCGTTTGGCGGGGCGTACTCATTTCCGGGGTGAATCGGGTCGTTGTTTTTCCTGTTTTTGGATCGCGTGCCGCGATCGCCATAGGACGCGATGCACCGAGCGGGTTGCACGGGCACCGAGAAGGTCACATAGCCTATGTGTCACAACTGACGGAAATAAAAACGGAATTACGAGGAGTTAGAACGGGTTACCTGAACAGGGCTCCGTGGAAACTGAATTTTTCCGTGTCCGGCCACTGTGTTGTGTCCTGGTTTGAATCTGCCTGTGTTCGGGCTGTGTCCAGTCGCTGTGTCCAGTCCGAGTCCAGTGGAGACTCGCCGGGGCTTCGCTGGAAGCGCTCAGGCGAAGCTCGTCGGTCAGCGGGGCGTCCGGGCAGGGCATGGCGCTGCGGCTAGGGCTCCGGGGTCGTCGACTCGTCGACGGAGGAGCTCTGGGCATCGTTCAGGAGTTGGCCGGAGTCTGCACAGCGAGTCGAAGCTGGACAGTGGCCGGAGTCTGAAGCCGCAGTGGGGGAGAAGTCAGGTGGAAGGTGGCTGGGCCCTGGGCTGAGCTCAGCGGCCGGGGGGGCGGCTCGGGCGAGGTTAGGGTTAGGGGGAGGAGTTCCATGGTGAGGAGGAGGAGAAGGAGTGGGTCGTGGTGGTGGCGTTGGTGCTGGTGGTGGAGGATGGTGGTGGCGGCGGAGTGGAGGAGGAGGAGTCTGGTGATGGAGGGTGGTGGTGGATGTGGTTGATGATGATGATGACGGTGGTGGCTGTGATAGGGGGCTGCGGGGTGGCGGTGGAGAGCTTTACGGGGAGGTGGCGGCGATGGAGGGAAGAGGAGCAGCGGGTCAGGGGGGTCGACGCCGGCGGGGCTCACCGCGAGGGAAGCTCAGGGGAAGAGGGGAGGAGAAGAGGGGGAGCTGAGGAGAGAGGGGCCAGCGGGGGGGTCTCACAGCGACCGGGGGGAAAGGGTGCCGCTCCGGCGGGGCTCGCCGCGGGGGAAGCTCACCGCGAGCGGGGAGGGAAGTCGACTCCGGCGAGGGAGCTTGAGGGTGGCGGAGGGCGGCTCGCCGCGGGGGCTCAGGGAAGAGGGAGGCTGCGGGGAGAAAGAGAGGAGAGGGGAGAGAGTCGGGCCAGCGGGGGGGGGAGACTCGCCGTGGCCGGGGGTCGGCTCCGGCGAGGGTTCGCCGCCGGCGGGGGTCTGCGGCTGTGGGGGGGGGGGTAGAGTCGGCTGAGTTAGGGTTAGGTTTTTAATTTCTTTTTAGGATTTTTTAATTTATTTTGTTTTTCTTTTTCTTTTAGTTTCTTTTATAAAAGAAATTATTAATATTTTAAGTAAAATATCTAAGATATTTTACAGGATATTTTGTGAATATTTTCGAGATCTTTTCGGGATCTTTTCGGGTGGGTCCCGTCTCCAAATGGACGGTGCAGGTTCACCGGCCAATGAGGGGGTGACACCCTGCACTGCAATTTGCAGGAAAGTCCTTGTAATTTCATAAATTGCGTAAAAGTCCTATTTTGGGAAATTGCACAATTACGAAATTGTCTGGAAAAATACCCGATTCCTGAAAATTCTAAAATTCACAGAATTGAAGGGAAAAGCTGTGTAAGGGCCTTGGGGGAAGTGGGGTTGAGTCTGGGCAGGGGTTGGACCTGGTTTCTGGGTGATACGGGCCATCGTATTAATTAATTTATAAATACTGCGCACGGTGTTCTCTAATTATTTATAGGCAGTTAGGACCATAATTTTTCTACGGTATCAATATACTAAATGTAGTATACTCAGTGTAGAAAAATAACGTATTTTTGTCTGGGCAAAACGGTTGCATGTTGGGCCTCAAATCTCTATTGGAACAGGGATGGGTACAGGTCTGGGAATTAAAATAGGAATTAAATACGGGCGTTTGCAATGAGATTTGTGCGTCTCAAACGAGACTCAAAATAAGGTATCAGGGAGTTGCACAAAGTGCAGGATAGTAGACTGACATGTCTAGGAGAGGTACGTGAACTTCATTCGGGGATAACAGTCAAGGTAAAGCTTCAAATAATTAGGTGACGGACAGGTGCACAAGAGAATAGGATATGTAAGCAAAATAATTAAAATATTGCAACAAATCCTAAAATGTGAAAAATATTCCTAAAATACTGGAATCTGGTCGAGGGGGTTTACAATCTACCCAACTTATAAAAATTTCGTCCTCGAAATTAAAACTAAGCCATGGTAGAAGGGAAAGACGGCATAAGATATAATTTAACCAAGTAATTTATATCTTGGGTTAAGAATAGGTTCGAAGACGTTTACGCATGTCGTACTCGCGCTTCCGAGTTGATTCTCCTGGCGCGTCATGCTTCCATGCTACGCAGATCAAGGGAAAAGACTGGTTCTCAATACTTTTTTTTTTTTTTTTTTTTTTTTTTTCGATGATCAAGGATTCCCACGGGTTATTCTTGATACGACAGGTCTCAGCCTAATGGTGATATCCTTAAAAAAAGACATGATCGTCCTTTTTGAATTCCAAGGGGCGATGATGACGATCTGCTACTGCTTCTGGCTGGCTGGCACTGCTCGTCAGTGTCCTTGTATTTACTTAACTGTCTCTTCGGTGTTGACCACCAACTCTGGTCACGTGACTCCTTGTCTGGTACAATGCTGACTAGTATGCCGTGCAATCTTACGATTTGCCTCATATTAGTAATGTCTCCATAGCTTCAGAGTAATTACGATGGTTGCAAGTTCCAAATTCTTCTCATGCACTTATAATTGTCTGGATGCATCTGTCATTACCTTGTCATCCTGTATTAATACGCATCCCAAACTTTTTCCTGATGCGTCTGTAGATCACATAACCGCCTGATCTGGATGGAATAGTTAATACGGTGCTGTGGTCAGTCGCTTCTTCAATTCCTCGAAGGTGGCTTGACACTCGTTGGTCCATAGGAATTCTTAATCCTTACAAGTCAACCTAGTCATAGGTGCTGTTATCCATTCAGGAGTCAGTCAATTGTTCATCCAGGTGAAATCCATTTTGACTCCTGACAACAAAATGATACATTCTTTATCACAATACTTGGGTTCTGAACTTGACCCAAGTTACGAGGCAAAAATTAAAAATTTTGCTGCCTTAGTGATGCAGGTATCAGGAACGCAATAAAACGTAGGTAGGTAGCAAAGGTCATTCTAAGGGTAGCACAGTTTTAGACTGCAATCTAATCTAATAATAGGGTTTGGTAATTACCCAAGAAACAAACAGAAAAGGTTATAGAAACAATACACTATTCGTATTTATACTAAGTACGAGTTTCGTCTTTCCGAAATAAGGGAAGACGGAAAACAATAGTCAAGAGTTCAAGGGGGAGGTAATAGATTTAGAAGTGTGGGGATTCAAGGCGTTTAAAGAATTCAAATGGGAATTGTCAAGGCAGTTGTGGATTGAAATGCTATTTTGATAATTCCTATTCACATGCTCGTATTAGTACAGTCATGTAGCTGATACGATATACTCAGACATATCTAGCGGACAAGTACATCCGCCTACTAATCACTATATATTTCAATCCACGTAAGGTAGTTATGCGAAGGGCGAACCAAGTGCACTATGGTTGATCAGACCGTAATACACTGATTCTGAAATGTATTAGTGTAGTACTCCACTAATACATCTCTCAAGAACAAGCTTGATAAAGAATAAGCTTGCGAAACTAGGCTATAATAGCGGCATAAGTCAAGGTAGTACGGTAAATATAAGTACGCTAGATTATGATGTGAGAAATTTCAAAACAATACAAATTCACAAAAGACAAGACTCTACAATCTCTACAAGTATAATTCTAATCCTTGTCTAAGTCGCTAGTTGACCCAAAAGAGGTATGGCCTTCTAAGTTCTACAATCTTAATAAACACTATAGGTTGTCTGCCTAAAACAGAGATTCCAAGAAAGTCCGCGTAAAGTAGGGGTTCGAGGTTGTCTGCGTAATGCAGAGGTAAGATAATTTGGCGTAAGGTATAAATCTGAAACTGTCTGCGTAAAACAGAATTTCAAATTGTCCAGCGCAAGGTAGGGATCCAAAGTAGTTTGGCGTAAATCAGGGATTCAAACTATCGGCGTAAAATAGGTTTCAGAGTTATCCGCGTAAAACAGAGAAGCGTAAGGTAGAGCTTCAGAGCTGTTCGCGTAAAAAGTCTCGGTGAAAGTCTGAGCGTAAAAGTCTGCGGTAAAGTTTTGCCTAAAGGTTGCGTAAAATCTGCCAGCGTAAACAGTCTAGCATACGCTGCAGCGTAAAGTTGTACAAGAAACTCATGGGTTTGTCAGTCAAGTTAATGAATCATGTCATCTGACAAAAGTACTTGCACAACGATCGAGGGGATGGTTTGATGATAATTGCACGGAGTTCAAGGTTGTCGTTTAGGGACGTATTGGATATAAGTCAATTTACGCTCGAGGTGAGACAAAACCAGATGTTCCGTCAAAAGCTGTTTCTTTTTGCACAGGGCTCGAGGCGTATCTCTGCGCAGAATTTGGTCGTGTCTGGGGAAAGCTAAGGCTGTAACAAATACGCTAACATCCTATTCTTATGTTATGCCTAAACAGGTTACTCTACGCTGGTTATCTATGAATCATCAGGTTTGCGCAGGGTAGTTACCTACGTGGCTGACATGATGCGTCATACGCAGGATAAGGAAGACTAAGGGCGGCGTAAAGGGGACAAGCTTCTACATGATTTAGCTTTTACGCCAACTAGGCAGGGGTTTGGCTCTTATGCTAACAACGGTCAAATGGGTTTTACGCCAACAAGGGTAAAGAGTCTCTGGCGTAAAACTCTGGTTATCCAAGCATAGGATGAGGGTTTCTGTCCTAGTATCCAACCTTGAATTTCTATTAGTTTCTTAAGACTAGGGTTAACACTATGGTCAAATCTCTAACTAATCCTAGTAGGGTTTATTCAAGTCTTATATAAATACGTCAAGGGATAAGAGTAAGTTAATTTATAGGTAAGTGACGCTAGGGTTTACTTAGGAAATCAGGAAGGCTAGGGTTTACTTAGGAAGTCAGGAAGGCTAGGGTTCACTAAGTAATCCGAACTTAAGGATATGTCAAAGCCCTAGTGGTATTCTTATTAGGAATGCTACCTCAATTATCATCCTATTAACCGGAGTTCCTATATTCTAGCAGGGATTATACTAAAAGAATTATCAGGGAAGCACATGAATCAAGCAGGATGCAATTATGTAAGTAGGACGAACTGGAAAGAAGATAAGTCATAGTCAATTTGGATGAGATTCTATATTCTAATCCTAGGTGCAGGCTTGCTCGGTACAGTAACGTAACCGAGACAATATGCTCTGACCTGCATGGGCCACCACTAAAAACATGTCACGCCCCAGTCCCAAAAATACGTAAGACTAGGTCACGTAACCATGCCAGCTGGCCGTATATATGGAAACTCCAATATATGGAAACCATATATACGCGCGTACGCTGTATAATGAACAATAGTTCACCAGTGGTATAATTAATCACCAGTCACAGGGTAATATCTAAATCTCATCCACAGAATCAAATATGAATAACCAATAATCATGTAACTAGATCTCAATACAGATATCTAAGAATGACAGTCAGATGAAATCAAATCTACTGCCGAAATAGAATACAAAAGGAACCAGAATACACACCATAAAGAACAACATCTGACAGTCACGAGGCTCGAAGAGAAGACCTCCTGGGAATAAACGTAACATGTCCGGATCTGTGCTCCTGCGAGTACTCAAGAACATATACACCTGGCAGGGAACCAGGTCCTCAGAGGGACATAGCAAGATACAGAAAAATAACATGCCATAATGTAAATACTGAATAAATAAATAGGATGTGCTAACCATCTAAGTGAATGCAATTTAAAGACCTTGTAGTACGCATGGGAATGTGTAGGCTAGACATATGCTGACGTAATTCACCAATCGTCATGACTGGCTAGTATATGTATCATATGCCCCCGATCACACGGGTAACTCTGCAATCGTCCATCCCTGCAGAGAGTGGAATGAAGGATAATAAAAACACACAAGGGGTATCCCATCCTCCTCGGAGCACAGTAACGGGAACAAGAAAACCAATTCCCCATCTCCGAGCAGCATGGTATCAGGCGACATGAACATATAAGGAGGGGGGTGTCCCATACGCATACTAGTATCTTTCCCGCCCAATATAGATGTACAAGTCGTGAAAACGACGTGGACACCTCCTACTATGATGCAAGTCTCAATAAAATAAACAACTGAGCTAAATACCGCTACACGTGTTGCTCACACTGATGGCCAGTCGCGCATGAGGCACGCGTCCCTACATGTACTCACTCTGTGACGTGTAATGATACGTGTCAAGGCCTGAGAAGTTATATCAATAACTTCACAACTTTAGGTGGGTCTACTAGACACTAGGTCAGATACAAGTCCTAACGTCAACGCCATCGTTGACTGCACCCGAATCTGCTCGGACGCGCACATTTATATAAAAATAAATAAACATGTAACTAGTAAGAACTGAATATAAACAGTACAACAAGGCAAGGTATACTTGCCTGGCAGGAGAGCTGCGAATATAATGTCCAGATGTCAAATGCCAAGAAGTCAGAAACTATGTCCTCAGAAGGAAAGTCTCCGGATGCTGAAATAAATATCACTAACAGTCTCAGAAAATATCAAATAGCTAGAAACGCCTGTCCTTAAGTCCAATTTGGACACAGGGGCAAAAATGACAGTTTTCGGTCAAAGCGGGGTCCACATGTGGGCCGCTTTGCACCGAAGAACGTGTCAGGGTCAAAGGTCTCCAAATTTGCCAAACTCAGTGTCAACAAGTCAGGAACGCTGATACGAACTCAACGGAACTTCCAGAATTGGATTCCGATGAGCCGGTCACAAAATCGCCCGTCAAGTGGAGCCTGTGGGGCCCACGATACGGAATTTTGCCAACGTTCTCAGAATCGAACCAAACTTGGCTCACAGGACCAGCGTATTGCTACGAGTCCGATGGCACAAGTTTCGTCTCGATCCGACGTGTGTACACAAAGTTGCAGCGTGTTCCAGAACTGACGGATACGGGGCGGTGTCGGCGGATACGCGTTGATTCCGGTGTGCACGCACATCCAAATCAACTTCTCCGAACTCCTACACGTCCGTATCAACGTCGCGCACGTTTTGGTAAAGACCGCGTGCGACCAAGTCGTCCCGTTTGGCGGGGCGTACTCATTTCCGGGGTGAATCGGGTCGTTGTTTTTCCTGTTTTTGGATCGCGTGCCGCGATCGCCATAGGACGCGATGCACCGAGCGGGTTGCACGGGCACCGAGAAGGTCACATAGCCTATGTGTCACAACTGACGGAAATAAAAACGGAATTACGAGGAGTTAGAACGGGTTACCTGAACAGGGCTCCGTGGAAACTGAATTTTTCCGTGTCCGGCCACTGTGTTGTGTCCTGGTTTGAATCTGCCTGTGTTCGGGCTGTGTCCAGTCGCTGTGTCCAGTCCGAGTCCAGTGGAGACTCGCCGGGGCTTCGCTGGAAGCGCTCAGGCGAAGCTCGTCGGTCAGCGGGGCGTCCGGGCAGGGCATGGCGCTGCGGCTAGGGCTCCGGGGTCGTCGACTCGTCGACGGAGGAGCTCTGGGCATCGTTCAGGAGTTGGCCGGAGTCTGCACAGCGAGTCGAAGCTGGACAGTGGCCGGAGTCTGAAGCCGCAGTGGGGGAGAAGTCAGGTGGAAGGTGGCTGGGCCCTGGGCTGAGCTCAGCGGCCGGGGGGGCGGCTCGGGCGAGGTTAGGGTTAGGGGGAGGAGTTCCATGGTGAGGAGGAGGAGAAGGAGTGGGTCGTGGTGGTGGCGTTGGTGCTGGTGGTGGAGGATGGTGGTGGCGGCGGAGTGGAGGAGGAGGAGTCTGGTGATGGAGGGTGGTGGTGGATGTGGTTGATGATGATGATGACGGTGGTGGCTGTGATAGGGGGCTGCGGGGTGGCGGTGGAGAGCTTTACGGGGAGGTGGCGGCGATGGAGGGAAGAGGAGCAGCGGGTCAGGGGGGTCGACGCCGGCGGGGCTCACCGCGAGGGAAGCTCAGGGGAAGAGGGGAGGAGAAGAGGGGGAGCTGAGGAGAGAGGGGCCAGCGGGGGGGTCTCACAGCGACCGGGGGGAAAGGGTGCCGCTCCGGCGGGGCTCGCCGCGGGGGAAGCTCACCGCGAGCGGGGAGGGAAGTCGACTCCGGCGAGGGAGCTTGAGGGTGGCGGAGGGCGGCTCGCCGCGGGGGCTCAGGGAAGAGGGAGGCTGCGGGGAGAAAGAGAGGAGAGGGGAGAGAGTCGGGCCAGCGGGGGGGGGAGACTCGCCGTGGCCGGGGGTCGGCTCCGGCGAGGGTTCGCCGCCGGCGGGGGTCTGCGGCTGTGGGGGGGGGGGTAGAGTCGGCTGAGTTAGGGTTAGGTTTTTAATTTCTTTTTAGGATTTTTTAATTTATTTTGTTTTTCTTTTTCTTTTAGTTTCTTTTATAAAAGAAATTATTAATATTTTAAGTAAAATATCTAAGATATTTTACAGGATATTTTGTGAATATTTTCGAGATCTTTTCGGGATCTTTTCGGGTGGGTCCCGTCTCCAAATGGACGGTGCAGGTTCACCGGCCAATGAGGGGGTGACACCCTGCACTGCAATTTGCAGGAAAGTCCTTGTAATTTCATAAATTGCGTAAAAGTCCTATTTTGGGAAATTGCACAATTACGAAATTGTCTGGAAAAATACCCGATTCCTGAAAATTCTAAAATTCACAGAATTGAAGGGAAAAGCTGTGTAAGGGCCTTGGGGGAAGTGGGGTTGAGTCTGGGCAGGGGTTGGACCTGGTTTCTGGGTGATACGGGCCATCGTATTAATTAATTTATAAATACTGCGCACGGTGTTCTCTAATTATTTATAGGCAGTTAGGACCATAATTTTTCTACGGTATCAATATACTAAATGTAGTATACTCAGTGTAGAAAAATAACGTATTTTTGTCTGGGCAAAACGGTTGCATGTTGGGCCTCAAATCTCTATTGGAACAGGGATGGGTACAGGTCTGGGAATTAAAATAGGAATTAAATACGGGCGTTTGCAATGAGATTTGTGCGTCTCAAACGAGGCTCAAAATAAGGTATCAGGGAGTTGCACAAAGTGCAGGATAGTAGACTGACATGTCTAGGAGAGGTACGTGAACTTCATTCGGGGATAACAGTCAAGGTAAAGCTTCAAATAATTAGGTGACGGACAGGTGCACAAGAGAATAGGATATGTAAGCAAAATAATTAAAATATTGCAACAAATCCTAAAATGTGAAAAATATTCCTAAAATACTGGAATCTGGTCGAGGGGGGTTTACAGTTGGCATGTAGGGGTTTATAAGGTTAATCCGGCCGTCATAGACGGCTATTAAACATGAAACATCGAGATCCGGATGAGGGTACAGTCGTGCACCAACAGCTATTAAACACGGTAGGGGGAAGGGTAAACTACATGCCTTCTAGTATTCTCCCACCCGACACGAAAAGCAAGACATGAACTCCAGTATTCAAGACATAAAATTCAGTATTCTAACACTACGTGTAATCATCAATGGTACTAGTAAAGCATGGAATTAATTATCATAATATAAAGATTAAACTTGAAGTGCAGGTACTTGCCTGATGTTTGGATCCAAAATACAGTTATGTTCGCGAGGAATTTCCAGAAATGACTCTGTATGCTGAAATAAACATTACCGTCATGCTCAGAAGATATCAAATAGCTAGAAATGCCTGTCCTTGGGTCCAATTAGGAGACAAGGTCAAAACGGCAGTTTCGGGTCAAAACGGGGTCCGCCGGTGGGCCCGCTTTGCACCGAAAAACGTGTCCGGGTCAACGGTCTCCAAATTCAACAAACTTAGTGTCAACAGGTCAGGAACGATGATACGAACCCAACGGAACTTCCAGATTTAGATTCCGATGAGCCGATCACAAAATCGCCCGTCGAACGGGGCCTGTGGGGCCCACGACACGCGATTTCGTCAACGTTCTCAGAATCGAACCAAACTTGACCCACAGGACCAGCGTATCGCTACGAGTCCGATGGCACAAGTTTCGTTTCGATCCGACGTGTGTACACAAAGTTAGGGTAAAAAACAGAAAAGTCGGATACGGGGCGATGTCCGCGGATACACGTTGATCCCGGTGTGCACGCACACCCGAATCAGCTTCTGCAAAATCTCACACGTTCGTATCAACGCTGCGCACGTATCTGTGAAGACCGTGCGCGACCAAGTCGTCCCGTTTAGCGGGGCGTACTCAGTTCCGGGGCGAAACAGGGTCTAATTTTTCCTGTTTTTGGATCGCGGTGTGCGATCCCCACAGGACGTGATGACCCGAGCGGTTTGTCCGGGCACCGAGAGGGTCATACAGGCTTCACAACACAATTTACGGAATCGAAATCCGAGCTACGAGCAAGAAGATACACGCACCTGAACTGGATCTGGAAACCCGAATTCGATCGTGTCCGAAACGTGTCCAAACGAATTTGGGAAAAGTAGGGTTAGGGTTTAGTCCTGCGGCGGAGCTCCGGCGGCCTGGGGCGGCCGGGCTAAGGCGGAGGGGGACGGGGGCACGCGGCGGCGCGCGGCGGCGGCGTACGGCGACGCTGAGCGGCGGAGGCGGCGTCGGACGGCCGGAGGGAAGCTGCTGCTGCTGTTGCCGGGCTGGGGGACCGCTGGAGGAGGCGAAGGCGGCTGGTGGTCGGGCAGGGTGGTGGAGAGGCGGGCTGGGAAGCGGCGGCGGCGCTGTTAGGGCGGAGGCGGGCTGACGGCGGCGAGGGGCGGGGTGGTGAGGAGCGGCGGTCGGGGTGTGCCGGAGAAGAGGGTGGTGGGGGTTTTTATAGGGGAGGAGCGGCGTCGGGGGCCGAGGGAGGCGGCGCTGGGGTCGGGGTCAGGCGCAGCGGGCGGGGGCGCGTGGCCGGCGTGGCGCGGCGGCCGCGGGAGGCGGCGGCGGACGCGGGGGCGACCGGATCGTGCGGGTGACCGGGGGGGAGCGGGCTAGCGGGTGCGGGTCGGGTTCGGGTGGATCCGACCCGACCCGTTAGGGGGCTGGGCCTAATGGGTTTGGGCCGCGGGCCGGGCTGGGCCGGATAATAATAATAATAATAATAATAATAATTCAATAAATAAATAAATAGTTTTTAGGCATTTAAAAATATGTCTGAGGCCCAATAAATTCCAGAAAAATTACCCTAAGTCCAGTTTTTTATTTTACACCCAAAAATATTATTTCCATGATATTTTAATATTGTTTATTAACAAATAAAAATTATTTAATATTTGAAAACCCTGATTTTAATTTCAAAAAATTTTCAGAAAATTCCCAGAAAATTCCAGAAAATTGTGAAAAATCCTAATTTTAATATTTTGAAAAATCAGGGGCTTACAGCAGGTTTGTTTCCTTGCTGGGATTTTGAGGTAGCCTGATGTTTTGCCAGGTTATGATTGCTTTCTTTGTGCATGGGAGGTATAGACTTCTCAAGCAGATGCAACTGGATGTTCTCCATTTCTTTGGGCAGGGTATCAGTAATGGGGGCTTTAATCCCCAGGACGTACTCTTCCTGCTGTTGGTCTACTCCATGATCTGTTAACTGGTGATGAAGGTATGGATCGAGGTGATTTCTGGGATCTTTGTGGGTTAGGTTGTGAGTGAGGTTTATAAAGGAGATTAAAACCCGTGCTCTTCATATTAACAATAGAAATATATATACAAGAGTTTGGTTAAACTTTGCTAACAATAATTATGCTAAGAGATATTCACAATCAATCTATGATAACTAACTAACTATAATTAGGTAGGCTAACACTTTGCTAACAATAATTATGCTAAGAGATATGCACAATCAATCTATGATAACTAACTAACTATAATTAGGTAGGCTAACACTCTCCCGCAGTCGTAGCGGAAGATTTTCGTACGTTGAGACTGTCTCGAAAATCATCAAAGAGTATATGTGGAAGCCCTTTGGTAAAAATATCAGCAATTTGGTACCTAGATGGAACATGGAGTACTCGAACATGGCCTTGAGCAACTTTCTCGCGGATAAAATGTATATCCATTTCGATATGTTTAGTACGTTGATGTTGAACCGGATTGCCTGAGAGATAGATGGCACTAACATTATCGCAATAAACGATGGTAGCCTTCTGAATCAAAAAATGAAGCTCAAGAAGCAAATTACGTAACCAACATGATTCAGAAACGACATTGGCGACTCCTCGGTACTCGGCTTCGGCGCTGGAACGAGAAGAGTAGGTTGACGTTTGGAGGACCAAGATAGTAAGTTTTTTCCAAGAAAAACACAATAACCGGATGTCGAGTGTCAGGGCAGCCACCCCAATATGCATCGGTGTATGAAATGAGACTTGAAACTGATGATTTATAGAGTTGCAAGCCAAGGTCAAGTGTGCCTTTAATATACCGAAGCACCCGCTTGAAAGCGTGCATATGCACGACTTTAGGATTGTGCATGTGTAAGCATACTTGTTGAACTGCATAAGATATATCCGGCTGGGTGAAAGTGAGATATTGTAATGCATCCGCTAAACTCCGATAATGAGTCAGATCGTCGAAGGGGGGATCCGAATCATGAGTGAGTTTGGTTTTTGTGTCAACAGGTGTATTAGAAGAATTGCATGTCGTCATTCCCGCCCTGTCGAGAATCTCCTCCGCGTATTTTGATTGACTCAGAAAGAGTCCTAAAGAATTTCGTGTAACTGCAATTCCCAAAAAAATAGCTAAGAGGTCCCAAATCCTTCATAGCAAATTCTGAAACCAGAAGAGACATAATAGACGTACGTAAGGCTTTGGATGATGTTGTCAAGATGATGTCATCAACATAAAGTAGAAGAAAGGCTAGGTCGGGTCCTTGGTTGTAAATGAACAGGGAGTGATCAGATTTGCTATGAACAAAACCAATGGTAGCGACAAACTCGGCAAACCGCTGATACCAGGCACGGGGTGCTTGTTTGAGACCGTAAAGCGACTTCTTCAATAGACATACGTAGTCAGGGTGTGTAGAATCCCGAAAACCTAGTGGTTGATGCATGTATACTATTTCGTTAAGGTGGCCATGCAAAAACGCATTTGTGATATCCAATTGGTGAATCGGCCAAGAATGACACAAGACGATGCTAAGAATAGTACGAATAGAAGCGGGCTTTACCACGGGGCTAAATGTTTCGTCACAATCCACGCCAACCTGCTGAGACCTGCCATCACCTACAAGTCGGGCTTTATGCCGCTCAAAAGAACCGTCAAAATTCTTTTTGTGACAAAAAATTCACATAGAACGAATGACATTCACATTAGATGGGCGTGGAACTAAATCCCACGTATTATTTTTAAGAAGAGCATTAAATTCGTCTTTCATGGCGGATTTTTAATTTAGGTCGGACAAGGCAGCTTTTGGGTTGCGGGGAAGAGGTGATGGTGTGATTGAGGAAGAAAGATTGAATTGGCGTTTGGGACGATAA
This sequence comes from Iris macrosiphon, assembly GCA_036927795.1. Taxonomy (NCBI): domain Eukaryota; kingdom Viridiplantae; phylum Streptophyta; class Magnoliopsida; order Asparagales; family Iridaceae; genus Iris; species Iris macrosiphon. The sequence continues at coordinate 186,128,828 of JAYESA010000012.1, forward strand.
ATCCCATGCATACTCCGAGTGATAATAGTACGAGTGGAATTTAGTGGTAGGGATGGATGGCTGGTCGTAGCAGACTGCTTGGGAGTGGACGGGCCAGAGGTATTTTGGAGGGGAGAAGTTTGGGCCGTTGGGAGCGGGCCAATGGAAGATGTCGGAGGCGGCTGGGCGGGCTCAGTGGGTGGTTGCGGCCCAAAGACAGGGGCAATGGGCGTAGAAAATTCGAAATGGGGTTGAATATTTGGATGCAAGGAACTATCCAAAAACGAGTATGACGAATTTGTGGAAGGACTGGTCTTAGCGAATGGAAAACGAGTTTCGTCAAAAAGGACATGTCGAGAGATGATAATTCGTTGGGAAGAAATATCATAACACTTGTATCCTCTATGATTTGGTGGATATCCTAAGAAAACGCACGGAGTGGAACGAGCTTGGAGTTTGTTAATTGTTTGGGAGGGAAATAACGGAAAACAAAGACAGCCAAAAACTCGAAGGTGATCGTAGGAAGGGGCTCTAGAGTAGAGGATATCCGTGGAAGAATGGTTCTGAAGATTTTTGTGATGAATTATATTGAGAAGATATGTGGCCATTTGCAAGGCGATGCCAGAGAGCGGATGGGAGTGAAGAGTGGACAAGAAGAGTTCGCATGATGTTATTAATAGTGTGAATTTTGCGTTCGGCTTTTCCATTTTGGGAAGAAGTATAAGGACAAGAGAAACGGAATTCAAGACCATTTTGTTGACAAAAAGATTTGAAGGTGTTATTAGAAAATTTTGTCCCATTGTCACATTGGAATATTTTTATGGGTTTGTGAAATTGGGTTTGTATAAATATGCTAAAGGCCGAAAAAAGAGAAAAAATTTGCGATTTCTTGCCAATAGGAAAAGTCCACAAAAAATTACTATAGTTATCAAGAAAGAACACATAATACTTATGTCCTGCAGAGCTCAACACAGGGGATGTCCACACATCACTATGCACTATATCAAAAGATGACAAAGTGCAAGCATTAGAAGAATAAAAAGGTAGTTTCACATGTTTTCCAAAAACACAAGATTGACAAGTACTAGAATGGGAGATGGGCTTACAATCAATAACCCTCTTATTTTTAAGGGAATGCAAAATAGAAACTCCTGGGTGTCCTAATCGATTGTGCCAAAGAGTAGGTGACAAAGCAGCAAATGTGGATGGCGAGGCGGTTTGCTGGCGTGTGTTGGTGTTGGTGATGGGGTAGAGGTCGCCAGTGCTATTACACCTCATGATTTGCCTCCCAGTCTGAATGTCCTTCACAGAAAATCCACAAGGATCAAATTCAATGGTCACATTATTATCAGTCGTGAAACGACGAACAGAAATAAGATTTTTAATAAGTTTCGGGGCATGAAGCACATTTGTTAAACGAAGGGGTGGGAATGGCATAGGAAGGGATTTCTGTCCATAACCATGAATTGGAATTTTCTGACCACTTCCGACAATAATATTTTTATTTTTGCTCAAATTAAAATAAGCCATAAGATTACCTCCATCGCTTGTCATATGAGAAGTGGCACCCGTGTCCATGTACCAATTATTATCTGGAGGGTTTAAAGCCATCGTTTGAAAAGCATGTTCCAAATCCGTTGGTTGAAACTGTGTGGTGTGAGCCTGTGGTGGACGGTGACCCAAGATTCCGAACTGCCTGGATGGTTGTGGAGGGCGTGACCACCCGCTAGTGGGATAAGGACACGGTGGAGGTGGAGTCCAAGTCTGATTCCACGGAGCAGCCCAAGGTGGGTAGTACTGCTGGCATTGATGCTGATTTGGCGGCCAAAAAGGAGGTGGCGGATGGTTGCGCGACCCGCCCCCGTTAGTCGATCCTCCATTATGATTTGATCCTCCACGACCTTGACCTTTCCCTTTACCACGATATGAGGTCTGATTTCGGATTGAGGAATTGGCCGAACCTTTGTTTTGTTGATGTCGGTTTGAGTTCGTTCCGGGCCCGGAGGTTGGAGGGAGGGCTGCGACATTGGAGGGCTGGGCGACAAGAGCCTGTTGTGATGGTACGCAAGCGGTAACCCCCGCCTGGCGGGATTTGCGCGTCTCTTCCAAGAGCAAACGAGACCGAGCGGCGTAAAATTCCGACAAAGGATCCATTTGAGAAATAGTAGAAGCTACTGTGTCATAATTCTCATTTAATCCATTGATAAGGCGAAGAACTAACCGATGGTTGTCAACCGGAGCATCAACGTTTGTAAGTTGATCCGATAAGTCTTTGAGTTCCTGACAGTAAGAGGAGACGTCGGAAAAATCATCAAGAAAGGTGTTGGCAAACCTGGTTTCGAGAGTCGATGCACGCACGTGTTTGTTATCCAAAAAAATGCTCGCAAGTCGATCCCACTGTGCCTTGGCGGTGGAATTAGGCTTCAAGATGGTGATGAGTAATTCAGAGGAGATCGTACCATACATCCAAGTTAGGACGATGGCATCGAGACGGGTCCAGAGATCCTTATCAAAGGCAGGATCTTTTTCTTTCTTCGATAATGGTTATGACGGGATGATGTGCTCGTAGACGTTATAGGCACGGCAATAAATTTGGAATAATTCAGCCCAAGATGCGTAGTGTCCTTTCTCTGATTCAAGACGAATTGGGATGGAGTTCTTGATGTTGGAGACGGCAAGTGCTGGGTAAAATTTGTTGTTGGTGGATTCTATCATGGTAGCAGAATTGGTTGTTGGAGATGCCATGAAAGGAAGGAGCAGTAGAATGAGAAGAGGACGGCGGAAGCGTTTGAGAAGGCTAGGAGTCGAGAAGCTCTGATACCATAGAGGAGATTAAAACCCGTGCTCTTCATATTAATAATAGAGATATATATATAAGAGTTTGGTTAAACTTTGCTAACAATAATTATGCTAAGAGATATTCACAATCAATCTATGATAACTAACTAACTATAATTAGGTAGGCTAACACTTTGCTAACAATAATTATGCTAAGAGATATGCACAATCAATCTATGATAACTAACTAACTATAACAGTTTACTATGTTGGAGGGTGGGGAGGAGGTAGTATGTTCCTTTGCCTGTTGTACTAGGCCTGAGAACTCGAAGGGGGTAAATATTAGGAACTATGAGACCCGGGTAACCTGATTATCTGATACTCGAATATCCTGCTTACCTGATACTCGGGTAAATTGAGGTCGTGCTGCTTGGGTATCTTGATTCTGTGTGTGGGATTGGGGAAGGTTTTTAATAGGAAACTGAGAGACTCGGGTATCCTGAGATCCTGATACACGGGTATCTTGAGTATCTGATACTCCAGTATCCTGATAACCTGAAACCCGAGTATCTTGATTCTGTATGTGGGTCAGGGGAGATATTTGATGAGGTAGAGGGGATTGAGGTGTAGGATGGGGGGATATGAACGGGGATGTTAGTGTGAACCTGGAAGACTCGGGTATCCTGAGATCCTGGTACTCGGGTATCTTGAGTATTTGATACTCCAGTATCCTGAAACCCGGGTATAGTGAGACTTTTTGTGGGGATGGGGGAATTTTTGGTGAGGTGGAGGGGATTAAGAGGGAGGATAAGGGGGATATTAATAGGGATATCAGTGAGATTAAGCTCGAGGTTGGGATTAGGATTAACACAGGTAGGAAACCTAGGTAATCTTGAAGAGGAAACAAAATGAGGGGAAAGGGTTAGAGTTTTACTGATGTGGGGGGAGAATGAGGGGGGGAGTGATCTGGAGTGAGGATGGTCTGGGGGGAGTAAGCCGTAGAGATGGATGGGGAGTTTATGATGGCAGGGGGGGGAGGAAGAGTGTGATTGGTGGCTATATGTAACAGAGGGTCAATATTGTTGGTGGATAAATTGGCAATAGAATGGTTGATGGATTTGTTTTAGTTGGTTGAGGTAGGATTTTCCAACCTTTGTTTCTCCACTGTTTGGGCTCCCTTGGATTTGGAACTCTCCACACTATTCTCAAATTGAGTGTGTATGTTGGGGTGAGCTATTACACCAACCTAACCTCTGGCACCAACCTGAATCTCTTCTTGTGCTGCGGCAGGACCTGAACTTTTCCTCCTTAGTTCAGGATATTTTCTATAGCAAGTTTTACTGTCATGTCCCAGGATTCTACAGTGGAGGCAGTACAGGTTATTGGACTCATAGAATATAGGTTGTTGACATTCCCCTTTGTCTCCGTTGATGATACGTAGGGAGGTTGGGGGGGGGGTTGGATAGGTCCATCTCCATACAGACTCTAGCCACGTTAGCCCTTGTCAAGCTTCGAGTCTCCTCCACCATAAACATGAATTTTCCAAAGGCATTCACCATTCTTTTGATGGCCGAGGGAACAAAAGTGATTAAGTTGGGGTTAGGGAAACGAACCCATACCACAGCAATAGGTGATTCCTCCCTGGTGTTGAAGTCAGGAGACCATTGGAGTATTTTGAACGTGAAGGAATCGATTCTGCGGATGTCTTTAGTCCAAACTTTGACATGGTCCACCTGGTTGGAGAGATGAAGGATTAGGTGCCTCGGATCCAGGGGTACGAGGGAGTAGGCTTTGGTTAGGCCCCAACCAGCAACCACCTCCCTGACTCTGGCAAGCTTGGGGCAGCCATTAGGGAATTTTAGGACTAAGGTGAAGTTGAACTGAGCTGTTATGGCTTCCATCTCTTCATAGGAGAAAGTAACAGTAACCTCCTCACTGTCCTCAGGGACAGCTGTAGTAATGTCTTCAAGAGGAACATCCTGGATGAAAAGTGAAGGGGGGCGAAGGGTGGAGGCATAGGTAGGTTTCAGGGGGGGATGAGAGGGGGGGTTACGTAGGGGATGAGAGGAGGGAATAAGGGGTGGGTGGTTAATAGGGGGGACTGATGAGGTGACTTCCTTGTTCAAAGGAGAGGCAGCAGTGAGTAGGGGGTTTTCCCCCAGTAGGAAAGTTTGAGGGAGGGAATGTAGGGACCTTTGGAGTATGAGGGGATTGGGGATGGGTACTGATGGGATCAGTATGTGCAAATGTTGGTGAGGAGTACATGAAGTGACTTCCTTGAGCCTCACAAATTGCAGGCTGTTGTACACGGGATGGGACAGAAAGTGGGGGACCTGTGGGTAATGCAGGGGGGTTCGAGTGAGGGACCAGAGGGATGGTTGGAGTCCTGGAGATCAGGGAAGGGAAGGGGGGATGGCTTAGGTGGAGGAGGTTGGCAGGAAGTCAGAGAAGAAGAGGAGGGTGGTGGTTGCAAGGCTGCAAAAGAAGAGGATGGGGGTGGGTTGGCCATCGAGCCTAGGGGGATGGAGACCTGCATGGCTGCAGTGGGGGAACAAATAGCCATATTCTCTGTGGGATTAGGGTTAGGGATTGTCACGACCCGCACCCGGTTATTCGGGCACGAGTGCGTGGGCACGTCCAGCCTACGCCGCAGTGTCGGCGGTAGTACGCTGTCTAGGTCATTTTCTGGGATCAATAACTATCTATCTCATCCACAATAATAAACAGGCAAAGATAATCACAGGAATAAGCATGCTTGGATTTCATAATATTTAATCTGTGACAATCAAATCCACAGTTAATACAAAGCCAGAAGATAAATCGGGGACAAACCCGAGTATTATGCTGAAAGGGAAAAACTAGCTAACTGGTTGGCTACTCCTCAAAGGTAGCCTCCTGAGTAGGAACCGGCTTCTCAACTGTGTCACCTGCTACGCCATAGGGATTAGAATAGGTAGGGCAAGTCCTCATCATCGCCTAAAACAACGGATCCAGTCAGGAAAGGAGCAAAGTACACAATGCACAACAAGATTAAACTAAATATTCATGACAATTAAAAAAGAACTGACAGGTATCATGCTGAGGATATGTATAACTAAATAGTAACAATAACTAAGAGTTAATTGCTGTAAGACAGGGTCATGAATAAAACAGGAATAAGGGGACAGGAAAATGAATTACAACCAGACAATAGGAACTGTAACCAGACAAGAAACTATGTGTGTGAACTTGTGTATTTAGAATACCTAGTTGGCATGTAGGGGTCTATAAGGTTAAACCGACCGTCATAGACGGCTATTAATCACGAATAATCGAGATCCGGCTGATGGACAGTCGTGTACCAACAGCTATTAATCATGGCAAGAGTCAGGGTAAGCTACATGCCTTTCAGTATTCTCCCACCCGACACGAAAACGAGACATGAAATCCCGTAATCAAGACATGAAATCCAGCTTCTAACATTACGTGTAAACATTCAATGGTACTAGTGAAACAGGAAATAATTATCACAATATAAAGATTTAAACTTGAAGTGCAGGTACTTGCCTTTGTTTGGATCCGATTAATAGGTCTTGGGGGAAAATATCCAGAGATGAGTCCAAATGCTGAAATAAACATTACCATCATGCTCAGAAGATGTCAAATAGCTAGAAACGTCTGTCCTTGGGTCCAATTTGGAGACAAGGGCAAAACGGCAGTTTCGGGTCAAAACGGGATACGCCGTTGGGCCCGCTTTGCACCGAAAAACGCGTCCGGGTCAAAGGTCTCCAAATTCACCAAACTTAGTGTCAACAGGTCAGGAACGCTGATACGAACCCAACGGAACTTCCAGATTTGGATTCCGATGAGCCGAACACAAAATCGCCCGTCCAGCGGGGCCTGTGGGGCCCACGACACGCGATTTCGTCAACGTTCTCAGAATCGAACCAAACTTGACCCACAGGACCAGCGTATCGCTACGAGTCCGATGGCGCAAGTTTCGTCTCGATCTGACGAGTGTGCACGAAGTTAGGGTGAATTACAGAAAAGCCGGATACGGGGCGATGTCCGCGGATACGCGTTGATTTCGGTGTGCACGCACACCCGAATCAGCTTCCGCGAAATTTTACACGTCCGTATCGATGGTGCGTACGTATCTGCGAAGACCTCATGCGACCAAGTCGTCCCGTTTGGCGGGGCGTACTCAGTTCCGGAGGTGAAACAGGGTCTGGTTTTTCCTGTTTTTGGATCGCGGTGTGCGATCACCACAGGCCGCGATGCCCCGAACAGTTTGTCCGGACACCGAGAGGGTCATACCGGCTTCACAACGCAATTTACGGAATTTAAAACCGAGCAGCGAGGAGCAAGATACACGTACCTGAACTGGCCTCCGAAAATTAGGGTTTTCGTGTCCGTGTGTCGAACCCTGTGTCCACTGCCGTGTCCGACACAGAAGAGGAAAATTAGGGTTAGGGCTTGGGCAGCCAGGCGGAGGACGGCGGCTTGGGCGGCGGGGGATGCCGGAGGCGACCGAGGGCGGCTGGGGGCGACGCCGGCGAGGGCGGCGGCAAGCGGCAGGCGGCGGAGCGGCGTCGGGGCAGCTGCTGGGCTGTTGCTGGAGTCGAGCGGGGGAGAAGAAGGAGGCGGCGGTGGCGGGCGGCGCTGCACGGCGGGGAGGCGGGCTGCGGAGGTCTGCGGCGGAGCGGAGGCGGCGCGTGGCGGTGTGGCTGCTGGGGACGGCGGCTGGGCGGGCGTCGCCGATGGTGGGGATACGGAGGAGAGGCGGTGGTCGGGGGGGTTCTTGCCAGGGGGTTTTAAAGGGGGCGGCCGGTGGCGTGGGGCCGAGGGAGGCGGCGGCCAGCGCGGGGGCGGGGGCGCGTGGCGCTGGCCGGGCGGAGCGGCGGCGTCCGCGGGCGGCGGCACCGGACGCGGGGGGGGGGGGGGAACGGGTCAGGGGTGAGAGGGGCCGGGTTTCGGGTCGGGCGGGTCGGGTTCAGGCGGACCCGACCCGACCCGTTAGGGGTTTGGGCCGGGGGACTGGGCCGGGCCGAGCGGGCCGATTTAATTAATAAAAAAAAAATCAATAAATAAATAAATGTAATTAATTAATTAATTAATTAATTAGTAAATAAATATTTTTAGGAGATTTAAAAATAGGTCCGGGGCCCAATAAATTCCAGAAAAATTACCCTAAGTCCAGTTTTCCATTTTACACCCAAAAATATTATTTTCATAATATTTTAATATTATTTATTATCAATTAAAAATCATTTAATAATTAGAAACCCTGATTTTAATTACAGAAAATTCCCAGAAAATTCCAGAAAATTGTGAAAAATCCCAATTTGAAATTCTTGCAAAATCTGGGGGTTTACAGGGATGAAGTTAGAGCTCAGGGAAGAAGGTAAGTGTTGTTTGTGGTGTGGGGGAACCCCTGAAGAGTTCTCCTAGAGTTATGGAGGGACTGTTGCTCAGCTTGGGAGGGAGGCTGAGTTTGTATGTTGAGGTCTGCCATGACTTCTTCAGAGAACGGTTTCTCCCTAGGAGGAGGGGAGCCTCCTTCCTGAGAGCCCATACAGCAGTAGGCTAGGGCCAGGGCCTTGATTCATATAAGAGCAGAAGAACCAAGCTCGGCTGAGAAGGAAGGTCTGATCCCTGGAGCAGATCAGACCATCCTGAGGAGCTATGAAAACAACCTTGCTGGAGCAGGAAGACCTCTCCCACAGAGAGAACGACCTGTGGGGATGTCGAGAGGGAAAGGGAGAGTACCTGAAGGTGACAACCAGACTGGGGGTGCAGGGACTTCAGCTGAGCAACCTCCGCCGAGGAGGAGGAGGCCACAGGCCCTCCGGGGGACCTGGAACTGCTCTCAGGAGCTTCCTGAAAACCGGGAGCTTCTCTCTCCTAAAATGGAAAACTGAAAAAAGATATAAAAAAATATAATAGTACATACTAATTTATTACCTAGTTAAATTTAGTTAAATTTATAGCTACCTATTAGTATTTTATATTTAATATTTTTTATTTATATGAATTAAATATCCTAACAACTTATTTATATTAATTATTTATATTAATTAAGAACAAAAAACTATATTTAAAATGTTAACTAAATATTAATTAAGCTTTACTTAATTAATTATTGTTTAGTGTTAATAATCATTTAATATAACTATAAAATTATTAAAAAATAAATCCAGTATCCTCTCTCCAAAATCCATATTGGAGAGGAGGAAGTGGGATATCATGCAAATCATATTTTTGAATTTTTATTTGAGGTGTTGGATCAAGTTGGCGTTGGGTCAGAACTGGATCAGAATTTGCGTCCAACTCTAAGCCCAATTTCCAGCCCAATATTAGGTCCAATCCACACCCAGCCTGTAAGCAGATATTTGATTCTATTGGACTTTCCGCTGGTTGTTTCTCTTCTCCAAGCAAAGAATCCCAAACTCTTCTTCCTTCCTTCTCCATTCTTCTTCATCGGCCAGTCCCCAAAAATTAGGGCTAGGGTTTTCTAACTCGCCGACATGCCGACCGGTACGAATCATCACCTTCAATTCCTCTCAATTTCTAATTAATTTGCTGTTGGCTTTCGTTCGGATCGATCTGCTCGCTTACTGCACTCTTTTTTTGATGCTCTCTCACATGCAAATGTACTGATTTGGAGTTATTTTTCTCAATTGCGATGGATCGGGAGTTGTTTGGGATTAGAGCGGCGGAAATTTAGTTTCTAGGGTTCCGGCTACAAGCTATTTAATGTAAGCGATTGGATTTTAATTGTTTCGATATGCGTAAGCGCGGACTTCAAGGTTGCTCGGCACGTTGAAAAAGCCGACTCCTTTGCTTTATATTGGAGCCACAGGCCGATAGCCAAATGCAGCAGCTGGATTGAATTCATGGTCGCCGGCAGATCGACCGGTACATATAATAGATCAGCAAACCGAGGCTTTTACCAGAGCATTCTTGGTTACGGAACTTCTATGTTGAATTTCATTATTTAGTAATTACGATTCCTTATGGATTGCCCGACCAAATTGCAAGTAGGTTGATTTCCGAGGCGCATTTAGTAGTTTCGGTACTAATAGAATGTGTTTCTCATGGCCTAAGGCAATCACTGTCTATGTCGTGTGTCCGCACGTATCGTATACCCGTATCTGTGAAACATAGGTGACTACTTGTACATATGTCCATTTGGTGTTCTTATTTGTATCTGTTATCTATTTTCTAAGCGTATACCCATCTTTTATGCTAACTGGTAACTAATTGTCTCATCTCGGTCACGGAATCAAAACATTGTTCGGTTTATGTATTTGTTCTACATCTGCGTCTTTATAGGTATTTATTTTGGAATATAATTGTTATCTTTGAGAATGAAGTTATTTATGGAAGATTGCTTCATAGTTATCAAAAACTGGACTGGTCCGGTGGTTGGATCGGAAAACAGGTGAGCTGCTGGCTAGTTCAGTCCGGTCTAGTAGTTGGACCGTTTTTCTTCAAGCCCGGTCAAAAACCAGAAGACCCGGCCAACCATGTGACCCGTGGGTTTTATAAATCCAACCCGGTTTATATATCAAGTAAAAGGCCAACTTTGACTGGAAAGTAATGTGTTTTGGTTTTATCCCCGAAGGGAATAAAACTAATGTGATTTGGTTTGAGTTAGAATTCGGTTCAAGTTAGGGTCCATGTCTAGGTTGTGTCAATCAAGTTCTAGTCCAGGTCAAGGTGAGTCTGGTCAGGGTCCAGGTCAGCCGAGTTTGGATTGTGTTCGGCTCAATTGAGTTCAAGTAGGATCCGAGTTAGGTCGGGTCAAGTTCAAGTACGAATTAGCAATTTATTGTTAGGGTTACACAACAACAACAATAATAAAGCCTTTATCCTAAACTTTTGGGCTCGGCCGTTTGAATCCTCTTCTTCCATTCGGCTATGTTAAGGGTTATGTCCTATGTAATGTTAACTAGGTCCATATTATTCTTAATGCTTCAAATTATTTTAATCTATACCTATCTAGTACTCGCGGCTTCATTAACTACAATATTATCGCTCCTCCTTACGGGTCTGTGTTGCACATGTCCAAACCATCCAAGTCGATTTTCTCTCATATTGTCCTCAATTGATGTCATCCCTAACTTTTCACAAATATACTTATTTCTTATCCTATCCTTTAATGTATTGTCACTCATCTATTTTAGCATTCTCATATCATTTACACAACTTTTTGGATATGTTATTCCTTCTTAATTGTTTAACACTCTGATCTATAGAGCATGGATGGTCTTATAGCAGCATTTTATAATTTTTCTTTCAACCTCAGTGGTTTCTTGCGATCATAAAGTATTCCAGAAGCACTCTCCATTTCAATCATCTTGTTTTAATTCTATGCATGACATCCTTCTCAATCTCTTTATCACGATGAATGATTGATCATATATACTTAAAGTTATTACTCTTAGATATCTCATGTCCATTTTTATGGACTTCCTCCTTATTTCTTTACATTTTATATAGTCTTCGTTTTACTAATCCTAGATATCTTAGATTTCAAAGTCGATTCCCACAATTCTATTTTAGCATATAACCTTTCTTACTCTCATCAACCAACACAATGTCATCAGCAAACATCACACCATGGAAAGCTCCTCCTGGATATCAATGATTTTTGTTGAATATTGTGTTGATAAATAAAGTTTCTCCATTCATCCGACATCCTATTCTTTAGAATTTTTTTTGATAATTCAGTAAGCCACATCAATGATTTCTTCTCTAAACATTTTCAAACCTCAATAGGAATATCATCAGGTTCTACCGCTTTTTTTTTTCTTTTTTTTTTCTTCAATGCGCGCGCGCGCGCACACACACACACAGAGAGAGAGAGAGAGAGAGAGAACTATGACATACTGTCTTGTTTTCAGATAAAATTTTGTTGAAATTGCTGACAAAGTTGAAGAAATAATAAGATCCGAACAGGAAGGATGAAATATAGGGGTGAAGCAAAATATCTGGAGGGATAAGGGTCGTTAATATAGGGTTTCTTTTTTCATATCAGGTTTGCTGAAGATCCAATTTAAACTAGATAGACAAGATAGAAGTAAAACTTAAGGAACATTAGGTTCTTGGGCTCCTTCCATTATGATTGTATGTTCTGGCATGCCATTAACATACGAATATTTGTTGCCTTCCTTTTACTTAAGTACAGCAGTTTAAACATGGATGAGATAGAATTTGTACTCCAGAAGACTTACTATGAACCTATTATTGCGAAGTCACAATGAACCAATTATGATCATGTTGGTCAGAGTCTAAATTGTTTTCGCTGATTAAATTCAAATTGGTTTTGTATTTCTGACTACAATTTATGGATCTGTGAGATGAACAACTCCCTTGATCTTTAATCTATCATAGCCTCCCCTAATCTGTAATCTATCATAGCCTTATATGCTTCACTTCGTCTATATTACCTTTTATTTGCTTCAGATCTAGTGCAAATCAAGCAATACCATTTAACAGATTCTAAAAATATAATATATTTTATTATTAATCACGACCTTATTCCTCACAAGATCATAGCTACTATTTACTAGGTGTATTCTATATAAGGTCAAATTGTGCTAACATTTTCTCAGCCTTCTTTTTTTCGCCCACTTAATTTAAGTTTTTTTTGTTATGTATTGATATACACTTTTTTCCCACTTTATTTGGTTATTAAGTTCATACTATGCATTTTTCTGACATTTTGGATCTGAATAATTCCATACAGTAAGTGTGAAATGGCAAAAGGAGGTGTTTCCAGCTGTTGAGATTGACACAAGTCAACCCCCCTTTGTTTTTAAGTGCCAATTATATGATTTAACTGGTGTACCTCCTGAAAGGCAAAAGATTATGCTTAAGGGTGGCCTTTTAAAGGTATGGGATACGTCTATATCATCCAACAAGATGTATGACATTTTTAAACTGAAATCTTACTTTCCTTTAGATGTTATTTGAACTATAGTGAATAATCTCTGTAAATCCCTTCTCTGTCATCTTATTGCAGGATGATGCAGATTGGTCAACATTAGGTGTGAAAGAGGTGACGATGCTTATCTTTCTTGTTTTGACTTTTGGAATCATGTCTCTGAATTCTCTAATATGCCATTTGTTTTATAAAATTTTATTTTATTAGGGCCAAAAGTTGATGATGATGGGTACTGCAGACGAAATTGTGAAAGCTCCAGAAAAGGGTCCTGTTTTCATGGAAGACCTTCCAGAAGAAGAACAAGTTGTTGCGGTCGTGAGTATCATTAATCATTATTCAATTGTTAGACTATTTGGTTATGAAGTCATAATTTACAACTCCAAATTATGAAGTTTAATGTGACCCTTTCGGGCTTTTTGGATCATTCGTAAGATTTTTTTTATTTGAATAATTTAGGGCTAAAATAATCAGGTTATATTTGGTTGCTGGTCTGCATGATGCTATCTACGGGCTCCATTTTAATATAATATTTTCTTCTAGCTGTAGTTTTTAACTCCAATTTATGATGTAATGTGACCTTCTGGTGCTCTGCAAACTATGGTTTTACTTACATTATAGGATCTCTTTATTCGAATAATTTGGGGCTAAAATAAATGGTTAAAGTTTATCTAGGGCTAAAACAAATAATTTAGGGGTCTATATTTGTTTTTGAGCAATCAAAATGCCAAATTAATATGCAAATTACTCCTGATGCTTCTATGAATTATGGTGTTGTTGAGATATTTATATTTTCTCTTTGGAGCTTCAGGAAATTTTTTCTTGTAATACCAAATAGAACCTTGGGACCAGCACTGGTACCTGAGCGGCTGAGCCATTATATCTGTTTCTTTCTACAAATGAAGTTTCTCTGTATATCCTGATAATAGATGCTTTGTACGATTTTTTTTTAGATTCCTATATCATTTATTATTATTGGGCTCAATGTTAAGTAATGAAGAACCCTAAATGTGTGTAGTTCTATTCAAGGGTTTCTTGTAGTACACATGCTGACATCTGTGCGTACTTTTACTCGAGAATTTATTGTTTTTGTATCTGCTATATGTAATGTATGTGGTGTGTTGCTTCACTTTAGTGGCCATATGGAATCCATAATGCTTGGTTAAGTGTTGTACTCTTAAGGATTATGTTGATTTTGGCATTCAATTGGTTGGATTATATATAGATAAAAGTAATTTGTGTTCTTTTTCAGGGTCATGGTGCTGGCCTCTTTAACCTTGGTAACACTTGCTACATGAATTCCACATTGCAATGTCTCCATTCAGTTCCGGAGTTGAAATCGGTGTTGTTAAAGTGAGTTTCTTTTGTGCTGGATAGGTTTAATCTTACCATGTCTTCTAAAAGTGTATACTGACGAAACTATCTTTCTTTGATTGCCATTCGTTCTCTCAATTTGTTTCTGGCAAGTAGTTATACAAGTTCTGGAAGAAGTAATGAACTGGATCAGTACTCGCATCTTTTGACTGTTGCTACTCGCGATCTTTTTAGCGAACTTGATCGGAATACCAGGCCTGTTGCACCACTTCAGTTCTTATCGGTTAGTGTCCTTGGAGATGTTCTTGCATTTAAAAGTCTGAATTTATTTTGTGGCTATGTCAAACCATAGCTTCTCGGTATTACTTTATGCAACCTGTCATGTGTCTAAATTTTTCTCAAATTGATATAATAGTGACTCTAGTGAGACACTGTTGTTCGCTGTTTTGCTTCAATTGGTCTTTCTCTTGCCAAATTTGGTGACAAGTGATATTATATATCAGATTTTATTTTCTCATGACCAACATTATTAGTTATGCATGCTTAATATCTGATTTTTCCTCAATAAATTTAGTAACAAGGTTCTGATAAATTCATTATTTAATACTAAAATGTCAAGATCTATGTTGACTTTTGTTCAATCAATGGAGTTTCTCTGCTTAAACTATTAGTCCATTCTATTATCTTCTTCCTTGGACTAGTTAAAATTTCCTTTTCTACAAGATATGTACTTCAGATTTTTGTTCTTTTATACTCTTTTTGCGCTAGGTGAATTTCACTTTTAAATTTATTGCTCAAGATTTTTCTTATCTTCTTGTGGATAATACTTTCTACCTTAATATCAGTAGTGCCGAAGTGCAAAATTGTTTTCAGGTTCAGGCTAAAAGTCAGAAGGTCAAAGATGAAATAAGTTGGATTGAATAAAAATGGTTAAGGATATATCCGCTTTGAAGGACTGCCGAAGTGCATATTACATAGAAGCCATTGTAGTAGGAGCCATAAATCCGTTTTAGTATCCCCATTGACGTTGATGTTTGGTTGAGTAAATTGCCATTATATTTAGTGGAAGGTTTCAGGCATAGAGGAAGCCTGTGATTAACAAACGATATGGTGCAATCTGCAAGCCTTCTATATCAATGCTAAGAAAGTAAATCCATACGACTGTTCTAGTCATGTTACTATGATCGGTTGGACATTGTTTAGTGTTGCAATTGATCTCTACATTATCCCACAGATAACCAGCATGGTTTGTTGCTTATAAAGATGATATTTCTTTGTACGAATATGTTCCTATGGCTGCAGATAATATGCACTCTGGAGCTACACTTCTTGAATCATTTAGAGCAAGCTAGGCAAGCTACAATTTAAATTTCTGACCTATTAGAGGCAGCTTGTGTTAGGCGGAGAAACTTTGACTGCGTAAGTAATAGTTCAACTGCTCCCTGTTGACAAGTATTGTCATGTGTCGTGCTAACGGTTTGAACTTGAATTTGAACCCTTTTTTACCTCATAAATTTATACCACATTGAGTTTTAGTATGGTTGTATATGTTCCTTATCCCTAACATCATGTGTCTAGTTGTATGGTGGGCCATAAGTCTATACAAACAATGTATTTTACACTGACTTCAGTAATTACACTACCACTCCTTTGGGCAGGTGCTACGCAAGAAATATCCTCAATTTGCTCAGCAGCAAAATGGTGTTTACATGCAGCAGGTTTTTTTCCCTCCATCTCCAAGTTAGAATTGCATAGGCAACATTAGATAGTTTCATTACTAAGCAAGGAGCTGCATCCTTGCAAATAAATTTCAGGATGCTGAAGAATGTTGGACCCAGCTCATGTATACACTTTCCCAGTCTCTTGGATCATCGGAATCGAGGTACTTTTGTTGGTTTCAATTCAATAGTGCCTTTAACTGTATTTGAATTTTCAAATCAAGAAAAAATTTGCAGTTGTTTTTTTCCTGATTCTCTGTAGTTTCTCCTCTTCTTTCCTCATGCATTCTGTTGCTTATTTAAGTCCCTTTGTGACTTGTTCAATGTGCTTGAGCTCCTTATCTTGTAATGTCAAGGCCTCTTATTTATGTTAGAGGAGTATGGCTTATGCCTCATTTTTTGTGAAGCCGCACCCCTGTTTTCATGGTATCACTTCTTCAAAGGGAGAACACACTATCTTGGTATCTCTTTTTCAAGGAGAACTTGGAGGGTTTCCTTGGTTGGGTGACCTTAGACTGCTTGACCACAATGGTTGGCCTATCAACATGCCAACTGACCTATATAGCAAGACCTCTCTTGCTCAAAGTTGGCTAGGAATTTGGCACCAACGTAGAGGTTTGACCAACATCAACTGAGATTTATGTCATAAAAACTCCCAAATCTTTTTGTGCTGTTTATATGGGATAAGACTTTGTCGGTGAGGATGATGATGATCTATTTCTCGACTGGCCTTTGAGATTTTATGAGAAGCCTCAGTTGACAGTTAAACATAAAAGTTGGTGAATTCTTTTGGAATTCTTTTTTCATGTTGAGTTATGCTCCATAACTGGCCCCATTCTGATGGGAAATGCTTGGATAATAAGCACGATGACGGTTATCAACTTCATAATTCAATAACCAGTAAAAAATTCCTCCAATTGTATCTATCAAGCGTAATGCCTAATGAAGACTCTAAGCAAGGATTGTTACTAATCAGTAGCTGCATTTGGATTTCGTTATTACCATTTTTTTTTTTCTTTTCTGCTTTATACAGAATCCTAATCACACAACTCAATCCTAATTGTATAAAGTATATTTATTAATGTTTCAATATCTGTGTTCCTGAGCTCCATCAAATATCACATCAATTTTCTTAACTACATTGTGATGATGCTACTCTTCTTTTGATTGGAGTTGATACTGACCTTAATTTTATCCAACAATTTGTAGCGATATATCTGCTGCCGTCAAGAGACTCTTTGGGGTTGATCTAGTTAGCAGGTATGGATAGACCTGTGTAGCATACCCTGTATTTTTAATATCTATAACTGTCTAGATGCATATATGTTGACCTTTCTCTCTACATTCTTCCATATAAATATTTCAAATGCTTGCAGGTGTTGGATGTTGGGTGTCATAGGAGTTTAAGGAAGAATTCAGTGTGGGTCCTCATTTGGTTGTTTTGATTGAAATAAAGGAAAAGTATGAGCCAAATAAACAATTTGGTCGACCATAATCATCCAGAACTAGAATATTACCATTTCCTGGTAAGTACTAAAGGAAGGCTACTTGCACAATTTTAGCCCTAATAGGACTGAAAATGGACAAAAAATGTGAATCCTATCAGCTATTAAGGGCTATTTTGGTTCCCATTTGTAACGACAAATGCCAAACTTAAAGATGTTAAACATCAAATGTCAAATGTCAAACAAATTGTGTTCAAGGAAAATTTCAGTGTGGGTCCTTACTCCTTGGTTGTTGTAATTGAAACAAAGGAAAAGTATATTCCAAATAAACAAATTGCTCCATCATAATCATCCAGAAATAGGATATTACCATTTGCTGGTAAAAACGAAAGGAAGGTTACTTGCACAATTTTAGCTCGAATAGGACTGCAATGGACAAAAACTGTGAAGCATATCGGCTATTAGGGGCTAGTTTCCTTCCCATTTGTAGTGCCAAATGCCAAACTAAAGATGTTAAACGTCAAATGCCAAATGCTTAAACGTGAAACAAATTGTGTTTGGTTCATAATTCTAAACGACAAATCAGTTTGTGCTTGGTTTATGGTTTCGTAACAGTGTTTAAGAGTGTAGATTACTGAAAAGGATATTTGTTATAAAAGAGGATGATATAGGTTCATTTTCTACAATAAACCTGTCCAAAATTTAAACTTATTATACAGATTAGATCCTAATTTGTAACAATTTTGAGAGTTAACAATCACCCATTTAACATTTTATGGTACCTGTAGAAAAACTAAACTGTACAAGTACACCAGAAATCCTAGATAAGCACACACCCATTGTTCCAATAATTTTGACAAGAAGTTATGCTTGCATATGATGAGAAAACAATAGCCAATTAAAACGTGGATGTAAAGTTGTAAACAAAATAAATACAAAGTGATGAGACTGGGTGGGACCCAGTGGTGATCATTCTTTTCAAGAGTTCATTGAAGTTTTACATAATTATCATGTCACTCAGTCAATATGGACCTATTCAAAACCAAGAGGCAAGTAAAGTACTTTCGTCCTGTCCTCTTTTTCACGAAAGAAACAATATATGAAAGCAGTCTCTTCATAAAGCTGTACTAATCTTCATAGAAGTATAAGCCAGTGGAGAAGTCGGCGTTGTTGGAGCTTTTACGCCGGTGCTATTGAAGATGTCGGTGGAGTTGGAGACCATCCTGTCCGCCTCCGCTGGCGGTGAGGATGTTTTCAGGGACTGCAGGATTAAGCTTCATAAGAATCGGCGACCAACTGCGGCAGAAAGATCAGAAGAGGAGCTTGTCGTCCAACAGGGAGGCAGGGCAAAAGTGGAAAGAAAGAGAGCAATGGGCATTTATCGTTCCCAATGGTGCTCTGCTAGCGTCTGCCATTTGCCGTTTGCAGCATTTGTGCCTGACAAAAACGGCTAGCCTCTGCGATTCATCATTTGCTGCATAAACATAAGGACAATGATATGCTTACAACCAAAGTTGGTTGTAAGCTTTACAACCACCTATGTGGTGCCCATTAATTGGTCCCCTATCCCCATGTGGGGTTGGAGGGGAGAGAGGGGGATCAATAAATGGACACCACGTAGGCGGTTGTAAAGCTTACAACCAACTTTGGTTGTAAGCCTGGCTTTATCCTAAACATAATTCAAATGTCATAGCTATTTCCTTGTACAAGTCATAATTAACGTTCAGTTCCTTCCAAACTCTTATGTTTTTCTTCGACAAGCATCTGCATCTGCAACCTATCCAAAATGAGGTTGTAGGCAATATTACCATTTACAAAATTTCCATACGTACTCATTACCCAAGTTTGAAAGAAGAAGCATTATTAAGCCCCTAGAGAAATCATGGAACATGGTTATTGTTTGTTCTATGTATTCCATGTGTGTTATGTTCAACTTCATAAGTCAAGGCATTGCGGTTTAGATTAGACATTTTTATTTGATGGTGTGAAGCTCAAGCCCTTTAATTTCATATGTTCTTGTGATACAAGATTTAAAGCAAAAACAATTTCTTACCTGGTTTATAATCTTATTGTGTATTCCTCCTTGTGTAATCTGTTATCTGTTTTACCTTCAGCCTGTAATGTAGGCTGGTGTAAGTCATTTGCATTTGTTTTGCTTAACGTGCTTATATTGTTATTTCATGATGCATCATTGGAGTACTTGCTTCTGCAGTTTGCATATAGGCTTGCAATATAAAGGAGTTGTATCTATTTCATACTTCTTGATGTTGGTTTGGAACTTGGAAATGCTTTTTAACCTGCTATCTTTTTCCCAGGATCCACTGTGCAGAAAGCGGAGAAGAAAGCTCTGAAACGGAATCTGTCTATGCACTGAAGTGTCACATCTCGCAGGATGTTAACCACTTGCACGAGGGGCTCAAACATGTGAGATTCTTAGTAGATATTCCATCCTTTTATAGAATCTACATGCTCTATTGAAAGACGAACCCTTATGCTATTCAAAAAAAAAAAATTCTTAATCAATAGAAGTCACTTCGCATGGAAATATTGATGGTGATAGCAATGTCGCATTAATTTCTCTATGGCAATTATGGTGTGCTAATGCATTCCCATTGTGTGTTGATATGAATGTATCTTATTTGGTTGGTGGCTCATTAATCAGTAATTATCCTCATTGAAGCTTTTCAACTTTAGTATAAGCTTAGCTCTAAAGGACCATACCAGCAAGTTAGTTCAAGAAAAGAAATTCCTAACCAAGAAAGCTATGATTAAGTGATAGCTTTGCCAGGAAGATACTCAGAAATTCTCTTGGTCTAAGGAGAGCTAAGTGGAAGAGAGAAGAAGATAAAATTGGATAATGTGGCAGTGATTGGATTTATTTGGAGTTTTCTTCATGATGACTACAGCTGAAGTTTGTGTATGCCAGAGATGACGTCGGGGGGATCAAATGGATCATTGGTCATTGGATATTTCATTTCTTTTACATTTTGAGTTAGTTTAAATGCCACTAGGGATCATAAGGATCACTGCTGAGTGATGGATTTGCTGTTGGATAGTTTGCTTTGCTGCACCGTAGGCAGAAATATTTATGTAACCTGGTATCAGTTTTGGTAAGTAATGTATACACAAAGAAAACCATAAGTACTCTTATGTTGATTGTGAAGATAGTCGAGGATAATGGTAGATTCATGGTGAGAGGAGTAATAATTGACCCGGTTGACATCATGATTTTCAAAAAGAGAAGGTTGCGGTCAAGGTTCAAAAACTCTGTTTCCATATTGGTATCATGCCCTTCCTCTGAGATAGGTTTTGGGCAATTTTAGAGGCTTTTGATGCTTTTGAATCAGTTGGTTGTCAGTAGTTTCTGTGGTTTCTGGCCCTCCATTTCTGATCTGAAACAGCTGAAACGTACCGGTTTCAGTTCAGCCGATGCTTAAACACCTTGCTTGAGGTTTTGAACCATGTTACCAGTTTCTACATCTGCAGCATAGGAAGGTTGCTCAGTGTTGGATTTCATACCGGTAATTAGCAGCGAAAGACATGGAGGCTGAGGGAGAAAATGGAGGATAGAGTTTGCAGTTATATTTAGAGTTTGCTAGCATCTTGTAGCTGTAACATAAGAGGAGGCATAAGGCAGTGGAGTAGGTAGGTTGTTAGAGGCCGTGTAATCAACATTGTCAAGAGGCGGCAAGAGGGATCTTTTGAATCTTCTGACAATTGCAGCTAAAGTAACTGAGAGGAAGAGGAGAGAGAATAGACTGGAGAAACTGAGAAAAGAAGTTAACAGACGAGTCAATTCGTGTGTCTCTAAGCTCCAGGATGCCAATGTGCCACCCGCTAGGCTAGTTCATGCAGGCTTAAAACATGGTTGACACATTTAGGCCTGTGTTGGGGTAACTTAAATTTTATGAACTTTAAAAAATAACTGTAAGTGAACATGTAGAAAAAAGTTATGTGAGAAGGAACAGAATAAAAGACCTAAAATTGCTACATGCTAAAAATATTGTGATAACTAGTTAACTTGTTACATTAGTTCCATAGGTCCGTTGAGATATTTTTGAAATATAACATGCTCATTATAATCAGGTTATATGGATTTGGTACAGAAACACACAATTAAATGAGAAGGAGCATGAGAACTTAAGAACCTAAAGTAAACTTGATAATTAGAGAATTAATATTTGCACAGAAATGACTACGATAAGGCATGATACAGACAAACATGATGTATTATTACTGCCCTAGTGTTGTTTTGGAGTCTCCATGCCATGTTTGATACTTATTTGACACGGACATGATATGGCACGAATTTTGAAGTATTCGTGCTTCCAATTAGCTTTTATATGATATTATTACTGCCATGTTATTTCCCAGCGAAGACCAATGTCAAACAAGATTTGAGAACCACAATGTGATTGTGATTACCAAAATCACAATCACGATGATTTCAAGCAAAACACATTGATTTTGTAATGCTTGGGATTGTCAATGTGATTCTAACTACACACCCTTATTGTGTTTTCATAATCACAATGTAGGAAATGAACTATCTTTTGTCCAATTAATAATTAGCTTTATGTTTCTTTCAATTATAATGTTATATTCTATATAATATATTGCTATAGCTCAAAAAAACCGATAACAGGATGGAGGGGAGGCATGAGGGAGAGATTCTTACTTCCTGGCTTCGAAAAGTTACCCTGAACGACATGCTTGTGACATAAACTAAATATCTCGTCCGAACTCTTTTTACCATCAACAGTTTATGACAGCAACAAAGCTTCATAAAACTATCCATCAGGCCGTTACCATTATCAAAATTATTGTTTTGACATTTGATCGAAAAACTTTCTTGTCACAAGTAAATTAAATGATCCAAACACCTCTTCTGGTTTGTAGAAGAAATACAAATGTACTACTCATCATACATCAAATGGAACTTTATCTGCATGTAATATTAAATGACACATCTTCCTATAGAAATCCAAGTATTGCCCAATCGCCATGGAATCCTCTATCGACTTCTTAGCGGGAGCCACCACTCACTGTAGACATACAACAAGAACAACCACACTAGAAGTCCACAGAGAGGTTGCGATAAAGCATGAAATTATGCTCGAATCCTGAGATATAAAGGAAGATGGCTAGGAAGCCGACCGCAATGTCGTGGCAAGTGTGAAGAAGTAGATCGCAGGAGGTGATGGAGGCGAGTTCGTATGCTACTAACAAATCTAGAACAAGGAAGGAAGCTAGAGAAATTCATCCAAAAATAAACTAGAGACAAGTACCAGAAAGAGTAGCGAGGATAAAGGCAGACTCATTTATGTCATAAAGAAAAAAGTAAGGAAAAAATGTTAGGCGGAAGAGGGAATCAGAAATAGAAAGCTTAACGAGAGGAAGAAGATTGCTCTGATGCCCGGGCGGAAGATAGAGCATAACAGGAGGAAGGAGATTGCTTGGAAGGGACATAGGGAGAGGAAGTGGTTACACGATAGCTGAGATTGATTGATTGTCGAATGACACCAACTTAGGATGCGGTTCTGTTGGAGTAATAATGAATGTAAAAAGGAAAGATGTGAATCAGTCTCCTTGATTTGTCAATCACAAATGACTAACGGTAGATTAGAAAAGGATACTTTACAACCTCAATCCACTAACCCGGTATTCATGAATCACCGTTTGTGATTTGGAAATCTCAACTAACCCCGTGTTACCTCTGTATTACCTCCACTAGAAGTAGCTAATGCTTACAGTGATTATTTATATCAAGTAAAAAACTTCTCATTGAAATATTTCATTATATTATATACTTATTTATGTGACACAGGGCTTGAAATCAGAATTAGAGAAGGTTTCTCCTTCGTTGGGACGAAGTGCAGTTTATTCAAAGGAATCACGGATCAGTGATTTGCCTAGGCAAGTTCACTATACTTAACAAGTCTGTTGAAAGTGATCGTCTTACTGAGTTTTCAACTCCAAATGTTTTCCCCCAGATATTTGACTGTCCAGTTTGTTCGCTTTTTCTGGAAAAGGGAGTCAAAACAGAAGGCAAAGATCTTGCGGGTAACTCTACGTCTCTTTTGAAATTTTATATTCCTTTGTGAATCAGTGAAGCAGTGCGCTTCTATTAGTCTTCTGTTAACAGAAAAAAGATTTTGAGATGTAATAACATATTTGGTCAAGTTTGCTAATTATCAATATTATATTACAGTCTGAATAGTATTTTTTTCTTTTTACCTACCTTTGATGGATAGAAAGTAGACTATCCATTGGAATTGGACGTGTATGACTTGTGCTCTGATGAGCTGCGCCAGAAACTGCAAGCTCCCCGTCAGGTGTCTTCTTTAATACTAACTCTTTCTTTTGATATAATTCAAGACACATTTCATTTCTTAAGTTTTTTTTAGTAAAATTTATCTATTTCTTATGCTTTGTCGACTTTTGTCAACTTCACACTCACAGATTCTGAGAGATTTGGAAAATGCCAAGTTTGGATTGAAAGCCAAGGGCAAGGACAGTAGCTCCAAAGAAAATGATGTCAACATGTCAGAGGTATATCAATTGCCACATTAAATATCTGACTTATCAGATGATAGATAAACGTTTTTTTCTGCTGTAACTTGATATCGGCCAATTAACGAAAAATGGCATGAAGCGCATGATCATATTCAAGATCTTTCTGGTCTTTCAGAAGGAATCCTTCTTTTCGTTCTGAAGACCAAAATTTTCTCATTTTACGAAACATCTTCAACATTTTTCATGACGATTGGGAAGGCTAGGCATGCCAATTATTAGTGTATATGTAACAACATATTGGCTTACTTTTGTATATACTTGGCCCTTTGAAGTCATCGTTCTTTTACGTTTTCTATGAATGATATCAGTTATGTGAAACAAGTTTTCTCATGAATAATTTGGATGTTTATGAAACAGCGGCATGCTCTTTTTGTTGCAAGAACATGCAATTCATTTCTAAATTCTCCATCCTGCTTCTTTCTTACAGATAGAGTCAGTGCTCTTCCTGAATCTTTCCCATTCTGATTTCTTCCTACTTATTGTAATCTTAAGGCCTGTGTTTGTTTTCAAGATCAAACTCCTAAGCTAGGTTAAGATACAAAAGTTGAGAAACTCTTAATAACAGTATGACGCTTGTTGGTTAATTGTCAATCACTTACAGAACAAATTGGAAATTCTAGATAGCTGAGATGTCATGCGTATTTTATCATTATCTTGATCTCACCTATTTGACTCAAAAATTCAGGGTCCAAATACTTGGTTGTCTCCAACATCCATCACGTCCTCTGAAGATGATCTTTGAGCATATAAAGGGCATAACCTATGATAGCCTTATAACTTCTTTTCTTTTGTCATGTCGATCCTGGTTCCAACTGTTTTATACTTTCTACCACATCATTTTTTATGCCATCCTAGATAAGAAGAAAATTGATTGTGGTTTTTTACCTTTCTCAATGCCTTTGATAGCTCTTTGGGTATATAAATAAAGTCTCTTGCAGTACTGCATAATTTGACTATGCAAGTGAACTATCTAGATAATCTGTGTTTAAAAACACCATAATAAGTTGATATTGGCGCTCATGTTTTAAAGGTAATAATTTGATGTCTTAATGTTATTATTGTTGGTGACGGTCACCACATTACCCTAATCACTGAAATTACTTTTTCCTCTGTGACATATAGAAGGAAGTTCAGTGGTGCAGCAGATGACCTCTTAGCGTAGGAGACCACCGTAATAATTTGATATTAGTAAATTTGATGTCATCCAGCACTTGGTGATGGGTGTAAAATTGTTGCTCCTTTTGCGGGTGGTGTTTGGTCGGTTTATTTGATAAACCTTAGACTGATGTAAGCTTTAAGGCCCAGCTGTATGTGACATATGTCTGATCATTTTTACAGGCATCATCAGCCAATGAGGGAGAAACATCTAAAGTTCCTGAAACAGGTAAATGTATCATAATATCCTTAATATGTTGGGTCATTGTAAGTCATGTTTTGATTTATTCCTGTGGATATGCGCACGAGTCTTTAACAATAATATTCAACTGTTTTATTGATTGAGATTTTGTGTGATGCTTCATGCAATAGCTAGGCTGGATTATGTTGAGCATTATCCATGCTCGGTCCTATCATTTTTTAAGTTAAAAAAATGAGTGTTTCCCTGCAGTCTAAAAAAACCTAGGGTCTAACCCAGCCCTCATGGTTTTGGGTACATTCACTTCATATTAACTTCCCTAACTGTTCAATTTCCATAGGCATGACACGAACTTGTATTGTGAATTATTGTGAATTATGCATATTCTCCTTGCATTAGTATCTTCTGAATGTTTAACTGGTTGGTATAGTTCTTAGAAAGTTCTTGACCAGTGTAATTTTACTTTTTCATTTCAAAGTCTTCTATCCTTGCCCAATTTTTAGAAAGAATAATTAGCTTACCTCATTACTAGATTGAGACTGTAGATTGGGATAGTAAACAAGTGACCAAGGTTTTTTTCTTTGTCCACTTTGTTTAAATTGAATGAGAGTAACCTTTGAGATGATTGGATGCTGTCATCAGAAAGGTTACTTCTATTTCCTAGAACCCTGTGTTTTGCCATGATTCCTTACTGTTGTGTTTTCTTTGCTTGACAGAAGTGTCAGGAACAAAAACACAACTAACTGGGATTTATGACCTAGTAGCAGTGCTGACTCACAAGGGAAGGAGTGCTGACTCTGGTCATTATGTTGCTTGGGTTAAACAAGAAAGTGGTAAGATGGCCAAACTATGACCACTCTTATGATGTCTGTTTTGATATTGAGCGAGTTTCTATATTATTTGTCTTCGGTTTACTGAGTAAGCGGACATGCAGGCAAATGGATTGAATATGATGATGACAATCCCATTCCGCAAAGGGAGGAAGATATCACAAGGCTTTCTGGTGGAGGTCAGTGCCATAATTTTTTGTAACATGTTTATCTTACCAAAACCTTCAGAGGTTGTGGAAGAGGGGAACACTTGGCATCGAATTCAAAAGATCGACTATTCTTCTATAAAAAGATATCTGATATCTGATCAAAATATACTATATATGCTGAGTGTACTGGATGACAGCAAAATTAGTGCGTTATAAGAATTCCCCGTCCTCGAATTAATTAGTGAATACTACTCCAAATACATTTAATTAGAACGTATGAAGCTGGTACTACAATATACAAGTCTTCTACAGACTTTGTTAACATATGGCTTTAGTATACATATGATTAGCTACCCAATCGGTTCACTATTTCACCATGATCTCTCCATTTGAGACATTAAGAAACTTTTCCAGCCCGTCCATCATGGCATAGGATACTTGTGTGCTTTTAGAAAATTTGATACATATCCTTCTTACCAGATAAAAGTGTTAGTTTGAATTGATTGTTCTACCTATGTAACCGTAACCCATGGATCTTGACGTACTATATGTTGTTGCCATGAAGATGCTCCATATTGATGTCTTCATATATTTTGCACCGTCTCCCATTAGTTAATATAAGATCACAAAATCCGACTTTGGATCAATATTTCCTACTATGGATTTGAATATGTATCAAAAGCTACAATGGCACAAGTATAACAAGGCTGTTCTAAATTTGATTTTTTTTTCTAATTCATCCACTTAATAGCTGGATTTTAGGTTTTTAATCTCTTGTTTCTTCGGGATTACTGATTGGCTAAAATTTTGTTTTGCAATAGGTGACTGGCATATGGCATACATCTGCATGTATAAAGCTAGAGTAGTTAACGAGTGATTGATGCATCAGAAGGCATTTGTACGTCTTTTTTCATTTTAGAGAGTTTATACAGAGACTTTGTATTTAATCTTTGTTGTATGTCCCTTTTTAAGTTGGCTTGAAGTGGAACATGTACCTAAAGATAAATATTGACAAGCTCTTTGTATCTTTGTAGTTAGGCTCTCTCTTTATTCAATTAAGGAACAAGAGATTCACACAAACAATGGTTTATATTTAATGACTCTTTGGGATGAAGTCTTTATGGATGCTGTTTTTGTACTCTTTGATTAGCCGATTTGCTAGGCAATTCGCTTCAATGTATGCTACTGCTGGAATAAATATATTTAAGAAACGACTTGATAATATTTTAGAGCTGTGCTCTGTTGTTGCATGCTGAATTGTCAGGCAAGTAGTACTATCATTTCTTTTTTATTTCATAATACATGCTTTTAGGTCCTTATTGGCTTAGTTTAGTAATTGATCACACTAAATTTGGTTTAAAATTCTAATATAATTTCATCCTTTTATTTCTTTAACAGACTGGTAAGATACTTTTTAGTGATAGTGACAATGACTAAAATAAGCCACGCACTGCCCTGCCTTGCCACCTCAAGGTGTCAAATGGGCCGGCCGGCCGCCCAAAACCTGGCCCGGATCTGGTTTGGTCAAATCTGGGCTGGGTCAGCCGGATTTGTTTGACCCTGCCCGGCCCATAGTAGCCTCGGGTTCAGCTGGGTTACGAAAGGCAACCCAAAAAGTTCGGATTTCACCGGTTCGGTCGAAACTCCGGTGACTCGTCCATGCCCAGTTATGAAACATAAATGTGGCATAGAAAATTTTTATAGGCATCTAGACAATTGTATCTAGTATATTATATCTTCTTAAAAAATGTAATTTTTTTTTCTAATATTTTCTACAAGAGATTCATTTGTGATATTACAAAAGAGAAACTGAAAATAAAAACTCAAACATAAGTTGTTATGCAACTTATATAGTGACTACACTTTAATAAAGTTTTGTACATTTTATAAAAAAAAAACTTTTTTTTTTTTGAATTTCTTTCACAACGTCCGGCCCTGAATCGGCTCAGGCCCAGTCTGGTCAGGCTTGACCACTGTTTTTTTGTTCTGGTTCGAACTGGATTTGGGTTTAAATAATTTCGGTGTAAGTCGGCCCATTTTTACATCCGATTTAAACTCGACCTAGCCCAGAACCGGCCAATAGTGGGCCCGAGGCGGCCCAAAACACACTGACCTGCCACCATGCTGCATTCCCGTAGTTGACAAATGTATAATATATTGTCTGAATATCTTGCAGCCCTGTCCACGGCACTATTTTGTCAAATTCGGGCATTTGTGGTCACATGTACAAACGTGATTATATTTCCTAAATTCTGCCAATTGCATGCATTAATAATAATAATAATAATAATAGGCTGATACAACTTTGCATAGTTGAACGGCTGAGACATTACTATACCATCATGCCCAATCATTTCACGTCAATGGATTACATTCTGCTTTGAACAGAATATATTATGCTCCCATCACAGTGCATAGTAGTAGATGCAACACATTTGACAACTCCGCTTTATTACTTAAGGAACGAACAAGCAGATTGGTTTATGTCACGACTTGTGTTATTTGGGTCAACCATATGATCAAAATATGTGCACAGAACCACTCTCTCTAACAAGCTTTAAACAAGCGTATTGCCAACCATATAGATTTAAGATCTAATGGAGAACAATAGATAAACTGGCTTAACCATCGTACTTACTTCGAAGGTTGCACAAAATAAAATTCTTTAAATGATTATAAATACATAATAGCCCTATAAAAAAATTTAAAACATCAACCAAGCAAGCAAATGAAGATTATAAATAGCATCCATAACTAATATTAGTAATAATTTTTAAGACCATTTGTTGCCTACACAAAATAACATACAATTCTAGGAAAGTCCTCAAAAGAAGGTCGCTTCATATGTCAACAAAATAAAGAGAATTCATGTTATACATTCTCATCAAAATGTTTCTAGAGTATCCAAAGCCTTGATGTCGAACAGATTTTCCAAGTCTCTCTGTCCTGCTGATGATCAAGATGGCACTGTGGACCAGAAATAACATATGAGCAAATTATATAGTGTTATGCAAATGAAAGGTATCATCTCTCTTCTGAAACCAGCTGCTGAATTGAAACTGAAATGAATACTCGGATCTCCCTACAAGCAAAGATGTGATCTTTTGGGGCTTATATAAACTAATGAAAATGGAGTATCAGTCATTGCAGCTGATTTTGATGAATTTTGATTTTCCATTTTCAATATCATTGACAACAATTAAGTAAAATTTAATAACAAGACCATGACAATCAATGGTTATCATTTCAATTTCTGGATAAAGGTAGAGTGTTCCACTTTGTTAAATATAACAAACAAATCCACCTCGGAAAATCGAGCTCATGCTGACTGGAACTTAACAAGACTCAGCTTGTCCAATTCAACTAATGATTGAACTATAAAATAAAATGCTAAACAACCAAGCCCATTCTGATGGGCGTGGCTTGGATGATAATGATGAGTAAAATGCTAAACAAACCTCACCTCATCATATATCTAGATATATTCAAGCTTAAGAGAATATATTAACAAACTATCTCAAGTTACAGATTTATGTCAAGGTACAGATTATCTCGAGGCAAATGACCAAAACAAGTTAGATAGCAAAATGGTAGAGGAGGTTACCATGCAACGCATGGAACACCAATAACAGCAAGGACTAAAACATTTCATCAACTTAAAACTTAAGTTAATATTAATATGAAAACTTTATGTATTAAAACGAAAAGACTAAAATGTGTAGTTTCCAACGCCTACAAACAATACAACTAAAAACTTGCTCCATGAACCAACAAAGAATTAACTCTATGACGCCTGGCATGTCACTATTTAACCTAGGCCCCAACAGAATAGATGAAATGATCTAAGAAATAGGAATTGACTTCATGGGCAACAAAGAGATCAGGTTCGTTTAAACTTTATAAGCCCCAATCTGGAGTGAAAGATCATTTGGTGAAAAAACATCAAACTAAACAAAGAGATCAGAAATTGACGCCTGGCATGTCACTATTTTTTCTCTCCCTAGTCCTAACAAATAAACTAAACTATTTAGTCCAATTTCATCAAATGCTTAAAATAATGTAAAAGATCATTTGGTGAAAAATTAGGTTGGAAATTCAATCCCCATTAGTCAGATATCTGATTTGCGCAGATATCTAACAAAATTATAACAAGCACAGGGAACCATCATTGATTAATTCTATAAAGACCAGGTAATTAGGTACCCTCGGAATCAATGAAAGGAGCAAGAAACGATTTCATGCCTCCTTTACTCCTGGAACATCGATGACATAGGCTAGCCAAAAGTTCATCACACCAAGAACAATAATCAATGTCCCTAAAATAAAATAAATGGGTTGTTCAAAGACATCAAATGCTTAAAATAAGGCACAGGATCCATACATTATAGGAAATTTAATTCTCCCAGTTCAAAATGACTGACTAATGCACAAAACTAGGTGATCAATCTTAAGTGTAAGCAAAATGTCTACATTGTAAAAGGATGTCAAATGTTCAACAAAAAAAACAATGCAGGGTGTAATCATCTTCCTTATGGTATGTTCAGGAGAGCTTCGCTTATACACTAATTTCATTTGATGCTCGTGTTTGATAGAAAAATATCTTTTTCAAGACGCCCTCTACGCAACCAAAAAAATGAATAATTCAACAAATGATCAGACATGTAAGCAATAAGGCTTACTGTAAGTTGATGCGTCAATTTGCTCCGGAAGTTCCTTTATGTCAACCTCAAACCGCTCTTGGACCTATACAAAAGAAAAACTATTCTAAGACCGCATTCATGGCCAAAGGAGAGGACGTCATAGCCAAAACAGATGAAACTAACCTGATTAAGAACATCTGAATCAGAGGCAGATGAAACAAACGTAATGGCCAGACCTTTGGTTCCAAATCGACCAGCCCTACCAACCTGTAACTAGAAGAGTGAGCAGTGAAATAATAAACTCAATGATAACAAGTTGACTGTAAACATGATGTGACGAAATAAGAGAATGACCCTGTGAAGGTAAGTGTCTGCAGAATCAGGCATGTCATAATTGATGACAATGTTGACGCGCTCTATATCGATTCCCCTGCCCACCAAATCAGTCGCCACAAGAATCCTTTTATGCCCTTCTTTGAAGCCCTTGTACCTCGTCAACCTGCAAGACCAGCCCAATTGGAACCTTATAATGGTCTAAACAATTTGAAAATTAATAATCGTCAGGAAAAGCAATAACTGAAAATGAAAATATACCAGTACATTTATACAAGAATGAGGAAGTAGAAACAAACTATATATATATATATATATATATATATATATATATATATATATATATACACTTTAGACTAGTTTTCTTATGTATTGAATCAACACCCAAATGAAGCCAAAATGTTAACACCAGTGATGATCCACAATGTCAAAGGTACTACATGTTGATGCCAATTATCTTGCACGAAATTAGTTGTAGCATAAATACAATGGATTTGATACATAAAGTAGCATGACAATAACTTCAATACAGTTAAATTTCTGAGTTGCAGCCTTTTATAATACTAGTCTTGCAAAATTGTATTCTGTCCCAGCAATCTCCGAACAAAATGTAAGAGAGGAGTTCACCGATTTGAAAAAAGGCAATATCCCTGATGTAATAAAATATAATGCTGCTTAATAAAGCAAGCATTGTGGACGGAGATTTCCAACATTTCTATATAGACCTTTAAAATTATGAAGTTTCTTTTATTATGTCTCTATCAGTTTCCAAGAAAGTATCTACCCTGTTATGAATCATATGTGCTAGTGCATATAATAATTTTATTTAGCAGGAAATATTGTATGACTATACCCTGTAAGGTTTAATTACTGAAACTAGTTTGTGATAATTTGCAAACACTAGCATCTTCAAAGGAAGTTTGGAATGGTAATCCTGGATGCTCAGCATAATATGACAAATTAACAATGTTGGGCAAGGTAAGCTAATGGCGATGCAAAGGAAAAAAATTTCAATGTATGATAATATAATTTCAAGTCAACAT
Source organism: Iris macrosiphon (assembly GCA_036927795.1). NCBI lineage: Eukaryota > Viridiplantae > Streptophyta > Magnoliopsida > Asparagales > Iridaceae > Iris > Iris macrosiphon. The sequence goes on from JAYESA010000012.1 coordinate 186,160,915, forward strand.
GTTAGAATACATCAAAGAAGCATTGCTAGATAAACAGAAGAAATACAAGCCCATCCAAAAGAGTAAATAGACTTAAATCTCTAGATAAAAGATAAAAAAGAGCATTAAGGACAAGATGAGAGAAAGTCGTCTTAGGTTGTTTAGACATTCAACTTGAAACTCTTAGCCAACTACACAAACGAGAAATATGAATTACTGAAACACAAAGATACATTAAAAATAATACCACAAACCTTTCTTCTTGTGACATCCCAGAGTGGATGCAAATTGAAGGAAAATTGCACTCCGTTAGCAATTTGTTCAACTCTGCTGCTCTGATGACACTTTTGACAAAAATCACCACTTGATTGAAGTCCAATGCGTCCAAAAGATCATTTAACTTCCGGTTCTTTTCCAGCTCACTGAGTTTGATGTAGTGCTGCAAAAAAAAGAAAAAGAATGCCATGATAATGCCATCAATTTGATATGCTCACTGTTTTCTATCTGCTTATAGTTGTACCTGTACTAGACCATGCAGGGTAAGTTTCGCCTCATCATCAACATAGATTTCCATAGGCTGAAAGGGAACAAATGTGAGAATAAAGAGGATTAGGAACATCCCCTCAAGATAACTGAATCTTGTGCCAAATGAGAACACGAACAACTCTTGCCATCCATATAGTCCAGTCCATACATGATCAGCCTCCTTAGAGAAACTCGCTTAATCTCAAGTCATAAAAAAGATGTGTAGACATCCAGCTGCATTATCATTTGTTCCATAGTACAGTTCTCTGACCGCCCAACTATCCAGACATTTGGCAAGGAATCACAGGCAAAATGGCAAGAACCAAAAATGTAAACCCAGGCTAGACTAACGAGATTCACAAAACTAAAAGGGCTTTGCCTAGAGTAATGAGTAAAGAAGGCAGTGACATGGTAATTATACCAACCCACCCCGATAAAGAAGCATAACTGGGACAAGCAGCACTTGCCGAGAACAGGACTGCAAAAGCTGGCATGTTGTGACTTGTGATTTAAGCTTAGGGTACCAAAAAAATGATCTCTAAATTTAAGCAACATCTAAATTTAAGCTGGCCATAGAACATTACATCTTGCATGAATTTCTTGCAAACAGGCCGGATCTCCTTACTGAGTGTCGCTGAAAACATCATGACTTGCTTGTCGTGAGGTGTCATTTTGAAGATCTCCTGTACATCTTTCCGCATGTCTACAACACACAAAAAACAATTACATTGAATATAGAAAAGGAAACAAGGGAAGTATACTAGAACTGAAGATATGGATTATGAACAGAAAGACCCAAATATACATACCAAGAGACTCGAGCATCTTATCGCATTCATCGAGAATGAAATGCCTCACATTCTTCAAAGAAAGATCTTTATCTCTAGATAGAGCAAGAATTCTTCCTGGAGTCCCAACCACAATATGTGGGCATTCATTCTTCAATATATCCTTGTGCTTCGTGATGTGAACACCTCCATAGAAAACAGCAACTTTGATGTCAGTCAAGTACGTACTGAACCGCTCAAACTCGTGGCAGATCTGCAATTAATAGATTATATTTAACTTGTAGAAAATGAAGATACTAAAAAGTCATTGCTCAACAGAAATAAAAGAACATTCACAATAAAAATTTGGAGAGAAACCTGGTACGCCAGCTCTCTTGTGTGGCATAAAACAAGGGCAGAAACTTGGCCCGGAACAGGGTCAATCTGTTGAAGAGTTGATAGGACAAAAACAGCAGTTTTCCCCATTCCAGACTTAGCTTGGCAGATAACGTCCATTCCCAGTATAGCTTGAGGGATGCACTCATGTTGTACTGGTGGAGAACCAAACAAAATTGGAGCGTAGCACCTCCAGTAAGTAAAAAATAACCTTCTGGATCCGTCTAATGGAAAGGTTTACCAAATTCTCCTCCAAAATGAGGTTTGTGGAAGCAAATTTTACCTGAAAAAACATAGGAATATGATTAGAATTGCAGAGAAATATCTAAAACAATAATATGCAATAAAATATATATATTTAAAATGCTCAATACAGCTGGCATCAGCAGCAAAAATAAGTGTACAAGAACCCTTCGTTTATATATGTGGCCGAAAAGAATTCTGACAATCCTAACAACCATCCTAAGATTTATTTGGACCTTTTTAAAATTCCTGCAAACTAATTCATGCCCAAGACTTGTAGAGGAAGCAAAACACCTATAACACAAGGATGTTAAGCAAGTCTTGCGCAATAAACTTCGACATCATAGCTTTAAATAGTCTAGTTACAGAACAAATTTTAGGCTTTGAAATTAAGTAACTTTTATATCAGGCGTAAGATAAGAGAATAAGACCCAAGTAGACAAAAAGCCTAAATGTTGTGTATGCTACAACCTAGGATCAGGCAACCCTCTAACCAAACACACAGAGCCTACTGAGTCATGTGTTGCACAATAATGAACCAAGCAAGAAGAGACGGCAACTCCAGATGGATCTTTCTTACCCATATTTAAATGAATTCTAGCTTTTGTTCGTCTTCCAAACTGAACCCTTTATACTGAATACTTATACAGATGTCCTGCGGCAAGATTATAGATATAAATCAGACCACCAACTAAACTCGACCAACCTTTGATGGGAATTTTGAGCCGTATGTAAGTCCCCATCAGCATGTTTTGCTTTACCTGGGAGTCAATACAACCCAGATTACTACTACTTCCTAGTCCATATAGCCACAAGCTTCTATCAACAACCCTCGACTTTTGAGCTTGTAAAATTCCCAGAATATTTCTTTGACACCTTATCCCAATGATGACAAGGTCACAAGCTCTTTATTCTATGAAATCTTCATAACATACGTGAATGCGCTAAAGAGGAACGAGGTTAGGCATATTCGAAGGAAAAAACTTCATGTTTCACTACAAAAGTGGGTGACATCTTCAGTATCTTCCACTCCAAACACAAGATCATATGCCACCAAAAAGCTCAAACAGACCATAATGGGAATTGTACATATGCTGTGCTTCTCATAACCAGGAGTAAAAGGAAAATATATACCTAGAAGAAAAAAAGAAAAAGAAAAAGGTAAAACAAGATATGGTGGCCAACCGTAGCACAATTAAATCATTCAACATTTGCTTCTATAATTAAGCTTGATCATGCATTTAAACCTCGGCAAGTATTAGATAATCTAATGGCCACATTTCTGTCAAGTGTTAAATCATATGCTTCAGCTATTATCTTTGGCGGAATATTGAAGGTTACTTGTATAACTAGTAGTGCGTTCTCAATCTTGCTAAGTATTAGATTATGTTGTCGATGGCAATCACACTTGGGTCGTGCACGAATAAGAACACATACAGTTAAGGACGCTATACCGGATATGGAGTTATGAACATTCTCATATATATACAATAAGCAATCATTTATGTTGTTCGAATACAGAGGTAAAGACAACATTTTCCAATGTCCGTGGCACAAAGCAGTCGCATTTTGCTCGTACCCAATCACACTTATATTGTTACCTTTGGCATAATATGTAGTACGGATAAGACAAGAAGACGTGGAACGATGACCCAAAGGAAATATTATTTTTATAAAATTGGAAATTTATAAAATTGGAAATTTATAAAATTTTGGACGCGGAAGCTTTAAACGAAATGTGAACAATCAACTATTATCGATTTATGACAAATAATTATAATAGAAATATGAAAATAATAACTGAAGAATGCCGTTGGAAGCGGAGAAAGAAATACCATTGGAAACGGAGAAGGAAATACCGTTGGAGACGTTAACGTCGGAAGCGGAGAAGGAAATAAGATCGAGAGATCCAGTTTTAGGGTTTTGACATCGGACCATATAAACTCTAAATAGATTTCTCATTCTCAATTCTTCGATTCTATAACTTATGAAATTACAAACTATTTATAAGCTATCAAACAATCAAAAGAAGATAAACTAAATATCTAAGTATTTATCCATAAGATGAGTCAATCCCTAACAAACTCAAGAAATAAAATTCTCTTTATTTTAGTTTATCCTAACAAACAAACTAAAAAAAATTCAAACTAACCGAAAATCCAAGTTGTTCTCCATCATTCTCCTCAGGCTTTGAAAAATTCACCTCCTAGTGAATCAAGTGTGAAATCCGAGAATTATGCTTCTGGTGATGTCCTCCAAATCGGCCATGACGGAGGCCTCTGCTTCGACAAGGTAGTCAATATTAAGGCTTCTGACAAGAATTATGCTTTTGGTGATGTTCTCCAAATCGGCCATGGCGGAGGCCTCTGCTTCGACAAGGTAGTCAATATTGAAGCTTCTGACAAGACGAAACTCCAATGTGGCATTGGCGGTTGTGGAGGCGGAAGAAGCAGAATGTTCAACAATGACCTATCATGAAGCTCCTCAATAACTGATGGTTGTGTCGATGCGTCCAAAGAAACAAAATGATCGTCCCTACCATCAATTACTATTTTCTGCAAACTATTACAATTATTTGTAATAAAAAAATAATAGTAATTGTTCACCGGATTGATTATTAGGACACGTTCAAAATATTTGGAAGACTCAATAGGTTCTTTAAATTCACTGGAATAATCAGACCTATTTAATTCTTCTAGAGATGGTATATAAATATCAGAATTGAATTTTGTTTTAAATCTAGACCTCCCATACCTAATTTGTGCCTTAACTATGGTAGGTTCCTTGGATTCAACTAATGGATACTCTAACGACGTGACTGGCTCCGGGTGGAACTCTGCTTGTGTAGATAAGTAAACTATTTTTGGTTCCGTTAGGTTCAACAAATGAATTCTTGAAGAACATATGATCACCTTTAGCAATAGTTTCCACTATATTATGATTGCAAAATTCTCTAAACTACTCTTTCATTTCGACAAGCATCTTATCATATATAGCATTGATTGTCGCACAAAATTGTTACGAGAAATTTTGTTTGGATTTACCTACGTATAAAAAATATTTCTAAACCAGGGTTTAACGCTAATACCAGTTTGACGAGGCACGATGACCCAAAGGAAATATTATTTTTATAAAATTGAAAATTTATAAAATTTCGGACGCAGAAACTTTAAACGAAATGTGAACAATCAACTATTATCGATTTATGACAAATAATTATAATAGGAAATGAAAATAATAACGGTGAATATCGTTGAAAGCGGAGAAGAAAATAAGATCGAGAGGTTCACTTTAGGGTTTTGGCATCGCACCATATAAACTCAAAATAGATTTCTCGTTCTCAATTCTTCGATTCATAACTTATAAATTTACAAACTATTTATAGACTACAAACCAGTTATAAGAGATAAAAGAAAACTTTAAATACTTATCCATAAGATAAGTCAAATCTCTAACCAACCCTAACCAACTCAAGAGATAAAATTCTTTATTTTGATATCCTAACAAACTAAAGAAATCCAAAATAACCGAAAATTCAAGCTCTTCTAAATCATTCTCCTCGGCTTCGAAAAATTTACCTCGTGGTGAATCAAGTGTGAAATTCGAGAATTATGCTCCTGGTGATACCCTCCAAATCGACCATGGCGGAGGCATTTGCTTTGACAAGTTAGTCAACATTGAATTTTCTGACAAGACGACAAAACTCCATGACGGTATTGGCGGTTGTGGAAGTGGAAGAAGTAGAATATTCAACAGGAACCTATCAAGCAATTCAACAACTTGTGGATGTCTTGATGCCTCCAGAAAAGCAAAATGATCGTATCTACAATCAATTATTATTTAATGCAAACTATTACAATTATTTGCAACAAATATATAATAGAAATTGTTCACAGGTTTAATTATTGGGACACGTTCAAAATATTTAGAAGACTTAATAGTTCTTTAAATTTATTGGTTTCATCAAATGACCTATTTAATTCTTCTAATGATGATAAATAACGCTCAAATTTTATTAATGATTTAAATCTAGACTTATAAATCTTAAAATTTATTACTGGTTTAAATCTAGACTTAAACTCGAACTTGGATTTAACTTTTGACTCGTTTATGACAAACTTAGTAGGTTCTACTAGTGAATTTTGTAAGGACATGATCACCGTCAGCGATAGTTTCTGCCTGAATCTGGTTGAAATGTTCATCAAGCAACTTTTTCATTTCGACAAACACCTTATCATATATATCATCATTTTCGCACAAAATTGTTGCGAGAAGTTTTCTGTAGACATTCTTGTATGGATCTTACCTACCTACCTACGTATAAAAATATTTCTAAACCATTGTTTAGCTCTGATACCAATTTGATGTGGAATGATAATGCAAAGGAAATATTATTTTTATAAAATTGAAAATTTATAAAATTATGGGCACGGAAGCTTTAAACAAAGAGTGAACAACCAACTATTATAAATTTATCACAAAAATTATAATAGAAATGCAAAATAATAATTAGGAATACCGTTGGAGACGTCAACGTCGAAAACGGAGAAAAAAATAAGATCGAAAGTTCCACTTTAGAATTTTGGTATCGCACCAAATAAACTCAAAATAGATTTCTCATTCTCAATCCTTCGATTCATAACTTCTAAATTACAGACTATTTATAGACTACAAACCAATCATAAGAGAGAAAATAAAACTCTAATTACTTATCCATAAGATAAATCAAATCTCTAACCAGTGTTCTAAATATCGCCCAATTCGGGCGCCTAGGCGCCGCCTAGCCGCCAGGCGGAGCGAAAATGAACCGAAATATGCAAAATCGGTTCATCAAATCCCAAATCGGAGCAAGTCGGACCAGTTCGGCCCAATTCGGAGCAAGTCGGACCAGTTCGGCCCAAATCGGACCAAGTCGGGTCAGTTCGGTGTACAGTAAAGGGCCACTGAACCGACGGTTTGGAAAAAAAAAACCTAATTTCCACGCCCCGCACTCGATTCACACAACTGCAGAACAGAAGAAAGAAAAAAAAGAAAAGGGGGGAGGAAAACCCTAATCCCACCGTCGTCGACTCACCGTCGTCGACTCCGTCGTTCTTCACCGTCCTCCACCGTCGTCGTCTTCACTTCACCTCTCTATAGTGTCGAGCCCTCTTCAGATCTCCTTCCCGTGTCGACTCCAGGGATCTCGTGTCGACTCCACGACCTCGTGTCGACTTCAGCTGCCCTCTTCAGTTCTCGTGTCGACTCCAGGACCTCAACTCAGGTATGAATCATTCTCTTTCCTCAATTTTTCCTTGTGTAATTTTTTTTGTGGGGTTATATGTTCTGTAGTCGTGAGTCTCGTGACTCTGTCGTACAGAAAAAAGAGTGAACATTGAACAGTACACTGTTGTTTTTCTGAACTGAACACTCAAGTACTGTAACTGGACTATGAACACTGTTGTTTTTCTGTTGTTTTTCTGAACTGAACACTGAATTACTGAACTGAACTATCAGAAGATTTCTCCTTCCTTCTACTATTAGTGATTTAATTTTTGAATTTTTCTGAACTCTGTAATTTGTAACTGTCACTGATTTCTTTTTCTGTCAGTGTGTCACACTGTCACTAGATTCATAACTGTCAGTGTGTCACTGATTCACTAATTTTAATTTGTTTTTCTGTACTGAACAATGAAACAATCTGGATTCTGAAGAATCTAAACTAACTAACTAGTAACTAGTAGATCATTCATTCATTTGTAAATTTTTTTATCTAAATCTCTATTTGTGAATTTGGCAATTTGTGATTCAATTGTTTAGATGATTTAATTTTGGTCATTGACTGACTCGGTGACTCCTTGGTTTCTTTCTTAATTTTTTTTGCAGTTTTGACAAATTATGTCCTCTACGGCAGCCTCTGGCTCGGCTAGTGTGGGTAGTGTTGCTGCCCAACCCTCATCCGAGTCCGCCACAATACTTAAACGAAAATCAAATGATATCGGATGGAATTATGGAATGCTAGTTGATCCAATGAATGTGGATAGAGTGCAATGTAAATTGTGTTTGAAGATAATGTCCGGAGGAGCTTATAGGATAAAGGAACACATTGCCCATATTTCTGGGAATGTGTCTGCATATCCGAAGTCTACACCAGATGATAAAGTTAAATGTAAGAATGCAATAGCCGAGGGAAAGAACAAGAAAAAAAATAAGAGAATGGAAGAAGAGGTGATGAGATCGGAGGTGAATATTACGAAGGGAGGGGATGGTGAAGAAGAAGTTGAAGTGCTAGGAAGCTCGAGACAACCTCATCCTCTTGGCCCAATGGATAAATTTGCATCTTCCATCAACCCTTCAGCTTCTTTGAGTGTGGGAAAGACACAAAGACAACAAAATATCAGTGAAGCTCTATTTAAAGAAAGAACACATGCTGTGAGAAGATATTGTGCGAGATGGGTGTATGAAGCGGGTATACCTTTTCATGCTATTGATAATGATAGCTTCAAAATGTTGGTTGAGGCGGTCGGTCAATTTGGACCCGGTTTTAAACCTCCTAGTCAATACGAACTGAGAGAGCCATTATTGAAGGAAGAGGTTGAGAGAACTAAAAATCTAATGAAGGAACATGAAGAAGAATGGGACCTAAATGGGTGCTCCATAATGACAGATGCTTGGACTGACAGAAAAAGAAGGAGCATCATGAACTTATGTGTGAATTCGAGGGTGGGTACTATTTTTCTTTCCTCTAAGGAATCTTCGGATGAGGCACATACAAGTGAAGTCATTTTTGAGTATATTGACAAATGCATTGAAGAAGTTGGGGTTCCAAAAGTGATTCAAATAGTAACAGACAATGCTGCTAACAATATGGGAGCTGCCAAGTTATTGAAAGATAAGAGGCCAAATATATTTTGGACCTCATGTGCTACTCACACTATCAATCTCATGCTTGAAAGCATTGGAAAACTGTCTAAGTACAAGAAAATCATTGATCAAGCCAAGACATTCACTATCTTCATATATGCACACCATAAGACCTTAGCCTTAATGAGGTCATTTACCAAGAAGAGGGACATAGTCAGACCTGGAGTCACCAGATTTGCTTCTTCCTTCCTCACTTTGCAGAGTTTGGTAGAGAAAAAGGGCCAATTGAGAGCAATGTTTACTAGCAGTGAATGGGAGAATTGTAAGTGGTCCAAGACTGTCAAGGGAAAAAGTGCCTACTCTACCGTGTTGAGCATGAGCTTCTGGAATGGTGTGACATTATGTTTGAAGGTTTTTGCACCTCTAGTTATAGTACTCAGAATTGTTGATGGGGATAGAAAGCCATCCATGGGCTTTTTATACGGAGAGCTTTTGCGGGCGAAGCAAGATATAAAAGAAGCCTCAAATAATCTTGAGAGAAACTATCAAGTTGTTTGGGATATTATTAATGCACGAATTGCTAATAGGCTAGATAGTCCATTACATTTGATGGCCTACCTCTTGAATCCTTATTACTTTTACAAGGATAACAACATTCAATTTGATGAAGTTGTCACAGAAGGGGTTCTAAACTGTGTGGAGACTTTTTTTACTGATGATATTGACATGCAAAATCAGCTTATAAATGTGGAGTTGCCAAAATATAAGAATAGAGAGGGAGCTTTTCGTAAAGCTTTGGCATTAAAAGGATGTCAAGAAAATTATGAAGCTTTTGATCCAGGTAAAAAATTTGAAATTTAAAATTTGTATAGTCAAATTTGAAATTTGTATACTGAGTCACTGACTATACTGACCCTGATATCTTCATTATTCTAAGCAGCAAACTGGTGGTCAAATTTTGGACATCAAACGCCTAATTTGCAAAGGCTTGCTAGAAGAATCTTGTGGTTAACCACTAGTTCATCTGGGTGTGAAAGAAACTGGAGCACTTTTGAAGGGGTTTGTACTTCGTAGTGTTCAAATATTTATTTCATTATTCACATATTTAATTTTGTTCTAACTAAGTTCTAACTAGTAACCACTTATTGACTTTTGTAGATACATACGAAGAAAAGGAATAGACTAGATGTTAATCGATTGAACAATCTAGTTTATGTCCAATTTAATGCAAAATTGACGAACAAGCACAAAAGGGAGCAAGAGAAGAAAGTTGATGTGCTTCTAGCAAGTGATGCTAGTAGTGCACAGGCATGGATTGTTGACGGGGGTGATGATGATGAAGCTGAGCCTGGAACTGGTCTTACTTGGCAAACGGTCGGTGATGCATCCGGAGCTGACGAAATGCTACAACTCCGTAGAAGTTCTAGAGTGAGGGAACTTCATGAAGATAATTTTGAATCAGAAGATGAGGAGGATCCAATCAATGTTGAATTTGAGTCCGATGAAGAGCATGTGTTGGAAAATTATGGAGAGGAGGAGTTCGACTTCGATGTTTAGAACTTAGAAATTTTAATGTGTTGGTAGACTGGTAGTTGTGAATCTCATCTTGTTGGATATGTTATGTTTTGGTGCTTTTGGTTTTGGATATGTTTTAATGTGTTAATGGTGGATGTTAGTATGTCCAGTGGCTGTTTTTGAAGTTCATCACCAGGCTGTTTTTGAAGCCTGATTATTATTGGGGACCTTACATATTTCTCCACTTTCAGAGCCAGTTCCAAAATAGCATTCCTGGGTTCTGTTCTATGTATGCTTTATTATCTGTCTTTGTTATATTTTTCTTGTAACTCAGTGGTACATCAGTGCACCTATATTGAATGACTTACTGTGAGTTAAATGGAAGATAAGGTTTCATGAGATCACCCCCGATATTTGGAATAATGGTTGTGTTGTTGTTTCTTTTATATGCTGTGAAAATGGAACATTAGCACTTAGCAGCTTAATGTATGCATACTTATATTTCTTTGTATTTATTGTTTCTTACACATGATATCAGGAATTAAAGTTTTGTTGCGAATTGTTATGAAGTATTACTCTATATGAACTTGTTGTTTGTACTTTTTGTTGGTTTACTTGTGACAATTCACTTGCAGTTAAACTAATGTTGAAGTCCAGATTAATAACCAGTCTTCGTGAGTAGATTGGACCTTGCTTCCATTTTTATTTTTGATTAAATTTCTCATACATTTTTTACGTTGCAACTTGTACTGCATCTAAGTTTAGTTTAATTGATTATGTAATTCTGCAGAGAGATTGAAAGCAAGGAGTTTAAAAAAGTAATGGCATGGATGCGGTCTCATAACAGACAGGGGGCTCATAGCAATGGGCTACGTTTTGGTCTTAGAGCTCACAAGTCTGTTGAAAGAGCAGGTGTACTTGAGTACTTCTTCGACAAGGATGGAAAGCAAAGGATCAAGTATGAGAAGTTTGTTCAATTTTTGAGGGATTTGCATGAGGAGGTAATTTCATTTCTTTAGTGATTTGATTTTAAGTATGTATAAACAGGAGGGTTGGAGTTGTTCATTTGACTTGAACTATCAAATGTTAATTGAGAGGCTATACACACTCAGGCACTTGCACACTGTGGCAAATTGGTATATGATTTGTAATGGCTTTCTAGTTGTGGGGAATTACATTTAACTTTTTTGGACAAACAGAAGGCTAATATATGGTCTAAGAGAGAAGTAATGTCGCGCCCCGTTCCCGTAGGGGCCGATCCCGTAGGGCCTATCGTCCTCGCTTGGTCCCTACGGAACCATTCGTCCTCGCTTGGTCCCTACGGAACCGTTCGTCCTCGCTTGGGTGCGATGCCGTGCAAGCCTAAGTTGCGCTTGCACCAGGCAACGTACCTGCACAAGACAAGTTAGACAAAATATACATATATAGGCACAGAGTAAAACGCAGAGAACCAAAGTTGAACACATTTGATAGCACACAAAATACTTTCCTTTTTATTGAATACTGAAGGTTTGGATTACAAAATGCTTGCTTGGCTGAGTTACAAAATATGCCTTAGAAGGCTCACAACTCTTTTTACATTCCCAAAACTAGCCACAACGTCCATTACATTATGCCCTTGTAGTAGGACCAAAATAACCAAAACATCTAGCAGAAGGAGAGTAGCCCACTGGAGAGGTAAGCAGCGAAGGAAGCAGCACGAACACAGTCCTAAGGAAGGGTGCGCACACGCTGATTCAGGTTCAGGATGCTTGCCAGACTCTCGCTCCCAGCACCTGGATATTTGCCCACAAACGTGGGTCAGTACTACCACATGTACTGGTGAGCGACCGTGGCCAAACTCACCTTAGAAATCCACACTAAGTAAAGCATGTGAAGCTAACATTATTAGATGATCTTTCTGGTTGTCTAGTTTCTTTTTAACAATTCATGCAAGAAAACATAGACAATATTTAGCATACGCATATGATATTTCTTACCCACGGCCGAGCGGTTATCCCTGCAGCAGACACACAAGTTAGTCACAATTTACATATGTGCATAAACTTATGAATCATTCTTCGATATCGAAACGATAGGTATGCAAGAAGGTAAACCTAGCATGCGCCCTATCTATATGACGGTCCATGAGTTTCCCCATTATTGGACAACAACACCCCCCAAGATCCCGTAGGACCGGACGTCAGGGTGCTCTCACAATCCCTTCCGGACCGACCGATTCCCAGTGCCCCAGAAACCGATCGAGAGACTATTACCTTGTGCACAAGTTGTCCGAGACCCATGCATGGCAAGCAAACATTTATAAACCAACTCTTATGATGCACAACATTAGCAAGCATATAACAATCTAATAGCCACACCCCCCAAGATCCCGTAGGACCGGACGTCAGGGCGGACTACTAGATTCATCGTCTTCTTCTTTTACACTTGACACAACACTAACCATGAATGTTCAATGCACGATATAGTGATGCAACAAGTAAATAAGGGGCAACATTCAATTGAAGTAAAGCAGAAACTCTACGTATATTCGTATGCAATTCATTCCTTTTAGCTTATCTTTTTAATGAGGCAACATTGTGAACTAGAGATTCTTTTCATTAGGCATGCAGACTTAAAGGATTCATTGAAGGGCCTAAGCCACTCACCGAATGAATCGAACGAGAGGATGGGGAAGCCTAAGCGACGTTCACTCTTTGGTTATGCGTCCTGAAAATGCAACAATACTTGGTTAGCATACTTCGATCTCTTTCCCTTACGATTCGAAAAGAACGCGCAAGCGAGAAGGCGAAATCATGAAAACCAAGTCATCGAAAGCAACTCAAAACACAAAGCAACACAAAACCAAAAAGCAAAGCAACCAACGAAAACTCTTGGACTCATTTCAATAGAAGCCGCTCGATTAATTCGAAGGGTTCATTGCACTTCGTCCGTGTTGATTTGGCGGTAAGGTTTTCCCGAGACTCGATTCTCAACCGAGTCGAAGCAGCGTAGTGTTCCATAAGCAACCGTTTGGAGCGGGGCGTTACAAGTAAGGGAATGTCATATGGAACCAAGCACTTAAATGTCTCTCATATTTAGTTATTTACCACAGTCTCTCGTATTTACAGTCTCTCATATCATATGTAAGGAACACTTGAATTGTTGCAACCAAGCACTTCTCAAGCTCCTCCACCTTCGAACTGAAGTTCAAAAAAGAAATCAAACTCATATTAGTTTAAAAAAAAACTTAAATTTCAGAGTATGAGAAAAAATAAAAAATAAAAAAATTTAAATCCAGTTCGGCGCCTAGGCGCCCTAGGCGCTAGGCGCTCCAAAAACGAACCGACTACGCCTAGCGCAATTTAGAACACTGGGAATTTCACAAGCTCAGAAGTGAAGAAGTGATAACAGAATCTTGTGATGATCTGGATTACAAGTATAATTTATAGTTATCAAGATTGAAAATGCGTAACTAGAAGTAACACTCAAAAGTTCAATCCAAAGATAATAACTGAGTATGATTTAACTCTTCACCAAAATCTGACTGCTACATAATGTAATACTTGTCAAGATTGGGAATGCATAATTCAAAGTAATTATGAAAGTAAACCTTCAGTGATTTAATTATGTTCCATGTTGCACGGACGCTGGAAAAGGGTGTCCGCATCTTTGTCTGTACTCATGCAACATATGTGACTACTATTATACCTATTTGAAAATTTTCCTACATCGTATATGTATCTTGTGATGGAGAACAACTTGGATTTTCGGTTATTTTGGATTTCTTTAGTTTGTTAGGATAAACCAAAATAAAGAGAATTTTATCTCTTGAGTTGGCTAGAGTTGGTTAGAGACAGTGTTCTAAATTGCACTAGGCGTAGTCGGTTCGTTTTTGGAGCGCCTAGCGCCTAGGGCGCCTAGGCGGCGCCTAGGCGCCGAACTGGATTTAATTTTTTTTTTTTTCCTCATATTCTGAAATTTAAATTTTTTTTTAAACTAATATGAGTTTGATTTCTTTTTTGAACTGCAGTTCGAAGGTGGAGGAGCTTGAGAAGTGCTTGGTTGCAACAATTCAAGTGTTCCTTACATATGATATGAGAGACTGTAAATATGAGAGACTGTTGTAAATAACTAAATATGAGAGACATTTAAGTGCTTGGTTCCATATGACATTCCCTTACTTCTCTCTTAGACCATATATTAGCCTTCTGTTTGTCCAAAAAAGTTAAATGTAATTCCCCACAACTAGAAAGCCATTACAAATCATATACCAATTTGCCACAGTGTGCAAGTGCCTGAGTGCCTCTCAATTAACATTTGATAGTTCAAGTCAAATGAACAACTCCAACCCTCCTGTTTATACATACTTAAAATCAAATCACTAAAGAAATGAAATTACCTCCTCATGCAAATCCCTCAAAAATTGAACAAACTTCTCATACTTGATCCTTTGCTTTCCATCCTTGTCGAAGAAGTACTCAAGTACACCTGCTCTTTCAACAGACTTGTGAGCTCTAAGACCAAAACGTAGCCCATTGCTATGAGCCCCCTGTCTGTTATGAGACCGCATCCATGCCATTACTTTTTTAAACTCCTTGCTTTCAATCTCTCTGCAGAATTACATAATCAATTAAACTAAACTTAGATGCAGTACAAGTTGCAACGTAAAAAATGTATGAGAAATTTAATCAAAAATAAAAATGGAAGCAAGGTCCAATCTACTCACGAAGACTGGTTATTAATCTGGACTTCAACATTAGTTTAACTGCAAGTGAATTGTCACAAGTAAACCAACAAAAAGTACAAACAACAAGTTCATATAGAGTAATACTTCATAACAATTCGCAACAAAACTTTAATTCCTGATATCATGTGTAAGAAACAATAAATACAAAGAAATATAAGTATGCATACATTAAGCTGCTAAGTGCTAATGTTCCATTTTCACAGCATATAAAAGAAACAACAACACAACCATTATTCCAAATATCGGGGGTGATCTCATGAAACCTTATCTTCCATTTAACTCACAGTAAGTCATTCAATATAGGTGCACTGATGTACCACTGAGTTACAAGAAAAATATAACAAAGACAGATAATAAAGCATACATAGAACAGAACCCAGGAATGCTATTTTGGAACTGGCTCTGAAAGTGGAGAAATATGTAAGGTCCCCAATAATAATCAGGCTTCAAAAACAGCCTGGTGATGAACTTCAAAAACAGCCACTGGACATACTAACATCCACCATTAACACATTAAAACATATCCAAAACCAAAAGCACCAAAACATAACATATCCAACAAGATGAGATTCACAACTACCAGTCTACCAACACATTAAAATTTCTAAGTTCTAAACATCGAAGTCGAACTCCTCCTCTCCATAATTTTCCAACACATGCTCTTCATCGGACTCAAATTCAACATTGATTGGATCCTCCTCATCTTCTGATTCAAAATCATCTTCATGAAGTTCCCTCACTCTAGAACTTCTACGGAGTTGTAGCATTTCGTCAGCTCCGGATGCATCACCGACCGTTTGCCAAGTAAGACCAGTTCCAGGCTCAGCTTCATCATCATCACCCCCGTCAACAATCCATGCTTGTGCACTACTAGCATCACTTGCTAGAAGCACATCAACTTTCTTCTCTTGCTCCCTTTTGTGCTTGTTCGTCAATTTTGCATTAAATTGGACATAAACTAGATTGTTCAATCGATTAACATCTAGTCTATTCCTTTTCTTCGTATGTATCTACAAAAGTCAATAAGTGGTTACTAGTTAGAACTTAGTTAGAACAAAATTAAATATGTGAATAATGAAATAAATATTTGAACACTACGAAGTACAAACCCCTTCAAAAGTGCTCCAGTTTCTTTCACACCCAGATGAACTAGTGGTTAACCACAAGATTCTTCTAGCAAGCCTTTGCAAATTAGGCGTTTGATGTCCAAAATTTGACCACCAGTTTGCTGCTTAGAATAATGAAGATATCAGGGTCAGTATAGTCAGTGACTCAGTATACAAATTTCAAATTTGACTATACAAATTTTAAATTTCAAATTTTTTACCTGGATCAAAAGCTTCATAATTTTCTTGACATCCTTTTAATGCCAAAGCTTTACGAAAAGCTCCCTCTCTATTCTTATATTTTGGCAACTCCACATTTATAAGCTGATTTTGCATGTCAATATCATCAGTAAAAAAAGTCTCCACACAGTTTAGAACCCCTTCTGTGACAACTTCATCAAATTGAATGTTGTTATCCTTGTAAAAGTAATAAGGATTCAAGAGGTAGGCCATCAAATGTAATGGACTATCTAGCCTATTAGCAATTCGTACATTAATAATATCCCAAACAACTTGATAGTTTCTCTCAAGATTATTTGAGGCTTCTTTTATATCTTGCTTCGCCCGCAAAAGCTCTCCGTATAAAAAGCCCATGGATGGCTTTCTATCCCCATCAACAATTCTGAGTACTATAACTAGAGGTGCAAAAACCTTCAAACATAATGTCACACCATTCCAGAAGCTCATGCTCAACACGGTAGAGTAGGCACTTTTTCCCTTGACAGTCTTGGACCATTTACAATTCTCCCATTCACTGCTAGTAAACATTGCTCTCAATTGGCCCTTTTTCTCTACCAAACTCTGCAAAGTGAGGAAGGAAGAAGCAAATCTGGTGACTCCAGGTCTGACTATGTCCCTCTTCTTGGTAAATGACCTCATTAAGGCTAAGGTCTTATGGTGTGCATATATGAAGATAGTGAATGTCTTGGCTTGATCAATGATTTTCTTGTACTTAGACAGTTTTCCAATGCTTTCAAGCATGAGATTGATAGTGTGAGTAGCACATGAGGTCCAAAATATATTTGGCCTCTTATCTTTCAATAACTTGGCAGCTCCCATATTGTTAGCAGCATTGTCTGTTACTATTTGAATCACTTTTGGAACCCCAACTTCTTCAATGCATTTGTCAATATACTCAAAAATGACTTCACTTGTATGTGCCTCATCCGAAGATTCCTTAGAGGAAAGAAAAATAGTACCCACCCTCGAATTCACACATAAGTTCATGATGCTCCTTCTTTTTCTGTCAGTCCAAGCATCTGTCATTATGGAGCACCCATTTAGGTCCCATTCTTCTTCATGTTCCTTCATTAGATTTTTAGTTCTCTCAACCTCTTCCTTCAATAATGGCTCTCTCAGTTCGTATTGACTAGGAGGTTTAAAACCGGGTCCAAATTGACCGACCGCCTCAACCAACATTTTGAAGCTATCATTATCAATAGCATGAAAAGGTATACCCGCTTCATACACCCATCTCGCACAATATCTTCTCACAGCATGTGTTCTTTCTTTAAATAGAGCTTCACTGATATTTTGTTGTCTTTGTGTCTTTCCCACACTCAAAGAAGCTGAAGGGTTGATGGAAGATGCAAATTTATCCATTGGGCCAAGAGGATGAGGTTGTCTCGAGCTTCCTAGCACTTCAACTTCTTCACCATCCCCTCCCTTCGTAATATTCACCTCCGATCTCATCACCTCTTCTTCCATTCTCTTATTTTTTTTCTTGTTCTTTCCCTCGGCTATTGCATTCTTACATTTAACTTTATCATCTGGTGTAGACTTCGGACATGCAGACACATTTCCAGAAATATGGGCAATGTGTTCCTTTATCCTATAAGCTCCTCCGGACATTATCTTCAAACACAATTTACATTGCACTCTATCCACATTCATTGGATCAACTAGCATTCCATAATTCCATCCGATATCATTTGATTTTCGTTTAAGTATTGTGGCGGACTCGGATGAGGGTTGGGCAGCAACACTACCCACACTAGCCGAGCCAGAGGCTGCCGTAGAGGACATAATTTGTCAAAACTGCAAAAAAAATTAAGAAAGAAACCAAGGAGTCACCGAGTCAGTCAATGACCAAAATTAAATCATCTAAACAATTGAATCACAAATTGCCAAATTCACAAACAGAGATTTAGATTAAAAAATTTACAAATGAATGAATGATCTACTAGTTACTAGTTAGTTAGTTCAGATTCTTCAGAATCCAGATTGTTTCATTGTTCAGTACAGAAAAACAAATTAAAATTAGTGAATCAGTGACACACTGACTGTAACGCCCCGTTCGTCCCGTTCCCCCTATTCGGGGAGCGCGGCTAAGAAATACTTACGACCGTCCGAACGGGACAGATTGAATTAAGATCCTTTCCTCGTTATGGATTGGTTTCTTCGGAATCAGGTCCCATAATCAATGGATCGTGCCTCAAGGAAGGACTCGGCGGCAGAGTAGAGAGAGGCCTTTCCGTTGTGTTGGTTTTCCTTGCCCGTTTTCGATTGCCGTTTGGTTGCGTACTTGTTGGTTTCAGGACTTGCGTTTTCTTGAACGGTTTCGATGGATTTCATTGTTTTCGTTCTTAGGATTTCGCATTTCGTATCGAGCCTTGGAGACCGAAGCAGGAGGTATTGATCATCCGTTGGTGCGTGCAGGTGATCGTGTAGACAACGCGCAAGCGGAGTCTTAGGGATCTCTACTTCTTCTTCCTATACAACCAACGTGTGAGTGGCTCTATTTCGATAAGCACCTTCTTTCCAAGGGCTCCGTTCATAATAAAATTGACTCAGATGTGCATTCAATCAAACGATACCACTTAAGTAATAAGTTGGATAACAAGATAAGATAAGAAGTAGGCTTGGAACACCCATTGCTTGTCATACAAAATCTTGCATAAATAACAAGATAAGATAAGAAGTAGGCTTGGAACACCCATTGCTTGTCATATAAAACCTTGCATAAATTCATTGATGCATGCATAGTCGTTGGATGTTTAATGGGTTGGTATTTATTGATAGTTCAAAGTGCTCTTCAATAAGTTCAAAGTGTTCTTCTATAAACTGCTGCATGTTATTTCATATAACTGTTGGTTGATTGTGATAGTACAGTAAAGCAGTTTCGTACATGATGTTCTTTAAATGGCTAGTAAGTAAATCTATGAGGTAGAGTCATAGAAATGGTCATGGGAATTCTTGTGCACAAGGGATCCAGGTTCCTGCGGACGGTTACCGGGGCACCGGGCCGATTCGACCCGGGCGGAATCTACTTTCTTAGTCCTGGGAGCGGGGAATTGTAGCGGGGCTAGCTACCCGCGCTGCAAGCGTCGCCGCCAGCCCAGACTAAACCCATGATGGCTGGTAGACAACAAAGAAAGATGTTGTGTATATTTAAACTGTGCAGACTAACTATGTCTTCGTGACAGGGAAGGCTATGGTAAGTTGTACAGGTGGTTCAGACGGTACAGGTAAAGTCACCGAACGGTGGCATGTGGTGTTATGTTATTTTGTTCTTGCATACCTGCTAAATGAAATCTGAACTAGGCAAGAATAGAAACCCACCTAAGCATATAAATTGTAGCATACTCATTAGAACTCATCTAAAGAGCTTGGTAAAGTTGAGCAGCTAGCCTTCACCAGTACTTTTCGAAGTACTGACCCTCGTTGTAGCAGGTTCCCCGGCGCAAGGCAATGCGGCGAGGAACTGAAGCTCTCTCCGGACTTTTGGGATTCTTGGCGGGTCGGGGCCAAGGCTTGGAGGCTCAAGCTGGAAGCCTTCCTCTCTCTCCCGTTGCAGAAATAACGCTAAGGCGATGGTGCTTACCCGCACCCAAGGTGTTTTGTGTTTTGAAACTATGTAAAGGGACATAATGTATGGATCGGCTATCTCATTTTGCGTCCAAGTTTGTAAGCCCGTGGGGCATTTTATACTTTTGAGTCAAGCAATGTAACAAGATGTTCATTATAAATAAAAGAGAAACTTTTCTATGCCTCAACCTTGTGTTATCTTATTTGTATACTCTGTTGCATTGATCTAAAGAATATCCTTATGCCTAAGGCCTGGTGCACGCGCGCCGTACGCGTGCACGGCATCGCGCCCCTGGGACGATTATCGGTTAGACGAAATCGGGGCGTGACATATTGGTATCAGAGCATGCTTCAGATCCTTTGATCTCACAAAGAAAGTTTCTAAAGAGGACTTTGTTCCTTCCGAGTAGACCCTTGAATTCGCTTGGCCAAAATGAGATGCGTTCCATACAATAAGTCTGAATATTTTTGAAAAGTGCGTGGGAATTATACGATCGCTTGGACGGGATTATGATCTGAGGGCTTTTGTCCCAACTCATAGAGGATGTTGTGAGAGGAGACTCGTGTTATAATCGGCAAGTTATATGTCTATATGAAAACACCGAACGAGTAGAGTGCGAGATAAGAATATCGTTCAGACAGTGGTCTATGCACATGGCCTTTTGGCCAAATTGTGTTAAGTATCGTGCACCAAGACCCTTGGTGCTAGCGAGTTGCAGCGAGATTTGGGTATCGTTGGGACGAGAATAAAGTTGACTTGGAGGGAAAACGATAGAGGCGTTATCGGATTGCCGCTAAGGCGAGTAACGGGAATCGTGTAGGGAATTTTCGGAAATAGTTGGACGGTTATTCATAACGATAAGTTATGATTTGAAGCATAGTCTGTATAGAGGACTATGAATACAGGTGTGTACGAGTCTAAGATCGCTAAGGCGATAAATAGGGACTGTGTTGGGTTCTAAGGAACGAATTGGGCATGCGAGTGAAGGATGCGAACGCGAATCAGGAGTTATTAGGACGACTCAATTCCTGAGTAGTGTATGCGATAAGTCCCCTGTTCGATTATGCAACTTGTGGATATAATGAGTTGTAAAGATTCAGGGAGTATGACTCGAACCCTGAGTGGTGTATTTGTTTGGCTTAGAAATGCTTGAACGAAGTCGTGGATTCGGAGAGTTAAGCGAGTCTAGCGACAAGCGACGAGATTGGGTAAAGCCTTAGTATAAATAAACAGTGCCTAGCAAGTAAACGAACTCGGAGAAAGCATGCGATGTTTAGTTCGAACGAGTTACAATGAGTTGAATAAGGGATAAGGCTTACATCGAATAGAAATTCAGGGCAATTGGAATCGATATCATGATCGGAAAAGACTTAGAGGATTGTACGAGCGAGTTTGTGTGGAAACAAGCGAATTACAAAACTCGAGTCGAGATTGAATAATCTGAGATGCGATCGAAGTAAGTGCAAATAGAAATAATGGAGTGAACGAATCATAGCGTGCATGGAAAATTTGGATCTGAGTAGAATATCGCTCGATGAAATTCGGTTTGAGTATGAATGCGATAATTTCAAATTTTGGGATTTTAGACTATAACAATGGTTGGAAGATGGCTCGATGATACAGACGTAGAAAATGATGGATTGGTGAATTCTATCAAACGAGATAAAAGAGATAGAGTATGTGAATCGATGAGTTGAACCTGCAACGTGGGCGTATCGTGGGTTCGGTTGAACGAGCGTGTTGGTGTGATAGGATGATCTGTGCTCGATGTTTAGAAATCTGAGTGAAACGAGCTTGGATAGAATACCCGTGTAAAGGAACAATGGTTTGACCTTAGGGTGTTTGGGGCGAGCATTGTGCAACACGGTTGCGCGATGAGTCGCAAATTTGAGTTGTACCTATGACTGTGTGTGCTGGCCTAGGGACTAGGCAGACGACCCTATGCCTTGAGTTAAACTGAAGTGGCTGACTTCAGAATATCGTTCGGGAAGAATGATAGAACTTGGGCAACAAGACTTAGAATTAGAATTTGGAATTTGGAATATGCACTAGCAACGTTCGCGTTGAAACAAACGTAAGGCGAGATAGGACTCGGGTGATAATTGATTTGGTTGGATAGGTTACGCGACGGTAAAGGATAAGACGATAGCTGAATCGAACAAGAGTTCGGTCATTCATATAGCAGGACGATCCGCGTTTCGAAAGATTTTCACGAGTAGCTTGTCAGACTTAGCTGTCACTGAGCTTGGTTGAAATACACATATTTGGGGGACGCCTTGAATATGGGTACGATCCAGACTTAGCGATATGCATAACTCGGATGCAGCTGCGAAGGAAAATGTTCGGATTCGCATAGATGAGTATGGCAACTGAAATGATTTAACTTCAACCTAAATTTTCATAGAGGAAAGATTGTATCGTTCCTCGTGCTACCGGGATAGTTCTGCGCTAAGGCGCAGTACGAGACTGAGTTTGGGGATGCAATAGTTGAACGAATAGATCATTCGGATAAAATGATTAAGCACTCGGGCGAACGGAACGAGTAAAAACGAATAGAAAGTTAAGTTCGATTGAGCCAAGGGTGCGAAGGACTTGAGCGTACCCCAGGTAAGCAATTTAGCTCTGCGCTAAGGCGCAATATAGACTGAGTCAGAAAACGTTGGTGATTGGGTGCGAATTTATTAAGTGAGATTGGACGGACTCAGAGAGATTTGATGCAAAAACGAGATTGGAAAATTGTCGAGATTCGAGCTTTTGGGTTAGGCGTAACGACGGGTTTCGATAGGCAACGTCAAGTAATAGGCTCAATTGTGTTGGGTTCCTATGGTGATAACATAACTAGTTGGGCAAGTCCACCCAATTATGAGTCGTGAGTGCCCGTTGAGTTATAGAATACCATGTGCTTGGGTAATGCAGCCCTGCGCTAGGTGCAGTAGATTTTGAGACGGACGTGCAACGATCGAGTTGAGTATAACTCGATAGCATTGAACGATAAAGTCGTTCGATGAGAATTGGCCAACATTGGCGTAACGCATGGTGAGAAAATAGAGGATTGTAGTATTGAGACAGTCCTTGAAGGATAAGACGAGATGTATAGGGAAGTTCAGAAGTTATGCGATAGCACGAGTTGCGCTCAGGAAGTCTCGAGGACGGAACTTGTTCTGAGTGGTATATGGTGTAACAACCCGCTCCGCTCAACCCGGAGGGCCGATTCCAACGGCACAAGTGTAGCTATTCAACCGTCTTGCTCAGCGAGATGGCTCGTTCGATGCAAAAGCTTCCATGCTGGGATCTTTAATGGAGTCAGACTTAGGCTATCAGAAGCGCGTCCGGAGTCTAGCTCGACCGATGCGATACAACGCTAAGGTGAGTGACCCCGGTGAACCTGTCTCTACTTAGCTGCACACTAAGAAAATGAATGTTACGTGCTAGTTTACAGGCGATAACCCTTGCATGCTAATAAAAGAGATGAATACACATAGCGAAGGGGATAACCCCGCCTTGTATCGTATAGAACATGGAAATCTTACTTGCTAGTTGCGGAGTCGACCTGGGAATTTGAATCTGATATCCTTAGTGGTAGGCTCTATTCTTAAGTTTCGGGACGAAACTTCCTATTAGATGGTTATGATGTAACGCCCCGTTCGTCCCGTTCCCCCTATTCGGGGAGCGCGGCTAAGAAATACTTACGACCGTCCGAACGGGACATATTGAATTAAGATCCTTTCCTCGTTATGGATTGGTTTCTTCGGAATCAGGTCCCATAATCAATGGATCGTGCCTCAAGGAAGGACTCGGCGGCAGAGTAGAGAGAGGCCTTTCCGTTGTGTTGGTTTTCCTTGCCCGTTTTCGATTGCCGTTTGGTTGCGTACTTGTTGGTTTCAGGACTTGCGTTTTCTTGAACGGTTTCGATGGATTTCATTGTTTTCGTTCTTAGGATTTCGCATTTCGTATCGAGCCTTGGAGACCGAAGCAGGAGGTATTGATCATCCGTTGGTGCGTGCAGGTGATCGTGTAGACAACGCGCAAGCGGAGTCTTAGGGATCTCTACTTCTTCTTCCTATACAACCAACGTGTGAGTGGCTCTATTTCGATAAGCACCTTCTTTCCAAGGGCTCCGTTCATAATAAAATTGACTCAGATGTGCATTCAATCAAACGATACCACTTAAGTAATAAGTTGGATAACAAGATAAGATAAGAAGTAGGCTTGGAACACCCATTGCTTGTCATACAAAATCTTGCATAAATAACAAGATAAGATAAGAAGTAGGCTTGGAACACCCATTGCTTGTCATATAAAACCTTGCATAAATTCATTGATGCATGCATAGTCGTTGGATGTTTAATGGGTTGGTATTTATTGATAGTTCAAAGTGCTCTTCAATAAGTTCAAAGTGTTCTTCTATAAACTGCTGCATGTTATTTCATATAACTGTTGGTTGATTGTGATAGTACAGTAAAGCAGTTTCGTACATGATGTTCTTTAAATGGCTAGTAAGTAAATCTATGAGGTAGAGTCATAGAAATGGTCATGGGAATTCTTGTGCACAAGGGATCCAGGTTCCTGCGGACGGTTACCGGGGCACCGGGCCGATTCGACCCGGGCGGAATCTACTTTCTTAGTCCTGGGAGCGGGGAATTGTAGCGGGGCTAGCTACCCGCGCTGCAAGCGTCGCCGCCAGCCCAGACTAAACCCATGATGGCTGGTAGACAACAAAGAAAGATGTTGTGTATATTTAAACTGTGCAGACTAACTATGTCTTCGTGACAGGGAAGGCTATGGTAAGTTGTACAGGTGGTTCAGACGGTACAGGTAAAGTCACCGAACGGTGGCATGTGGTGTTATGTTATTTTGTTCTTGCATACCTGCTAAATGAAATCTGAACTAGGCAAGAATAGAAACCCACCTAAGCATATAAATTGTAGCATACTCATTAGAACTCATCTAAAGAGCTTGGTAAAGTTGAGCAGCTAGCCTTCACCAGTACTTTTCGAAGTACTGACCCTCGTTGTAGCAGGTTCCCCGGCGCAAGGCAATGCGGCGAGGAGCTGAAGCTCTCTCCGGACTTTTGGGATTCTTGGCGGGTCGGGGCCAAGGCTTGGAGGCTCAAGCTGGAAGCCTTCCTCTCTCTCCCGTTGCAGAAATAACGCTAAGGCGATGGTGCTTACCCGCACCCAAGGTGTTTTGTGTTTTGAAACTATGTAAAGGGACATAATGTATGGATCGGCTATCTCATTTTGCGTCCAAGTTTGTAAGCCCGTGGGGCATTTTATACTTTTGAGTCAAGCAATGTAACAAGATGTTCATTATAAATAAAAGAGAAACTTTTCTATGCCTCAACCTTGTGTTATCTTATTTGTATACTCTGTTGCATTGATCTAAAGAATATCCTTATGCCTAAGGCCTGGTGCACGCGCGCCCTACGCGTGCACGGCATCGCGCCCCTGGGACGATTATCGGTTAGACGAAATCGGGGCGTGACACTGACAGTTATGAATCTAGTGACAGTGTGACACACTGACAGAAAAAGAAATCAGTGACAGTTACAAATTACAGAGTTCAGAAAAATTCAAAAATTAAATCACTAATAGTAGAAGGAAGGAGAAATCTTCTGATAGTTCAGTTCAGTAATTCAGTGTTCAGTTCAAAAAACAACAGAAAAACAACAGTGTTCATAGTCCAGTTACAGTACTTGAGTGTTCAGTTCAGAAAAACAACAGTGTACTGTTCAATGTTCACTCTTTTTTCTGTACGACAGAGTCACGAGACTCACGACTACAGAACATATAACCCCACAAAAAAAATTACACAAGGAAAAATCGAGGAAAGAGAATGATTCATACCTGAGTTGAGGTCCTGGAGTCGACACGAGAACTGAAGAGGGCAGCTGAAGTCGACACGAGATCCCTGGAGTCGACACGAGATCCTGGAGTCGACACGGGAAGGAGATCTGAAGAGGGCTCGACACTGTGGAGAGGTGAAGTGAAGACGACGACGGTGGAGGACGGTGGAGGACGGTGAAGAACGACGGAGTCGACGACGGTGAGTCGACGACGGTGGGATTAGGGTTTTCCTCCCCCCTTTTCTTTTTTTTCTTTCTTCTGTTCTGCAGTTGCGTGAATCGAGTGCGGGGCGTGGAAATTAGGGTTTTTTTTTCCCAAACCGTCGGTTCAGTGGCCCTTTACTGTACACCGAACTGACCCGACTTGGTCCGATTTGGGCCGAACTGGTCCGACTTGCTCCGAATTGGGCCGAACTGGTCCGACTTGCTTCGATTTGGGATTTGATGAACCGATTTTGCATATTTCGGTTCATTTTGGCTCCGCCTAGCGGCTAGGCGGCGCCTAGGCGCCCGAATTGGACGATATTTAGAACACTGGAAATTCCTGACGCCTTGTTAATCTTGCTGTCTGAGAATCAGTAAAAACCCAGTCTTAATTCCTCAATCCCAACAACCACAACCTCTTTACAAGAACACACTAAACATGAATGAGATTAGGCATTTTAGAAGGGAAAAACTACAAGTTGCACTACAAAAGTGGTTGACATCTATAGTGTCTAACGCTATGAAACATAAGGGTAATGGGCTCCAAAAAAACAAAAAACAGAACAAATGGAATTTGACTTTTTAGATAGGTATGTGCTTCTCATAACCACAAGTAAAATGAAAATTTATACCTAGAAAAAGAAAGGTAAGACACTTTGAAGTAACTAGATATGATAACAGAATATAACAGACCAACTATGGCACAATTAAGTCATTGAAGATTTGCTTCTATTATTATCTCAATTATGCATTTTCAACCTTGGCAGGCCTTTGATAAGTTAATCATATTTCCATCAAGTGTTCATCCATACTTCAGCCATTATCTTTGGCTCAAGTTAAATCATTGAAGGTGTTTGAAGTGTTAAAGAATGATATGGATCTTGTTAGCGTTACAGAGAACATGGCCCTTCGGAGCCAAGTGGAAGAAGAAGATTCAAACAGTTGATCCCAGAAGGTTGTTGTTGTTGTAGTAGCAGCAGTCAAATCATTGAAGGTTTACTCGTACAATTTTTTTTTAGTAGTAAATTTCAATTTTTAAATTATTAGATTATCCGTCACGTTTCAGTCAAGTGTTATTTACTTATACAGAAAATTTGTTGTAAAAAAATATTTTTAAATAAATTAACTAAAACGAAACTATTTTGGAAAATTTTGAAGTCACGAAAGCTTTCGCCATCTGGGATGGCGAAAATATGAAAAAATTTATTTTATATTTGCCAAATTTTCGCCAACCATGTTGGCAAAAATCTGACAGTAGAATTTTTTTGTTTGTTTTGGTTTTTTTTTTTTGGTTTTTTTTTATAGTTGGGTTTGTTTGTTTGTTTTCTGGTTTTTTTTTTTTAAAGAGTGCTTTTGTTTAGTTTTATTTAGGTTTAGTTCTTTTTTTTTTAAATTGTAGCAATAACTTTTTAAAATAAATTAGAAAAAAAATGAAATTAAACATCCAAAATAAAATATTCTATCATTGAACATCCAAAAACTAAAACAAAATTCTGCCATAAGAAAATTACGTATGTCGTCGAGCAGACTTCGAGCGGCCATAACTATTTGTTTGGAAATCGTTTTTCGTCAAACAATACGTCGATTTGTATGTTTTCGACGAGAGTAACACATCTCGTGTAAAAAAAAAATTCATCCGAAGCAAGACGCACATGTTACAAGCAAAAGTATAACATTTAAAATTTTAAAGTATCATAACTTTTGACTGAGAGATCGAAACAAGGTCCAGCTTGTACCAAAATGACTGTAACGAAAAGTACTATGAGATAAATTGTTTCACCGTTTGACGGTCTTCGAAAAGTTTTAGAATCGCAAAAAAACGATGTTTCGACCTCCAAATTTTACTTTCGCTAATTTTATTTTCGGATTTTTTTCGATATTTCGTTGTTAATAAGTAGAATTTGTCTCCGGACCCTCAAACATTATCATATAATATATCGGTGTGAAGATGATTAAAAATGGGACAAGAATATTTTTTAAACGATAAAATTATCTATTTATAAATAATTTACTAATCGTAATAAGATCGATTTAACTTTCGATTACGGTAGAAACTTTAAGGGTCTGCTTGACAATTATGGGAGTAGCGGTTATCAGTGTAGTCAAAGGCGCGTCTTGCTCCTAGGCGCATGGGCAGCGCCTCAGGGCACTCTAGGCGAGGCGCAATTCTTAAGGCGCACCTAAGGCGTGCCTATGTGCTCCTTTTTCGAGCGCCTTGGAATAGCTAAGGCGTGCCTAGGCGCGCCTTGAAAATCTTGTGAAAAAATAACATGTTTAGACTATTTTTTTAACTGTTGTACTGTTTTTAGACTGTTTTTTGAACTTATGTACATTTTTTTATTGTTTTCTCTCTCACTCACTCAATTCAAAGTGATTGCAACCTAGACATGGGAGAATTTGAAGCACACATGTTTATCAATGTAAAAATCCGATGTGAATATATATATATATATATATATATATATATATATATATATATATATATATATATATATATATAATTTTTGCGCCTCGTGTCGCTCGGGCGCGCGTCTTAAGTGCGCCTTGCGCCTCAGGCGATTTGGACCATTTGCGCCTTGAGTGCGCCTTGCGCCTTTGACTACCTTAGCGGTTATGAGATATTTTTAGAGTACCGGTTATTAGTGATCTGATTTTAAGTAACTGTTATGAACGGGTAACGAGCTAACTAAACACATATTCAAAATTTAAAACATATATTTATGAGAAATCGTAATTAAAATAGATATTCACAATTTAACAAATAAAAACTAATTATTTGTTATCTAATAATTATTTTAAATAAATTGTGTACAAATAATAATAAATTATCTTTTAGTGATATGGAAGAAAATTATAATATTGATAATAATATTAATCAATAGATTTTGTTATCATTCATATTAGTATAATAATAACAAATTAGTATAGATAATAAAAAATTAACTAATAATATATTTTGATTTAATCAAACGATTGCTATTTCGAAAATTAGTATAGATAATAATTATATATTGAAATTATATTTCGACAATTATATTTTGATTTAATCAAACGGTTGCTATTTCAAAAATTAGTATAGATAATAGCAAACGGTTATCATTCATATTAGTATATTTTGATAACAAATTATATTTTGATTTAATCAAACGGTTATCATTCATATTAGTATATTTTGATAACTAATTATATTTTGATTTAATCAAACGGTTATCATTCATATTAGTATAGGTAATAACAAATTAGTATAGATAATAATTTTTTTAACTAATAATAGATTTTGATTTAATCAAAACAGTTGATATTTAACAAATTAGTATAGATAATAATTATATTTTAAAAATTATATTAGTATACATAATAACAAATTAGTATTGATAATAATCAAACGGTTGCTATTTCTAAAATTATATTTTGAATGATAATAGATATGGTATCTAATATTTGAAAAAATATTTTAGTTAATTTTAAATTGTCTTTAGAAATCTATTTGTTAATTTTTATAAAACCCAAAAAAAAACCAACTATCCCAAAAAACCAACACAAAACAAACCTTAAAAAACAAACCAAAACAAACCAAAAAAATAAAAAATAAAAAAACCATTATCAGATTTTTGTCAACCCAGTTAGTGAAAATTTGGCAAATATAAAAAAAAACATATTTTCGCCATCTCATATGGCGAAAGCTTTCGTGATTTTAAATTTTTCCAAAATAGTTTCGTTTTAGTTGATTTATTTAAAAATATTTTATGTACAACAAATTTTCTGTTACTTATATTATCTTTTTGAAAAACTAAATCATTATCATCGGTATATTAACTGTAGTCATGCATTTTCAATCTTGGGAATTATTATCATATTATACTAGCAGTTGCAATTTGCTCTAGTACCAATTAAACTTCAGCTACTATCTTTGACATAATTAAACCATTGAAGGTTTACTTTTATGATTACTTTAACTTAGCATTCTCAATTTAGGAAAGTACTACTTTATGCTACCATTCAGATTTAAATCATACTTCAATTACTATTGGCGTAAATGAACCATTGAAAGATTTACTTCATGATTATTTCTAACAATGCTGTCTCAATTTTGGCAACTATTACATTGCTGATGGTTATATTTTTATCAATTGCTAATCATAATTCAGATATTATCTATGTGTTCCTACATACTAAATGTTTTATAAATGTAAACATATTATAAGCATCACATTTGGGGCTTATGTCTCAGAGGGTCCATTGGTCCAACACTTCATGTCACAACTTTACCTCTTAAAAATGCAAGATAGTCCAAGTCCCAAAATTATCCTCTATTTCTTCCCAAAAATATCAAAGAACGTGTAACCACTCTCAATGCAAGATGATACAGAAGATACCGATATGTGAGACAAGGACACAAATACAAGGAGTAAACACTAAGATCTCATTATATTTCACCAATGATGGCGGGCCAAGTAGGCAGCTTAACCCCCTATTAAGCAGGAAAGAAAGTATAAAAGAGGGAAACTATCTTGCAGACACCAGTACAACTATCAAAACTATAAAATATTAAACTGACGTAGAGAAGGAAACCATATCATTGATCTATAGGCAATAACTGGTACTAATAACTGTAGAATTGCAGTAGTGATATTAACACCAGACAAAAAAAAATCAGCATCATCATATCTTATCTAATGTCCACCAACAATAAGCTAGTCTGGCAGCTCATGCTGCCACACTTACCATGCTTTGAAACTCAACAACATTTAGAACATTTAAGAAAAAAATCATATAACACTTCAAACATCTACAAAATAAAAATAAAAATCGAACCACACTTAAAATGCAGAGCTACAAATTAACTTGCCAAAACCTATATAAAAGACGACATGTGATTACAAATACAACTAAATATTGAATATACACCTCATAAGTTCTCTTATTCTCAAGGAAATATACAAGCAAATTAAGTAATAACATGCCACTTCAGTACATTTGGTGAAACTTGACATTATCCAGTCGACTTGTTGTATTTGTTGTTACGTTGTTGTTTTGGATTTTACAGGAAGCAACAATCACAAGTGATATCAAGGAAACAACCTGTACAATATTGTATAGGAAATTCTAGATTTCGACATGACCTATCCCAACTTTGACAAATAAGCCACAGCTCAGGAGTAAAACAACACACTATAAGATTCAATACCAAAAGTAGCAGAAGTGCTTGCCTTCAGAAGGATGCTCAAACCCAGAATCAACAATGGCCCGGAGAAGCTCTGGTTTCAACAGGAAATCTCTGAAGCCGGAACTGTGGATGCCAACATAGCCCCTGTATAACATAATAATTACCTGTCAGTTACAGAGCTTCTCCGGGCACAGATCGAGCAATTTAAAGACATAATAGTTAAAAAAACATATAAAATCATATATAATCTCAGTGTACAACAACAACAACAACAACAAAGCCCTTTATCAAACAAATTTGGGGTAAGCTATTTGAATCCTATTCTTCCACTCAGCTACCTTAAGGGCCATGTTCCATGTTCGTCCTCTGTAACGTTAACAAAAGCCAAATCCTTATTTAAAACTTCAAACCATATCTCTAGTCCGGGGGGCTCCATCAACCACTATATCATCGCTCCTCCTTACAGGAGCATCTATTTTCTCTCATCTTGTCTTCGCATGGCTTATCTTATAGCAATCTTGTTGAAATTTTCTTTTGACTTTGCAGGTATCTGCAATCACAAACTACTACATAAACACTCCACCATTTCAATCATCATATTCTCGTTCTATGCATAACATCCTTCTCAATCTCTCTATCGTGAATAATTAATGACCTTAAATACTCAAAATTGTTGCTCTTGGGTATCCACGGTCCACCTGTATGGACTCCCCCCTTAATTCTCTTTGACCTCTGGTTGTAATTACAGTTGATGTACTTTGTTTCCGACCTATATTAGCTTCTAAACTTTCTCTACTCAACAACCAACGAAAATATAGTCAACAAACATCATACACCATGGATAAAAATAACAAAATTGCTAATTCAAACAATAATAATAACAAGATTCAAGTACCATAATTCCAGAATATATAGCATCACTTAACTAGCAATAAACCAAATATTTAATTATGCCTATTTCATTGCTGTCTACTTGTCTCTGTGAAAAATAGTGTTGAACGCACATTGAACACGACACTCCAGAAAACACCCAAATACAGAAAAATGAGTGGTATGTCTGTCCTGGTACCCATATTGTGCCATGTAGTACAAGTGTCGATACAACATAGAATTCTACACTTCTTTTGCCTTCTCGTAGTAAATACATAGACAGCACATAAGCTTGCATAAAATAACAATGTAGTTAATAACAGTGACCATTGGCCTCTCGTTCTCAAATGTGTTCGGATTATAATCATTAAACTTTACATATCAGAGAGTTCACTTTCCCCTGTATATTATGTTGTTACAAAGTATCAAATATTAGTACTCTTGGCCAAAAAATGAACTTTAATCAACAGATAAGTACAAATAAATGGGCCTTTACATAAACTATCAACAATTAACATGTGCCAATATATCCAGATCTAAAGAAATAAACTTGTGTACGAGAACAAAAATAATTAAGCAAAAAAATCAAAGAATATCAACAAAATCAATCTTACTTCTTCACCGCTTCGCCAGTGGGCTTGGCCGCCGCAGAATCGGGGGCCTTCTCTTCGTCCTCTTCGTAATCGAGAAGCTCCTCCTCGTAGGCATCGTTGTCCCTCACTTCTCCCATGCCTGAACCCACGAAAGAAACAAAACAATAATTAACTTGAATCCATCAAAACCAACCAGAAATGCTTCGAATCGGGAAAAGAATGGCAGGAGCTCACCTTCGGGTCCGGAACGGAAATTAGGGTTCGTAAAGTTAGGGTTTCGAGGCGTCTACAAACAAAAATTATGATAATGGGAAGTAAAACCCTACGATTTTAGGGTTCCGTAAGGGAGCGGGGGAAAAGTAGGGTTTCTGGGAATGGGGGAAATAAGTAGCCAGTAGATGGGGGGATTTATAGCCGGAGATTGGGGCCCAAAAGGAGCGCGAGTGGATTTTTTCTGAGCATTGAATTATTTTTATTTATTTATTTTGATATGTCTATCTGAAATTTATACATACTGTATTGTATTTCTTTGGATCCACTATCTCCCAATTATTTCTATATTTTTCTAAGCATTTAATCATTGATCTATTTAGAATCTAACAATTAAATTTCAATTATTAATGACACTACAACAAGTGATATGATCTGTTTTGATTGAGAGCAAAAAAATAACAAAATGACTTAAGTGAGATTAAGTGAAATGAGAACATTGTCAATACACACAAGAGCATCTACAATGCGGACACTCCAAATCATACTCCAAAACTATAAAATTTATGTAAATTACAATATTTTTACCGTCTCCTTTATATTGACACGTAATGGTAGACTTCAAATTAATCTTATCTTTTTTCTCTTTATTTTTTCTTACATGTTTTCTCCATTTGTTTCCTTCTTTATTTAATTCACTTTTCTGACTCATGAATGATTTTCAAAATTCAATCCCCTCTACGAAGTTGATCGGCATGGTTGAACATGAGAAGCTTCTCATTCATAATAGGCAATAAAGAAATTAGTTATTTGATAGCTTGCAGCAGATAGCGTTTTCTCCTTCTCAGCACCTATTATCTGGTATTTCCTGATGAATCTATGAGCATAAATATTTTTTCGCACGATGGCTAACCAGTAGTCACGACGATAATGCTCGATAAGCTCAGGAAACTCAACGATAACATATAAGATCTTATTAGTAATTGTACATAAAAAAAATCCTTTCCATCTATATTCTCTTTTTCTTTTCGTTCCCTTTTTCTTTTCCCTCGTTATATAGTGCATAAATTATTTTCTTCGTATTATAGTCTTCTTTTCATCAATTTGACACTTATATGGCAGTTGTTGTTTTTTCATTTTTGACTTTTGAAATGCGACACATGAAAAAATTTGTCGTCCTAAAAACAAAAGAAATACAATCTATTTCTATGCTACAATAGATTGTGAAATTATTAAAAGAAGTAGAGCAACGCATAGTCAATACGTGTATGTTCATAAATCGTGATCGTGTGAAAACACACGACGAGATTATCAATAAGCATTTCGCAATGGATGTTATTTTCACACCACACATGTGTTTGACATCAGTTTTGAATGCGAAGGGAGTTGTTCCACCGGATTCGTGACAGGTTAGAAGAAACCCAACCGTATTTTAAGTTGAAATATGGTTGTGGTTGGTTTTTTTTGGCCAATAAATTACTGTATATCAGCTAGGCTAGGCTACGCTAAAAATCTAAAGTGTCTTTCGGCTTGCTACCATTCTTCGAGTGTGGGCTAGAGCCCACTGCAGCCTTATAGTGCTAATTTTTTAACTAAAGTCAAAACGTAGCAGTTCAAGCCACTTCTACTGTGGATGCTAACATTTTTTAGATTTGATTGAGACTTAAGTAGAGTATGTTTAATAACTCTTGCTTTTATTGGTGGTTTTTAGTGGGAGGAGGATTAATAAAAATATAATAGTTACCAAAATATTCTTATTACATATCGCAATCATATGAATTAAAAGAGAATAATGCATTGCATCTGGATCTTATATAGGAGCAGGTGCATACATGATTTTTCTTATAAACAGATGAATAGGAAACTTAGACATTTTTTCTTCTTCTCATAATAGATGGATCAATAGATTGTTCTTTTTTTTAAAATATCTCTATTAACATATGCATAAAATCCTCATAAACTCAACAAATGAGTAATAAAGTATTATGTTCGATTTAGTAATAAAGTATGAGAATGTGAGAAAAGCATGACACACATGGATAAAGTCACGAAGCTACGAAAAGCATGTTGAAAGGAAAAAAAATGGAAATAAAAGTCAAGGTAATTTATGGAGCAAATAAGGGATATTTACGATTTTTTAAACAAAATATTTTACATTTTCTCGTTAATCCTCCTATTTTGGGGTTAAAAAATAGATAAAAGAATATTAAACATACCCTCACTCAACTCTCTATGCTCTCCCTCCTAAACCTCCACTCTTAAATCAAACAATATTTTTTCCTCACTTAACTCTTTTAACCCTCAATCTACGCAGATCCTTAAGAGTAACACATGTTAGAAGACAACTAACTTTAGATGGCAATATACATAAATCAGAAAGTTGTTAGAGAAAATAATTTAATTGTTAGGAGGCAACGTAAAATAAATAATCATTCACTTTCTTCGAAATCTATTTTTTCTTCCGTCTTACTCTTCATACTCTCTTTAGACTTGCAATTCTTAAATATTTCTCTTCATTGTCAGTTTTTTCTCAAATGGAGACACAATATTTTATTTTTCCAATGGTTATCCCTACTTCTGGTTTTGTCATGTATTTTTAAGAATACTTCTATGTTTATATTATATTATCTCATAAAAAATTTCAGCTATAAAACAATGTCTACAACTATTGTGTCTATATTTAGTCCTAACATATATGTAATTTAAAAAAAAAATTTATCTGTTAACTATAATTTTTTATTTTAAATTTGATCTATAAAAAATAATATGGAACCTATTTTCATACGCTACATATATTTTTAATACTTCATTGGAGTTATCTTCCTTCTTCTCTGGGAAAAAAAACTAGATTATAGATTTGTTCTTAAATTAAACTTTTTTGAACATGATTTTTTTTTTCAAGTTGGAGAAGGCTCAAGTAAGTACAATGTATCCATCCATAGATAAAAAAAAATATGTAGATTTTTTCTAAGAAAAAGATATATGTACAAAATTATAGGAGTCATAAAATGTGGTGACGTAAAATATGATCTTTCTCTTTCTTGCTTTACTCACTTAATTTTTTTTTTTTTTTAGATATCCGACGATACATACGAGACTTTACTTACTTTATGTTGCAACTCATTTGAGCTCATTATATTTATATTTTGTTTCGTAATATGATTTCAAAAATTTCGTCCAACCAGAAAAATTATACGTTGCTTTACTCACTTCAGTCTTGCTTTCTGCACCCAATTAAATCGTCATCAACAAAATCGATCATTTGGCGCCACCAAATAAAATAACTCCACAAACCCTAGTTTTTTTCTTCCCTCGAGTTGGGATCCCAAAATAATCATCAATCTCTTCTCAACCCCTCTCCTTCAAGAATATACTAAATTTTGTAGGATTTTTGATCCCGATCGAAAGATTTTTTTCTTTCTTTCTCGGAATCGACCTGTGGGAAATGGAAGATCATCCCCAATTTCGGTTCTAGGAACTCCAAGAATCGATTTTTGGAGATGTTGGCGTCACCGGGGACGGACTTGGAGATCAATTCGACGATAGACGAGATCAATTTGCTCCGGCAAGCGCCGCGGCATCACCTAGTAGTCAGAGGAATCGGCGAGGAGATCGATCTCGAGATCGGTCCCGGCGACGACGATCCTTCGTTCACTACCACTCCGCTCGTAGAGACTCCGGTCGTCGACGAGCCCGAGGACCAAAAGCAGCTCCTTTCGATCGCCCAGACCCCGATCGAGCTTCCGCAGGTGAAGAGGAAGAAGAAGGTGGTGAAGAAGTGGCGGGAGGAGTGGGCGGATACGTACAAGTGGGCGTATGTCGACGTTAACGAGGGGACGACAAGGATTTTCTGCTCGGTTTGCAGGGAGTATGGGCGGAAGCACCGGAGGAACCCCTATGGGAACGAGGGGAGCAGGAACATGCAGATGAGCGCGCTTGAGGAGCACAACAATAGCTTGCTCCATAAAGAGGCGCTGCGGCTCCAGATGGCATCCAAGGACAAGAGCACGCCTGTAGTCGAGAGGCCAGTCTATGTGAAAGGTGATTCTTTTTTCTTACCGGAGTAGGGTAGCATAGCCCAGGAAGCACTGAACTTCAGAAATCATTGCCAGTGTCGCATCGTGTTGGACACTTACTAGACATGACACATGCACTCCAAAATTAGTGTTCGTGTCGCATTCATGTCGGTACACCACAGAGCATAGTCGATAAGAACATCACTTAAAAGTAGGAACTATTTCGTGCATGTTTGTGATTCATCTCTGCTAGTGTCATCAATATTCAAGCCACTCCTTACCCTTTCTAATCTAAATGCTGGAGCTCTGTGTGACAATGGAATGCTAGTATACCTTTACACTTGAAAGAGTTTTCATAAGATAACTATAGGATAAACAAGTTATGCTTTATGATCCTCATGTTGGGCAGTTAAGGAACATGTTTGTAAGGAGAATATTGAGATGGATGGGTGGCGATATATCAAAGGACAAAGATAAGAACTGAGTGCAGTCATAGTAAATTAAAGGTGGTTAGTTGAGGATATGATGAGAGAAAAGATTAAGATGTCTTTGACATTGTGAAGGAGACCAAAAGATGCACCTATTAGGAGGATTGTTAGGACCATAGATTAAAGAGCCACTAGAACTGAACTAGGGTAAAGCTAAACGATCTTTGATTGTGACGCGGCAAAGGATATTACATTTGCTAAAAATATTTGGAATAAAGCCTTTGTTGTTGTTTGTTTGGGCCACTTGTTGTGTATCTTTTGGCTTTACTCTGGATCATGTCACAGTTATGTGTTATTATTGATCTGATATGCTAGCATTTCTCAGAATGAGCGTGGTCGTTGACATTTTAAAATTTGACATATAAGTCGTGCATGGTCAAATTTATTGTCTCCAATTGACTTATTTGCTACATATTTATTAATGATAGTGCTTGTGACCATAGTCACATAATTCACGAATTAATCAAATGATTAGCGAATAATTCAAGAACATATTGCAGGACGAATCTATCAGGGAATAATTCACAAGTTCAGGTAAAATTCGTTAATTTTGTGAATTATTTGTGAATAAAACGCAACTTATTCGAATACTTCGCAAAAAACAAAATTTGAAAACTT
This sequence comes from Iris macrosiphon, assembly GCA_036927795.1. Taxonomy (NCBI): domain Eukaryota; kingdom Viridiplantae; phylum Streptophyta; class Magnoliopsida; order Asparagales; family Iridaceae; genus Iris; species Iris macrosiphon. Next base: position 186,198,837 of record JAYESA010000012.1, read on the forward strand.
AATTGGCTGTTGTTAAATTGCAGAGCTTTCAGTGACAACAGCTCTTTTGGGGAACATATAAATGGGAACAGTTAATTGTGCAGTGGAATTTATTATGACCAAATTTAATTGGCTACTTTAGAACAATAATTACTATATGGCTTGGGAAAGACTACCGTTGTGATTAGGAAATGAAACATTTATGGTACTAGTAATTAGTAAGACATTTACTCATAATTCTTTTATTTCTACCTATTTCATATATATATATATATATATATATATATTTTTTTTTTTTTTCTCTCCTCGCGGCTAGGGCACCCATGGAGCCTCTCTTCCCCATCTTTTCCTCCTCCGGCGCGTCACCGGCCGCCCGGTCTGGCGGGCTTCTTGGCTCTCCCGGGCCCTCTCTCCTCCCTCCCTCTCTTTACCCCTTCGTTCGGCTGCCTTTCCCCCGCCTTGCATCTCGTCGGAGGCAGATTTTTCCCCAGTCTGCACCCAGAGGTGCAGTCCTCGCCTCGGATCTGTCCTTCGTGGCCGCTCCGGCCCGCGAGGTTTCGGATCGACCTTTAGATCCGTCTGCGGATCCCCTTCGGAGCGATGGACGGATTTTGGTTCTGCCATCTGCTGGTGTCACTCGTGGTTCCGCAAGCAACCCCCCGCTCTCTTCACCCCCCATTTCTCCTGGAGTGGTGACTCCTTTGGTGCTCACTGCTCGGCTGAAAATTTCTTCGCGGTTTCTCCTCCAGCGTCCTTCGGCTGCTTTGTCCTTGTCGGACTCCCCCTTCGCGCCTTATCCTGCTTCCCCGACGGCTTCTCCGGCTCCTGCGTTTCGGCTGGGCCGTTCGTATCTTGAGGCGGTGGGTGGATCCTCTTCAGTGATGGCAGGCCCTCTGGCTTCAGCAGAGTCGGTGCTCCGTCCACGGGCGCCTTGCTTCGTCCAGGGCATCCTCGAGGTTTTCTTCGACGAGGAGGATGAAGCTACCCTCTCCGCCCCGTTGAGATTCGCTTTGGTCGGCAAGATGCTGCACTCGCGACCCCCAATGGAGGTCATTCGACTTGCGATCTCCGCTTTCGGGTTTATTGGTCCTGTTTCCATCGGGCTTATAGACTCCAAGCACGTCCTGATTCGCCCTCGTATCGAAGCAGACTTTTTTTGGTTGAGATCGAAGCAATTATGGTTTGTGGCTAAAGCACCAATGAGGGTCTTCAAATGGTCGCCGGAGTTCTCAACGCATATTGATTCTCCAATAGCTCCAGTTTGGGTCCCATTTCTTGATCTTCCTAGCCATCTCTTCGCTAAGGCCTCAATGTTCCTGCTAGCAGCGGGTCCAGGCTCGGCCCTCGTGTTGGATGAGGCTACCGTGACGCTGATACGTCTAAGTCGTGCTCGTGTCCTGGTGGAAGTGGACATAAGCAAGTCTCTGGTGGATCATTTTCGAGTCAAATCTTCCGGGGGCGCAATTATCGTCAAGCCGTGGAGTATGATAATTACCCGGCATACTGCAAGTTATGCTTTCATCAAGGCCAGAGGGGTCCCTATTGCCTCCAGTAGCTTGGTGGCGCAGCCCCTACCCCCGGTAAGGGGGATCCGGGCACCAGTTCTTCTGGAGTCACCGTAGCTGCGTTCGAGCCCCCTCCCGCCGTTTCCCTTACGACCCCTAGGTCTGTGGTAGATGGGAACGGGTCCCCGGCAATCAGGGCCACCCATGCTCCCTTCCCCCTTTCCTCACCGGAGTCTCTAGCGTTGCCGGGGCTCTCGGTGTCCGATAGGGAGTAGGGAAAACACATCATGCTTCATGCCGCAGCGACGCCTGCCTCGGTGATCACTCGACACGCGTCCTGCCCTCCCAAGTTGAGGTGGGCCTCTCCCCCGCCCGCAGGCACTGGTCTCAGGTGGGCGTCCGCCGACAACTCAGCCGAGGAGACGTCCCTTCACGACAACGGTGTGGTTGTTCCGCCAACGACTTTATGCAAGGTATCTCCTGCTCCTGCTGACATCGAAGATCATGTCCCTTTGGAGAAAATAGAGACTAGCATATAGGGGTATGGTCCCGCTAAAGTAATGGATGCTCCAACTCTGCTTGAATCGGGCACGGGGGTGGTGTGCCAGGGTATGCTTACTCCTGTGGAGCAACTGGATGGGGTTCAGGCTGGATCCTCGGCGGCAGATAGTGCGATGGTTGTTCCCGGATCGGTTTTCCTGGGAGACCCGATGCAGATATCCGGGTGCATGGTAATGAGGACGACAGAGAATGGGGTATCTTCATTTGGGGATCGGGCGTGCATTTCCCCCAATATCGTAGTATATAGTTCCGGAAAGGTAGCCAAGAATGGAAATGCAAGTTTTAGGAAGGGAGGAAAGTCCAGGAGGACTAAAAACCAATACAAAGTTACACTCCAGCAACTCATGAATCTCCGGTCCTCATCCTCCACCCGTGCCAAAGCCCTCTCCAAATTTGCTATAGGGTGATCATATGTGCTGTTTCTTTTGTCTCTTTCCAGCAGCTCATAGCTTATGACTTGGGACTGACTGATCGTGTAAGTCTCAAATAGTTTTCCTGGCAGGCAATAAAAGTCTTTCGTTAAAATAAATAAATAAATAAATAAATAAATAAATAAATAAATATATATATATATATCATTTTTTGCCGAACTTTACGAATATTTTTCGAGTTCCGAAGTTTTTAACGATGCCGAATTATTCCAGAACACCAAACTCGTGACTATGTTTGTGATCACCGAGCACTATCACTTGTCAAGTTCTTATGTTCTATCAGCTACAATCGATATTACTAGGTTAAAAGTGAAACCCTCAATTAGCTTAGCTGTCCTTTTTGTCACGCCCAGTCCCAAAATACCGAGGGACTAGACACGTGACAATGGCCAGCAACACACTCTAATGGACAAACCCAATTTAATGGACCCATCAAGGTGTACTTAAGCTGTAAAACAACAATAAAGGTCTACTAAACATGTCACATTCTAATCTCATCCATGGAAGATAAATACGATCAATATCAGCATAATGAAATATAAACCAACATCAAGTCTCAATAAAGTATTTCGGGGACAACCCGATAATAAATCTGATACAATAGTTCAATAGACAAGAAATAAATGAGTCTAACAACAACAAAGACTGAGTATAGATAAAGCAGATACTCAGGAGAAATCCTCGGTCATCATCTCGTCCTCGGGTATCGGTGTTGCTCCTGCTTTTGCTCCTGTCCCGTATACCTCGGGATATATCTCCTCTGCTATACCTGGGGACAATCTGGATCCAGGTCCTCAGGGGATATAGCAAGGTACAAGAATAACTCAAGCCAAAATAAATGCAGTACAATAATAAATGAATCAATAGGGTAAACTATGTAACCAACTATGTGATATGCAAGTGAGAGCATCACTAGTACTCAGGCTGAGACCACTACAAGCTCTGTGTCGGGGAGCTGGTAGCAGTAATATCACGTAATGTGCCTAGCTCTGATGTAGAGTCTACGGCCTCACAATAATAAATATATATATAAAATCAGCCTGTAGCCTGTGTGTCTCTCCCCACCAATGTATCACACGTCTCATGTCCACGATGTCTCATGTCCACGATGTCTCATGTCCATAACACGCAAGATCATATCTAATGCAGCAAGTCATAATGATAGTTATGCATATATATAAAGTCTATGTCACGAATCCTGTAGCCTATAAAGAATCACCATGAATGACTCAGGAAGATTCTGTCTCATGAATAGTGTTAGGTGTCCTATGGTATGACGTACTTGATAATGCAAGCACGAAAATGTATAGGGTCGCGATATCAATCTCTAGGTGACGTTACACAACTCCGCGTACGGCGTTGACACCCGAATCTTATTCGGACGTTAAGTAATGTCATGTCACGCCCCGATCTCCCGCAGGCAAATCGGCCGTTCTCGCTAGGTGAGAATCACCGTGCCAGCGCTCCCGCGGAACGATCGCCTTGACCCATCCGGGCGTGATGCCGCACGAGCGTGAGCCACGCCCGTGCAAGGCCGTGGTTCATTGGCTGGCGGTAGAATTCTAAGCCACAGAGTCGCACAGATTGTCCGAGTGCAGCGGAGTCATGAACGCATAGGCGATTGGTAACAAGTTCACTGGGTTTATTTTAAAATACTGTTTTTAGCTATAACAATAGTTTTTGGGTCCAATAAATTCCAGAAAGATTACACTATGTCTATTTATTTATTTTACACTAAAAAATATTATTTTCATAATATTTTAATATTTAATAAAATCATAAAATTTATTTAATACCAGAAAACATTTATTTAATTATTTAAAAATTACAAAAAAATTCCTAAAATTCATTTTTAATTTCTGAAAAATCCAGGTGTTTACACTTTTAAACAACGATGTAAGAAAGCTATATTTTCTATCGATATTGAATTAGCTAGAAGACTAGATTGCAGGTACTGTCAGGAGGTAACTTCAGTAGCATGCTTATTTTAGGGACTGCATTTGTTGTGATGTCTTACTAAAATTCTAAAACTTATCATATGTTTGAACTTAATCAGCCCTAGATTCGTGCCATATAGGTTATAAGGTTCTCTTATGCAACCAAATGATATTCATAAAATATTTGTTGATAACTATCAGAGGAAGTATAACTGCTGGTTGTGCAAGCTTTTTGATGGGACATGCAAATACTTCTCTCATTTACTTGATAATTATGGAAGAAGATTTAAACCTGCAAGAATATTTCCGCTGGGGCTTTCATAGGTTTTTTGTACTTTTCACCATCACTGTTGCTCCGGTGGCCTTCTCACTTCTTATACTTGTTGGGGCAATGGCTTTATATTCTAGGAGCTTCATCTAAAGCCCATTTTATCTTTAGACAAAATGCCAACAATATGAGCCTTATTCTGTCAACTTGTTTCACGGTGCAATCTGCTAGTGCTAGCTGTGCAACATAATTGTCTGGTTAAGTATAATATTGAGTTAATGATTCATCTTTCATAATCAAATCTGAACCAAACTATCTTTCTGATGGTTCACTTCTGAAATTTAATGAGAATACTTCTATATGGGTCAACATTGAAGGCAGTGTTTTTTTCAACATAATTGCATTTTGTTGTCATGTACTAAATTTCAGTTTGTTGTTTCTATTTGTGGATTTAACATCATAGCTTGTATGTCAAAAACGGCTGGTTCGATCGTTGAGTCTATCTTAAGAAGGGATCCTCATGAATTTGAATACATGCAATCAGTTCAAGAAGTTGTCCATTCCTTAGAACCAGTTTTGGTGAAGAATCCTCAGTAAGTTATTCATAAAACTTAGATTATCTTTTGACGAAAGATGTTATCATTACATTCTTTCTAGTAAGTTCTTTTCATGCAACAAAGGCATTCACAACTTCATGGTTATGTTTGCAGGTATGTTCATATTCTGGAGCGTTTGTTGGAACCAGAGCGAATGATAATTTTTAGAGTTCCATGGGTTGACGACAGGGGAGAGTCACATGTAGATAGAGGTTTTCGTGTGCAATTCAGTCAGGTGCTGGGCCCATGTAGAGGTGGGCTTCGTTTTCATCCATCAATGAACTTAGGGGTTGCCAAGTTTCTAGCTTTTGAGCAGGTAGAAGTCATGTACCCAGCTTGACAACTCTTTGCCTCTACATATACGTGTATTGTACATGATATTTAGTTTTTGGAGTAATAAATTCTATATATGTGTATTGTACATTAATAAGTTTCTAGCTTATTTATCTCATTGACTATGGGGGTTTGTAAACTATGTCATACCGACATTCTATGATCATACACTAAGTGCCTTAAATATATAAATTTATCCTGCTATTCGTTAATGACATTTGTCATGCAGTATGTTACATCTAGGATTACAACCATACTTCATCCTGTGAGTTTGTTACTTGTGTTTCTTGATGATAATTGCTTGATCATAGTGTGAAACCCGTGCAATATAAGATAATATGTATATAATGCAAGGAAACTGGAAAAATAGGTTGATCCAACCAGAATGAATGAAGTTGATATGTACTTTTTAACGTGCTTTGTGAAGTGGGAACATTGCATGTAGGTGGGACACAGATGCAATATTAAATGGTATTGTATTTACCAAAGTTGACTAATAGTGACCGACATATATAGCACACAAATTGTTGTGACGAGAATATTGGACCAGGTATTAGTTAAGAACTAGGATGAGCCTAGTAAAAAAATAACTACAGTTGAGGAACTTAGGAGTTGCATAGGTGCAGAATTGGCATTAAACTCTTGATATTATAGGCTTGCAGATATAGATTATAAGGATAGACAATGAAAAACCAGAAGCATCCTGGTATGTGATCTGAAAGTCATGAGGAAAAATGCAAGACAACCTATGTAGAGTTTATGAAGACGACTTTGCAAAAAGATGCACTGACTGCGAATGTGTTGGACCTGTCGATTATAGACTTATAGTGACAGTTGCATTACATGCACACAGGTGTTTTCCTCATGACAAGTAAATGTGCTCGATCATTTTTCTGATACATGCATTAAAACTCACTATCAAATATTATCTGGTTTCTCTCTAGAAGTTTTTGTCCGACTATTCTGTTTACAACTTCAATTGGTATTGAAACGCTTCTGCGAGAACTTGAATTGCTTGGTATGTGTACTCACTTTTATGGTTTCTTCATATGATATGAAAGTTCATAATTATTTAGTGATATAACTGATATCCGAGACCTGACCAGAATGAATGAAGTTGATATGTACTTTATGTGCTTTGTGAAATGTGAACATTGCATGTAAATGGGACTCAAATGCAATATAAAATGGTGTTGTATATACCAAAAATTGACTAATAGTGACTGACACACTTATTTAGCACACTTTGTTGTGACGAGAATATTGGACCAGGTATGAGTTAAGAACTAGGACGAGCCTAGTAAACCACAGTTGAGGAGCTTAGGAGTTGCACAGTTGAGGAACTTATAGATTTATAGGTATATCCAATGAAAAACCAGAAGCATCCTGGTAGGCGATCCCAAGTCATGTTAAAAAATGCAAGAAAACCTATACGGAGTTTATGAAGAAGACTTTGCAAAAACATGCATTGACTGCGAATATGTTGGTTATAGACTTAATAGTTACAGTTGCATTGCATGGCGCACAGGCATTGTCCATATGATAATTAAATGTGCTAAATCATTTTTCTGATACATGCATTAAAAACTCACTATCGTATCTGGTTTCTAGAAGTTTTTATCTGACTATTCTGTTTACAACTTCAAATGGTATTGAAACGATTCTGCAAGAACTTGAATTGCTTTGTATGTGAAACGATTCTGCAAGAACTTGAATTGCTTTGTATGTGTTAGTCACTTTATGGTTTCTTCATATGATATGCAAGTTCATATATATAGTGAAATAACTGAGAGAACCTTTAAAATGTTCTTTTTCTGCACAAGCTTAGTTACATAATTCTATATTGAAATAATTGAAAGAACTTTTTTTTTTTTGCTCTTACAATTTTTTTCTTTATTGACTTGTCTGGATAGCAGTGAAAATTCTCCCTGGGATTTAGTTAGGGATTCTATTTCTTGGGAATCTTTATAGAACCCCAAGGTAAAAGCATATCCTAGATCATATTCCTCAATGTTGTTAAATAGCAAGGTTCCTCTTTTATGAAAACATTGACATTTCAGTCAAAGTGGTTGTTTATATCGTTTATAGCTTACCTATTTTGTTGCGGACAAGTTGACCCAGAACATGAAGGAGTTGATCTAGAAGAGAACAACCACAAAGAAATTTCAAGGTTGAGTGACTATTTTCTTCTTCTTGTACACGCGTCTTGATTTGTGGCGGTGTGCGCCTCACTTTTTTGTGTCTAGGACCCGGAGGATCTTGATGCCTAAGTGCACCTTTGCCTCTGACAACTATTTGTCCCCCAAATTTACCTATTCCTGTATATTTTAGTCCTTCCCTTGGCCCACAAATAATCCAACACCAAAATCCGAGGAATTTGCACTTTTCCTCCCCTTGCATGAAGATTGACCTTATCTAAGCATGCCCTTGGTTTCCATAACAACTTATCTAAGCAGCCCCTAGATTAGATGTTCTTCAGAACATGATATATTGGATTTTAATAAGGTAGGATTACAAATTCACAATTTATGAGTTTCTTCCATGGCAAATTCATAATATTTGGTGTTTTTTGTTTAGGTGTAGGTAACGTGGTCAATTTTAATGCCTGTGTACACAAAATATAGTATGGATGAGTTATTTAGAGGTGAATTAACTTAGTGGTCATGTTAACTAGTGGGGGTAAGCATGATCACTATTTTTTTCTGCCTTTATTGAGGTGAAGGATTGTCACGGAGTTTTTTTTTTTTTTTTTGATTCATCATTGTGTTGGAACTGGTACTTAACAAGTGCTGAACTGAGCTAATTAGCATGCTCTCCTGAATGGGTTTTCAGTGGCACCAAAAATTTCTAACTTGATTATTTAAGAGGGAAGCATCACATAGGTTGCGAGTATCTTGGAGATTGGGCTGTATTGTGGTCTTTTTCATCTATTTCTATTTTGATCTAATTGCGAACGACTTCCTTCATTTTTGTTGTCTATATTTATTATTGTATCCAACAATACCTAGCAAAACGCATCTGCTGTTTGGACTGATATGTTGTCAATCTCTGCTGAATGGGTTTAAGGGGGGAGCATCATATAGGTCGAGAAGTTTAAGAGACCAGGCCATATGGTAACTTCTCATATGTAGTTCAACTTTGATTTGATTGTGAAAACAATGGCACACTGAAGCTCTCTCCTAGATTTTTTTTAGTTAATAAGAATGCCCTAGAACAAATTTCCATCACACCCTTATTTTTCAAGCAAAGTACAATAACTCTCTTATGTAAATGAATCCTTGATGTTGAACATTGCGAACTTAAAGAAGTTTTGGATGTATGCACTATCTGTTATTAGGCTTTGAAGGCTTTATATAATTATGTGGGTTTCTTGTTATGGAATTTTACTTGTCATAAAATTCTTACTGCAATGCTTTTAATTATATACTCTATTGCTTTCTTATAGACACTAAAGAATGCTCTCTATACATATAAACTTGGAGGTGCTGGTGGAGGAAGTGATTTTGATCCGAAAGGAAAGAGTGAGAATGAGGTGTGGGCTTTAGGCAACCATTTCTTCTGTTATTTAGTTTTGCCATTTACACACCTAGGATGACTTTCCATGAGCAATTGTCTTGCAGATCATGCGTTTCTGCCAAAGTTATATGGACGAGTTATATAGGTACCTGGGATCTGATCAGGTAACAAATCTTGTGCTGTTCTTGTTATGCTTGCTTACGTTTCTGCTGTTGTTTTAATTGCAAATCTGTTGCACTGTTTCTAAATCTGCAATATTAATTTATATATTATGTTCATGTTAGGATCTTCCTGCAGAAGACATGGGTGTTGGTCCAAGGGAAATGGGGTACCTCTTTGGGCAATACAGACGCCTTGCTGGTCATTTTCAGGTAATAATGATACCTACTGCATACTGTACCTTATATATATATATATATATATATATATATATATATATATATATATATATATATATATTACAGTTTCATGCTACTTGCTATATTCAACTCCTAATTTATATATTACTCTTTAGTACCGTGGTTGCCAAATTTATTCTAACTTCTGCATATGTTCTGATCAAGGAAGCATGGGCACTCCGAAAATCAGAGGCATGTACGTACCACTTCGTGTTGGAAACACATCAGACAACACAGACTCCAAAATACACTAGGACACGCCAAAATTGGTTTCGTGTCCGTGTCACCATGCCCATATCATGTTGTCATATTGTGTCTGTGCAACATAAGTCCAGATTCTCTGTCAATTTTTTATTCTTTGCAAGTATTGGATGTACACAATGTAAACAGATGAATAAGCTAGAAGAAGAAAAGAAAACCTCATTATGTATGAAGTTTTAGCTTGCCTTTCTCAGGGATTTTTGTTTCTACTCCTAAGAAAGCATATTAAGATTGTGCTACACTTGTTTCTTAGGTCTATGGTATTCCCAGTAGTGATTTGGGAACAATCCATGATACTGCTTTTTGGAACATGGCTCTCATGTTTAATCATTGATAATTTTTTCTTCGTTTGTGGTTCGGAACTGTGTTGAGAGGAGAAGGGATTTGGGGGTGGGGTTGTTTAGGGAACCAGAAAACCTCCCATAGTCTCTCAAGTTAGAGCAATAGAGCATAGGGAAATGAAGAAAAAAACAATTTTGAGGCCGAGACGAGAATTAATGGAGAATGCCTTGGAAGTTTGAACGCTTCAAAGTCAGCCCCAATTTGTTTTGGACACTGCAGGAACACTCTAAAATACACACAGACATCAATTGGTGTCATATCCGTCTTGCAGTGTCTGTAACATATCATATTGTTTCTATCCCAAGCAGCATAGGAAAAAAAATCAAACCAACCAGAGGCAACAAGAGATACAAGGGGCAAGCATGGATGCTCAAGCACATTGAGGTTGGGGCTCATTTGGTTCAATGGATTAAAAATGATTTCAGCTGGGACTTGTGTAGCGAAGATATTTTCCGGGAGAACTGGAGTAAAGATACTAGTAACACAGGCTAGTGTCTAGGTTGGTACTTTGTGAAGTTAAGGTGACCTCAGGATTTCAGCAATTCAGCTGATTGGTAGAAGATAGATGGTCAAATATAAGAGATGAGAATTCAGCAGATAACAAGAAACATGATAGAAGGAGAAAGTGGCATAAAATTATAGTGAGGTGTTAACCCAGATGCTATGGGCCTAAGCAGTAGGTTGTTAGAAACTTAGCTATGGGCTGCTGGTGTATATCAAAACTTAAACATTTGATAAGTTTGTGGATTTTCTGGAAAGATGTTTACCATGTGTGGGCAGAATTTTACGAGAAACAGAGTGGGATAAAGTTTGCTTTGCCTGTTCCATGTAATATCTAGTGAAGTTTTTTGCTAGTTCTGGTCTTTGGTCTGCCTAGAGGCTAGAGCTGGATGCTAATTTTTAAAAACCATTTCACTCACTTTTTCCCATTAATGCTAGTTTATCATCTTTTACTCATCAATGAAAAAGGTTTAAGTCACGATTTCTTTTATTATGTAAAATACCACTAATTCTATATGTTCTCTTACAAACTATGGACAGAGAGTTGAGAGCGATGGTTAGGTTTCTTTAGTAATATATTTGTCATTTATTATTTTGATCCAATTGAAAAAGAACCAACTTATTTGATGTTCAGTCGAACTATTTGAAATGGTTTGCAATTATGAAATGCTGTTTCAATTGCATCTTATGCTGGACTTCAAGTAGAATGTGTCTGTAGTTTTTATTTTATGCTCATGCAGGGAAGTTTTACAGGACCTAAAATCTTATGGTCAGGTTCCACTCTTCGAACTGAAGCTACTGGCTATGGACTGGTATTCATGTACCAAAGTTTTTCTTTTTGTCTTTTTTAATTAATGTCTGCAAATTTAACATGTACCTGTTTCAGCAATATCATATTTATGTTTCCTTTGAAATAGTTTTCAATCTCAAAAGTTCCATTTCCTTGGCAGGTTTTCTTTGCACGCCTTATACTTGCAGAGATGAACAAGGAACTCAAAGGATTAAGGTCTCAAGCTCACTCTTATTTTGCTATAAAATAAATATAATTACTATATATCTATAAACTAAAATTCATAAAATCCTACATTTATTTAGAAGGGAGTACTGCACTAGTTTATGATGGCCGTGCCTATAAAGAGAAATTGATAAGTGAACAAATTAGACAATCTATGTAGCATTATAAGAATTATCTTCATACTCTCTAGACTTATCTCTTGTTAGCAGTTGTACAGGAGTTTCAAAAACAAATTGCAAACCTACTATATTTGCAGACTATTTTTGTTCTTCGGGTTCAAACTATGTCATCACATGTGGCTAATATTTCCCTAATCTCACCAGTTAATACTGTCATCTATATGACACTTGCTAAGCGCATTACTTTAACAAGTAAGTAACAAGTCTTACCATTACAAGGTTGGGAATAAATTCCTCTTTTTCAGAATAACAAGTGTCTGTAACGACACGTGGCGCCTATGTAGTTTGTTCAAGTAAGTCATTTTTCCAAGAGAAGCCTTCTGAAGCTAGGAGTGTTGGCTCTTAAAAAGGGCGAAGTCCGCTTTCTTCACTCTGTTAGATGAGATTACCAAAGTGGAGCGGTGACAACAAGGTTTCCTAAAACACGGAAGGTTATGGAACGAAGAACGAAAACCGAAACGCTCTACGTACTGCCACTTGGTATGGGAGGGGGAATGATGGGGGTAGATTTCTTTGGAACAGTTAGGTAAAACAAAGTGTTCGACAAGGAGTAAGTTTCCTTGATTTTTGGTGGGGGAAGGCCTCTTAGTTACAGCAAATCAGGTGCACAATTTAGTTTTCCTCAATTAATGGTATTGAATCATGTCCCCTTTCAAGTCTAAACATTCAGAAGTGTGCAATTAACAGGAATTCGATTAGCTTACGTTTTGAATTTTGGAACACTACATTTAGCGTTTTGGAATGGACATGTTCCAGATTCATGGCGAAATGTGGGGACTGCAATTCGTTGGTTTGATCAATTTATGGGAACTCTCAGCACAGTCACAGAATTCACAAATTTTCATAAACTCCACGAATAATTTGCGAATACATTATATCCCGAACTATTCACGAATAAATCAAGTCGATAATGAATCTCTTAATTATGATTTATTCATTAAATTTGTGAATAAATTGCGATTTTAGTTAATTATTTGCCTCCTTATTGACAAATCAGCACACCACTAAATGGTAAGTAACCCATTCTCAAAAAGCACAATAGGCCTCCATGGTCACCCAATGGACCCATGCATATTAGTATACTGGCCTGGGGGTTGAGCCTTCATGATAAAACCATAAGACTTTGCCCATGTAAGGAAAGACATCCATCCTTATGTCTTTATGCAGTAGCTGTTCATCCTTAACCTAAGGCACAGCCGATGAGGGACTAAACACAGTCATAGAATAACTGACTCTTATGAACATTCTACTGTATCATGCACTGTTATCAATTCGTCACAACTTAACTTCCTAGCTTTCATTGCCACAATGAAATACACCTCTCATTTGTGAGTTACATTCCCTCAAGAAATTAAATATGGAACTAAAGGTGTGTTTTGTATAATGCAAAGTACTTATCCTGGAAACATGTGAAATTATTTATGTACTAAATATTGTTTAATGGGTTGAAACAAGTATAATGCCACCAATAGTGAGGAAACTTTTTTTCTTATGAACTTCTAGATGCAATTTTAATTCTTGTTATTACTATTCGTCTTTCTAAAAGTATATACTTTTTGATGTTTTTCCTTTATCCGATTTTTTGTTGAATATTCACCGAAATTTGAAATTTCTGCCGAATTCAGAACTTTTCATTCTCACCCAATTATTCCCGAATGCTGCACTTGTGACTATGTCTCTGGGTGACATTTTGAGCTGGCTTTGTTGAATGCATGGAAAAGTATCAAATGTGGATGTCTACTTTGTGAAAAAGAACCTCAAATAGAAAGTTCTATAGTTAGTGCATTGGAGTTCATGGAAATGTTAGCTGGCAAATAACAATAGTTATATGCCCTATATTTGGGGGATGTCTGCATGTAGCCTTGACCATTTACTTCGACGAAATTGGTTGTGAGACCAATTGGTAATACATCATATTAGAGTTTAGGCTTTTCTGGATTTTGCGACTGTGCATGAGTTTTAAAGGTGTAAAAAGCAATGCGATCAAAATTCTAAATACTAATTGGTATGATTGGCAAGTTGTTTAAAGTTCTTAGAAAATATGACCTTTTCAAGGTAGCTATTGGAACTTGACTAATTAAGTTGCGGTATTCTTAAGTAAGGGTTTATAATGAAGAAAGAGGAAGGAAATTACTAAGTATAGCATAATGACATCAGTACGGGGAATTTTTGTTTAGAACTTAGAACTCTCTAGTTCCCCGGCTAAAAAGGCCTTAGGCTTGATTGTGTTTGGTATATCTAAACACGGTAACAATACATAACATGTTATTTGCTTGGGAGTCTTTCACTATATCACGATGCTCCCAAAGAAAATAGGCTATTGAACCTGGGTTTTCGAAAGCCGTTTGTTATTTGCTCCAAGGTCATTAGGCAAGTATTATTTGTTGAATTTTATAAAAGCTTTGATACCATGTTGAATTTTTATATGGAGGAGAATCGAGAATACACAAGAATATAGGAACTTAGTAATAACTTCTATTAATATCTTTCTCCAGTACAAGATGTTTGGACCACTTGATGCATTGTATAGGCTTACATGATAGACCCATAACAAAATTAGGATGGCTACTCCATATAAATTCTAAACTAATAATTGACCTTCTATTTCCAAATTTAGAAGCAACTGTAACCTCCTTTGACTCTTTAACTAATCTTTGACCATATAAATACAAATAGGGAAGTAAGATATTCTTCAATATTTATACGTTAGGTAACTACTAATATTATAAAATCTTATTTAATGTGGGATTTGAATTACTATTTTCAAGATTATTTGCTTTATTTGGCTTGCATACTTTGTTTTGCTAGGACTCAATGTGACTTAAGGGACGTTTAATGGTTTAGAGGTTTCTGTGCAGAAGGTATTTTGATATATTTTATTTTATTTTATTTTAACTGCTTCAAGGAGCCCAACTTGTAGATGGATTAAGTGGAACCTGGCTTTTAGTTGGTTATTTATTTCATATGCTTGCGATTTCTTAGCTCCAATCCTGACTGAAACCCTACAGGTTCATCTCAGTTGAGGCCAGGCATGACTAGGACTCAACTAAGGCAAGTTAGGCTTGGGTTTAGAATATGCAGAGGGCCAATGTCTCTCTTTGGAATTGGGTGATTTATAAGTTACTCTGGAACAGCATTAGCTTTGGAGAACGATTCATTCTACTTTCTTTGACTTCCTCTACTCTACTTCATATAAACACCAGTTGGTTCCCCAGTTTTCTAATTGCCCATCTTTTTATCCCTTGAAATTTATTTGGTTTGAGGAGTTCTGCCATAGAGATTAATTTTATATTGAACAATTGGATATTCGACATGTATTTGGATATCTGTGAACAATTTTGTCCTTCCTCATTAACTATCCTTAAAAGTAAGTTTCTTATTCATTTTTTGAGAATAAGAGCCAGTTTCTTCATCTTCCCCCAGGGTTCTGAACCCAGGACCTCTCCTTCCCCTACCAGAGGTATCAACCATTGGGTTGCCCAACCTCCCTTTCCCCTACTAAGCGTAACCTTACTGTACCCAATACCTTCGCCTTTGTCAACTTTCTGGCTATTCTTTTATTAGTAAGACTATTAGTAAACTTGAATACACTGTAATGGAGCCATTATGATAATTAAATTAATTATGTTTGAAGTTTTCTTTTAGCTCCAAGAGAAATATTAGTAATAAGATCTTAACTGAAGATAATTATTTTAAGGTAACGTATTTAAGCATTCTGGATCTATGTTGTTTTTGAGTTTCCTTTATGAAATATATAAGTAAGAGCCAGAAACCTTTACTCAGATCTAGTTAGTCTACCATTATCTTTTGGACACAGACACACACACTCACACATCATTTATGTGTCTTGTTTCTTAATGAAAAATGACCAGATATGTCTGGGACACGTAGCAGCATCGAATATAAAAAATAGTTTTTTTCACAAAGTTAAACGAAAAACACACATGACCACTTTTTAGTTTTGAGTACTTTGGCTGCTCATTTTCCAAATTTCCATGTTAACCTCTCCCCTTTTTGCCTCTAAGAAATCAATTCATTTTCCATATTAACCTTACCTTGCCTCCTTGTCTCCCCAATCAGTCAAATTTTTTTTTCTTCCATATTTACCTCCCCAGTTAATCAATTCGTTTTCGGTTTTCCATAATTACCTCCTATGCCTCTTTGCCTCCCAAAAAACAATTCTTTCTCTCTTCTTTTCAAATGTACGAACAGATAGATATCTATTTGGTTTTGGTTTTTCATATATATATATATATATATATATATATATATATATATATATATATAGGCTCTTAAGCATCCCCGAATGTCTTCCAAATTACAGCCGTTGAATCGGTGCCACCGGGATTTGAACATCGCCCACTTGGGTTGTACGTCTCCACTCTAGCCACTTGAGCTACGAAGTCTTGATATATATATATATATATATATATATATATATATATATATATATATATATATGAGGCTCTTAAGCATCCCCGAATGTCTTCCAAATTACAGCCGTTGAATCGTGTTTTTTTCTCGCGAGAAATTGGGCACTTTAGTGATCTAATCTGAATGGTTTTAGTGATCTAATTTGAATAGTAGAAAACGACACAATCCAACGACTCTAATTTTGGGAACATTCTGGAATACTTAAGAGCGGTGATCCTGATCCCAAATCTCTCTCGAATATATATATATATATATATATATATATATATATATATATATATATATGCGTGTGTGTGTGTGTGTGTGTGTGTGTGTGTGACAATGCCATATCCTAATTTTTATGAAAAATACATGTCCACGTCCATTTGCCTCATAGATGATAATAAATAATATACCAAAAAATAACTCTGACAGATATTCAAAGCTCATTATTGAAATCAAAGGTTTAGTTACCAAAAACTTCCAAATTAGAAGTCTGTGCAAATCTTTCCTTTGACTCTGAAAACAGATTCAAAGATCTAAACATCTGAATGTGGAGATTCTTTTTTACATGGAAGTTGTAGATCTTGAAGTCAGCTTTCTGAATTAGGGTTGTAAGTCCAAAATGGACCTTTATAGCAAAACATACGACTGTTCTCGTACAACTGCATAGTGCAGAATCAATAGATGCGAATCTGATTATGTGGATGTGACTGCATATTTTGTTAATGACTACGGAAAATTAGGGATTTTGGTAACTGGGTTATTTGAGTTTGGCTTAGGTTATGTAGAAGAGAAGAAAGATGGGTTTCTGTAGTGGAGTATAAATAGAAATAAGTTAATTTATTTAGGGTAAGCAATCATATTGTGACACAAAGAAATCTCAATTCATTAAATGAAAACAGCATCTTACATTGTTTATATAGGCTATCAAACTTGGCCGCCAAGAAAGAAGTTCTAAATGTAGATCCCATATAAAACCAAATGCTAATGTTCAAAGCTTGATGCACCCAAGCAAGTGCACCCGAAATCTAAATTGATCCAATCTGAATCAAATCGAACTCGAACTTGAATCGGCTGAACCACTCCATTACTTTCACTCTTTTTATCTACTTGTTGTACAATACAGACCTTTTACCATTACATGTAGGCTTCAGCCCTGCCATTTTTCTATCTTATTGACATTGGTATTAGCATTCAGAAAGCCCATGCAGCTGGCCAGTTTCTGGTTTCATGTGTTGGCATTTACTCTCAATTCAGTCCCATCCTATGATTGACTTTAAAGGATACAAGTTGATAAGATGAAAATGTACATGTGATGATAGTCGGGTGCACATGGTTGCATTTAAGGAAGTTAATAACTACGCAATAAACCCCACCATATTATTCTCAACTTATTTGATGAAATCTTGGTCTATGAATAATTAAAGAAATAATTATAACAGGCAAGTAATTTAGAAACAGTGTATGTAACCCCCTTTCCTTTTGTTAAAGGCCCAGTCACTGCACTAAAACTCTAAAGACTTGGTGAGGGATGAGGTTTATAAAAGGGTTTATACTTTTATTCAACATGCCTCCGCAGGTTGGAGACCCATTTTTATGGGCTGAGAGCTGGATTCAGCCAACAGTATATTTTTTTTGTAAAATGCGCATTGGAGAGCTAGGGAGATTGAACCTCGGTTGCTCTGGACCATGTGAAAGTCCTTGCTATTACAGCAAAACTCTAGATTGTTAGTGAGGGATGAGGGTTATATCTTTGTATCATTCAACACCTTTTAATCTCATGAGTTTGTATAGAAGATTTTGACAAACCGCTCAAAAGGTGGGTTCTTGGTAGATTTATGATTTTCTTAAGTAATTCCACATGCTATTGATTAGAATAACATGCTGACAGAAATTCAAATGATTTTATTCTGCTTTCGGGTAGGTATTTCTGTCATTTTAATATTTAAGCATTGCATAACATTACAGAAGCGAAGCTTTTATTCATTGTAAAATTAAATCTTAAAGCTTAGGATCAGTTATTTCCATACCTTCATTGGACCTTGAACTTTGCTTTATCTGATCTTTGTAATCAATCCTAGACTAGCTTTTATCATATAGATAATAACATTAAAAGCAGCAATCTATTAAGAACATTGATAATTGTTACTTCTCATTTTGTTGTCATTAATTTTGGTATCCATCTTTAGTGGATAGTGTTTAGAAACATTTTCACATTAACTTCTTTTTGTTGTCAATTTAAAACTATTATTTCTTAATTGCAATAACAATAGTTTGTACACTTGCCTAAGAGTGTCAAGATGGATTCTGTGAGCACTGGAGAGCTTGTTGTCTACCAACTTCCCAACAGCAGGCATACTGTCTTAAGGAAGTTCAAACCGACTTAATATTGGCTCAAATTTATTATACAATTGCCTCGGTTATGGTCTGGGACTTATTAGGACTTCCTAAGCAATAACTACAACTCTGGTTCCACATTTATTACCCTTTTCAATTATATCTAAGATGTGTACCCAAACGAAGCGAGGTAAAAAAATAAATAAATAATAATAATACACTTAAAAATTAAATAAATTAGTAATGTAAGAAGTAAAACAAATAACATTATTAAAACCAACAAAAATATGGTAAAACATAACAAGTGAACTATCAGAGTAGAGTCAACATAACTAACAACAATTTGTGTTCTCTAACAAAAAGTAACAAAATGAAAGGAACACAAATTATAAAATAAAGGCAAAACAAATTGAACAATCATTCATCTCCATCAAATTCAATCAAATCATCGTCACCACCAATACTCCCATCACTATCATTTTCTGCCAAGTGAGCCCATAGAGCCCCAATAAAGAGCAAATACAGAAGGCGTGCCTTTACTTGTTGCCCGCCTTGCTGCGAGGCGCTCTTGAAGAAAGAAACCTCATCTAGTGAGGTGCGAGGCGCACCTTAGTCGTGCCTTTGACGACACTGACCATAGCTACTATTGTCCAGGACAACTCTTCTTTCATGAACAATCCTTTGCTTTTTCTTGTGCTAAGAAAATGCAGAAACTGGTTGTTTACCTGTTTAAAACTATTCTTTATCTACAGATGTGTTGTGAGTGGTGCTGGGAAAATTGCAATGCACGTCCTGGAGAAGCTTCTTACTTGTGGTGCTATCCCAATAACTATCTCAGGTACTTGTTGGATGTTGATTGATATTTGTTTAGTTGACAGAATCAAGAAACAAGATTCTTATATATTTTGAGAAGTATTACCCCAGTAAACTGCCGCATCTAGTAAGTACAGTTTTCAAGACAGTTTCATCTGACTATACAAAAGAGTGCAGATATCTTCGCACAGAGGCATTCATCTCAATGGAATGGATAGGGTGATATTGCTAACAAGTACCAAATCTTTGATTTTACAACTTTTTTGAACTCCTTTTTGTTTTCACCTTAATCAAAAGACACCCCTGTCATTTTTTTCATACATCACCCCATGCCATCCATTTTCCATCTAAATAGTTAAAATATGACCAAATTTCCCTTGCATATTAGGAATCGTGAAAAAAGAAAAATTTAGAAGAATGTTAAAAGAATAAATCAACCCCAATGTTGTCACCATCCTTTTCCCTTGTCGCCCTGGTGCTGCAAACCTTCCCTCTTTCCTCTTCCTTCCCTGCTCTTCTTACTCCATCACCGCTTCCATCTTCCTTCCTCCAATTTCTTTCCTCCATCTCCTTCCTCTGTCAATGGAGACTTGATCAGACTGTTGCCGTTGTCCTCCATATTCCAGCTAACCAGATATAGCGTTGACAGTGCCATCTGACCAGCAACAAGGGCAGCGACATCCCTTGTGTGGGCTGTGGGTCTGGCATGGTGCAACTGCCGTTGGCGGCTGGGACAGCGGCAACAACATGCCCCTTTCATTGTCGGCTGCCCTTTACAGAGAGGGGGAGAGGGGAGATGGATGAAGGAGAAGGAAATAGAGGGAAGGTGGCGGGGGAAGGAGAGAAGGAAGAGGTAGGAGGAGAGCGTCTACGTCAAATGGGGTGATGAAGTGGAGGTTTGGTCGAAACTTTCTTTTCTTTCACATATTAATACAAATGGATGGACCAATGTAGAGTTACTTTGAAAAAAATTAGATGGAAAACTGACTTCAAGGGTTAATTGATGGGAAAAAAAAACACCGATAGGGGAGTATCTTGATTAAGCAGAAACGCCATGAAGGTTTCCTTGTAATTACATTTGTTATTACAGGGTTGGGGTCTTTTGTTCTTGCCTGGTTTGGTGGATACTGAGAACCCCATTAAAGAAATTATTCTAATAGAATATTTGGGCATTGGACTTTCTGGAAAACTGGAAGTATTCTGAACTAAGAAATTCTAATCATCCTTATCATCCGGCTTGCTGCTTTGTGAAAATTTTATTTCATAGAAATGGTCCCCTTTTAAAGTATTCGTTACTGTGTGAAAGCCAAAACACATTGCTATTTCTTGTACTGTGCTATGTAATGGAGCATCCACTCTTCTTTATTCTAATGTTGTAAAGTTCCTTCACTTTTGAATTCCATGATGTTAGCCTAGGGGCATTTCCAGGTTGTGTTGATTTTTGCTCTTGGGAACATGAAGTGGTGGGGAGAAATCTACTCTGTTATAGTTTTGCTAAGTTCATTTCTTTGCAAGTAGAACAAAAATGGCATACATATTGTTTTCCAATTTCAATTTGTAGGTGATAACCGAATGTTTAATAAGTGACAGAAAGAATCGTCAACTTTAAGGAGCAATATTTAACTGCTTTTCTTATATTGATCGAACAGTGGTTCATGTGGAGATGGTACCATTAAATGTAAAGCATAACCTTTTTTCTCAATGCCTAGCAGATTCCAGGGGCTATTTATTAGATGAAGATGGTTTTGATTATGTAAAGATTGCACTCTTTAGGGAAATCAAGGTTCAACAGAGAAGTTTGAGGTGTGTAAGGTTTCTTGATATCGTGTTTCCGTAAGTATGCCATTTTGTAGCAAGTTACATCAATGCTGTTTTTTGTTTCTGACAGAGATTACTTGAAGTCTTATTCACGGGCTAAATACTTTGAGGATGCAAAACCATGGAATGAACGGTGTGATATTGCTTTTCCATGTGCTTCACAAAACGAAATTGAACAACCTGACGCCCTTTCGTTAATCAACTCTGGTTGTCGTATAATAATAGAAGGTATAAGAAAGTTAAAACATGTTGGATTTTGTGGCACATTTAAATTTTAGATGGAAAATAAATGGGGACTAAAATCATGGCCTTTCCATCTGTTATTGATTTAAGTGCTCCCTTTCTAAGAGCAGGTTCAAATATGCCTTGTACCCCACAAGCAATTGATGTTCTGAGGAAGGCTAAAGTTTTGGTTGCTCCGGCAAAGGCAGCTAATGCTGGAGGGGTAACATGCTATTCACTGATATTAAATTAAGCCATATATCATTTTGATGAGCATATCAACAACACTATGAAGGATATGGTCCTTGTTAATGGCATGGAACAGGGCTGAATGGAAGAAAATTATTCAAATAGCCGACCCCAGAAGTTTGTGATCAAGGGTTTTTTGTTCTTGTTGTATAATGACAATAATAAGAAATGTGCTTTCTACTTCTTTCATTGCATCTAATGAAATGAAAAGAGATGTATGAGCAAATTATTTTCCCTATAGGTATGCTGTTTTTTGCACATCCTGTCTTTTCCTATGTGATATATTCTGTTTAGTTTACTTAAAGAAATCTCATTGGACCTCTATCTGTAATGAATTCTTGTATTTATTTTATAGTTTCCCTTGTTATTTCTCTAATGTATCTTGACTCACCTTTGTTACTCATTTCAAAAGTATAGCATGCAAGCATTGTGTAGCTGGCAGCCTTTCCTTTTTGACCTTCTTTTATATAGCTTCTCATCCCTGTGTAATAGAAGTGCATTGTCGGAGATGCTATTTTGGTGCCACTTGGTGCGACAATAAGGATTGGCAATTACATCATGGAGGATGCGGGTTCGAGTCGTGGAAGCAGCCTCTCCATATTTGGGGGTAAGGCTGTGTACATCTTGACCCTCCCAAGATCCTGTATTAGTGGAGCTCTGTGGCATTAGAACACCCTTTTAAGTGTAATATATGGGTTTAAGTTCTTCAAGTGGCAGGAGGTAGGTTATTGATGATAAATATTTTTTTAAGTGTCTTTACTGTGCAGTCAGCCAACTCCAATTTAATGCCTACAAGCTATAGGCAGGAGCCTGAGCATCTGCACAGGAAGGTGGGTGCGTGTCTGTGTGTGTTCGAAGGTAGTATCAGCAGGATACAGGAGCAAGATTTAGTTATAGTCAGACTACATGCTGCTTTTTATTCTTGTTGTCCATTAAGTGTTGTGTCCTCTATGAAATTATTGTCTTCCTAGGATATTTACTTTGACAATCTTAAATTGGAGAATAGGAAAATTGGACATAGAATAACTGTTAAATACTAAAAATAACCCTCATCTCTCACCAACACTCTAACATGGTACCAGAGCAACCCATGTTCATGTTCACTTTTTTTCTGGCACACATTTAAGCGGACGAAATATTTATACTGCTGCGTAAAGGGACTACTCTGATAGTAACAATGAGTACTGTTTCTTTTAGACTGTACTGTTGTGTTTGTTAAACTTTGTTTGCGTTGTAGTCTTGTAGATTATAGTTAATATAAATGTTGATGTTACATATCTGTCAAATAGTTAAGTCTATTTGTGTTATTTTTCATATTGCAGTTTCATAATGCAATTTTACCGTAGATATTACATACTATAAACCAAATCACCGCTGAAATTTACTTTATGCCTAACAGGTTGCTGCTGGAGAGATTGAATTGAATCAGGAGTACAATTTCATGCAGTGGTCTGCTGAGGATTTTGAGACTAAATTACAGGTAGCTATACTGTGTGCTTACTTTTAGGAATACTTACATGATAGTGTCTTCTACAGTACTTACTCTATAAATATTAACTTGAGGAGCACTGCTGATTTTGATAAACACCATTCCAGTCCCATGGTACTATGATACGAACTTTGCGAAAACTCATCCTAAAATCTAGCCGTTAAGAGGAGAGAACCCAAGATTATATGAACCCACATCAAGTTCCCTATATAACCAATATTGGACCAAAGGATCGTAACATTCAACAACGCTCCGCAGTTCCAGTGCCCACTCGGACTGGCTTTGCACTAGCTTTCTAGTCCCGGATGAGCACTGCAATGCTGGCGTCACCACCCGTGCCGCACAATTGCAACTGAACATGGTGTAGGTTATGATACCATTTGATACGAATCTTGAGAGATCTTGTCCTAAAAGATAGCCATTAAGAGAGAGAGCCCAATATTGTGTCAACCCACATCAAGTTTCCTAAATGACTGATGTGCGACTAAAGGATCATAACATAGTACATCATTCAACAATGTATTAATTGACTTGGAAATTCGAAGAAAACCAGATGTTACTAACTGGAGATAGGTGTGCAGTAGAATACCATAGTTGGTTAATATGTTGTGATGTAGAATGCCACAAGAATATCAACTCAGAAATTATCTGTACTTAGGTTCGAAGAGAGCAGATCGTTTGATTGAACATGGAATTTTAAAGCATGAGTATTAGATGTGTTTATATATAGGAATATCTGATTCCTTGATCAGTTGTAGGAGATTATTTACGAGCACAATATGATTTTTTTTCTTCTTTTTCTTATATTTTCATAAATAAATAGAGCCATTTCTAAGAGTACTATTATAGTTAAATTTTCTATCTTGTTATAGTAAATTTGATAAAGAAGTTAAGTTTTGGTAGGCCTTAAAGACGTTAAAATCCTTCATATGTCCTCTTTTTAAGGTTTCTAGATAGCTTAATAAGCTACCATCAAGTTATACCATTTCGGTTAATTTCCAACCATGGCTTGAGATCTCAGTCACAGCTGCATAAGACGAGATCCTGGTGATATCAAGTAGATGAAATGACTGTCCAGTCCCATGATATTTTGCCATGATCTCCTTTATTTCATCAAAAAATGTGAAGAATCTCACACCATAACGGTATCAGGCGCCAATTTCTGGAACCTGTTACCAGTTTATGCATGGATCCGTAGTCATGTGGGTACTGATCTTGGACATGATAACTGAGATCCTTGCTATACCAAGATCTCGCCCTATATACCTTAACTAAAAGGAGTTCACTTTTTGCCCGCTGATTCTGACAGAACTATACTATGGAAAGTGTGCAGAACAGCGCCAGGTGACTGATCCTTTTGAGAAGTATCCAGCTGCACTAAGGAAATCCTTGAATGGATCTGATTGGAAATCAAGTTCTTTTGTGCATCTCTTAACAGAGACTTGCGAGATCTTGGCTGGGTCACCAAGATCTCTTGCTTCGATCTGAGCACTGTGATCTAGGATGATAGGATCCTTTTGCCTGGTCTCAGCTACTACTTGGATCCTTATGAATGGTTCTTCACTAATTCTTTATCTAATCATACTTAAAGGCTCACGATTTGAACTATTTTGTGTAGTTGGTTGTCAACGTAACATTAGTCTGCTTAGCAGAGACAGAAAAAGAACAAACTGAAAATTTGACAAGGTAATTATCCTCTGCCCAGTCATTTGACAAATTAACAGTCTGACTGGCTTTTAAGTGTATCTGAAGTATTTTATCTGGATTCTGGACATGATGTTAGATCAGTTCATCATCCCATACCTATATTTCAAATGTGGAACACATGAATCATGGCTAGGTTGCAGATTGATTTTTGTTATAAAGAATCACTGGCGATAAATATGTTGGGAGCAATTTGCCAATGATTTGTCTTTTAGCTATGCCTTTCTTACACCTTTAATCAGGAGCCGTTTACTACTTGCTAGTGTTTAGTCTTTTAGCAATTTGCTAATGATTAGAGTCTTTTAGCGATGCTTTTTCTTTATACCTTTAATTGTGAAGACAATTCCAACTCTCTTATATCCTTGATTCCTTTTTGACAGGAGACAATGAAGCAGACATATGATAGGTCACTTAAAGCTGCTAGTGATTATGGATTTTTGAAAGAGAACCCAGAGTAAGTATTCTACCGAGAGCGTGCAAGACTTTAGATGCTATTTATATTATACTAGTCTGTGCAAGCACCAGTCTATCTTCTGATCAATGCTTGATCACAAGGATTTATGATGAGAACCCAAATTAAGCATCGAGAACACGAGAGCTTAGATTCCATTTGCACTCTACTGGCCTGTGTATGCATGCAGTGATCTATCTTGTGATCATCCGTGCGCTTGATGCCTTGATCATATCTCATCTACATGTCAGAAGGTCCATGATTTCAATCTCTTGAATGATTTTCTTAACAGAGTTCTCTATAATGACCACCGTCTACAAAATATTAATCTGTTGATTTTCAATTGGTTCTGGGTGACCATAAACGGTATAAATAGAAAACAAGTTTCATGTGTACCAAGTCCTGACCATATCTGTACTTGCAGGCTTGTGTGGTTTTAGAACCTTTCTAGCAAATTACCTTATTTTTCCTCCAGCCAACTGCTGAATTGGAAATCATTTTCACTGATAATTGATGGCACACTTCCCCAATTTGCTTAGATGCCTTGGACTTGATTCTACTTGTCAGATTTAAAACTGAATATTCTGGCTTTTGCTGCAGAGCCTTGGTGCATGCTGGGAACATCTGTGCCTTTCTTTAGCTTATTATTCCTCGAGCCAACTATAGATTTAGCAATCATTTTCACTGATACTTGATGGCATTTCCCCAATTTGCTTAGATGCCTTGGACTTGATTCTACTAAAACTGAATTTTCTGGCTTTTGCTGCAGAGCCTTGGTGCATGGTGGGAACATCTGTGCGTTTCTTAATCTTGCCCAGGCTATGAGCGATCAGGGATGTGTTTGAGCTGAAGTTCCAATGTTTCATGAGCAGAAAAAATGTCAACGTTTACCTCTATTAGCTGACCAAACCAGCTTCTGACTGTTGCATACTGCATGTTCATCCATCATCTCGACAACACACAACCTTGGTGTAACTTAAAATTCACATATTTATGTGATAGAAGGCATTGTAAATTAATTTGAGAGATCTACTTGTGCCAATGTATCCAATATCTAATTATGATCACCACCATGAAAAGTAATGTATTTAATTCAGTGCCCAATGTTATAAGAAAAGAAAAGAAAACTAATAAAGGGGTACTATTTTTTGATAAACCCCACCCAGACCTATTGATCTCTGCTTTGAATGTAAAACTTTCCGATTTTTTTGATAAATTATCCAAATAATGCTTTCATATATCTTGCAGTTACTTGTGGAATACTGTCTTATTTCCTGAAACTATATTTTGTGGTGAAGCTGTATTCATTTAAATTTGTAAGTACTTTTAATGTAAATTTGGCCTGACTTTTGGACGAACTATCAAAATGGTGAATCTCACCATTAACACGAGGAAAAATGTTAAATAAGTTAGTTGATGGCAAAGAGTTACCAATAAAATTGAGTCTCAAGGCCAAGTATAATTGCTACAATTATGGCAGTGGATGGAGCTACATAATCTTGTTGGCATGACATCCCTCGTGGATGTACCAGAATTTTTCATCAATAGCATAATAGTACCCATCTTACCCTTTTCTCTCCTATCCTCTTCAATGGGACACTAATATTTCTTTGTTCAGCTACATTTTTGTATATTATATATTTTTCAGGTATGTAATAATGGGACACTCAATAGTGTAGAGATTAGCTTCAATTTTTGGGAAAAGCTATTTTGACAGCCTTCCGGCCTGCGCCCTCGTGGCCGCCAACTATTGGCCCCCTGCTAGCACGGGTCCATCCGGGCAGGGGGAGCCAATGGCTGATTGTCACGTGGGTCCGGGCTAGTGAGATCCCTCCCAATGGGCGGTCTAAATAGCAGTTCTGTTATTTTTTGCCTGGAGATCCCTATCAATTAACCAAGCATGACAATGTAGAAGGTGGGGAGGGTGATGTGCTCAAGAAATGGTGATAAAGCAAGCTGTGAAGTTGCTGAAGTAAAACAACATAATTGTTGGTAACTAGATCAAAGCTCTTGAATAATAGCAATCAAATTGCTGAATATAGTGCCAAGTTCTTGACCGCAGGAAAGAACTGTTTGAAGGTTGCTGCTGCTATTGCTGGGGTGATGATGACCACAATTGTTTAAAGCAAGATTTAATCCATGTTGTCGATCTGTTTCAGGAACCAGTATGTTCGAAAGAACTTCTGGCATCCTTGTCACCTCCACTCCTGGACTGGCACAGATGTGCTGATGAACTCTTGGACTATCTACAAAGTTCTATCTTCTCTCCTAGAGCCACTGAGTCAAGACCAGGGATCATTTTCTATTGAGTGCAAAGTGCGTCTAAAAAGTACAACTTTGCGTCCTCCGTTCGTGTCTAAGCTAGGCCTATCTCCAAAGATATTTCTTCCAAAAATTGGTGACAAAAACAAGTGTTAGTTGTGGGAATTTGAATATTGCCCACTAGAAAACTCCAACATACTGACCACTAGAGCTAAGGCCATCTCCAACAGTGACAAAAACAAGTGTTTATATAGGATGAAGAATTTCTATAAAACTCTCATAGAATTTAATATTTGACCCTATTTTAAAACTAAATAATTAAATTGACCATTTTATTTTCTGTCACGTAGAATAGAAATTTAGAATCATTTGAGTGTTTTTTGTTGGATTCATTTTTTGTGTAGAAACTCTGCCAAGTAGGATAAGAATTTATTTAAAGTACAATGCCAAGTATGATAGAAACTAAATTTTAGAAATCCCCATTGTACAATAAATGCTAGCTCAAATATTGAAATACACACATTTTCGATTTGCCTTATCATGAAATGGAGGGCCTGGATCACTAATGACCAATTATTACCTAAAAATGACCCACAAGGTACTCTCCATCCTGTAGGGACCAATTCACCCATGTCTTCTACAGGAAGCTCCTATGATGAACATAAGTAGCATCTAAAGATATATTTGGTGATTCAGAAACTGCAGTGGAATCTAAACCTGCAGCTTAATGAGTAAACAAGTATATAACCACGCAGTTGATACATATCCTTTCAATGACAGAGGAACTGATTCTAGACCTGCAGATCCATAGTATCAATAGCCAACACTGAAACATGGTCATGCAAATGTTGCAAAAGAAGAAAATTATGCCTATATTCTGCAACAATATTGAGTACCAAAGTTTTGACAGCAAATCCTGATATTCTCTGGTCCCAACTAATAAAGAAAAAGGAAAGGAAAAGGAAGCAAAAACAGAATAATTGATAGCAGCTGGCAGTGGTTCGTAACCAACAGCACTTAGATGTAATACCAAGTGCTATGAGTATGAGAGCCCCCACAGTTATAACTGTAACTAAATATGATTATTAATTCTGCTGCCTGGCAACCAAATCTATACCAACTACACTACCACAATAACATCACATTATGAAGATTGATCAGAACAAAAATTGACAGTCACGGTTCAACTGCCCAACATGAGACAAACCAAGCTATGTTGCACCGACACGACAAAATGGTGTCCGTATCCGTGTATTTGTATCCTATACCTGTATCCAACATAGCAGACAAGTAAAACTACAGAAGCATTGTCAAGAAAGGAAAGGAACACCATACTTTGATTACAGAAGTATATTAATTAACATTAATATGTACTCAAGCACCATCATACAACTAAGCACTTTTCCCTGCCCCTGAGGGAAGTAAAAAAAAAACAAAAAAACAAAAAAAAAGGAACAAAAGGAAGGAACTCCACTCACTCCTACTTTCTAACCTTTTTTTTTTTCCCTCTTTCATAAAACTGATGTATAGCTGGGCCAGGATGATGGCTTGTCCATCTTTGCAAGCCATGATTTCTACCACCACCCACATATTAACATCATATGGGGTTGGCTGACCTGCCACCCTACCCTACTGGAAAGTGATGGGAGGAGACAGTAGGAAGATGCCCACAGAAGAAAAAGATGCAAAAGAAAAACCCCATAAAAAAACTTTAGGGCTAGCTCTTGGAATGCAGAATCACCTCCTGGTCTGCTTCCACTGAACAAGCTAAAGGAACCAACCAACAAACAAATGGAACCACCAGGAGCCTCCTTTCTCCTGGCATGACCAAACTTTTCACATAACAACATATCCAACCTTTCATTCTCTATGCCCTGGATTTACTTAATTGTAGCGTTATCTCAAAATGATCTCCAGCATCCTTCTTTTGTCGCACCCGAACCAACTTCAAAAACCACCAACCAGTTCTGAGAAAGCTCCCATCTACCAACAAACAGAATTAGAGTGAGATACAACATTTCGTGGATATATATATATATATATATATATATATAGCTAAATGATACAAAAACTACATTCAAGATTACGCAAATGGAAATTAATACACGAAGCTAGGACAACCAGTGGATCCTCCTGTAATGGCCAATGACTACCAACCAACAAAAGATGTCATTGAGCAATTGTTGTACTTCTTAAAACATGTAGTGCTAGGAGGGTAGATCACCTTTCTACTTCGTGTTGATTAGGCCGATAGTGAAGCAAGTGCGTATCCTGCATTCCTCACACGGAGTTGCACGCTCCTTAGATCACGAAGGTGTTGCAATATCTCTTGGAGAAGATCCATCCCCTTGTCTCCTTTCCTCATGGAGCTGATACAGTGCTTGATAAACTCTCTATCCCCCTCAAGGGCCTGTAATCTCTCATAGATATTATCCACTTCCTCAGCAATTGCAAGCTTCTTGTGGTTATGTAATGTGGACTTGGAAAGAGAATCTGGAGAGCCATCCAATGCATCTTGGTTCATGCTCAACCCATCTTCACTCTCCACACTAACAGTGGCATCAAATAGGGGTAAAAGACTCTTCCCACCAGCAGGCGCGCTCCTTGGTTTGTCATGTAACTTCCCATTAGTATCCGAGTCGTTCACAAAACCATCAACATTGTCTCCACAAGATTCATAATCCCCATGACCATTTTCGTCTGGAAAATGATGGCCAAGTCCATTAATAATCTTAGAATTGTCATCGTCATCGTCATCCAGTGAGAGAAGTTTCTCCTCCAATGCCTTGAGCTGCTCAAGTATGGAGAACCTCTCTTCCTCAAAATCAGCTAAGGAATCGTCAAGCGTAAGCAGATGCTTGGCAGCTTCATGATCAGTTGCAAAGCTTAAAGCATCAGTGACTGGAGTATTTTGGTGGCTCTCATTTTGGTTGTAGTCACAGTCTTCTCCATCATGGGATTCGGAAGAAAGATCATTACTCTCGTCGCCAGTTGACAAAGCTGATGAGGTTTGGCTCCTGCCATTAGTCACAGCTGCTACACTTCTTCTCTCCTTAGCCTCGTAAGCAAGTACCTTTTTCCGGTACACCTCCAGCTCCTCCTCTAACTCTTGTTTCTCCCTTTCCCTCTTCATGACCAGGTCATTGAGAAGCTGCAATGCCTCCTGGTCATACTCTGATTGCTCTTCCATCATCCTCTGGTACTGGAAAGCCTCCATCTGCATCGCAGCTTTCTCCCCCTGCAGTCGAGTGATCATCGCCATGGTCTGGTTGGCAGCTATCGACGAAGCGCTCCTCTCCTCTTCCAACTCCGAGTACAATGCACTCAGAGTCTTGCGCTCGGATTTCAGTGCAGCCTTCAGATGATCAACAGTCAACAACTCGCTCCCATCAATCTCACTAGCAACACTTCCATCTAGAGACTCGGTGCCAAATTCCCTAAACCTCTTATGCATCAGATTGAAACTATCGACAGAAGTAGGTGTCTCCGGTGCTCTCTCTTCCTCGACCTCACTAATAAGTTGGGGGCATATCGAAAGGCTACGATGAGCAACTCCTGCAAGGGACTCATCCACAGGCTCAGCTTCAAACACCGTCAGTTCAGAAACACCTCTTTTCTCCGCTGTCTCCTCGTATTCATTCACAGGCTCAGCTTCAAACAATGTAAGTTCAGAAGCAGCTCCTTTCTCGGTCGTCTCCTCGTAGCTTTCCAAGCATTGAACAAATGCAAGTGGCGGTTGGCTTTCCGAGCATTGAACAAACACAGGGGGTGGTTGGTTCAAGTGAGGCAGATCGATCGGCTCGTCCTGATCACAGATCTCGCTACCTATAGATATTTCATAATTGGCTTCCACATCCATGACTTTGGCATTTTCTTCTTCAGAAGCAGCTGCATATATACATATACACACATAAATACACCATTTATCGCATAATTCATAACATATACAACGGCATACTAATGCGAAATTAAAGAACCGAAGCAAAGAGTAATCACCTTGAAA
Organism: Iris macrosiphon; assembly: GCA_036927795.1. Lineage (NCBI taxonomy): Eukaryota > Viridiplantae > Streptophyta > Magnoliopsida > Asparagales > Iridaceae > Iris > Iris macrosiphon. Next base: position 186,230,423 of record JAYESA010000012.1, read on the forward strand.
TTCACCAAATTCTTGTGTTTTTTGACTATCAACTCCATCTTCAACAACAACAAGGGGAGAGGTAACTTGAGATCCACCAAATTCCTGTGCTTCTTGGCTATAAACTCCGTCTTCAACAACAACAACAGGGGGAGGAGAAGTACCTTGAAATTCACCAAATTCTTGTGTTTCTTGGCTACCAACTCCATCTCCAAAAACAACAAAGGGAGAAGTATTGATTTCGACATCGTCTCCTCCTCCTTGTAAAATGTTTTCACTGTGATTATTTTCCTTCGACATAAGAGTTGAAGAACCAAGCAATTCTACTGCAAGAAGTGTTGATGAATCAACCAACTCCACTGGAACCAACCGCTCCTCCACCTCCAGATGCATCTGGGGATGGAGAAGCTCCATCGAGGCGTCCTCTACCACCACCAACCTCATGCTATCGCCATCGATTATTCCTTCGATAAGAAACTCTTCGTCGGATTCTTCGTCAAGAAGCCATCTTTCTTCAGACTTGTCATCAGCAACCAGCTTTTCTCCCTCAAGAAGCATTTTTTCTCCAGATCCCTCGTCAAGAATCAACATTTCTAGCGATTTATGAAGGGGTTTCAAATCAAAAAGCGATCTTTCAAGCAGCACAGAGCAGCAGGAGCAGCTACCCCCCTCCTCCTCTTCATCGCTCCTCGCGCAGTCCTCGCACATGCGTCTGGCACGTGCGACGTTCCGGTGGCGGCGGCAGAAGCCGAGCCCGGCGAGTTCGCGGGCGTGCGGGTCGCAGAGGATCTGTCGGTAGGAGGCGGCCCCACCGCCGAGAGCGTGGGAGCAGAGGAAGCAGGGGGGGTCGAGGCCGAAGAAGTCGGCGAAAGCCGCGATGGAGTAGGAGAAGAGGCCATCGAGGAGTAGCAGAGCGATGAGGGTCCACTCGAGGAGGCTGTATATGAGAACCACGACGATCCTTGGCGTGTTGTTTCTGTGGAGAAAGGTGGCGAATTTGTTGGAAGCACCCATTAGAAATTGAAGAAGAAGAAGAAGAAGAAGAAGAAATTGGCGTTTGTGTTATGTACAGAGAAATAGAGAGAGAGAGAGAGAGAGAGAGTTTAGAAGAGTAAAGAGGGGAGAGAAATAGTTGTTCTGACAAAAGAGAATTCTATTTTCCCAGAGCAGTCGGTCATACTTTACTTTGGGAAAGGAGGAGTAGAATAGAATTAAGAGAGAGAGAGAGAGAGAGAGTATTAAGTCAATTAATTAGTATTCACACAGTTTAAAAGGTTGGTTAGGTAAAAAAAAGAAAAAAAAAAGAAAAAAGAAGGTTGGATTCTAGTCATCAGTATAATATGATGCATGTCGGTTTATTCAGTTTTAATTGAATCAAAATATTTAAAAATTAAAATTTAAAAAATTAAAAATCGAAAATCGAAAATAAACTAAAATTAGTCAAAATCGAACTGAATATTCAATTCGATTTATTCGATTTGTTCGTTTGGCTATTCCTATTGTTAAATGGACCGGATCCAAGTTGAGATCGTAGTTAATTTTATTTTTATACACATTTTGTATTTCAAACTTGTTAAAATTGGACTAGTTGTTAAATTATTAAAGTTTGTTTCGAAATTGATACATAAAATTATTGTCTTAAAAATATAGACATTTTTAATCATAAAATAAGTATAGAATCGGGGATTTTTATATTATTGCATAAGTTTTATTTGATTTTTGTTTTGTTTTGGATTGAAACTAAAACCGAAATCAAAAATCGAAATCGAAACCGAAATTTTTGATTTTTTTTAGTATCTGAACCGAACCGATTTTTTTGTTCGATTTGATTTCGGTCAAAAACCAAATAATGCTCATCCCTGTAATGTATAATACATAGCCAAAAGGTAGATTGCGAGTTGGTTGTTTTGGTTGACATGGATTTTTTTACATTAGTAACAATGTTTGTTAAAATCTTGGCACAAAATATTAAGAATTGATGGCAGGTTGATAGTATATCATACAAATTATATATCACATTTAATAGTAACTCTGTTATAATAACAAAAAGATTTGAAAATAAATGAAAGTGTTGGTGAACATGCATCAAACAAAAGCACCTAAGATGGATCAAAGGAAAAATCATTGAGTCGACAATACCCACACGTAGCTTACTAATATGGAATTCAAATATTCACGATCAAAAGAGAGATGATAACAAACCGAACTCAATTGGTTCTTATTGTCAGCGAGAAGAGGTCTAACCACGCTAATTAGACGGACGATTTCGAAATCAAACTGCAAAAGAGATGTGAAACAGTGGACCCAAATAACATATAACACAGCGTGTACAAAATTTCGTACGTATCGTCGGACATCGAAAAAGAAAAGAAAAATAAGAGAGATGAAAACAACAATCACAGATGAAACCATTATAAGAGATAATTAGTTTAAGGATTAGAATACTAGTTATGTTACATTAGTAAACAATATGATCATAAGCACTATTTGACAATGACCATCACGTATGAAAACTTAGATATATAGGTCAAAATTTTAGTGATCGAGTCCTAGTACGAAAAAGAGGTTCCATCCTACCAACCACATTTGCTGTATGTTTTTGACTTAATTAGTTTTGAGTTATTTACACTAATCTTCTATATTTTTGATTTATTAAACAAATTTTTTTATTTTAAAAATAATTACACGAAACACTCTATTTTATGTTATAAGAATGGTCAGTATAATAATTATTTACATAAAACATAAAATATAGAAAAGATCCGTCTAATAAACATAAAAACATAGGAAAAAAAACTAGTATAATTATTTTCAAAATAAGATGTACGTTTAATAAAACTAAAAATATAGAAAAAAAATAGTGTAAATAATGTATTAATTTTTTTCGCCGTGTTCTTGGTGTTTGGTATTTGTCTAGTGTTAATAATATCACATCAAATTTTGGGAATGGAGCAATCCTAATAAATGAAAAATAATTGTGATATCCTGACTGATTCTTAAGAATAATTGTATAATTATTATTTTGTTAGTACTAAGCTAGATGATGATGATTATTATTATATTAGGAGGAGGGGTCAATTAAGAAAATATGATGAAAAAGAGGGAAAAGGAACAGAGTGGCCTAATAATGAAACATCGCAAAAGCGTGCTCTTTTGCAGACATGGGTGCATGTTCTTAGGCAGTGCCTTCCCATTCCATGATGTTGGACACTTTTGTAGGAAAATGCCTCATTAATTACTAATTTGCAAGTTTTAGCTTCCCTAAAAGATGTGCAATTTTTGTTTGCGGATCTTTGAGTCATTGAAGATTTCATTAACGTTTTAGTCATGAAGATTTCATTGTTAGTTCTGATTATGATATGTGGGTGTCACTGAGAGAGAAAGGGACATGGGATTTTTCTAGAGCCGAGGAACACTAACATTTGAGTGAAGTATTTCTCTCTCGAAATGTTACTGTTGTGCATTATTTGCAAATTTATAACAAAAGTACATGTATTGCAAAAGAAATTATAATTGTTAAGGAGACTTTTACAATATTCACATATCTTCAAGATGGATTACCAAATATAATCTCAATTTTTAAAATAAAATTTACAACTTCTCTAATAAATTGATTTATAAGAATAATTTTGATAACCTACATTAAATATATTTTTCATATTGTAAAAAAAATCATTTGGTTTTCCACTACCTCGTGTTTTAATTACGACTAGAGCATTGTGTCCTTCTAATTATCTGGAAGATGCTCTTCTTCTTCTTCTTCTTCTTCTTGGTAGGCCCATTCTAGAGTGGCGTAGAATTAATTAGGAAAAAAAAAAGGTACATGAGTCTGATTTGTTTACTAGTGCTTAAAGACAAAAGCTAAACTGGAACAATCTTCTTCTTCTTCTGCTAATCTTAATTAATGGTTAGCTTATTTTTCTTGTCAAATAATAATAATAATAATAATAATAATAATATGAAGGCGAAATCTTTGAAAGCTCCAGGCTTTTGTATCATTTGAGAGACGTCTCAGTTACCACCCCCTACTAGACTCAGAATGTGCCAGTTATCATGTCTTTTCAGACGTTCGTGTGGATCCTCGTTCACACATACAACTTCATCATCGCCATGGGCGCCCGGAAGCAGGCTTTTGTCGTCCACAGGCGGATCTTGTCGACACCGGTACCCATCAGCCTCTTGCACGTGGCGAGAACTTCCTACGGGACCGGCCATCTCGGCCGCTCGCGCTTACCGCTCTCGTACGAGACGTGTGGTGTCCTCGGATCCGTCATCTTATTTATCCCTTTTTGCTCAGAGTGTGCCAGTCATCAGTCATTCGACATTTGTGCGTATCTCATTCGACATTTGTGCGTATCTGGCTCGGCCGAGTCGAGGACCTCAGTTCAGCTGATCACACAGACATCTGACGTCTCAATTCGGTTACGCTTTCGGCGACTTCCTATATTTCCAGAAGTTGACTATACTCTCCCTTGAACACTCCCCTCCCCTCAATCCTGACAACAAAATTAATGTTATGGTTGCTACCCGACTCGGGTCGAATTCGAAAAAAAAAATTCGGATCTCAGTTCGGGTCAAGTTCGGGTAAAACCAGTCTGGTAGAATCACAGACTAAGTTCAGGTCCTCGTTGGGGCCCACCGGTCAGAAATCGTTGAAGCCGATTGAATAAAGAATTTCACTAAATAATAATAAATGACAATAAATAAATGAAATCATAACTTTCATGAACCTAAATCCAGTTGAAGTCCAATCTGAAAAAGGTTTGCTTTAAGAGGGAATTTGGTAGGTAGAAAATCAAAAGTCAAATTTGTAGGGAGAAAAAAATTGGTGGGCGTAAATTTCACGAGTCAAGACTTTGAAAATTAATATGAAATCGATAAAAAAAAAAAAACACGCTTACAACCCCCTCCTTAATAGTCTTGTTTCATTTTTCTTCTTGAGAGAGCTCATGTTGGCAACTGGACACTGTGTTCACCTGCAACTTCCAGAAATATGCGCACACAAATACTTCGACAACCAACGAGCCCAGTTTTCTTTCCAAAAGAAGTTGGACCACAGTAAAGTTACGGCTGACAAATTCAAATATTGTTTTAATTTTATTTTTTGTTAATACATAACAAACTTATCAAACCCATAATTTAACCATGATAACCACCAGCAGTAATAATAATAATAATAATAATAACGATTCCATACATAAATGCAATATATCAATGCCATGAAAATTCTCACTAATCATTATATATGGCATTAAACCGAACGCTGAATTCATAATGAACTGTTTGCATAGTACAATACAGTATAACATTTGTAAACCTATAATCCAGGAGGTAAATTTTCAAGAATTTATTTGTAAATATTGAGATTAAAGAACCATGGTCCAGGAAAATCTCTCTTTTAAATTAACTGTTGATACATCCTGGCTACTAAGCATTAACAAACAGGTAATCTCCAAAATTTGAAGAGGGCACAAGCAGAATCCTCACTATAGGAGACTCCCACTGTTCACTTAAGCACAAACGGACTCTCCGGCATTTAGCTATTAAGCATACCTGTTAATCTTGAGCATTATAATAGTTGTGGAGAGCACAATCCAATTATAGCACCCAGGCTTCATTTTGAACAGATTTAATACATCACGATTCTGTCACTTTTGGGATACCTCTGATTTCTCAGCCAAATAATGCTCAAGCATGTCTTCTTCGTCATCTGAAATCTCATCAAACATGAAATAACTTAGCTCAACTTTCGAAAAAGATAGGGACACGTCATAACAGATAATAATAGTTAAGAATTGAAGCATCACCTTCAAAGTCGTCGTCATCAAAGTCGACATCCTCCTCTTCCTCCTCAGACCCATCAGTGCCAGCCGCTGCACCTTTCTGAGAGGGGAAAAAGGTCCATTGGGATGTTATAACCAACTCTGGCCTTGAACAATATTGAGAATGAAGATAAAAAGGTTACCACTGCTGCTCTTCCACTCTCAAACCACTGCCGTCCTGAAAGTTTCTTCTCTTTGGGTGCCATAAGTGCGGATTCTGGCATTAGCCTGCAGGTGTGAATTAATTCTTTAGTGCTTTACGATCAAGCTACAATTCTAACTTTTCTTGATTACTAAGATGGTTGCGCATACTCAAACACCAGAAATTAGGCAGCGGAAAGGAAAGGTACATCTCCCATTGGCATAATTACTATATTAGTAAAGAGACCATCACAGACCCTGTTACTAAGAAAACAGTCAAAAGCTTACTTGGCCCGCTCTAGTGCTAATTCTGCTTCAAATCGTTCTCTCCAAGCAAGAAATGTTTCAACAGTAACCGGTTCACCATGCGGAATTATAATCTGGAAGTTTGTTATAGAAAATAAACATCAGACACCAATGGTATCATCAAAAAAATAAAATAAAATAAATCTAACAGCATCACTAGTTCTCCAAGAGAAGAAGTAAATAGAGCAATTAACAGATTATACAGTTTGGTCTAGGTTACAACATAGCATTTGGCCAAAAGAAGACAATAGCATGTCTACTAAACTGGAAACGCTCCAAGCCTCCAACAAGGAAAAACAGCATGTGTTAACCTTTGATTTTAGTACACTTTGGGTGTGATTCATTATGGAGTCCAAGATAGTAACATTTGATGCTCAGATACAAGAGAACATGTGTAGCTTGCATTTTAAAGCAATATCCTGTCCTCATACTAAGGAAGATGAGCAAAAAATGTAATAAATTCCTAACCAAGACAGATAAAGGTCATCAACCGAAAGGAAGTAGACAATCCAGCCCTTAATACAAAGATGTCATTGGCAATTATCTGTCTAATGTCTTACTTCTACGGGTCCTTCTTGCCCTATGCGCTCAACAGATGAACTCTTTTTTTTTGGGCAAATAGTTGGGCAACAATGAGCAGAATTGTGATTGCATATAAGGGCATTATTTTGAAGAAGACAGACAAATCATCCACTGAACTGCACACTGGACAAGGCTGCATATTCATACCTAAAATTCCCGAATCTGCCCAGCAAAGCAGTAGCCAAGATACAACACTAGCCTCCACCTCACAAAAGCTTCATCATCTTGTACACAATCTTTTATATATTATTATGTAATGTGAATGTGATGTCTCCATGTTTGGGTTGTGTCAGGTCTGTACGATAAAGTTGTTTTTGGATATATATAACCCTCTTAATAATAGCACTCACACAACAGCTAACTGTGAAACGGACAGTTCTACAGACATCCTACCAAATACTTCTCCTTCACGTATAAACCACTATAAGTTGTAATTTTACATGGTTTGCACGCCTTCTAAATGTATATTTTTTCATATGCATCCCCACAAAGTACAAGTTTATACGTGTACTCTTATTATATATAATATCAGGAGCTTTACACCAACTTTCAGTGTTGATGTGCATTACATGTGCGGACGGCCTAAAATCAAGTTGCTGCAAAACATACATGAAGTCAGCTGGTGACTGCTTCCCCGGGATGTACTGCACAGAAAGAAACCATGTCCATGAGGTCAAAGAACACGTTAATGATCAACCACATATCTTTCCTTTCAATTTGAAGAATACCGTCTCCCCTTCCCTTCTCTCAATATGCCAGGATCTCTGATTCCCAAATGTAGGCATGACAAATTCTACCGCCTATAGCTTCGGATGTTTACATCCTGCAACTCTATCGAAGCTAGCAAACACAAGAATATTTACAAAAGGGCAAGCAATATTGTTGCTTCTTCTTTCTTATTCCTTTTCAACATAGCTGGCATGTTTGCAATTCTTAAAAGGATAAATGATATTCAGGCCTCTTTGCAGTTCTTTCTTGCTTAGTCCATTTTATTTCCCACTCTGCAAGCCAAGACATTTTCTACAAGACTGATACTTTTACGAATTTACCCTATAAAGCCACCTCCCTGCAATCTACGAAATCCAGTTGATGAGATGAATCTTTATCTTCCCACATCCAACACCTCCCCAGATATCAGGACACTTTCAACAAATTCAAAATGGTACACAAACCATGAAAACTGAAAACCACAATACATTATTCAACTATCTTATATATCAGTGAAGTTTGGAGATGGAGAAGAGAAGAAAAAAAAGTAGGAGAAGAGAGAATTGCAAGGACCTTAAACCCTATGTTGCATCTCATGTCTATTTATATTGATATACAATACACTCACAATTACTATTATACCCTCATATGATAAATAACAAAATAAAATAACTCTAACACCCTCCCTCAAGCAGGAGCATATAGATCAGACATGCCCAGCTTGCTACATAAATCAGAAAATGGACCACGAGCAAGTGGTTTGGTGAGGATATCACCTAATTGACCCTCTGACCGAACATAAGGAGTGACAATCTGTTTCTTCAGCAAAATATCACGAACAAAATGACAATCCACCTCGATATGCTTCGTGCGCTCATGAAACACCGGATTACTTGCGATAAACATTGCCGACTGATTATCACAATACATCTCCATCGGAATAGAAATCATAATCCCCATTTCATGAAGAAGTGACTGCACCCACAGCATCTCAGAAGCTGTATGAGCCATCGCACGGTACTCGGCCTCTGCACTAGAACGAGCCACAATATTCTGCTTCTTACTACGCCACGTGACAAGATTGCCACCAACAAACGTACAATAGCCAGAAGTAGACCTCCTATCAGTGCGACTTCCTGCCCAATCAGCATCACTGAACCTAGTCACCATAAGAAACTGGAAATGTTTGTACAACAAACCCTTTCCAGGTGCACACTTCAAGTATCGAAGAATGCGAGAGATAGCCTCACAATGTGGTTGCCGAGAGACATGCATAAACTGACTAACTATTCCAACTGCATATGTGATGTCTGGTCGAGTAACAGTAAGATATATAAGTTTGCCAACCAAACGTCTATAATATCCAACATCCTCAAATAACTCTCCCCTGTCAGCATCAAGCTTGTCATGATAATCCATAGGAGTCTCAACTGGCCGACACTCCAACATCCCAGTCTCAAAGAGCAAATCTAGAACATACTTGCTTTGTGACAGATACACACCCTTCTGAGATCGAGCAAACTCGATTCCAAGAAAATATCGAAGAAGACCCAAATCCTTAGTATGAAACTGACGACTAAGGTCGGCCTTCAAGTCCACAATCCCAGCATGATCATTCCCAGATATAATAATATCATCAACATAAACAATCAACACGATAATACCTGTTGAGGAAGAATGGCAAAATACTGAATGATCTGATGTGGTGCGCCGAAAGCCATACTGAATGAGAACTGAACTGAACTTGTCAAACCAAGCACGAGGTGATTGTTTTAGTCCATATAATGCTTTCTTCAATCGACATACGAGTTTTTCATTTCCTGCTACAACATATCCCGGTGGTTGATCCATATAAACCTCCTCTTGTAAGTCACCATGCAAGAAAGCATTCTTTATGTCCAGCTAATATATAGGCCATTGGTGATTAACCGCCACAGAAATAAGAATCCGAACTGAATTCAGTCGAGCCACTGGAGAGAGTCTAAATATAATCCACACCATATGTCTGAGTATATTCTTTGGCAACCAATCGTGCCTTGACGCGCTCAACAGAAACATCGGGATGATATTTAACAGTGTACACTGTAATACCCCGTTCCGCTCAAACGGACTGCCGTCTCAAACGGCAATCGTGCAACTGTCCCGACCCGCTTTGCCTCGATCAAGAAGCAAAGGATATCCAGACTTGTCCCTACAGGAATCCGGCTTAGGCTTTCAGAGGCTCGCTCAGACGTATCGCTCTACCGAGGCGAATCATCGCTAAGGTGGGTGGCTACGGTGAACTTGTCTTTGCTTAGCCAGCACACATAAAATCTGGAATCATATATGCTAGTCGCTAGGTGATTCACCCCTGCATGCTAATAAATCCAACGCACCTAGTTAAGGGAATAATTCCAACCTGTATTGCTATGCTAGAACATGGAAAATGAAATACCGCTTATATTCAGACCCTCGCATGCTAAGTCCCTTAACGGTTTCATCTCTCGGCTTACCTTCGGGTCCGAACAACGTGCCTGCTTATGTTCCTTAGAAATGCATGCTTGTCTGCTTAATGTTTGCCTTGTTTTCATCCAAACCCCGGGAGACTACTAAGTAGTCGTCCCGTGCGTGATTGAACCTGCAAGTATCTAAGACCGTTGGGTCATCAGGCAGCCCCGAACCAGGGGAATGCATCAAGACAAGTCAATCACTGTACAGAATCAAGATTCAAGTATCTCGTGTTCTCGTGTTCAAAGTGCATTTGGGTCCTCAATTCCAGTGCACTCTTGTTCCCGTGTATCTCGTGATAATTGACTGACCCAACCACTGCATGTCGCGGACAACCTGTGCACAAGGTATTGAACGTTCAAGTTCCTGCGGACGGCTACACCGGGGCACCGGAGCCGATCCGATCCGGACGGAACTTTCTGATAGTCTAACGTGAGTGGGCGGTATGGAGTGAACGCCCCTATGGCCTAGCGTCTCGCTCCATACCGTCCCGGGCGAGGTGACGTGTAGCGACACAAGAACTCTCGCACCCAACCGCCCAAAGACTATAAACGGTCCTTTATGGCTTCGCCAGCGACAACTGTTCATATAGATAAGTCATCCTCGCTTAGCGGCTATCCGCGTGCGAGTCATTGCATCGTGTCAAGAAACAACTAAACACCTGAACGATCAAGACATAACGACTCTCTTGTTGCATATGCTATTGGTTTGGTTTTCATCAAGTATGCCTCCTGAATGTTTTATACTTGCCCGTGCGTGCTTAAATCAATAATGTTTGCCTTGGACAGGGAAGGACAAATGGTAAGTCTCGCCGTGTTTCCTCTCATATCGCACGGCGCACTGCCGACACGAGTTAGGCTATTCAATATTTGCATGAAACTGATCCTAAGGCAACTAGAAAGCCAACTTAATAGTTGTGCACGGAACCTGTATTACGTGTTTGGATTTGTCGAGCGGGCGAGTAGCTTCCCCACCAGTGCATTCAATGTACTGATAATCCACCAGTTTGATATACATGGTGCGGGAGAACCTCGTGCGGTGCGGACGCCTCCTTCGTGCGTGCTAAGGCCAGGAGTTCCCTCTGAAGCCTTGCAACGGTGCGTCCGGGACTGAAGCACATATACAAGACATAAGTTGTGAACATCGCCTGACCATCGCCTGTACATTCATTCCACAGTTGTAGCCACTTGGCACGCTTTTACTGTTTCAGAGAGAGAGAGGCTTGAGCGACTTGTAATCTCGGCTATACGCCGCCTGTAATACATGTTTCATATCAATAAAGAGATTACTTTACTTGTTTCAATGCTTCCGCTATATTTGCCGACTAAGTGAACCTGTTACCGATCGCCTATGCGTTCATGACTCCGCTGCACTCGGACAATCTGTGCGACTCTGTGGCTTAGAACTCTAACCGCCAGCCAATGAACCATGGCCTTGCACGGGCGTGGCTCACGCTCGTGCGGCATCACGCCCGGATGGGTTAAGCGATCGTTCCGCGGGAGCGCTGGCGAGGGTGATTCCCGCCTAGCGGGAACGGCCGATTGCCTGCGGGAGATCGGGGCGTGACATACACCCATCTACAACCCACTGTCTGCTTTCCAACAAGAAGTGATGTAAGCTCCCAAATCTGATTTTGATGTAAAGCATACATCTCCTCATCCATTGCATTTTTTCAACCAGAAGATGACATACCCAGCTTGTAAGTTTTGGAAAAGAAAATAGAAGACAATGAAACAGCAAATGCATGAAAAGATAATGAAGCACGGTGTAATGAAACATAGTTAGAAATGTGATGCTTGTTCTTTGTGGTACAAATGCGTTTTCTTTTTATAAGAGCAATAGGAAGATCATCTTGATCTGTGGTGATGGGAGCAGAAACCTTATCCACGAAAGATAATTGGTTGAGGGCTGAATTCTGCAGAACCACTAGCCTGTCCTTGAATCTCTGATAAACCTGTAAATAAAAAATGGAGACAAAAATTGATTCAGGAATGACCAAAAGTGGTATGGAAGATATCAAATCTGTTGTAAAAGGAATACAACGGTCTCCTGAAGGAAAGAAAGGGGTAGACTCAAAGAATGTAACATCCGCACTGAGATACTATTTGTGTAACTGTGGACTGAAACAACGATAACATTTTTTAGTACGGGGATAACCAAGAAAGACACTTCAGAGATCTAGGAGCCAACTTATCTCGATTAGGTTCCAAGTTATGAATAAAAGCGACACACCCAAACACTCGAGAAGATAAGAAAAAAGGTGCGGCATCTGTATGTAATATGGTAAATGAAACTTTGTTATTTAATACAGATGATAGCATACGATTAATTAGATAACATACAGTAAGAACGACATCTGCCCAATACTGTTTAGGTACATGTATATTGAACATGAGAGTTCGAGCCACATCTAAAATGTGTCGATGTTTGCGTTCGGTTATAACTTTTTGTTGAGAGGTGTGGACATAACTGGTTTGATGAATCATACCACGATCAACACAGAAATTGTTCACAGAATATTGAGTATACTCCAAAGCATTATCAGAACGCAGAATTTGGATACGTTTATCAAACTGAACATAGACTTCATTATAAAAGACAGATAACACATTTGGAAACTCAGATCTTTCTTTCATTAAATAACACCAAGTCATTCTGGAATAATCATCAATAAAAATAACAAAATACTGAAATCCTTTCGGACTTTTGACTCTAGACGGACCCCAAATATCAGAATGAACAAGATCAAAAGACTCTAATTGACGACTCTCATTACGACGAGGGAAGGAACTACGGTGATGCTTGCCTAACTGACAAACCTCACATTCAAGACTAGAAACATGACTCAAACTAGGAACAACTTGACGCAACTTGGCCAAAGACGGATATCCCAAACGATAATGCCACTGCAACAGAGAAGTAGAAACAGAAGTGAAGGCCTTTCCAGGTAGATCCAAGTAGTACAGTCTATCTTTTTCATGTCCCGAACCAATCATCTTCTTCGTCCTGAGGTCCTGAAAAATACACGAATTGGGAGAAAATGTCACAGAACATTGAAGAGATTTTGTTAACTGGCTCACAAAAAACAAATTAAATAAAAAATTAGGCACATATAATGAATCAAATAATGATAGTTATTGAGTAGGGTGAATGACACATTTCCCAAGCACATGACGAGTAGACCCATCAGCCAAGATAATATTATGTTTCATGGAACTACGATTATGAAAGAGAGATGTTATACCAGACATGTGAGAGCTTGCTCCTGAGTCGATGACTCAAGAGGTGGATGGTGACTGGGTTGCCACAAAAGCAGGATTACCTATATGTGCCATGGTTGCAGTAGGTTGGGAGGTGGTACTAGCAAACGCGTTCAACTTTTGGAGGATCTGTTCAAATGGAGATGAGGTATCGGACGTTGAAGTCTGATTGTAATCCGAAGTATCATCTCTGGGAGCAGAAGTGGGGACCTGGGACTGCAAATTTTTATCATGCACTTGATGTGCATATTCTGGTTTGCCCCACTTGTCCCAACAAGTCTTCCACATGACCGAGCATTCCACAATAGTTATACTTCCGTGGTTGACCACGGCCACCACCACCGCGACCACCACCACGACCATTGTCTCTACCACCATAGCCTCCTCCTCGACCAAAACTACGACCACCATCTCTACCGTCACGTCCACCACCACGACCAACATCACTAGAAACTAGGACAGAAGAGTCAATACTCGGCACCACTGAACTCTGTTCCAGAAAGGAACGATTGAGACGCGAGAAAGTATCTGCCACCGCAGGTAACTGCTCTCCAGCAAGGATTTGAACTTTATAAGGCCCAAGCGCAGGATCCAAGCCGGCTAGGATAAGTGAAACATGAAACTCTTCCGTCTCCGAGCTTCCTTCAAATCAGTAGTAACATGATGATATTGAAGCAGTTCCTCCCACAAAGCCTTCTTTGAAGCCAGATATTCATTCACAGGCTTCCCATTTTGCTTTGTATTAAACAATAACTCGTACAACTCATAGATACGGGCAACGTTTCGCTTCTGCGAATATGATTCTTCCAGAGATACCCAAATCTGTTTGCTTGATTCACACCACTGAACATTAGCAGCGATATGTGGTTCCATACTATGCTACAACCACAACATAACGTATGCATCTGCACTCATCCAATCTTCATACTCAGCGGAAGTTTCAGGCGGGGGTTCTTCCGTCAAAAACTTCAACTTCTTCTTCGCCCTTAACACAACTTTGATAGATTTGGACCAGGCAAGGTAGTTTGCACCATTGAGTTTCACCGCTATAATTGACTTTCCCAATTCATCATTATGAATAACAGTAAAAGGAGAACCACCTCCGCTACTACCACCACTATTAACCTCGCTAGAAGATTCAGTCCCCACCATACTTGCAGATGCAACAGAAAGACGAAGTCTTTGAAACCCTAGATCTCACAACGAACCTCAACCAACGACGAATAACCAACGGAGATCTGTAGAAACCCTAGCTCATAAACGAACCACGAACGACCACGAACAATGAACGACGAACAGCGAATCATGAAAAGTAGACGAAAAACAGTCGAAATTTTTTTTCGGAGCTGCCGCCCCGAACCCCTGTCGAACTCACGGCCGAGTTCGATCGGCCCTGTCGTGGATGGGATATACAGAACTTTCAAATATATGCTCTGATACCAAGTGAAGTTTGGAGATGGAGAAGAGAAGGAAAAAAAATTAGAGAAAAAAGAATTGCAAGGGCTTTAAACCCTATGTTGCATCTCATGTCTATTTATATTGATATGCAATACACCCACAATTACTATTATACCTTCATATGATAAATAACAAAATAAAATAACTCTAACAATATCAAAGTGAGAAATCATCCATCCACTTGTCAAACAGTAGAAGAACATAACTGCCAGCATCCTCATCTACAACATCCTATGTTTCATTTCTATAAGAATGAGGGAACTTGTCAAAGTCCCTTAGCATATTTACATAATAGTTGATACAAATGAGTAGGTTGGTTAACAACAATAACAAACCAATTTATCCCCATTTCTAGTCGAGGTTACATTTGTCACTCAACTTAGCCATGAGCAACCTCTCCGGCAAATTTGACTTACAGAAATCTTTTATCTTATGATTGAGTTACTAGGAAATAATATGGTGGACTTTGAATAAGAAACAAGTCTCTAGTAGTTATATTGAGATTTTTACGAATATGTATGATATACTTACGACGACCGTGCGAACTACTGGAGGAGATAGTAAGTTGTTCCTATTACCATTGGTTTACATCAAGGATCATTCCCTTACCTTTTTGCGATAATTGTGGATGAAATTACTAGGTGTTCTATTACTATTGGTTTACATTAAGGATCAACGTTGAGTCCTTACCTTCTTGCAACCGTTATGAATGAAATTATTAGGCATATCGAAGCCATATCCAGGAAGAGATTACATGGTGTATGATGTTTGTTGATGATATTGTGATGGTTGATGAGAGTACAGAATGGTTAGTAAAATAGAAGTGTGGAGATATACTTTAGAATCTAAGAGATTTAGGAATAGTAGAACAAAGACACTATATAAAATGTAATTTTAATCCGAAGTCGATGAGAAATGAGATGGAGTTTGTATAGATGGACAAGAGATAACCTAATAAAGATAGTTATCGACATTTATGATCAATCATTCGTCAAGATAGAGAAATTGAGAAGGATGTCATGCAAAGAATTAAAACATGATGGTTGAAATGTTGGAGTGCTTCTAGAGTGTGGTGTGATTGCAGTTGAAATAAAATTTCTACAAAACTGCTATAAGACCAGCCATGTTTTATAGATCAGAGTGTTGGACAATTAGGAAACAACATATCTAGAAAGTTAATATAGCTAAAATGAGAATGCTAAGATGGATGAGTAACAATACATTATAAGAAAAAGAAGTGAGTATCAGTAGAAAGTTAGAGGTGGCGCATGTTGAATATATGACTCAAGTTCAAGGGCGCATCAAAGTAGACATAAACACGAGGGGCTCAAATTGAGCCATTTCAGTTTTCAGGCTCAAGACCAATATTCCCTGGAATACCGGATTTTCCGGGGCACATACACTACATGGACCGGTATTCCTCCAGACGTAGGCCGAATTTTATTGAACCACGATATATTTGGTGTTTTGTTCTTGTATGGTATTATTTCAGTATTTGTGACTTCTTATTCGTCGTCATAAGATGAACCTCATATTCTGCAGTATTACGAATTAGTAGAATTTCGTTTTCAACGATATGGGTCAATGGTATGCGACGACAATGATTCATTCCCTATTTTCTTATATCGTGATTCATGAGAAGATTGGTTCGTACGGATCCGTAGGGCATGTTTCAATTAAGGTTTTCATGATGACTTCTAACGAGTTTAGAATATTAGTTTTGTTACTCATTCATCAAGATAGAGAAATTGAAAATGATGTCATGTATAAAATTAAAACAATATGGTTGAAATGGAGTACTTCTGGAATATTGTTAGATCACAAGATATTTCTGAAGTTGAAAGAAAAATTCTACAAAAATATTATAAGACCGGCCATACTTTATGGATCAGAGTGTTGAACAATTAAGAAATAATGTCCAAAAAGTTAGTGTAACTGAAATGAGAATACTAAGATGGACGAGTGGCAATAGATATGATAAGAAATGAGTGTATCCATGGGAAGTTAGAGATGTCACATGTTGAGTATATGGCTCGAATTCAAGGGCACGTCGAAGTGGCATAAAAAAGAGGGCCCAAACTGAGCCATTTCAATTTTTAGGCTCGGGACCGATATTCCGCCGGATACCAGATTTTTCCAAGCACATACCAATTGCCCTATTTCAGATCAGTATTGATGTATTTCGACGTTCAGATTTGCTATAAACTTTATGTAATTTTAGGAGACCTATATTAGGTTATTCCTAACTAATTTTGGGTGTGCTTGAGGTGTGAAGAACTTGGAAGCCCTAAGGGAATCTAGAGAGAGAACATGAGAGACTTATTAGAGAGATCGTAAGGGAGAATTTCGTAATACGATATTTGTTTACATAAACTTGTAATGTTTCTCTCGTTGTCCGCCTCGTAGACGTAGGCCGATCTTGGTTGAACCATGCTATATTGTGTGCTTTATTCTTGTGTGTTATTATTTCAGAATGTGTGCCATAAGGTCTACAACAAGATTTTCTCGCATGTGGTCAAGCATATGTCTATTCGATTGTTGTTGGCGTTGGTAGCATCTCAAAATTTGGAGCAAATGGATGTGAAGACAACATTTATGCATGAAAAATTGGAAAAGATCTTCATGAGGCAGCCTGAAGGTTTTATGGAGCCCGACAAGGAAGATCATGTATGTGAACTCAAGCGATATCTTTATGGTTGAAGTAGTCTGCGAAGTAGTGGTACAACGCTTCGACAAGTTTATGTTGAAGACTAATTTCTCTCGTTATGAGTATAACTATTGTGTGATCTTGACGCGGCTCAAGAATGATTCATCAATATATCTCATCTTATATGTCGTCGACATATTGATTGCTTCCAAGACTATGGAAGAAATAATGACGGTCAAAACTTCATCAAGGGTAGAGTTTGATATGAAGGATTTAGGTGGAGCATGAAAAAATCTCGAAATAGATACAAGTCAAGACAAGAAGGCTGAAAAGCTAGGGTTATCCTAAAAGTTATCCCAAAAGAAGTATATTGACAAGGTGCCGAAGAGATTTAACATGAGGATTCAAGACATGTGAGTACTCCTATCGCCGGTCATTTCAAGTTATCCTCCAAGGAACATAATCAGCGAAGGAGAAGGAAAAAAATGTCTCGAGTTTTGTATGCGAGTGCAGTGAGATCATTGATGTATGTTATGGTATGCACTCGTCCTGATTTGTCGTATGAGGAATTTGGTAAGCATGTACATGCCAAATCCAGGAAGCCTTCAATGGAAAGCGGTAAAGCGGATATTTCAATATCAAAAAGGCAGTAAAGATCTTGGTTTGTTGTTTCACATGTTAGAATACGGATCGAGCCAGTTGGAGGGTTATATGGATGTGGAAAATGCTGGTAATTTTTCAGTCAGTTGGAAGTGTCGATCCTTCATAATACCCGTACAGGATACATAGCAATAATAGGCATCGAAGGAGGCTCTGCGCTTAAAAGGTTTTAGTTGGCGAGTTTGGATTTGAGAAGGTGCATGTTTCCCTATTTTGTGACAGTTAGATCATGATTCATCTTGCGAAGAACAAGGAATACCATAGTCGGTAGAAACTGAAACATATCAACATAAGTGTATCACAAGATATGGGAGTGAGTGCAATAAGAAGATACAATCCTATAAAGATTGATACTAAGGTGAATCACGCAGACATGCTTTCGAAGTTGGTTCCTAAGAAAAAGTTCAAGTCCGCCTTAACTTCTATTCAGGTACTTATGTGTGAGGAATAATCGCGGCCTCTGTAGGAGGGTCGTGACAGTTTCTCAGTTCGGAACAAAAAATCGTGTTGGACTTAAGTTTCGCAGTTTTGGTTAAAGAGCGTGTCAATTTCAATAGGCAAGGGGATACCAAAAAATCTAAAGTTAAGGAAGGTCAGTAACTATTTCTGAAGGTGGCATTTTAAGTCAAGTCAAGGTGGAGATTGTTGAATATATGGCTCGAATTGAGGGCGCGTCGAAGTGCATCAAAAGGAGGGGCTCAAGTTGAGCCATTTTAGTTTCGAGGCTCGGGATCTATATTTCATCGGAATACTATATTTTTTCGAGCACATACGATGCAAGGACCTGTACTCCGCTAGAATATCGGTTCATCCGAGTGCACAGTGTGGAGGGGGCCGGTCAGGCTAACCCTATTTCGGATCAAATTTTGATATATTTAGACTGCCATATTTGTTCAAACTTTATATAATTTTAGGATAACCTATGTTAGGTTATTCTTAAACAAATTTTGATAAGCTTGAGGCTAATATAGAGGCTTTGCTTGTAAAGAACTTGAAAGTCCTAAGGAAATCTAGAGAGAGAAGGAGAGAGTTCGTTGAAGATCTCGTGAGGGTTGCGTGATACGGGACTTGTTTACATAAACTCTTATGAAGTTTTTCTCATCGATTTGATCAAGTATTCTCCCCTTGCCTCGTGGACGTAGGCCGATCTTGGTTGAACCACGTTCTATTGTGTATTTTGTTCTTATGTGGTATTATTCCAGTATTTATGCCTAGTTATTCGTTGTCGTAAGGTGAACTCTCCTATTCCGCAGTATTAAGAGCAACAATCAAGGATAATATAAGGTAAAATCGACTTGGGTGATTTGAACATGTGCAACACAGACCCATAGACTCCTCCATAAGGAGCAATACTATAGTATCCGCTAGGACTAAAGGTAAGCCTAGACTAACATGATTTGAAATATTAAAAAATGATATGAATCTTGTTAGTGTTACAGAGGATATGGCCCTTAAAAGAAGCCAAACAGAAGAAGAGGATTCAATCAACCGACCCATAAATTTGGGAATAAAAGGCTTTTTTGTTGTAGTAGTAGTACTATTTTCTTCAATGTGTCAATGAGCTAGTGTTGTAAATCCATCAGTAAAATAGTAAATTCAGCTATGATCTTATCACTGAGATTATATCCCAAGCCTCAAACAGTTCTCTATTGGACATGTAAAGACCACCATAAAAGCTTCTCTCGTGTTATTATCAATTAATGCTACTTTAACTATCCTCCAATGTGCTAATGTTGTTCTCTACTTCCCACATTTCTATTCGTCACCATATTAACAAGCGCATTTCAAGTAATCCATTTTCTAAGCATGTTCCTTTATTTGACAAAATTTGGTCCATAAAGCATGAGTAGTCTTATAGTTGTGCCTGTGACATGATACTTTCTCATGAATTCCATGGCAGTCACATAATACAAAGTACCGCACTTGTGTATCCTTCTCTAACTAACTGAAATCCTCCCAAGTTGCTTTACTATTGGGTACCTCTTGTCAATATCTATAAAACAACAAACATAATGTAGCAATTTCCCTGTGTCAGAATTTTCAAAAGAGAGATCAGTTTTTCATTTGCATAGTGCAAACATAAAATCCTTCGAAGAATCAATCCTTTTAGAACAATACAATCAAGTGTCCTTCGCAATAGCAAAAACTGAGGTGGATAGAGGATAGAGACTTCAGAGAAGTTTCTCAGCACCACCAAAAACACACAGAGAACCAACAGCAAGACTATCTATGACAAATTCCAGTGATGATATTTAGGTTACTGTTGTTACCAACACCTCCTTTTTATTTGATTCACATAAAAAACTAACCTGTTCATTCGCAACAGTGAACAGCCCTTAGTCTTCAACAAGTTTACAATTACTCTATACTATCAATCCAAAATGTATTATATCTCTGTACATGTTCTATATTTTACCATTTACTTCAGAGAACAGATTATCTTGCATCAAATTATACCCTTAACCCTAACGAATACTGCAAAGCCACCCAATTTGGCCCCAATTTTACTACACATAACTAGAGCTGTCTTAACATCTTCTCTATTAATGGAGAGATCATAAGTAACTTTAATATATGTGGAAGTTCAGTTGTAATAAGGCCCTCAAGGGTTACATCATTAACTGAAAACTCAACATCAAAGTATCCACTTCTTTAGCAGCAGTTAATGCAAAGAAAAACATGAATCTTTAGACCACCTAGATTGAATGTAATTAAAATACCCAATCTTTCTTCTAGGTGCACAATGCACATTCGTCAAAGGCCATTAACCTGTGATCACTAGCTGACAACTGCCTCTTATGAAGCTCCCATAGTGGATAACCTTTTTTTTGCTCCTTTTCTTAAAGTATGTTATCGTATTTTATTATAATATATTTTCCGTGTCAAACAACAGTACAGAACCTTTCTACAAGATCAATCCAAAAATTGTCAGGGACTGAAAAGAAAGCATCAATGGTGGACCTTCAAACCATGAAGCAAAAGTTCATTCAGGGAGACTACTCATCATCATGTGCTTATATGCAAGAAACTACTAGATTGATGTTAAGGAGCAAGATGGACAATAAAGAGGAGCTGCAAAATTAATCCTTGACATCTAATGCACTACTATAGAAATAATAGTTTGCAAAATCAGTTAACTAGTTGCACCTTCCTTTCTTAATAATGGCAATTTTAGATATAGTGTTCACTGCTTAAAATTAGTATGTGATAATCAGTTTAAAAAATATCTCAATTGACAAAGCAATGTAAATGTAGGAATCGTGTACAGGAAAACTTGAGAAAAAAATGGAAATGAAATGTATTCCTTCATGCATGCTCGATTACCAATAACTAATATAAGATGATGTTGCAAGCAAAAAAGCAAAATTCCAAATCCCAAAGAGAATTCAAAAAATAGAAGTAGCAAGATCTCAAAGTTGAGACTCGCAACACCTGTAAGGCACCATAATTATCAAAGATGTGTCGGAATAATAAATATCAGAAGAATAGTGAAGTTTTGCCTATTGTACAACACAGTCATATATTATTCAATCATTAGAAACTTAGAATCTTTATCTGAAATCTGAATCCTTCTGTACGATAAAAACAGGTACGAGTTGAAGATAGTAAGTGTATCCAGAAAAATTGCGACTTGAAACAACCCCGTAAAGAGAGTTTAGAGTAATATAAGATAACAAATAACTAACTATGAAGGCCTTGGATAAGTAATATAATTGTAGTCATAGACGTTTATCATAGAAATCCTTCTTTGCAATTAACGTTGATAGGGGCATGGCACAACTATGACTATAAACCAGCTGAGGGTTAAAAAACACGTTAGCAACACAAATCACACATTTAAATCAGATAACATAACACTACAAAGTGGTGAAAGTCACAGGAAGAACAAATGGCCATACATCATCTTTCTCTTTATCAGCTTCGTCTGGATCCTCTTCAGTGTCCTCCTGTCCAAACTTTTCACTCAACCACTCTTTAGCTGATGTAACAAGTGTATAGACCATTGACATGCCAAGATTCTCACATGCCTGCAAAATATAACTATTATTCAAGAGAGCATATATAAGCAAAATAAACATTAGGGCATATATGAAATAGTTAAAAATACTACAAGAACAAAATGTTTTCCCAAAAATTCGGGGTTGGCTACCTGAGCACCCATTTTCTCAGTTCCGTTCTATATTCATCATCTCGGTTACATTAGCAACTTTTCTATATTTTAATAAGCTTAATTGCACTTAAATACCCTGAACTATCAAGTTTTGGCATTTTAATAGCCTTAACAATTTTTGGCAAGTTGCTATAGTAAACTTTATTTTCCCACTTACATACCTTGAACTATCATTCTTTTGCAAGTTTGGCCCTAAATGTAAATGCCAAAAGACCATAATCCCCTTGTAATAAAAATAATTCATGAAAAGCAAAAAACAGGTCTTAAAAACCCTAACCCCTCCCCACAGCCATTGCCACCATCGCACCCCTTATCTCACTTGCTCTCTTCAGCTTCGTCGGCCTCCGACCGTGAAGCACCAGGAAGCAGGGCTGCACAAAGTGCCACTGCAGGTTGCTGCCCCTTCGTGCATCCCTTACGTGATGCATGTCTATCATCGACGGAGCGGAGGGTGCGCATGCAGTGGGGAGGGGGTGAGTCCCCGGTGGGCGGGGGCGTTTTGAGCTTTACTTCTTATGATTTTTAATTTTGTTTATGAATTCTAGTTCTTTTATTTATCACGAGAGTATTTTTCTTTCTCAAATTTAGGGCCAAACTGCCACATGACAGTTAAGTGGCACGGGTGACTAACAGAGGAGCTACGTTGCATGGACACAGATACAACATGACATGTTAAGGACATGGAACCAATTTTGGTGTCCTAGTGCATTTTGGAGTGTCCGTCACAATACGGCCACATTCTTGGAGTGTCCATGCTTCCTAGTGGAGGCAACTTGCAAAAACTTAAAAGTTCAGGATATTTACGTGCTCAAAAATAAGAGTAATAAAATGCCAAAACTTCATAGTTAGTGATATTTAAGTGCAATTAAGCATTTTTAATAGCTCCAAGCTTCCAACCATGTTCATTTTCGTCTACCCTCTCTAGTAGCACCTTCAAGTAAAATCTTATTAATGTTCTAATTTCTAGCCATCACATCTGATTATCCCCTTCTCACATGTACAAAACAACTTCAACTAAACGTCTAGCAGAATGTTAATCTAGAATATCAAAAAATCATATGAGATTATATATATATATATATATATATATATATATATATATATATATATTTCTAAAAAAAATTTATTGAGGCATATATATTAAGTTGATAATTTCCATGAGCTAACTTGGCAGACGGAGGTACAATACCCACCTTAGTCTTATCTTGTAGGATTTTATTCAAGAAATACATATTCAGAAATGGTTATTAGCATGAAATCAAATGTAGCGAAACCAAAGAATTTTTTGCTCATTATATGCTAGGCATCACAAGATTATACAGACACAAAAAGATATTAGCAGATTGTATAAAAAGAGCACCATGTGCACTTCCATATTTGCCAGCAGGGTATCCCAATCAAAACCAAGAATTTTCATCAGCACTATGGAATAAAAGATAAGATTAAACAGGTAATGGGTTTCGTTACAAATAAGATAAGTAGGATAATTTTCCAACGAATACAGCAGGACATGATGCTTGATATCAAATTACTCCATGGAGAAAGATTGCTAGTAACGACAGTCTCACTGGTAGGTTCTTATGATGCTCTTGTGGTCTTAGTTACAATGATGCAAGGATAAAACAGAGCTTTTAGATCATCAATTATTTATTAAAAACAGATAATTGCACTCAGAGCACTGAAGTTTCGATTTATTGTGTAAAAGGCACAATGTTCGTAGAAATCACAAAGAGAGCATAATATCGCCTTAAATTAGGACGTAAATTCTTTTTACGCCATAAAAAAGGGCGTAATTTCTTCTTTTTTCCGCACAACTCTTAAACTTCTTATTAAACCTGTCATTAATAAATGGTTTAAACGCCCTAAATAAGGACGTAAGTTATGTTTTTACGCCCTAAAGAATGGCGTAAATTTTCAATTACACCTTAAATTTGAGCGTTTTTTGGCCATGTATATTTTTTTTCTTCGGTTCCCACAGAATTTCAGCGGCTAAATATATAAAAAAAAACTACTTTATTAACATTACCTCACTATTGTTGCCGACCGCTGCCTTCTTCTTCTCTCTTCTTCTAGTTTTCACTGCCTCCTCCTCCTCTGTTTCTTCTACTACTCTTTGTCAGTGTAGTCAAAGGCGCGCCTCAGGCGCGCCTTGCTCCTAGGCGCAGGGGTAGCGCCTCAGGGCACTCCAGGCGAGGCGCAATTCTTAAGGCGCACCTAAGGCGCGCCTATGTGCGCCTTTTTCGAGCGCCTTGGAATAGCTAAGGCGTGCCTAGGCGCGTCTTGAAAATCTTGTGAAAATATAACATGTTTAGACTATTTTTTTTTAACTGTTGTACTGTTTTTAGACTGTTTTTTGAACTGATGTACTTTTTTTTTATTGTTCTCTCTCACTCACTCAATTCAAAGTGATTGCAACATAGACATGGGAGAATTTGAAGTACACATGTTTATCAATGTAGAAATCCGATGTGAATATATATATATATATATATATATATATATATATATAATTTTTGCGCCTCGTGTTGCTCGGGCGCGCGCCTTAAGTGCGCCTTGCGCCTCGGGCGATTTGGACCCTTTGCGCCTTGAGTGCGCCTTGCGCCTTTGACTACCTTGCTCTTTGTACAAAAAATTCACCCTCTCACCCATATATAACTTGACCCCATTTACTCCATTAAAATCAACCCACCCAACCCCCAAACTCCCACCGCTCAACAACCGACTTCAATCAAAAATATCTGGTCAAAAATATTTTGTAAAGTTACTTACAAAAATAGTGCGTAAGTTATAAGTTACGCACAAAATAGTACGCAAGTTATCAAATCCCGCCTTTTTCATCAATTAACAGTTATAAGCAGTTAATTAGTAATCGACTAAATTAAATATATACTTAGTAACTTACGCCCTAATTTAGGGTGTAAGTTCGTGATTTACGCCCTAACTTTAATTGTAATTCCATAGCTTACGTCCTAATTTTGGAAGTAATTAGTTCATCCAATTATTTTTACAGAGAATTGAATTCAGAGCACTGAAGTTTCGATTTATTGTGTAAAAGGCACAATATTTGGGTAAATTGCAGGGAGAGCATAAGACAGCCCTAAATTAGGGCGTAAAATCGAAGAATGTAGAAAAAATAATTGTATAAACAAATTACGCCCAAAATTAGGACGTAAGTTATGGAATTACGCTCAAATTTATGGTGTAAATCACGAACTTACGTCCAAATTTAGGAAGTAAGTTACTAAGTATATATTTAATTTAGTCGGCTGCTAATTAGCTGCTAATTAACTGTTAATTGGTGAAAATTGCGGAATTTGATAACTTACGTCCTATTTTTTTGCGTAACTTATAACTTATGCACTATTTTTGTGCGTAACTTTACAAAATCTTTTTGACCAAACCTTTTTGACCGAGGTCTGTTGTTGAACGGTGGGGGTTGGGTGGGTTGATTTTAATGGTGGGGTAAATAGGGTCAGGTTATATATGGGTGAGAGAGGGTGAATTTTTTTACAGAGTATAAGAAGAAAAAACGGAGGAGGAGGCACTGAAAACTAGAAAAAGAATAAGGCAGCAGTCGACAACAGTAGTGAGGTAATGTTAATAAAGTATTTTTTTATATATTTAGTCGTTGAAATTCCGTGAAAATTGAAGGAAAAAATATACATAGCCAAAAACGTCCAAATTTAAGACATAAATTTCCAACTTACACCCTTCTTTAGGGCATAAAAACATAACTTACGCCATTATTTAGCGCGTAACTTACTAAACCGTTTATTAATGACAGATTTAATAAGAAGTTTAAGAGTTGTGCGGAAAAAAAAAAGAATTACGCCCTTCTTTAGGGCGTAAAAAGAATTTACGTCATAATTTAGGGCGATCTTATGCTCTCTTTGTGATTTCTACAAACATTGTGCCTTTTACACAATAAATCGAAACTTCAGTGCTCTGAGTACAATTCTCAGTGCTCTGAGTACAATTCTCTGTTATTTTTATACATTCTTCGATTTTACGCCCTAATTTAGGGCGATCTTATACTCTCCATGCATTTTACCCAAACATTGTGCCTTTTATACAATAAATCGAAACTTCGGTGCTCTAAGTGCAATTCTCTGAATTAAAAAAGTTTTCTGGTCACCAAAATATAAACATACTATTTTCTCCCCTAAAAGCAAACAAGTTGCATGGAAAAGAGCAAAAGTTTGACAAGAATTAACCTCTTGCTCAAGCTTTTCTTTGAGCATTTTAACATCATCATTCTTTACTCCTCGTACACTGCACAGACAAGATATCGCTTTAAGGCCAGGAGAAAGATGACCCCCAACATCCTCTGAGCAGAAATCAGATTTGAGATGCTTACCTGCATAAGAATACAAATAAACAAGCTGAAATCATTTATAAAACAGTATGGAAAAATAAAGTCTTTATTACGAAAACTACTCTTAACTTTCAACCATTTGCAGAAAACTATCCTGCGCCAGATTTACCAATAATATTTACCACCAATTTTGGATAACCTTTCCTATCCTTTCATCAGATGGCTTAACGAACTTGTTACATTAAGTGATCTTACTCCAGAATACACAGTACGACAAGATTGTGTCATTCAAAAATAGTAGGGAGACAATTTAAGCCAATGGAAGGTATACAAGATGCTTGATATCAGAAACATGAAGGTAGCATGGTGTAGGAAAAGGTGATTTGGTACGGCACTCTAAAACACTGTTGGAAATTGGAGGTAGTTTTCCGTGAGCCTGTAAAGAAACTCCTTGGGATGTAGCATAGGTGAATATTCAGAAAGGGGGATTCATCTGGATATATTGCAGTTTGTGTGTGTGTGCATGTATGTGTGTTTATAGAGAAAAGGGATTTGTTCTTGTTGTATATATATATATATATATATATATATATATATATATATACAGCGATCCTAGTAAAAGGAGCCGACAGTGAGAATAAGAAGTTAGTCAATAGGAAGACAAGGATTCAAATAGCTGACCCCAACATATCGGTATAATGGCTTTGTTGCTGTATATACATATATACAGTGAATAAATGATGATAGGAAAATGAGCTACCAGTGAGAATAAGAATTTAGTCAATATAGAAACTTGCTGTATAAGAAAAACTGCTACTGATACTGAGATATTTATATGTATCAACCTTTAAGGAAATTGGATAAGGGTGAAATGCCTAACCTTTTGACATTCAGAAGCGGAGGTTCATCTGGATATTTCTCAGTGTGAGAGAATATCAGAGCCAATTCAACTGGGGAAAACGACAGTAAGTGAAGAGCCAAACAGAAATAAGACTTTTTGCAATATACTTGACAAAGATAAATAAATAACCTGGATTATAATTTGACTCATCCAGATCATCGTCCTGCACAGCAGATAATATAAAATCAATATACATTACAAAATCTAAACCATAGCCTTTCAAACTTAACCAGCATAAGCATTTATTGAATGTGAATCACCAAAAAGGGAATGCAGTCCAGTTACTGACATTCAGTTTTATAAATAGAAACTGAAGTTGAGAAGCATTATTTTACCTTTACTTCCCATGCGTGCATATTCTGAAGAATATAAGAGAATATATGTGGAGAACTTGAATTCAGCCAATTACAAGGTGCAAGAGCACAATAAAAAGAATGCAAAGAGCATGTGATATGCAATGGAAACTCAAAACAGCTCTGTTGCCCATAAAGTCCAAATTGGCGATTGAAATAATAATGCAGCTGATATTTAAGCAAACTAATCCTAACACATTGATTTCTTGATTAGCCTTCAAGCACCTTCGACGGATAAGAGGAACCAAAACCATAATTTTGTTCGCTATTATGACTTGAGATCTACGTTACCCGGACTACAAGACAACAGGAGAGGATACAGAAAATGATTTGACAACTGTCCCAATTTTGGTCTCTTGGCATTTGACAAGGAAAAGATGTCAATGTTAGTGTTTCTGTGTTTCCGTATATGCCATTTTAACAGAAAGGATAGCTACTGAAGTTCGTTGCTTTTGAGCCAAGTTGATGATTTATGAATAGACTTTGACTGCTGTAGAAACATCACGAGGAAGAAGTTGGTATCACGAACATGATTCCATTATCTAAAGCTAGATATACACATATATGCCTTCCTTAGGGTATTTGAATGGGGAAGGGTTATCAACAAGAAATATTTGATATCTTTATATGCAAAGGTCTTATAAAGTTAAACTAGTGTGTGTATGCATTTGTGAGTATGTGGTGTTGGCAGCAGCAAAGATTCTAACCGTGATAGCATCCAGTGCCAAAATACCAGCATCTTGTATCGATAAAAATTCTCCATTCCATGTGCACTGTGTGTGTGTGTGTGTGTTAGGCGAGGTGTACGTGTGGAACTACAAGGGCTCCCCTGGGGAAAGGAAAATATTCTTAAATGATTTGGTTCAGAACGGAAAGGCCCCTGCCATGTATTTTATTTCTTAAAAGTAATCTTTTCATCCAATGTTAGCCACTACTACATGTACGAAAGGAATAAATATCTGTGAAAGTCATGGCCTTATCTAATAATTAACATTTCTTAAAGATTACTATAGGTATTCTCAACTATATTAACATTCAAATCTTAAATTCCTTCTTTCATTGCCAGCCCTTATTAAATTTTTCATATGAAACACGTTGGGCCCTACTACGGGTAGGAAAGGACAAAATATCTGTAAAGCTTTTATCTTACAGTCATAGCCTTATCTAATAACTAACATTTCTTAAATATTACGAAATATATTCGTAAGTATTGGTAAAAATTCAACTTCTTAATAGAAATTTTCTCTTTTTTTACTTATGGTAATTGACATTCAAATATTAAATCTCGTGTTCTTTAACTTTGAAAAACCAAATCTTCCTTGCATACTGCAAACAAATGTCTTAAGAAGAAGAAGAAGAGAACACTTTATCTTTGTATCAACGATTATAGGTATGTCTTTTTAAATTTTATCACTATTTTATTTGCATAAATGTAGTATACATCCGTTTACGAGCCAAAGTTCTATCACAGAAAGTCGAATTATATGCTTTATTCCATAGAACCCGTGTTTTTAGGATCTGTTGTGATAGTGAGAAAGATTTCTATACATCCAACCAAATCCCTCATAATCTCATAATCTGAAACCATGATATCAATAATAATATTATAGCTTTTGTATTATCTCATAGTGAAATTGTATTTGGTACTCTAGATTATATGTTCACTTGGAACCCTATTTCATGGGTGATAAAAGTTGATTGGTCATTCTTGTCATGTTTTTCAATAAGATTTGTACATGATGAAGGTTACTATTTGTTTTACTTATTTTAGGAATCTCACCTTCTTGGATGATGAACTTTGTATCACTGTTGTGATGAATTCTTATATCAATTATTGTTTCAGTTTCAGTGTATATATATATATATATATATATATATATATATATATATATATATATATATATAACATACAGCATCATTTTCCATCACTGTTTGCTTATGTCAATGATTAGTATTAAGTCCTTAACTCTTTTTATGATTAGTTCGCCAGTTAAATTCATCCACTTTTTCTAACTACTATTTACTTGCATTCATAGGTTTAGAACTACCAGGTCCTTTTTTCTATAGTCGAGGATGTCTAGATCATGATAAATTGTGTTGGTCATTGGATAGCTAAAATCATATGTGTGTGTTTGCTCTACGAAATTCCTTGCTCAGTAGATGGGGACTCCACGGAGGCTTCTTTCTTTCTAAAAGACTTCAATACAAGTCACTTTATGTTTCCTCTTTGATTACGCTAAGTTGTATTTTATCTATTATATATCAAGATCATATGACCACAAAGTTATAAGAGTGATAGGTCATGGATACCGGGAACCTTGAACACTCTGAATGCGAGACTGAAGCGGGAGCACGGTACACATGGGGTCCCAGTACGTGGTACGATGGGTGTATGCTTCTTCGCAACGCTTATTCAGAAAGCAATACATTTATCAGGAACTTGAACATATTTAAGGAACAAAAATGTAATATAAAATATAATGTATATTTAAGATTCGGAATTAATTTAAGTACCACAATATAGTATTATCAAAATTCAAGACCCAAAAAAGACCCCAAAATATACTAGCAATAATGTATTTTCAAAAAGAAGTAACTACGTACTCTTAATTAGACTTCTAATGTTAAATAACTAAAAGAATTACATCTTCTGCCCTTTAGAAGCTTCGCTGGAAAATATATGATGAGTTCACTTGTTGGAACATGGATTTCCACGTCCAATTCGCTAGTGTTGTAAGTTTCAGAAGGTGAGTTCCCAGATCGCAGAAAGCTGCCTGTATGGCAAATTCAGATAATCATGCAGTATTATTTAGAATAATTGTGGCAACTTTGTAATTGCAATCAAGTCGTCACAACCTTGACTAGGCCCTAACAGCCTACGAGAGAAAAAAAAATTGAACCAGAATACACCAGACAGAACCATCTAGAACTCCTTACAGACAAAACCCCACCATCCACCATAGCAATAGAGCCAAGTTCATAACTTTTTATCTATTAAATACCCCACCAAACACCTATCATCCCACTGTTGCCTTCATCGCACCAGGATTGGGTCTGAGTTTGGACGAATAATATCGGGAGAAACAAAAAACATGTAGTCACAGGAAGACTAGATTGGGGTCTAACCATCTAACATCTCTGAACCCTAGTTGACAGCTGAAGATCCAAAAGTGATCCACACCATCCAAGACGTACAGAATGTAGCAAACTCAAGGTTGAACAAAATAGTCAGAAGGTTTTGCACACAAGATGATGCAGGCCAGACAATCTGATGTTGAATAAAGCCAACACCATAAACATAGAGATTATGAAACCTAGGTAAAGTGACAAAAATTACACTAGACAAATTCTGGGATGATTTGAAGCAAGGTTTGCAGTATCGGTATCGAAATCGGTATCGGAACATTCCTATGAGTATCGATATTGGCAGTATTGGCGGTTTCATATCGGAGTATCGGATTTTTTGATATCGGAAAGCAAATAATTGTTAATAAATTATTAATATTTTAGAAATTATTTTTATACATTTAGGCATAATTTTAAGTATTTTCAGTGTTGTTTCTTAGTAGTTTTGAAATTGAATTAAATAGTAGTCACCCTTGTCGATTGGTTTACATGCGATAAATACGTTTTTTCTTTTCTTTTACATGCTTTTACAACTTTACTATGTTTTACACCCTTGTTGATTGGTCTTTTTTGTTCAATTTTCTTTTCCGAATTGACCGGAAAAGAGACCCCCGATATCGGTATCGATCACTATCGGGTATCGGTCACTCGGATAGGGGCATGCCAAATCGTACTGGTATCAGACGTATCGGATCGGTATCAGACGACATTGCAAACTATAAGTTAAAATTTGAAACGCCCATGGAGAAGGGGGTGCAAGGCCTACTTGTATAGTCCTACTTAAGACATATTTCATACTTCTAGCTGCACCAAGTGAAAGTTGAGCTGTCCCCAGAATCCATTAAGCCTTTAACCTATACAGGTATGCACCATCTGCCGTCACGTGCTCAGTCTTTCTTTGTACACGATTCCAATCTCTACAAGATTTCTTTATCGGAACAGAAAATGGCTTCATTCACTAAAGTTGTGGTTAATCGTAATTTTAGGAAAATAAGAATCAAACGACTATTTATATCTTAAGCTGTTTTTAAGTTTCTTAAAAAAACTAAGTGAACGGATTTAAGTCCCCTAAAAGATGTATGCTCTATCCAAATTTCAGATAATAATTCGTCTAATGTGGATGATCATTTCCTCTCATGTGTCGTAACATGAATAAAGTAAACTACACACGATAAATGACAAATGTTTCCTATTGTAGCACATTTCACAACAACTATCTTCCTTAAGGTGTCAATGACCAAAAATAAATTATTACATTACCATGCATCTAGCCACTTGACCTATTAGGCATGTGAAACCAAAGAACAAGCAGAAATTAACATGTCCAGTGACAAGGTTGAAATTGGAGAGTGATCTTTCTGGGTCAAATAACATTAATTCAATAATATGATACATTAAGAAGGAGTTTCGATAAGTTACTTTCACCTAAATTATTTTTCTTTTTTTAAAATTCCTTCTTCTTTCGGAGAAAGCTAAGTTCTGCTTTGAAAACAAGAAGAACAAATAATACCAAATGTATAGTTGATATGATATATCTCTCTGAATTCTAGGCCTGTGCAATTCTAGGCCTGTGCAAGAAGATCATGCATCATGGCTCAGCAATAGAAGGATGGATACATTTTTGGGTCCTGTTGTACCAGCACTTTGTTTACATGACAGAGCCAATTAGCCTTTTCTCGGTTTATTTTGTTCATGTTGAGCCTTTTTGGAAGTTAAAAGTCTTGGTATTGTGAACGTTCATTGAAACTTATAAGCCGTAGCATATAGTAAACAGTATAACAATTCTTTACAACTACAAATAAAATAGTTTAAGTTAGGTTGAGTTCCCATCTTAATTCAAAAAAGAAAAACAAACAAATAACAATTGAAAGGTCGAAACTATGTCCATCTATTGGCTACACCATTATTGCTGAAAAGAACAAAAGTGATGTTGTGATAATATAGAGCTGCCCCAGTCAACAGGGAGAAGAAAGTTACCACTTAGGCTGCTAAGATTATAATAAAGACCGGTGTCGTGTCCGTGTGGAATAGTATTGGACATTTTATGGACACAAGCAAAGACACACCAAAATCCACTAGGATAAGCCATAACTGGTTCTGTCGTCATTGTCATCGTGTCCAATTCGTTCCGTGTCGTAATCATGTTCGTGCAACAATGGCAGTAATAAAATTGTAGACTTTATGAATCAAATAACCTAAAATCAAACAAAGACTCCTTTCTCCGCAATAAAGTTCTAGATCTCCAAAATTGATCTCACATGTGGAGTAAGAGTGATCTGGAAGCACCGGTTCTTCGTGCCTAGTCCGCTCTCGCTGTAGTCGATCTCTGCCGCACAAAATCAAAGCAAATTGAGACAAAATTTCTCAACCAAATAACTATAGAGAAGAAGCATACCTTTGAATTCGTCCATCAGAATTGCTTCCAACGCTTCGATTTCCATCTCCTGCTCCTGCGCGTAATCTGTGGGAAAAAGTAAATTCCAAATAAAATCAGTTGATTGGGAGAAAGAATATTGGAATGTTTAGGGTTAGCTCGATCGAAAGAGAGGGAGAGATCACCTGTCATTGTGGCTGAAATTCTAGGGTTCCGTTCGATTTTTAGGATTTTCTTTTAGGGTTCTTGTGTCCTCCGAGAGTGAATGGATTGATCAGGGAAGGAGGAGGATGGGGAGTAGCGAGGTTACATAAAAGACCTACTCTTTTTTCCTTTTTCTTTTTAAATAAAGTATAGTTGATTTTCTACTTCCAAGTAAATAAATATACTAATAAATACTCTAATATATCAGGAGTAAAATTAACATTTTGGTGATTTTTTTTCCCTAATAATATAATTATTTCTACATAAAAAAAAAATGTTTGTCCACTAACTCAAACTTCTACACTAATACTAGTAATAAAAATATTTATATTATTGTAAAAGAGTTTAAATATTAAAAATATATATAATTTAAATTTATTATGGAAAAAAAAAAGTTAGTTACGGATTATGAGAATGAAATTTATTTTAGATTTATTTTTAATCTTTTATTTTTTTAAAAATTAAATTGTTTTAGCATTTATTAACTATTTTGATAGATAAAATGGAAGTTGATTTAAGGACTTATTTATCTTTCATGATTTTTTTTTTAATTAATTGATTGAGTATTTACTTACGGCTTAGACGGTTCACTTTTGAGCCGTCTAGAAACCGCTTTATATTATGGAAGATAAAACCGTCACAAACTTCGGCCATTTTTCGTCACAATTTTTTCTCTCTTTTCTCTCTCTGTGTTATTGTTCTTCTTTTACTGTAAATTGCTCACGCAATGTGTTTTTCGATCTCTAGTCGTTAAATATCATTGTTTTTACTTTAATATTCTAAAATTTATTTTTATTAAGCAATATGCCAATATCCATTGTCATCCCTCCAAAATGCACATTGTGGCTATGGACCACTGGCCCACTATAAATATCCAAGAAGACACTCAAAACAGGAAAGATAAAGAAATATATTCCGTGGACGGTTAAGCTACAAGTCCTACGGCACAGGTGCAAGATTCTCTTAAAAACTAAGATCATGGATGGCCAAGAGGGCTCACTTGGAGACTTGGGATCTCATCTATCTTTAATTTTTTTTGACTTAAAAACTTTTAATTATCAATATTTATATTTTCAAATATCACTTTTGTATGAACTAATTTGGAGCAGTGAAAAAGAAACATTTACAAGATTAAAGGAAACCGGAATATATATATATATATATATATATATATATATATATATATATATATATATATATGTATTAATGTATTAAACCACCCTATCTTAGGGGTTGTTTGGTAAACATGAAGTGAATTTGGATTTATATTTAGACTTTCAGTAGGAAAGAATGATAGGAATCCATCAACTTTCATGTCCTCCTAGTAGGGGATAAATGTGTTTGGTTGAGATAGGAAAGTAAAAAGTAGGAAGTGGAAGATTAGACAAATTTGTTTGGTTGATGTGAAAAAGTGAATGAGTATATTATAATAATAATAAATTATAATTAGTTTACATAATAATTTAATAAAGTAAATAATTAGTTGGATAAATTAATTACTAATTAATTAAACATTTAAAACTGATCAACTCAAAATTGATTACTAACTAATTAAAAATATTTTTTATTAGTTATTAGTTAATCTAATAAATAATTAGTAATAAATAAATAATTAGTATTACTCGGATGTGGCAGTCAATTTTTTTATTAGTGTTACTTAAGAAAAAATTAATAAGCAATCACTAAAGCAACTATCAAACAAATAATTATAATTAATTACTAAATAATTAGATAATTAATTGATGTATATTAATTAGTTACTAAATATTTGTGATTAACTAAGTACTATATATATATAAATTAATTATTTACTTATTTTTTTTCTCTTTTCAATCCACATCCTAAACAAAAAAGAGAATGTTGTTTCGGGATTTGGAGGTGGGTCCCATGGGGGACAAGAACTGCAAATACCAAATCATGTCCCCTCATTCCCGCGAACCAAACATCGGGACTTAAATTTCTTGGCCCACTTCCAAGAAAAATAGGAATTCAGGCCCACTTCCGATTTACCAAACACATCCTTACATAAGTTGGATTGAGACTGGGTGGTTGAGATTAAAAAGTTGTGGGACGTACATATTTTAATCTCAACCACTCAATTTCAACCAAATCCATGATACACCGATCGATGGTTCCATAATATGAAACAACTCGGATGATTCAAGAACATTTTTGTATATATATATATATATATATATATATATATATATATATATATATATGAAAAAAAAATGAATTTATTATAAATATTATCGTCTCTAGTAATTGAACTAAATCAATGAATGAAAATGCAATCCCATCCTAACTACTTGAGTCGGAGTAATTAGTTATAAATAAATCATATTAGATAGATAGTAACAAACGCATAGAAGCACTCTTACCTCAAGTGGCTAGAGTGGGAGGCCCTACGCCCCTCACCCTCCGGTACGGGCCTTGGAAAAAATATTTAATTTTCCATGAGAGCCTTCGGATCATTAATTTGTATTAATTACCAGAAATTAGTATATATATATATATATATATATATATATATATATATATATATAATGTTCTAGTCTAATGGTACAACGGTGACCCGAGTGGTCGACGGAACGACGGTGGGACATGTTCGGAATTATTTACCAATATTATTCTGACTCTTTCAAATAATTAATATA
This sequence comes from Iris macrosiphon, assembly GCA_036927795.1. Taxonomy (NCBI): domain Eukaryota; kingdom Viridiplantae; phylum Streptophyta; class Magnoliopsida; order Asparagales; family Iridaceae; genus Iris; species Iris macrosiphon. The sequence continues at coordinate 186,266,574 of JAYESA010000012.1, forward strand.
TATATATATATATATATATATATATATATATATATATATATATATATATATATATACAATGAAATTCTTTCTCACGTTTGGATTTTTAAAAATTATATATATATATATATATATATATATATATATATAAGGCTAAGAAGAACGGCCATTGGTGATGAAAAGAAAGATGTTCTCTGGGAAGATGCCATTCTCCATGCACTTAGAGCTCGAGAAGGACCGGCATTTTGATGGAAATTACAAGCTTGGGTTCTGCAGTTCCAGTGAGCAACTGAATAATTACAGCAGAGAATTAAGGAGAAGAATTTTGGCCTGCAATCATCTAAGTCCTGCAAGAAAGCACTTTACGTAGCCAGAGCACCCAACAGCTACAGCTTTGAGAAAGACGAGACAGGAATTTATCTCAATCTGTGGTGTCATCTGAACATCCAGATAAGAAACACTGCTACTGACCTGCATTCCATGCAAAAAGAAACGAAGGAGAACACCAAATGATTCCGAGGATGATGCCCAAGCTCATCTTGAGGATCTAGCTAGATTGGGAAAGGTTGTAAAATGTGATCCAGATGTACGTACATCTGCAAAGAAAAGGATCTTCCCGACAATGCTTCACTCAGCAATTTTGATTTCTCTGTTGGTAGTCCGAAGAACAGCAGCAAAGATTCAACGCGAACTTTGAAAAGAAAACTCAATAATCAAGGCCCTACCTATAATTATGTGAATCAGGAAGAAATTCAATGATAACTAGAAGGAACAACATCAACTTTGGGGCTTCTGAGTGGAAGCTAACATACTCCAAGAAAGGTCACCAAGATGCAAAAACATGGGGAGTTTCGTGTGCATCTTGTGCCTGTGTGTATAAAGAAAAAGGTTCCTACGAGGAATCCCATTGATAATTTATATATATATATGTTTATTGTCTATGTTTATACTTCAAGAAATGGTGAATGGGTTCGTTGGTGGGGTCTGGGGATTAGTAAAATGGTCATGATTCAACCTGGTGAGTGGCTAGGTAAAAATGGGGTGATTAGCATACATTTCTTAATTATACTTCAAGAAAATACAGGGTCCCAAAAGAGGATTTAACATTTTTTTTAGTTTAACCAGCCAAGATCAGCTAGACTATGGAAGGACTGTGAATCGTCAAATACCACAAGAAGAAAATTAGTTTCAGAAAAGGAATCAAGCAGTAGCATCTTGGCTTCAAACTTGTTATCATATGTATGGCTCAGTGGTCATATCCTAAAGATAAGACCTCTGATGGAATAAAAAAAAATAACCAGACTGGATCCATCCAAACACACAGTAGTATCTATGTTGCACGGTCATGGATAGGACATGGCAATACGGATATGACATTTATCTTGATGTTTCCTAGTATATTTTCTGTTAGTTCCGAGGATTAATCAAAGATGAAAAAATGCGTGGTCGAGATCAGAGGTTTACACAAAAGTTCTCACTCTGACTATTCTCGATTTCCGCGAAAAATTATATAATGATTCTGATTACAACTTGCTCTTAAGATTACAAATGAATCAGAAAAATAAACTTCACGTTCTTCCTTGCACTCGTAGTTGCAGACGGACAGAACGGAATTACAACTAGCATAAGAGAAAGGAGAAGAAGAAAATCTGCTTGTTGGGGTGATGAAGATCAACGTTGCTCAAAGCAAGATTCGTCCCACACAATCTGCTCCCAGGAACCAGCAAGTCCACGTAGAACTTCTGAAACGCTCGATGTCACCTCCTTGCTTGGACTCGCACGAACTTCCTGGACTTTAATGACGGCTCCAGCCGCAACTCTCTTCTTCTCCCAATTTTTGAAGTAAGTCCTCAAATGGGTTTGAAGAGAGTATTTCTAGGCATTGGGAGGAATCCCTAATCCTAGTACTGTCCATCCATCAATTACAAAAAGATTGGAATAAATTTAATTCATGTCCCACAGGATTGGAATGAATTAAATTTAAATCTTATATGATTGATTTGAATTAAATTCAAATCTCACATGATTAAATTTAAATCCTACATGATTGGAATGAATTAAATTCAAATACCACGTGATTAATTTAAATCATACATGATTGGAATAAATTAAATTCATATCCTACAAATATCGGATTTAAATTAATGACTCAATCTTTCTATAATTGATTAAATCTATCTGATAGCAGCGGACCCGCATGCAACCGCTCATGTCGCCTCGCAAGCAACCTCTCATGTCGTAGCGCATACGGCGCCCATGCGACAACGCATACGGCCAGCCCATGCGACTCCACTACCAAAATATGACAAAATAGCGACGTTTTTAAAGACTTCATAATAAAACATCGCTAATATTAAAGACTTGAGCGACTCCTAAAATAAACGTCTCTATATGTCGCTATACGTCGCTATTGGCGACACATAGCGACGTTTAGCGATTGTACTTCGATTTTTAAATAATAGTCGTTATAAGCTTCTTTAACGTCACTAAACGTCGCTGATTTTTATGATTTAGCGACGTTTAGCGACGTATTTACCGATGTTGCTTTTTTTGATCTTTAGCGACGTTTTTAGCGACGTCTCTAACGTTGTAAACTTTTAAATTAGCGATGTTTAGCGACGTGTTTTTATGACGTCGCTAATTTTTAAATTAGCGACGTTTAGCGACGTCTTTTTATGACGTCGCTAAATTACTGAATATAGGATTCCTTCGTCAATTCGATTTTTTATCTTTTTTCCCCAACTTTTCGTTTTTCGCGCGTCCCCACCGGCGATCCACTCTCCCCCGATGACCCTCCGCGGCTCCGACGACCCATCCCTCGACCGCCTCCCTCGACCCCCACCCCGACGCGGCCGTGTTCGCCCCCCAACCCCGACACAGGCAACCCCAGACGCGGCTCCTCCCCCTCCGGCGTGGTCCTCCTCCGTCGACCCCTCTCTCAGGCGCTCCTCCTCCCTTCCTCCCGACTCGGTAAACCCTAACCCAGACCCAGACACAACTAGGACACACACACACACACATATTAGACACAATCATGACACATGGACACTGTAAGACCCCCTAATTCTGAAAACCGTATTAATTATTTTATTAAATTATTTTAACCTATAGTTATGAGCTAAATAGAGAGAATATATTTTATTAGATTTTATTTTAAAGTGTTTAAGCATTTAGAGGATTTATGGAGCCATTATAAATTTTTCCAAATTTATTTCATGTAGGAGACCCTTTGGACAGTTGTTAGCTTAATGGTATGCACCAATATTACTTTCAGAATTTTTTATGTATAGATATGTATATATATATATAGACATAATTAATTAGAAAAGAAATTCTTATTGGATCTCAACCCGAAGACAAACCGCAACTCCTAAACCCACTACCCGCTTGCACCCAAACCCGCGTAGAACAAATATCCAGCAGCAGTAGCAAAAACCAACTTCCATTTTTCTTCTCCGCGCGTGTGAGCCTTCCCATTCCATCGCCTCTTAACACTCTTATTACTAAACACCCCTCAGCCGAAACCAAGACCAAAGAAAGAAAGAAGGAAAGAAAGAAAGAAAGAAACAACAGCAGTGGCTTTTGTGGAACCACTAAATATTCTCCACCGCCTCTTATTCTCTATATATATTACAACTCTCCCAAACCCTAACTACAATTCTTCTTTCACTAAACTTAACACAATATTGGACGTGCACTATACAGAACTCTTGCTCGGCAAGTATACATTGCCATTGTACTGTTATTCTTATTCTATATGTTGCATGCATCTGTGCACGACGGTATCGTCGCGATATATTTTTATTTATGTATTTACATTGACCTTGTTTATGAGACTACCCCGTTATCATGTAGCATAAGTAGGTTCATTGGTCGTGACACAGTTGTTATACGAGTTGTGAGTCTCATATAGATCACGGACTGCGTGACAGGTATGGCCTCCTGTACGTATGGGTCGTGCGTTAGGAATGACTGCTGATAGAAACTTTATATGCTAGTAGACCTGGCAGTTATTTAGAGGTTTTATCGTGTCATGGATATGACATGCTTAGAGCATGGGGTGGGAAGAACAACAAGTAAGGCGTTTGGGCTCCTTTGCACTTTCTCATTTACGCCCGGACTCTCCGCCAGAGAAACGGGTGATGATGACCACTATATATTTTCAGGCGGCCTCTACTGTTCAAAAGACGACATGCTTGTAGGCCCCTGATTCTCCGAGAGAATCATGTCAATCCCATTTATGGCCAGATAGCCCACGTGTTGGAAAGTTGTTCTTAAACTGCATTCACTTAGACGGTTAGGCGACCCATTGGATGTTCATATTTCAGTACTTATTGGCATGTTTATATGTATCTTGTTACGTCCCTTTGAGGACCTGGTCCCTTTCCAGATATGGACGAGCAGGAGTATCCGCAAAAGTACGGACCCGGACCTGACTCGACTTACCAGATCGAGGAGGACTTACCCTTAGAGTATCTGTGATTTATTTCCACTGTTTAGAGATTTTGTTGCTACTGTAGTATAGTCATTTTATAGTGGATTTGTTTCCACCTGACTATTAGACTTGATACTCATCTTGGATATTCAGTTATTATTCAGCTCTTTATTCCTACTGATTGATCGTGTTGTGGATGAGATATAGATTGTGTGTGACTTGTTGCAACAGTATATTACCACTGATGGATTGGATATTCATGTACAGCGTACGTGTGTGTATGGTTTTCATATATTGGAGTTCATATACATACGGCTGGACGTGGTACGTATTCCTAGTCCTACGTATTTTGGGACTGGGACATGACATTTTTGGTGGTGGCCCATGCAGGTCTAGAATATATTGTCTTGGTTACGTAACTGTACCAAACAAGCCTGCATATAGGAATAGAGTATAAGGATTGTAAACCCCCTGAATTTTCATAATTTTCAAAACTGGATTTTTCACAATTTTCTGGATTTTTCTGGGATTTTTCTGTAATTTAAAACAGGGTTTTAAATATTCAATGATTTTTAATTGATATTAAACAGTGTTAAAATATTATGAAAATAATATTTTTGGATGTAAAATGAAAAACTGGACTTAGGGCAATTTTTCTGGAATTTATCGGACCCCGGACCTATTTTTAAATACCTAAAAACTATTTATTTAATTTATTAATTAATTTCTGATATTATTTATTATTATTATTGATTTTATTATTTTTATTTTTATTTTTTTTCTTAGGCCCGCGGCCCGTTGGGCCGGCCCGGCCCAGCCCAACCCGGCCCAGCACCCGCCCCAGCGGGTCTGGTCGGATCCAGCGCCGCCCGACCCGAACCCGCCCGCTCGCCCGCAACCCGCCACGACCCTCCCCCTCTCTCCCCGACTTTCCCGGCGCCCCCGCCGGCCACGTCGCCGCACCCCCGCGCCCCTCGGCCCCTCCGCTCCGCCACGCCCCCGCCATTTCCGGCCACCCCCGACTCCCCAGCCGCCTATTTAAACCCTAAGGCCACCGCCCTAGCCTACCCCGCCACCACCACCGTCCCACCAGCTCCCCCGCCGACGCCGAGACTCCGCCGCCGACCCTACGCCGCCAGCGCCGCCCGTCGCAGCTCCCTCCTCCGCCTCCCCCTTCGTCTCCGGCGCCTTCCCCCACCGCAGCAGCAGCAGCAGCAGCGGCAGCTCCGCCGCCGTCCACGCGGCGCCGGCGAGCCTCGAGCGCCGCGCCGCCTCGCCGCAGAGCCCCGGCCCCCTCCGCCGCAGCCCGGCCGCCCTCAGCCGCCCTCAGCCGCCGGCCAGTACACCCCAAGCCCTAACCCTAACCCTAATTCTCGATTCCGTGTCCGACACGAATCGGACACGTGTCGGACACGTGTCGGACACGATTCGATCCGGTTTTTCGGGTCCCCTTCAGGTGCGTGTAACTTTTTATTCGTAGCTCCGTTTTCGATTCTGCAAATTGCGTTGCGAAGCCTGTATGACCCTCTCGGTGTCCGGACAAACTGTTCGGGGCATCGCGTCCTGTGGTGATCGCACACCGCGATCCAAAAACAGGAAAAACCAGACCCCGTTTCACCCTAACTTGGTGTACACACGTCGGATCGAGACGAAACTTGCGCCATCGGACTCATAGCAATACGCTGGTCCTGTGAGCCAAGTTTGGTTCGATTCTGAGAACGTTGACGAATCGCGTGTCGTGGGCCCCACAGGCCCCGCTCGACGGGCGATTTTGTGTTCGGCTCATCGAAATCCAATTCTGGAAGTTCCGTTGGGTTCGTATCAGCGTTCCTGACCTGTTGACACTAAGTTTGGTGAATTTGGAGACCTTTGACCCTGACGCGTTTTCCGGTGCAAAGCGGGCCCACATGTGGACCCCGTTTTGACCCGAAACTGTCGTTTCTGCCCTTGTCTCCAAATTGGACCCAAGGACAGGCGTTTCTAGCTGATTGATATTTTCTGGATCTGATGGTGATGTTTATTTTAGCAACCGGAGTACCGCCTGCAATTCTCGCCGAGGTCAGAACTGCAAACCGAACAGGAACCACAGGCAAGTGTACCTCGCCAAAACTTGCAGTCTTGCTAAATAGTTCCTGAACTTAGTTATACATCAGAGGGCAAGTTTACATTGCCAAACCCTGCAGCTTGCTAGTTATTTTCTTGGTTTAATTTTGCAACAGTAGGAACATAAAGCTTGTCAATCCTCAGATATTCCTGGTTATAGTATTATACTTGATTTATTGTAGATTCACATGTAACTTGTTTAATTGCTTAACCCAGGACACCTGACACTGTTCATGTGACGGAATTACCTGACATATACATGGTGATTCCGTATAGGTTGCATTTTCATGTCATTTCCCGTTTAAATGCGTAGATTCTAGCCTGACTCATTGCATTAGTTCAAACTTGCGTGACTTGTACCTGATATATTCTGGAACTGCGACATGAGATTACATGGGGTGGGAAGAGTATAATCATATCAAGGCTGAATATAATATAATATATTTACTATTATCTGGCGGTGCCTTAGACTCTGATACAGAGCTTTGGTTCCTTACTGGCTCTTCGAGAAAATACTGCTATGGTTTCTTTGACACTGATACTGTAGTAGTCAGCCTGAGTATGACTAAACTCTCACATGCATATCACTAGCTGGTTTACATATTTACCCTGCTGTTTCATTATTGCTGCACTGCATATGTTTTGGCTTGTGATTTCCGTACCTTGTTATGTCCCCTGAGGACCTGGAATGGATTATGTCCCCAGGTATAGCCGAGGAAAACTTCCCCGAGGTGTACGGTACAGGAGCACTCCTTGGAGCAGAACCCGGAACCGAGGACGAGATAGTTGCAGAAGACTTCTCCTGAGCATTGCCTTCAGCTACACAGTATTTCCTTTTCAGCATTTTATTTCCATTCTATGTTTCCTTAATTGTAACAGACTAATTCTCGGAGTTGTTTCCCGAGATAATCTTATTTATTGCTTATTTATTTCCATTGCAATATTTCTGGCATTACTCTGTGTTTATTCTGTGGATGAGATTAGAAATACCTGAGACTTGTAACATTCTACTGTTAGACTACAGCTTAAGCATGCCCTGATGGATCCATTAAATTGGGTTGTCCATCAGTGTGTGCTGCTGGCCATTGCGCACGTGCTCAGTCCCTCGGCATTTTGGGACTGGGGCGTGACAAGGATCTCATCCACACTTGATTAAAATCTCATTCTTCCCTTCAAACCAACCTATGTTTGGATCAATAAGTTTTACGCCAAAAAATCCTTTACCCTTGTTGGCGTAAAAGCCAAAAGACTGCCTGGTTGGCGTAAAAGCCAAATGACTGACTTGTTGGCGTAAAAGGCCAAACTATGAAGAAGATTGCCTCCCTTATGCTGTGGTTATGACAACTGCTACCTACGTATGACACGTATCCCTTTATAAGATCATGACATGCAAGCCGCGTAGGTGACTGCCCCTGCGTAAACTTGGTGATTCATGAATAATAGATAACCAGCGTAGAGTAGCCTGATTACGCGTAAAATGTAAGGATGGTGATGTGAGAATATTTGTCACAGCCTTAGCTTTCCCAGTCATGACCAATCTCATACATTAAATGCAGAGATATGCCTCGAGCCCTGTGCAAAAATAGCTTTTGACGTGGCATCTGATTTTGTCTTATCTTGAGCGTAAAAACTCATCTCTATCCATATAGAAGAGGCAGCGTATTAAGAAGACTCCATTTTCCTTTTGGATGCGTAAAAACGACTTGTATCCAATATATCACTAAACGACAACCTGGGTCTCTGTGCAAAATTATCATCACAACCGTCCTCTCGATCGTCGTGCAGTACTTTTGTCAGATGTCAGGTTCACTGATTTGTTTGGCAAATTCATCCGAGGAATACGAAGAGATCCTCGTACAACTTTACGCTGCAACGTATGCTAGATTTTACGCGGGCAGATTTTATGTGCAGAACTTTTTACAAACTTTACGCAGACAGACTTTTACTTAGACTTTACGCAGCACATATTTTACGCACAAAAATTTTTACGCAGACTTTACGCGCAGCAATCCTTTATGCGCAAACCTTTTACGCGAGCTTTATGCAGACTTTACGCAGGAAGATTTTACTCGCAGACTTTACGCACGCAGACTTTTATGCCAGACAGCTCTGAAGCCATGTTTTACGCCGACAGTTTGAATCTCTACTTTACGCCAGATAGTTGAACCTCTACTTTACCCCAGATAGCTTAAAATTGTGTTTTACGCCGACGAATCTCTATTTTACGCGGACAGTTTTGAAGCTCTACTTTACGCTTCTCTGCTTTACGCGGACCACTCTGAAGCTTTGCTTTACGCTAAACTTCCTTGAATCTTTGTTTTACGCTGACTACTCTAAATCTATACTTTACGCCAAACTATCTTGAAGCTCTGCTTTACGCAGGAAGCTTAGCAACCTGTTTTACGCCAACAACCTTGAAGCCTTGTTTTACGCAGGGAGAGACTTCATGTATGTTTGGGGCTTTTGACTGTAAAATACGCGGACAATTCTCCAGCGTATTTCATGCTTCTACATTCTATCTAATGCTTGCATCCTGTTTGATTCCTGTGCTTCTTCTAAATCATTGTGTACATCACCTGCAGAGAGATGGATATACAGAAGGGATGTACTATCACCGATGGTGACACAACTCCTGGAGTCAATGGTCAGACTCAAGGAGAGACCTCAACAATTCCTAGAATTCCGGGACCAGATGGACAGATTCACAATCCAGTTCCATCTGATCTTTCTGTTCCACCTAATGGGAACCTTCTAGTCTCATCGACACCACATGATGGCCAGGCACAACTATTCCAATTCTTCCAGATGATAATGCAGGAACAACGACAACAGGCCGCCACCCTAGCTGCAGAGCAGAGGCAGCAAGCAACAGAACAGAGACAAGAGTTTCTAACAGCACTTGAAAGGATGGCTGCAAAGACTACTGTACCAGCCCAAGCACTAGCTCCAGTACCTCGAGCTAAAGTTGGTTCAGTAAAAGACTTTATACAGATGGGTCCGAAGCCGTACAAAGGCATTGAGAGCCCAGAAGAAACCACCAACTGGATCACTCACACTCGGAAATTATTAGAGGTATCACAGCTACATGCAGACCTATGGATGACAGGTGTAAGGACGCTTCTAGATGGTAATGCACATCACTGGTGGGAATCCATGGAGCGCCAGCTGGGTACATACCAGACATGGGAGCAGTTATTGGAGTGCTTTGAAAGGAAGTACTTTCCGGACACTATCAGAGATGCATTGTACGATCAGTTTCTCTACCTGGAGCAGGGAAACAGAACAGTGGATGAGTATGATGCTGAGTTTAGTCGCCTCAGTAAATATGACGCTGCCCTGATACCAGATGACTTGGCCAAGGCTAAGAGGTTTCATCGCGGACTGACTCGGGAGCTCCAACATTACACAAGCTCGCAGTCCCGGATCTCTTATGTCGAGTTGCTGACCGAAGCCAGATTGCAAGAAACCATTAGCAGGGGAAAATGAGGTCAGCTGAGGACATAACAAGGATCAGCAAGGACACAACAATGAGGACCTATTAGACGTCCTTTAGCTCAACAACAGTACCAACACAGAGCAGGACCGTACCAGATCCCAGAGAAACCCCAATGCAATTATTGTGGGAGATACGGGCACATCTCAAGGGACTGTCGGATATGTTTGGGACAGTATATGAGATGTGGTTCCAGACAGCATATGATGAAAGACTGTCCTGTGCAACATGCATCGACACTTCCACCGCCAGCACAGAGGCTAGTTGTAAACTCCCTCGACCAGATTTCAGTAATTTAGGATTAATTTTGACTAATTAGAATTAGTGCAACTTTTTGAAATTTTATTTATTATATATTATATTGATTGTGCACCTGTTCATTACACAATTGACTAGGGCATCACACTAGCTGTTAACCCTAAATAAATTTCACATTCCTGCTCTAGACTAGTCAGACTACTTTTTCTGTATTTTGTGCAACTTCCAGAAACCTCGTTTGATGCTTCGTTTTAGTCGCACAAATATCGTTACAAACGTATGTAATTATTTCCTATTTAATTTTCTGCTCTTTATCCATCTCTGTACCCTTAGAGATTTGAGGACCAGTAGGCACCTGATTGCCCAACCAAAAATACGATAATATTCTACTCTAATTATACTTCAATTATCGTTTTGACACCGTAGAAAAATTATGACTCTAATAGCCTCTAAATAATTAGTGAACACCGTGCACAGTATTTATTAAATAATAAATACGATGACTGTATCACCTGCAATATCAGACCCTGCACCTGCCCAGAATCACCCCACACTGTCCAAAACATTTTTCCCCAGCTATTTCCCTCATTTTTTGTACAATTTAGAATTTCAGGAAATCAGTATTTGAAATTTGGTAAATTGCGAAATTACGCAAAATACAAATTTTATGCAATTATGCAATTATTGAAAAGTTAGGGGTTTATATGCAAATTGCATGCTAGGTGGCCAAATCCTATTGGCTAGACCATAGGTGGGTGGGACCCACCATAAAATCCAGAGAAATCCTGTGAAAATATCTCCAAAATACAAATTTACCTAAATACCCCTGAACTTCTAGGTATTTACAGAAATGCCATTGCCTATAACCTATATAAACCCTAGCCATTCCTTCATTCAAACCCATCCCACCACCGCCACGGCCACCCTCCGCCCACCGGACCACCACCGAACCCGTCGCCACTCCCCTCCCCTCACCTCCGACCACTGCCACCCACCGCCGGCCGGCTGCTCCGCCGTGGCCAGCTTCTGCAGACCCTCCCCGACTTCACACTCACAGCACCACCACCACTCCCATTCACTTTCCCCGCCGCCTCCGGCTGTCGCCGACCACCGCCACCCTACCCAGACGACTCGCCGTCCTCCCCTCCACCGGACCACCGACCCTCACCTCCCCACGACACCGCCTCCGGCCGCCCTAGCCCCCGCAACACCCTCGGCCACCCTCAACCCTAACCTGCCACTCCTCCCTCCGACGGCCTCCAGCCACCGCCACCGCCGTCGTGGACCTCCGCCACCCCCACCAAACTGACCGCCACTCCTCCCTCCACCTTTCCCTCACCCTGCCCGGCCACCTCCGCCGCTCCTCCGCCGGCCAGCGCCCCCACAATCCGCTGCTGCTGCTGCTGCTGCCAGTGGGCACTGCCACTGCTGCTGCTCCTCCGACCGCCTCCGGCCAGCTCCGCCGCCGTCCTTCCGCCGGCGACACCGCGTGGGACCCCCCCTGCCATCTGTAAGGTATAAATATACTATACTATACAGAAATACGTATATAAGCTATAATACATGAATATATGTATATAATATATGTATATATATGTATATATATGTATATATATATGTATAATACTATGTAGATTTATATATATATCTATATATATTATATTATAATATATATACTTTTCTTATACAGTATATATTATAATATATATTATACTTTATATACTTATGTATATATAATGCATATATAATTATATATGTATATTATGTATATATGTATATATGTATATGTATAAATGTATATATTATATCATAATTACTATTATGTATATATTTAATACTGTTAAATATATAAATATATGTGTATACATATATTTATATAATTTGTATATAACATATATATTATACTGTGCATTTTCTATTTATTTATTTTCTGCATTTAATTTCCTGCACCTATATTATATATATATATATCTATATATATATATATATATATATATTATCTATATATATATATATATTAAATACCTGCTGGATAATACAGCTTAATTATTTATATTATATTTCAATTTCTGCAATGTCATTTATTACATAATATTATATGCTGGATATTACAGCCTATCTATAAATATATAATTACTAACAGTGGTCACATATAGACCCTGATAATATATATGTATTTAATTACTGTCCTGTCAATTCAATTTATTTATACTATATAAATCAGAGGATACACCCTGATAAATACTATATTTATCGCAGTGGATATACCCTGCTACTATATATTATTGCCTGCATTTATCTGTTCTATATATATTTACTATTATATATATTATATCTATGCCTACTAAATATATATATCAATACTATATATATGTATATATATATATATGTTTTATATTACCACCATGATATTCACGAACCCTACCTATTCTTTTAACAGAAACCAACTACAGCACAGCCAGTGACCCCCTATCACCAGCACCTGCACAACTGACTGTAAAATCAGGGTTTTAACACTATCAGGGAGTAGGCAAGTATACCTTGCCAAGTATTATTTAAATTAAATTGTTGATATCTACTTTATTCATATACCATGATCACCTAAGACTGCCTTGGGTACAGTCAACTGTTATGTTGACACGATATTACAGACTCACCAACAGCTGAGAGAATATCCTAATATTCTCCTAGACCCTATCACGAGAACACGCAACATGATTGTATTACATATATGGATGTGAGCTGCGTATTTGATTAGCTACCATTACGTATGACCCGCATCACGGATTAGCATAACTCAGGAAAGGTACGACTGGACACTTAGTTTCATTGGGATGGGAAAGATAACTAGTTTACGTATGGGACACCCCCTCCACAAATATTCTATACCTTCGCACCAGGCTCCTTGGAGATGGTCGATTGCAGAGTTCCCTGAGTCGGGGGCATACGACACCTATACTAGCCAGTCGCCACGATTGGTGAATTACGTCAGCGTATGTCTAGCCACACATTCCCATGCGTACTACTGGATCTTTACTTGCATTTTCACTTAGTATGGTTAGCACCCTGTATTTATTTTATTTCTTATTCAGTATTTACATTACATGGCATGCCATTTTTCTGTATCTTGTTACGTCCCACTGAGGACCTGGTTCCTTGCCAGATCTAGATGAGGCTTTCTACCCCACAGTGTACGGGCCTGATCAGGAGGCCAGATGTGCTACCGAGGAGGAGCTCGAGGAGACACCCTCAGAGTAGGCTTGACCCTAGATGCTTGTCACCCTCACATTTCCATCTAAGGGTAGTTTGGTATTTATCTTGAGTATTAATTATTTTAGAATTATTATAATTAATATTTGTGCATGACTAATTTATTTATTTTAATTATTGCTAGTGTAGACTTATTTTAGACTTGTGTAGTGGACCTAACCTTTTAATTAGGGGACATGAACAAACTTTTGGACTAGTCTAAGTTGAGCCCATGAATTAGGCCCATGGATTAGGAAACATGATTAATTAGTGGAACCATTAGAATAGAACCTTCCCTCCCTAATTATTTCTTCATGAGAGGCCCCAAGGGGTATTTTTGACTTTGTACATTGCTTGGGGAAGGGTTTTTGTCCAGCCATAATTGAGAGGAGAGAGAGTGCTCTCATTTTAGTTCTTCCCCAAAATTCTAGATCTAGTTTTTCCCCTTCCATTTCCCCATCAATTCCCCATCAATTCACCATCAATTCTCTTCAAATCTCCTTCTAAATTCAACATTGAAGCCTCTACATCAAGGATCTACAAGCAAGGAGCAAGGAACAAGGAGGAGGAGGCCAAGATCTATAAGGAGAAGAGCAACTTGTCAATTGGGACTTTTCATTGGGAATCCATCTCCCAATAGGTATAAATCAGTTTTCCCCCTTCCTATAGACTATAGATCTGAGTTTTTACCATGAGAAACCACCCCACATGCATAGGTTACCCATAGGATTTGATTTGGTATCATTTGGAGACCTACGGTGGGAGTTATGTCCATTTTGGTGTCGATTTTGGGGGAATTCCGAAATTGGCACATGTAGTGCTTGTCAATGGATCTAATAGATCTAATTGACCATTGATTTTTGTTTGTAGCTTGTGTCGTGTCCACAATTGGATACGTGTGGGCCGAATCTCGTCGATTTGACGAAACGGTCAATTTTGGGGGTTTTTCTCCGACACGGGGCCATGTGCATATCATATGGTGACACGGACACGTAGACACTATAATTTATATATGTATTGTTCATAATATATGTATTAGGCTTGTACGTATCCTCCGGGATACGTTTGGTTGTGAGTTGGGGGCCGTGTCGCAAGCGTATCATAGAAAAGTGTGATACGGGTGCGGTGCACCCCATGTGTTTGTGTTTTTGGCTTTTGTACTATACATACATATGTAAATATATTTGTATATGCTATCTATACTTTAATTGGAGCATATAATAGTGTACTTTGGGTTTTTGGTGTTTATGTGTGTCTATGTGTATTTAATAGAGTATCTACATTATCTATATGTGTGTGTATATATATATATATTGGTGTATATAGCTATATGTATTAATATCTATAGGTATATATATATGTATTTGGCTTATATGATATATATATATATATATATGGGGATAGCTACATATTGGTTGTGTTTATATGCATTTAGATATTTGGTATATGTCTATATACATGTGTTAGTTGCATCTATATAGATATGTATTTATGTTTGGTTAGATATCTATATGTGTGTATATATATATAGTTATATACTTAGAGATTTTAGTGGCTGTGCATTGTGTGATCAGTGGGAGTGAGCGAGCATTTAGACAGGGGGTGATCAGACAGGGTCTTGACACAGCAGCTTTTGCACTCAGTGCATAGAGAAAGGGGGGATCACCAGCAAACAGTGCACAGCAAGGCTGGACTGTACAACAACCTGAAGACTGCACAGCAGGCTGTTTCAGTGAGATACGGAACTGAACTGAAGTGAAGATAACACATGAACACAGCAAGGGGACCTGAGATTTACCTGCAGACTGCACTGTGTTGAGACAGCAAGATTGCACACAGCATTGAGAAACACCTACCTGCAGACTACACTGTGCTTGAGACTGAAGATTACACAGCAAATTGTGAACAGAGCAGTACACTGAAGACTGAAATGAAGGCAGCACAGCAACTCACCTACTGGAGACTCTACCTGCAGATTGCACAGCAAACTGTGTGCAGATACACACAGCAACTAAAGACTGCAAGTTTTACCTGAACACAGCAGACTGACCATAGCAAGGATTACACAGAACTGATACTCCTGCAGTCTCCATTGCACAGCAAAGTGCAGTCCCCATTGCACAGCAATGTGCACAGCATGTATGAGGATTACCTGTGAACTGCACATTTCAGTACAGAGATAAACTGAAGACTTACCTGAACACAGCAAGGATTGACTTGAACACACCTACCTGCAGACACAGCAACTGAAGCATCAACATCAGTTTATACATGGGAGAAGTTAGCTAGTTAGATTATGCCAAGGTTTTGGGTATCAAGGTAGGTATTGGTGTAGTTAGTATGTTTATAACTATGTATACTAGAGGTTAGTGAGTAGTAGAGGTACTAAGGACTATGTTAGATATGTATATTAGTATAAGTAAAATATTAGTAGTATACTTGTTAGAAAGCAATTAGTTTTTAGTTAAGGTATTGGTTAATTAGTTTAAGATATTAGTGTATACTTAGCATATTAGTTTGGGATATCTATTTATATCTATTGTGTTTAGTTTTGGTTTACCTTGAGATACCAAAGTATCACCAAGGTATGGGTCGATACCCCAGGGTATTGAGGTTGAGTGTCGGGGTATTTGCGATACGCATTGGCACAAGGCCAAAGTATCATAATTAATTGTTTTGAGATATTATTATTATTATATATGACTTATGTATATATATATAAACTATTTTCATAGTAGAAAACCTGCGTATCTTAGGATACGGCTTCTTGATTGCACTGTGGTGTGTTAGCTTAGCTAGTATAGCATAGCTTCATAGTGTATTGACTTAGTGACTAGCATTAGACTCTTGCAACCTAGAAATACATTGGTTTGACTTAGAAACGGCGTATTGACCTAGAAATTCTTCAACTTCATTTATTTTTATCATTGAACCTTGTATTGATACAACATACCATATATAGGTTGTGAGACACCGGCTTGGGCATCGAGAGACACACTTTGCTCAGGACTTCAGGCGAGTACATTTCTCTGATTGTTTTCAATTCATAATGTTGTATATATGCATGTTCTAGATTAGTATACATTGATTCCCGACACAGTGATTTCACGGACTGGTGCTATATGGATCCCGTCAGGAGGTGTTATCCCCTACCGTGTGCAACGGGTACCCAATGACATGATTTTCATCGTGTGCATCGGGTATTGACTTTCATGTGCTTCTTGTGCATCCACTATTTCGTGTGCTAGTGTGACTATCGTGATCATGTACGTAACGTGTCGTGATTGGATCCATGAGTATTGGTTGGGGAGGGGGAGTAGGAGTTGGTTATGTGATCAAAGCCCTCTTGATCTCATGTGCATGTCGATTATACACCTCACGTATAATGGAGTTACCTATA
This sequence comes from Iris macrosiphon, assembly GCA_036927795.1. Classification (NCBI taxonomy): domain Eukaryota; kingdom Viridiplantae; phylum Streptophyta; class Magnoliopsida; order Asparagales; family Iridaceae; genus Iris; species Iris macrosiphon. Next base: position 186,283,491 of record JAYESA010000012.1, read on the forward strand.
TACCTCATGTGCAACCTAAACCGATCACATAATGAACTCTCACTCTAAAACACATAGTTAGTATTTCTTGTTCTCTACTTGCAGTCATTCTTGTATTTTACTTCCAGCTTATTGTGCCTATTGCCTGTTCACTTGTACAGTTTATCCTTCTACTTGTGCATCTTGTATCATTTTTCTATTGCTTGTTATATATGCTCGATTATGTTATTGGAACTGCTTTCAGAGGTATGTGCTTCGCTCCAATCCTGACTGGATATATTTTTTCCAGATGATTGGCTAGAGGAGTTGTGTCCCACACATTACGGACCTCAGGAGGGTGAGACTTTAGAGGACACTCCCCTAGAGCCAGAGGACATAGTACCAGTGACCGAGGAGGTCTAGTTTTGTTTAGATGTTGTTTTAGACTATATTTTTTGTGGAGTTTCACAGATGTACTATTGTTTCATTTGTGGATTGTATCTTCTTTCCTTCGCTATTTCCATTCGTGCATTATTTTCCTCCTTAGTTTGTTTTGTGATTGAGATTGATATATTGTGAGATACCATATTGCTCCTCCGATTGGGGTTGAGATGATTGGCAGGTACCATATTATATTGTTGAGATGTTAGATAGTTAGAAATGACCCAGACAGCGTTCTACCGCCGATTCTGCGGCGTAGGCTGGGCGTAGCCACGTACTCGTACCCGAATATCAGGGTGCGGGTCGTGACAATGCTGCTACCTGGAGATGGAGATGTTTTGATCAGATAGACACTGCTTAGTCTATCTGATTTTTCTGCGCTATTATCAGTTTTTGTAGTAGGCTTGTATTCTCACTAGTTGTGTACTGTATCAGACTCAGTTATATATATATTTCAGCACTTGCTTTTCTGACATTTTGTTGTGGATGAGATAGTTTTACCTGTTCTATACTTGTAGTATTTTAGGACAGCGTAGCACGTCCCTTTGGGTCCATCAAAGTGGATTAAGCCCTTAGTGACGTGTCAGCTGGCCAGTGACACGTGGCCTAGTTCCTGACATTTTTGGGACTGGGGCGTGACACTAGTGCTTCCAGCACCAAAGCCAACTCAGCAGACGATGAGACCAGGAGCACCTTAACCTCCAGCAGCAAGGGGATTTCAGTGAGGACCACCGCTACCTGCACAGGAGGATCAATTCGCGAGAGCCAGACCGGGACAACCACAGAGGAACGGACAAGCTTTTGCAATGGAAGTGGATGACATAGATCAGGAGATTGATGTCATAGCAGGTATCACTCTTGCTTTTACTTTTCCTGCTATGACATTGTTTGATACGGGAGCCACCCACTCATTCATATCTAGTTTTATTGCCAAACACAATATTGCCCCTACACCTTTACCTAGTTGTATTAGAATTCTCACCGGAGGAGGAGTTGTACTTATTAGTAGAATTTGTAGATCGTGTCCTATAGTGATACGTGGCAGAGAGATGAACGTCCGACTCTTAGTCCTTCCTATGTCAACTTTTGATATAGTGCTGGGAATGGACTGGCTGAGCAAGTACCACGCTTTCTTCGATTGTTTTGGAGGAAGCATCCTTTTTAAGGTACCCGGCCAGCCTGAACTTAAGTTTGCACGAGGATCTACAGAAATCCTTGATGGTATGTAGCTCACAATGGACGATGTTGTCTATCATCCCATTATTACAGAATTCCAAGACGTCTTTCCAGAAGAATTACCAGGCCTACCCCCAGATAGAGACGTAGAGTTTTCAATTGAATTGACACCAGGAGCAGCACCCATAGCATCACATGTTTATAGACTGGCGAAGAAGGAGATGGATGAACTGAAGACACAGTTGAAAGAACTAGAAGAGAAAGGTTTCATCAGACCAAGTGCATCACCCTGGGGAGCACCAGTGTTGTTTGTACCAAAGAAGGATGGGTCAGTGCGTATGTGCATTGACTATAGAGCCTTGAATGCAGTGACAGTGATGAATAAATATCCACTGCCACGCATTGATGACCTATTTGATCAACTTAGTGGAGCCAAGATGTTCTCAAAGATAGATTTGAGATCAGGATATCACCAGGTGAAGATAAGAAAGGAGGATATCCCGAAGACCGCATTCCGGACAAGATATGGGCACTACGAGTTTATGGTCATGCCATTTGGATTGACCAATGCTCCAGCTATCTTTATGGACTTAATGCATCGAGTCTTCCATCAATATTTTGACCAGTTCGTGGTCGTCTTCATAGATGATATACTTGTTTATTCAAAAAGCCACGAGGAGCACGAGAAGCACCTGCGAATTGTTTTAGAGACCTTAAGGAGAGAGAAGTTATATGCAAAGCTCAGTAAATGTGAGTTCTTTTTGGACAGAGTCTCATTTCTTGGACATGTTATTACATGAGATGGTATTTCTGTTGATCCAGAAAAGATCTCGGCAGTCGAGACATGGTCCGTTCCTAAATCAGCAACGAAGGTGAGAAGTTTCCTTGGACTTGCAGGATATTACCGATGATTCGTGGGAAACTTCTCAAGGATAGCAACACACCCATGACTCGGTTGACTTGCAAGGATCAAGAGTTCATATGGACCAACGAGTATCAAGCCGCTTTGGAGAATTTGAAGAAGCGACTGACTACAGCACCAGTATTGACTATTCCATCAGGATCAGAAGGCTATGTGATTTACAGTGACGCATCAGAAAAAGGTTTGGGATGCGTATTGATGCAGCATGGCAAGGTGATTGCATATGCATCTAGACAGTTACGAGTACATGAGAAGAATTATCCAACTCATAACTTGGAACTTGCAGCTGTGGTATTTGCTCTGAAGCTATGGAGACATTACTTATATGGGGAACGAGTGTAAATCTATACAGACTACAAAAGCCTCAAGTATGTCTTCACGCAGAAGGAGTTAAATATGAGGCAACGTCGATGGCTCGAGTTGATAAAAGATTTCGAGATAGAGCTACATTATCATCCAGGCAAGGCTAACGTTGTAGCAGACGCGTTAAGCCGGAAACCAATAGCTTACTTCTTGACAACACAGAGGGAATTATTAAAGGACTTGCAAGGTCTTGGCATTGAAGTAATAATACCCGGAGCAGACGGGACACTAGCCAACTTGCAAGTACAATCATCACTAGTAGAGAGAATCAAGACAGCATTGCTTACCGACGCCAGATTCAGAAGACTAAAGGAAAGGACAGAGGCCGAAGAGCAGACAGGACTGCACATTCATGATGACGGGACATTACGATGTGGTGATCGTCTATATATTCCCAATGGAGAGATTCGACAAGAGCTGATGACAGAAGCTCATAGTTCGATATATTCTATTCATCCTGGAGGCACCAAGATGTATCGTGATTTACGACAGCACTTTTGGTGGCATAAAATTAGAAAAAAGATAGCTCGCTTTGTAGCTAAATGTTTGGTATGTCAACAAGTAAAGGCGGAGCACCAGAGAACAGCAGGATTACTGCAACCACTCCCGATTCCAGAGTGGAAGTGGGAGTACATCACTATGGACTTCGTCACGGGTTTTCCCAAGAGTCCCAATGGAAGAGATGCAGTATGGATAATAGTAGATAGACTCACCAAGTCAGCCTATTTCTTGCCTTTTATAGTTGGCCAATCTACAGAAGCTTTGGCTGACTTATATATGAGGCAGATCGTGAGATTGCATGGCATACTAGTCAGCATTGTATCAGACAGGAATTCGCGTTTTACATCGCACTTTTGGAGGAGCATGCAAGAGAGTCTTGGAACTCGTCTGAAGTTCAGTACATCTTATCACCCGCAGACAGACGGGCAGTTAGAGCGTACTATTCAAATATTAGAAGATATGTTAAGGGCTTGTATGTTAGACTTTGGAGGATCATGGGAGGACCACTTACATCTTGTGGAGTTTTCTTACAACAATAGCTACCAGGCAAGCATCCAGATGGCTCCGTTTGAAATATTGTATGGAAGGAAGTGTAGGTCTCCTGTGTGTTGGAGTGACGTGGGAGAACATCAGATTCTGGGACCAGAGTTAGTGGTCAACACCGTTGAGACAGTTAAGAAGATACAAGGACACTTGCGAGCAGCGTAAGGTAGACAGAAACAATGGGCAGACCTTCATCGTTGTCCCTTAGAGTTTAAAGAGGGCGATCATGTCTTATTTAGGATATCACCTACCAGATGCACCATTCGATTCGGAGGGCGCGGCAAGTTGAGTCCAAGGTATATTGGACCATTTGACGTATTAGAAAAAGTGGAAGAAGTGGCATATCGACTTGCGCTACCATCTTCACTTGAGAGAGTACATAACGTATTCTATGTGTCGCAGCTTAGGCGATATATGGCAGACAATAGTCATGTTCTCGACCATTCGAAGATCACCATTGGGCCGAGCTTGTCATATCAAGAGCAACCCGTGGGAATCCTTGATCATCGAGAGAAAATATTGAGGAACTAGTCTATTCCCCTGGTCTGCGTGGCATGGAAGCATGGCGCGCCAGGATAATCTACTTGGGAGAGAGAGGACGACATGCGTAAACATTTTACAAACCTATTCACAGACCAAGGTATAAATTTACTTTATTAAGTTATACCCCATACCATTCTTGACTTCCTACCATAGCTTAGTTTTTAATTTCGAGGACGAAATTTTTATAAGTTGGGTAGAATGTAAGACCCCCTAATTCTGAATCTTTACTTTGTTAATTTATATCTTATACCATCATTGACTTTCTACCATGGCTTAGTTTTAATTTCGAGGACGAATTTTTTATAAGTTGGGTAGAATGTAAAACCCCTAATTCTGAAAACCCTTAAATAGAGGAAATAGATTTAATTTAATTTTTATTTGAGATATTTGTGTATTTAGGAAATTTATGGAGCCATTATAAATTTTTCCTAATTTATTCCATGTAGAAAACCCTTTGGACAGTTGCTAGTTTAATGGTATGCACAAATATAATTCCTATTGGATCAAACCCTCTATCCTAAACCCACTACCCATTTAGCCCTACCTGGACCCGTTAGGAGAGCAAAATATCAACAGCAGCAGTAGCAAAAACTAACTTTTCTTTCTCCTCTCCGCACGTATGAGCCGACTTATTCCACCGCCTCTTAACACTATTATTACTAAACTCTCCTCAACCGAAATCCAAAATAAGAAAGAAAGAAACAACAGCGACAGTAGTTTCTTAAACCACTAAATTATTCCACCGCCTCTTATCTCTATATATATATTGCAAAACTCTCCCAAACCCTAACCCCACTTCTTCCGCCAAACTTAACACCGTTTGGACGCTTGCACTATATAGAATTCTTGCTCGGCAAGTATACCTTGCCATTGTACTAATATTTACATTCCATATGATACATGTATAATTTATTTTTGCTTATTTAGTTCATTTATTTTAACTGCTATATAAATTGTGCGTCAAAGGAAACTTGGGTGCAATATATGCATTGGACCTACTTTATGAGACCACCCCATTATTATGAGGCATTTTATATTTCATTGGCCATAACACTATTCTTACACGAGTGTGAGTCACATGTAGGACACGAACTTGCGTCCTCGGCTGGCCACTGGTACGTATAGGTCGTGCGACGGATAGGGATAACTACCAATAGAAACTTTACATGCTAGTAGACCTGACAGTTACTAGAGGTATTATCGTGTCATATAGATGACATGTTTAGAGCATGGGGTGGGAAGAACAACAAGTAAGGCATTTGGGCTCCTTGTACTTTTTCCTTCTGTAACCCGGAAGCTCCACTGGAGATACGGGCGGTGATGACCCCATTTACAATTGGCGGCCTCTGCTGTTCAAAAGACGACATGCTTTGAGGCCCCTGATTCTCTGAGAGAGTCACGCCAATCCCATTTTTTTAGCCAGATAGCCCACTTGGTGGAAAGTTGTTCTCAAACTGCATTCACTTAGACGGTTAGGCGACCCATTGGATGTTTACTTTTCAGTACTTTATTGGCATATTATTATGTATCTTGTTACGTCCCTCTGAGGACCTGGTCCCTTTCCAGATATAGATGAGCAGGAGTATCCGCAGGAGTACGGACCTGGACCTGACGCTACTTACCAGACCGAGGAGGTCTTACCTTCGGAGTATCTATGATTTTATTACCGTCGTTTAGAGATCCTTGTTGCTACTTCAGTATAGTCGTTTTGTAGTGGATTTGTTTCCACCCGACTATCAGACTTGATACTCATCTTGGATATTCAGTTATTATTCAGCTCTTTATTCCTACTTATTATTTGTGCTGTGGATGAGATATAGATTGTGTGACTTATCGTGACACTATATTACCACTGGTGGATTGGATATTCATGTACAGCGTACGTGTGTATATGGTTTCCATATATTGGAGTTCGTATACATACGGCTGGGCGTATTACGTATTCCTAGTCCTACGCATTTTTGGACTGGGGCGTGACAAGTAACCCTCACTAAATGACAGTTACGCTCCAAGAGCAACGAACGATAATTCTACGCAGCACATCGACAATTCCGCACGGATGCGAAGCACCCGTGCGCTAAGTGTTTGCTTCGTTCGACAACTTGCTCGTTCTCGATGCGTACGTGCGGAGTGCAAAGTACGTCATCGAAGTGGCACTTTGTATCCCTCTTCCGAGTCGCTGGTCCTCTTCGGGACATAGCTCCTAAATGAAATCCCAAAGATATAAGTGACAAAAAATATAAATATTTTTTTGAGAATTCAAACCCTGCACTCCAGGAAAACACAATACCATCTTAACCACATGGACTACTACACAAGTAAATAAAAGATGAATCTTATAAAGAAATACACAATTGGAGTTGCCATGTGAATGTGGGAATATCCTCTAAAATGCAAATTTTAACCCCAACAGAACAAACCCTGGAAATCAACAACCAGTCCCAAACAACATATTGAATCTAAGAACAAACCCTAAAAATCAGTAGGAAATCTACAACATGGATCTAGATAGAAGAAGAAGCTTACTATTCGGGATTCATTGCGGAGTTCAATGCCGATCTGTCAGATGAAACCCTAGAAATTTTTCGGCGAAGAATTCGGACGCGGGAATTTTGGGAGATTTCTTTCTTACGAGAAAAAGAGGAAAGTGTGGCGGGTATTTGGCAAATTCTAATGGCACTCCAATAGTTACTTATGACAGCCCATTACTTCAGAATAACCCAGATTTTTGCATCCCAAAATTTACTCAGGACAACCCAACCCCCCAAACATTTCCAAAACCCTTCATTCTAAATTTTTACTCTCTCTTCAAATTCCCAAACCCTAACCCTAACCCCAACCCAAACTACCGAAGGAGGAGGAGGCGGCGGTGGCGAAAGACGAAAAAGTTTTTATACACTCACGAGCTTCAGAAGAACTTTGATATTGACGTCCAACAAGTTCGCTCAAGTGATAATCTTACAGACTTGTTCACCAAATCGTTGCCAAAGTCAACTTTTCAAAAACTAGTTCATGGAATTGGAATGCGACGTCTTCGTCAGCTGACTGTTCAGGATAAACATCATCAGGGGGAGTGATTGTTTTCAGGGGGAGATACATTTTATATGGACTATACGCGTTGTACTATTTTTCTTGGTCATGGATTTTTTTCCATTGGATTTTTCCTGACAAGGTTTTAATGAGGCAACATTAAGCGTGTTCAATATCTATCTAAGTCATCCTAAAGATTGTACTCTTTTCTTTCACACATGTGTTTGTCCTAATAAATTTTTCTGGCAAAATTTTAACGAGCCAATAGGCTTAGAGATGATGGTCATCGAAATGGGGGGAGGGAGTGTTATAACGTGTATTACTAAATGGTTGGATTCCCACTTTGTATTTTAGTCCCACATTGATTAGAGATTAGTATTACAACTTCATTGAGTTGTATAAATAATGCCTTTGCCTCCCACTATGTGATTACATTAATAAGAGATTTTCTCTCCTATTTTTTTATTCATTCTTCTGCGTTTATTCTAGCATTATCAATTTTCTTCCTTCCAAAAATTAAAATCATAAATGTCACTCTCGGGTCGGTTACGGAGCGCCAACGGGTTATCGGGTACATCCAAACCCCCGGCAACGTCAGGTAGAAGTAAAACCCTAACAAAACCCTAAATCCGAGCGTCCCGAGGAGGCACCAGAAACCCTAAAAGTTCCCTAGCTTCAAAAGAGAGAGTTTGAACATCACTGTTCCTTTTCTTCACCAATTATTTCTCCAGGAGTAGAGATGAGGAAGAAGGTCGACGACCGCATCCGTACTCTGATCGAGAATGGCGTCAAGCTGAAGCACCGATCGATGTTCGTCATAGTCGGCGATAAATCTCGAGATCAGGTTCTTTTTCATTCTTCCCCTCGCAAATAAAGATCCAATCTTTATGCACCATTCGAGCTTAGATTCTCGTGATCGAAGTATTTTACTAGAGTACGACGTGAGCGAGACGATTTTGGCGTGTCCTAATGTATTTTGGAGTGTCAATGTTGTGTCCGAAATGGCACTACGCGGCACAGGAACGATTTTGGAGTGTCCTTGTTATTATAGGAGAAGGATGAATTTATGTTAATTACTCAAGCTTATATTATTGTTATCAGCAAGTTATAATCGAAACTTGGATAGGTTCTGGCTATGTTGCATGGCCACGAATAAGACATGTCATGCGGACACGAGGACAACTATTTGGATTAGACTAGCCCAGTGTTATCAGCGAGTGTTCTAGTGTATTAGACTTCCATCTCGTGTCCGAAATAGTGCAACACGGAGGTGAAGCCAGTAAATTTTTTTTTGGAGCGTCTGTGTTTCCTAGGATGCTAGTTATCCCATGGAATGTTGCACAGACGTGACACCACTGGTAGGTAATAGAGGAGTCAGGTTATTATGGGTTGAAAAGAAGAGGGAACTTTTTTTGCACTACTTGTGCTCAGAATCTCATTATTAATTTATCTTATTCAAAGCGTTGATAGATTCTGGCTATGTTGGACAGACCCAAATATGACCCGATGCGGATACAGTGAAGTGTACGGTGACACAGGCACGACAATGATTTTTTGTGTGTCATTAGAGTGTCCATATCATGTCTGATGTGTGTCAAACATGACTAAAAACATGGACATGACGAGTTTTTGTAGTGCCAATGCTTATTAGGATTCAGTTATAGGTGAATGATTAGTTGTCTTGATTAATGTAGAGAAAGGGAGTACGCGATGCGAGATTTAAGAAAATAAGAAAAGATCCATGCCGATAACTGTTATTGATGTTCTTCCTTCACTGCTGATTGGACTTACATTTGTTGTACAGATTGTGAATCTCCACTATATGCTGACGAAATCAGTAGTAAAATCGCGGCCTACTGTCTTGTGGTGCTACAAGGAGAAGCTCGAGTTTAGCAGGTGTCTGTTCGTTGCCCTAATTTACTTTTCCAATTTTCTCTTTTAACTTTCCATTTTGAATCTTTGTTCGGTTGGATTTTTGATAGTAAGCAAATTATACTTTCACATTGGTATAGTGCCTTTGATCTTTGTTATTTCAAACATTTGTTTGATATATCTACAAATATTCATTATAGGTTCAAAGTTGATGGCAAGATCTTTAGTAGTCTAGTTTCATCACTCAATGACCTTTGCCCATCTATACATCTATCAAAGAATTCAGTATGATCTCCATCTATCTAAAAAACAATTAAATTAACTATTTACTTGATGAATTTATAAAACAGATATTTGTTTCGTTTTCTCAAAGTATTGGGTTATTGTAAGTAGATTCGAGCATTTCAAATATCTATAAGCTGTGCAATGTGGAATAAGACCTAATTTTTAAGTTGGTCAATTGCATACACATTGAGGCATCCCTCAGTTGCTAATGTTAGAAGCAATTTGTCCTTAATACTTAATTGACCGGACTGGAAGAAGAGGATTTAAGTAATAGCCTACCAATACCTCTGGATAACGGCTTTGTTGAACTTGTTGTATGTTCTAACATGAATTCTCATGAATATACTTTAATAGTTGCTACGATGCTATCAAATGTAGCTGTGTTGGTTGAGCCATTGTTAAAATCTTCTGTAATCAGACTAAGGGGCTTTGTTCTTTTCAGTCACAAGAAAAAGCGTGCGAAGCAGACGAAGAAGTTGATGCAAAGGGGACTGTTGGACCCTGAGAAAACAGACCCCTTTCTGCTTTTTCTTGAAAGTGGAAACATAACATACTGTCAGTACAAGGAGTCGGAAAGAATTCTTGGGAATACCTTTGGCATGTGTATCTTACAGGTTTGATGTCATACATTAGCAGTTTTATGGATATTAAGATTCTTGCGGTCTTCTTCTTTTTTACATCTATTTCTTTAATTATTCATACTAGATGATTTGCTAAATGTAGGACTTTGAGGCACTGAATCCAAATCTCCTAGCAAGAACTATTGAGACAGTGGAGGGTGGTGGTTTGGTAGTCTTGTTGCTGCGGTCACTATCATCACTAACTAGTCTGTATACAATGGTCATGGTATGTTTCCTTTTTACGGAAGTAGATGATATACCTACTAAATCAAAACTGTTCTGGGCTTGCACTTCACTAAATCATCATATGGAGGTTAGCTTAGCTTAAATTTTGGGTTATACCATGCTTAAGCTAAGCATTGCACGACAAGCTATGACTCTTCAATTGGAAACTTCATAGTTCTCACCTCTGCTACAGTAGAATTTGGGATATTGCATGGTAGCATTTTATATAGTCTTTCACAGACTTCGCCTTTTACTTATATGGACAGCTTAGTATCTGATTGTAGCTATTCCGGTTCTCTCTCATGGCGAATCTGCCGTCAACAGCAGGCTGCATTTTGGGGAGGATGAACGAGAGGATCTTAGATAAATGAGGTACAAGAACCATGACTAGGCCTAAAATCTAGGTTGGGGATGTATTGATAGTTGTTAATGTTATTACATAGGAGATGGCCCTTTAACTAAGCAGGATGGAATAAAAAGATTTGTCTGGCGGACCCAAAAGTTTGGGGTGAAGGCTTCCTTAGTTTGTCCATTTGTTATAATATCAGAAAGAGAGACTAAGAAAATATTTATCTACATTTCCAAGTGGATAATTTCTTCTCGAACTTATCTATTAAAGGAAGCTACCAATTCTTAGTAGAATCTTCCAATTTTTACTTTTTAGTGGAAACCTGGGTGCTTTATTGAAAAATGTACCTATATCAAAGAAATATATCAAGTATTATATATTCCTAATGCACCCCTCCCCGCACCCCCCCCCCCCCCCCCCCCCACACACACACACACACACACAATTTTTTTTTTTTTGGGATAAAGACTTTGTTGTTTTATTATATCACAACTATTTTCAATATCATCGAAATTCCATATCCATCAAAAACATACAAATTTCATTTCAAAGAAATCATACAAGCAACATAAGCAGAACACAAATAATTATTCATCTGCAAACTGAAAAAAACCCAGCCCTCCTTGTAGAAAAAAGAAACTTTTAGCTTTCCCACTAAAAAAACACATTAAGCAATTCTGTAACTAGTAGGTAAAATAGAAGAGGAAAAGAAGTTCCCTTTTCTCAGACCAATTTTTTTTACAAACATAACACTTACCTTTTCCACATAAACCATAATAGACGATCTAAAATTGCATGTACGCATGAAATCCACTTCTTAGTGAAGCCATGAAAGTTTATACTAGTAAAGAGAACTCAAATAAACATATAAGGAGGTTATTTCAAAATCTAGCTTTAACAAAAAACCTACCAACTTTCTTTACGGAAACAATCATCACTCATCTCATTAGCTCAAACGACAATATGTAAAATAAATCTCCTTTTATAATAGGATATTGGATAATAATCATGAAATTCAATTTCTTTAACCTATATGTGGTTTTAGTTTATCTTAGAAATATGTATAATAGTTTAGAAATGATAATATGCTTTCTTTGATTATTATCTACGAATTATTATACTTCTATGATAAAAAATGATAATATTCTTGGAAATGGATTTTTTTATGTTTGTAAGGAATACAGTGGAAAATAAATTTCAAAAAGATAGAAATCCATTCAAAGAAAGCATATTATCATTTTAGGACGATGCATGACCATATACGGACCTCAAAAGCAGACTTTGCGGTATCAGTCGATGTTGATACCGATACGGTTGATACCGATATGGTTGCAATGTCCCGAACCGATACCGACTGCTACTGATACTTATCGATACCGACGTTGGGATCTCTTTTTCAGTTAATTTGACAGAGAAAATTGAACGAAAAAGACCAATCAGTAAGGGTGTAAAAGCATTTAAATGAAGAAAACTTATTTATAGCAGGTAAACCAACCAGTAAGGATGACTACTATTTCATTCACAAAATTACTAAGAGACAAAACAGAAAATACATGTCTAAATGTATAAAATATTTTTTCTAATTTATTAATAATTATTTGCTTTCCGATACCAAAAAATCTGAAACTCCGATCTGAAACTGCCGATACAGCCAATCTTTATAGGAAGGATCCGATACCAATACCGAACTTGCGAACCTTGCTCAAACGTACGCATAATCAGTTAAGAATTTATATTAAAAATACATATAATAGAGTTGTAGTCTTGATCTATTACTAAGTTAGACAGCAGGAATCGTTTTTGTTATTGAAGATGACTCTCCTTTAGACATATGCAGCACTTAGTCACTGTTACCTTTAAATATTTATAAGATTTGGTAACTCTCAGAGGGAACTTTTCATTGATAAAGCATGACAGGTTTTTGTGATATGATAATTTCACCTTTTGACAATGCTGCACTAGGCCTTTGAATGTTACTTTTAGCACTTCATGTTTGCCGTACCTAACATCCATTTTATTCTTTTCATATTAACTAAATGTCATAACCATGACTAGATACTTGGCATCGATTTGTCCACTTGTTAACATAGTAATGGATATTTTTTCCACATCCGTATTTGTGAAGCATGATTTTTGCTGGTCTCAGGACGTGCATGAAAGGTTTCGGACAGAGTCTCATACTCAAGCTGTTGCCCGGTTCAATGAACGTTTTCTGTTATCTATTGCCTCATGTAGGGCTTGTGCAGTAATGGATGATGAACTAAACATTTTACCTGTATCATCTCACATAAAATCATTACAACCTGTGGTAGTCACAGAGGTAAAATTCTCAACTCTTACTTTAATATTTGTCTATTAACATCATTGTTTGTGTCAAACTTATACTTGAATTAGTTACTTAGGTATTTAGGCTCAGCGAGGTGCATTATGTTGCTTCATTTTTGTAGATTAGTCGAGAACATTTTGATTTCTCTTTGTAGTGTGACCATCAGAAAGGTACTAGTTTATGGTGTATTTTTATGTTTATCTGTTGAATTTCCTTCGTCTCTGAAGGATCCAGAGGGGCTGTCAGAAAGCGAGAGGGAGCTAAAGAGTCTTAAAGAGCAATTTCATGATGATTTTCCTGTTGGTCCCTTGATTGGAAAGTGTTGTACTATGGATCAGGTTCTTGCTGAAACTTTATTTGCATCCTTGTCATAATGTTTATGTAGAAAGTTAATCATGGAATTACCTCACCACGGATAAGCTATTAAAATCTGCTACTCTGTAGGGAAACGCCGTTGTTACATTCCTTGATGCAGTCCTTGATAAGACGTTAAGAAGCACTGTTGCTTTGATTGCTTCTCGTGGACGTGGCAAATCAGCTGCACTGGGTCTTGCAGTTGCAGGAGCAATTGCTGCTGGGTAGCAATCTGAATTTTTGCACAACCAGTGCTTATAATCTTTTCTTTTCATGAGATTCTTATATTTTAGTATTTTACAAAATAGTCCACTGTATGCAGATATTCAAACATATTTGTAACTGCACCCAGCCCGGATAACCTCAAAACCCTTTTCGAGTTTGTCTGCAAGGGATTTAATGCTTTGGAATATAAGGTCTGTGTTTCTTTCTTTTTTCAGCTTTAATTGGTTATCCTCAAATAATTGTTCATCTTCAATTTGCGTATCCCTGCAAAATCATTCATGTGCATTGATTTACCACTCATTATACTGCTCTCAAGTAAATTTACTTGTCTGATATTTGGATCACCTCTTTATAACCTTTTTGGAGTGTTTTATTGATAACAAGTTATGTTGCACCGCCTTTTTGCTGAAATATGCTCATCAATTTAATATCAGAACTATTTTATGAAAATATTGTAGAATGCAATTCTTGATCGTATGGTGGATGGAAGTTGTGAGAAAATGGTTTAAGACCCCTTTGTTGTACACTTCAACTAAAACTTTTGGAAATTATACAATGGAGAAGGGCTATAATATGAATGTTTTCACTGAAAGAGAGAGCTTGCCTCACCTTTTGTTGTAGACTTCAACTACTCCAACTTCTGGAAATTATACAATGGGGAAGGGCTATCATGTGAATGTTTTAACCGAGTAGTGGGTCCCGCACCCAAAAAAAGAGAGCGGTGGGTCCCACACCCAAAAAAAGCGGTGGCAAACCGAGAGCGGTGGCTCTTTAATTCGTTGGACTTTTGTCTTTTGATATAGTTTATTTTTTTATCGTTTTTACATACTTTTAATATATATATATATATATATATATATATGGAAAATAGTTGGATATATTACTATATATACTAACTTTTTTTTATTATAACTTGTATGTAAAGTTTTTTTAACTATTGTATGTACATTTTTTGTTATTGTATGTAACGTTGTAAATCTTATCCCAATGAATTTGTGTGGCCAAGTTGATTTCAGTAGGAGTTTTAACTTTATTATTATTGTTCTGATGTAAATCTTGTATGTAACATTTATTATTATTATATGTAATGTTTTTTATTATTGTATGTAACATTTTTTATAAGTGCAATATTATTGCATGTAACGTTTTTTATTAATTAACATTTTTTTTATAAGCGTAATATTATTGTATGTAATATTTTATAAGTTTAATATTATTGTATGCAACATTTTTTTATTATTGTATGTAATGTTGTAAAGGAAGTAAACTTATATACATCAAGGGTGACTATTGTTTCATTCAATTATAATAAAAAAACACAAAAAGTACTTAAATAATGTATAAATATGTAAACTAGTTTGTCTAAATTTTTACTAATTATTTAATATTGTCGATATTGCCGATAACAAAAAATCCGATACGCCAATCCGATACCGCCGATGCCGATACTCATACAAAATGTCCGATATTGATACTTTGAACCTTGGTGTGTGTATTGGTCTTTCATGACAAATGTATATGTAATCTAAAAGTGTAACGATAAGTCAATAATTTTAAAAATGTTATTATTAAATGATAAGCAATTAAAAAACCAATTTATCAATGGGTGTTGGAGGCACGAGATTATTTACCAAGAAGTGTCGCACCCACTATGACGGGAGAACTCTTGGTTGAGTGTGTATATTATATATATATATATATATATATATATATATATATATATATATAGAAATCCTCGTGCGTGGGAGAATGCTATGAAGCAAAAAGCTCCACAAAGGACCGTCTATATGATTGCGTGTTGACCTGATGTCAGCTCTCAATAATGGTATCAAATCCCTAGCCGTCAATAATGGTATCAATAAGCATGAGAGGATCATGCCATTAAACCCATGCAACCAATTAAGAGGTACGCATGCCTATCTTTTGGATATGCAGTTTAAGATCATGCAACCAACGGGAATACTCGAACTCATCCTAGACTATAAATAGTCTAGATGAAGAGGATACAATTTTCTATACACATTCAAAATATGGCCATTTTAGAAATTATTGTTTACGCGTACGACATGGATATGGTTATATATACACATATAAATATCCCAGTAGACATTAGATTTAAATAATATTTCAATAGTAACTAGTATATGAAAAGTTATAGAAAAGATTCATTACAAAGAAATGTTACTTTGTTGTATCTCAATTATGTTTGACACGATCATGACCTTACCAAATCATTTTCAAGTATGTTTTGGGTCACTTTGGAGCCTAGACATGGCGAGCAATATCCAACATGAATGTCGAGGAACTATCATGTCCAATTCGTGATGGATACAGAGTACAAACACGGATATGGTTCTCCCAAGGAGATCCATGCTACGCATAGACACACCGCATCTGTACAGTATCCCTGACCTATATTTTTTTAAACCTCCATATCCATATGGGTGTATGTATTCATGCAAGATAGACTTTGTCTACTTCCACTCTAATATAAAATGGGGGCATATCTGGGTAAGAGCAGAAGAGAGAATCAGGAATGTTACCTCGAAAGCATGTACAAAGTACAAACTTATTAACTGATTATGTTTGTATCTGCTCAATTTCTTTGACCTATCGTTTCTTTCTGTTAGCTTAAGCATGTAGTAAATTCTATTTATTGCTAGATTCTTTAGTTTTATGGCCATAATTTTCAGTGAATGCATGTAAATATGACAATGTAAGATATTATACTTGCAGGAACATTTACACTATGATTTAGTGAAGAGTGCAGATCCAGATTTTAAGAAGTCAACAATTCAGATCAATGTGTACAAGCAACATCGGCAGACAATTCAGGTATGTGACATGACGATCTGCCAATTGATATATTTTTAATGACTTGATAATGAAAATTGAAATTATATATTTTTAACTGTGCACAAACTGTTTATGGATGGACAAAATGATTCTAAATTTCTTGGCAAGCTGATACCCTAAAAAAGAAAATAGACAGCAAGAATAACTGCCTGTAGTTACTTGATTATGTTTTTCTTACTCTCAGTATCTAAAGCCACATGATCATGGGAAGCTTTCTCAAGTAGAGCTTCTTGTAATTGACGAAGCTGCTGCAATTCCATTGCCTATTGTCAAGTCCTTGCTTGGACCTTATCTTGTATTCCTTTCATCTACTGTCAATGGGTGAGAACTTTTTACCTGCATCTTCTTGTCATTCAATCAAACTATTTCTCATCTTTTAGGAGGGAGATGATCTCTCATTTGAAGTTCAGTATTCTATTTCTTCCCTGATGCATAGAAGTATGCGGAAACTGGATCCTTAATACTAAATTATTGATCAACTTTACTAGAGATAAATGTTCCTCATTACACTTTCATCATTGTTCCTTGTACAGCTACGAAGGCACCGGGCGTTCCTTGTCACTGAAACTTCTTCAACAGTTGGAATCACAAAGCCAGATGTCTGCTGAGGGCACTCAGTCTGGTGAGTGTTATACCGAGGTGTTAGTCTTTGTTGCTCAGATGCTGCTATCTCTGTTAGACTTGACTGCTTTATGAAGTTTCTTATTTCTCAAATCTTTATAATAGTATCCCAAGTTGTATATCTGATTCAATTGTTGCTGCATATATATGACTGCGCCTCTGTGTGTGTGTGTGGGCGGGTTTGTGGATGACCTTGTCACGGGTTTTAATTATCTCTGCAAAATTTGATTATCTAAACCTTAAATTCATCTTTGCTTAGTTAATAAATTGTACCGCTAATAGCGATTAATCCCCAATCATCTCCTACGTCCAAGTGATCGAGGGACCTAAAATACCATCATAGCTGTATTCTGTCAAGCATATTACTTTGTTGTTTGGTGAAGAAAGAGTTTCAACAGATTAATGATCAGTTCAACTTTTCCTTGGATATATCAAAAGGCCAAAGAAACATGGTTGCATTACAGGTTGCAGTCTGATGTTTCTTGTGATAGATTAGAAAAAGTGAATGAAATCGTCTGCAAAGAATGATGGACCTTGACTTATTTGACTCCTACGAGGAAAGATTGGTATACTGGGAATGTCAAGAAGGAAAGAAGTAGGTTTATTCCTGTCTCTGGTTTATGGAGGACACATTATGAATTGCACAAAAATCATGAAACCAGTTCTAGCAAATATGGTGTAAACTAGAGATGTGATGGTTGCCTAGAGATGTGATGGGTGCTGACTTGCAATTAGGATAGTTTGAATTACTACTATAGTACAATATGATTTACCAGTACCCATCTTGCACAAGGGGATTCTTTTTACTAATGACTATCATTATCATTGATTTTCCTGGTACTTTGTTTTAATCTCTATCATGAATAATTCTGGATTTTTGTACGAGTTTTTGGTTTATCCTTCAATAGTTTAGCTCATATACTATTATGCTTTTTTTTTTTAATCTCTTTAGAGGTTAGTTAATTCCTTTGATGTTCAGAATGGAATATGCCTTCTCAAATTCACTATCTTTGGGAATCAAAGAATATTTATTGTCATGTGCAATAATTATTTTTCTTATCGTTCGTCCTAAATTGGGGTAAGGGCGTTATTGTTGTTGTATCTTTCTTAATTGTGAAGTTGACTTCCAATTACGTGGATGATAGGAAGACTGTTCAAGAAGATAGAATTGAACGAATCCATCAGATATGCTCCAGGCGACCCAATTGAATCTTGGCTCAATGGTCTACTTTGTTTGGATGTTGCGAACTATATTCCAAATATTAGTAGGTTAGCATTCTATTGCTGGAGAGGTGTCTATATACTACTATGTCACTATCCTATTATACCTAACTGTTTCTCTTTTATTTACAGACTGCCGCATCCAAGTGAATGTGATCTCTATTATGTTAATCGAGATACACTTTTCTCCTACCATAAAGAGAGTGAAATCTTTTTACAGGTAACTATATCTGCAGTTAATAATTGTATTAATATGCTTTAAATTGTTTGCATGTTTGCTTTGATTATGGTACTCATCTGTGTTTGTAACTTCTTTAGTTGCATTGATCTTATTACGTGGTATTAGCTTAAACATATGGTAGTGCTGTATTGTTTGTTTTAATATTTTAATGTTTATTTTGCTTGTTCTTTTGTAGAGGATGATGGCCCTTTATGTGGCATCACATTACAAAAATTCACCTAATGACTTACAATTGATGGCAGATGCTCCTTCACATCACTTGTTTGTGTTACTTGGTATGACCCTTCTCTTTTTCTCTCTCTATATACCGGACGCCAAAATAATGTTTTTGCATCTCCTTTGTGTTTGTTAATAGAAACTTCCTCACTCATTTTCTTTTGGTATGCAGGTCCTGTCGATGAATCCAAAAATCACCTTCCTGATATTCTCTGTGTCATTCAGGTTTGACTTTGTTAGGTTTGGTATATTTGGTTTCTATAATTCAAATTTATTTATAATTATATTTAACAGAACCATGTCTCTTGTTTTGTTTCCTAGTGACAAACACCAGATGTATTCATAAGCAAATCCATTGGTATTAGTTTACTTAGTGTTTTGTTACAGCAATTACATGTGCTCTATTGGTTCATCTGCTACAATACGATAATTAGAGCTGTTACTTTGTCCATAACACGAGCCCTACTGGGGATGACTCAGAAGCTATGTGCTGAGACATCTTGACCCAAGCATTAATATGTCCAATTCCAAAATTAAGACCCAGGAGAAACTGGTCCACACCCTATTTTACATAAATCAGTCAACCTACCTGAACCCTATTATAACTTATAGACAAGTGAATTTGGGTTTTGGAACAATTTTTTACGGTTTCAGTGGTTTGCTAGAAACTGGCCTGGACCTTGTGTTACATGGTCGGATATCTATAGAGCACCCAATTTGACCCTAGGCTTACATGGGTTAGGCTTTTCATGGTTGGGGTGCAATCAAAGTGGCTGGTAGGTAGGAACCACAAACTATCTGATAATGGTGTTGTCTGTGTTTTGTGTCGGACACATGTCATACACAAAACAAATACTCCAAATCTTAGAAGTCAGAAGCGGGAGCGGGGGAGTGCGACTACTCAGAAGAGTCTAAAATTGGGAGCGTGCACTAATAATTTTTTTTATGTTTATTAATTATTGTTATGAAAATTAATAGATATCCTAATATTTATTAGAATTTATAAAGTTTTAAGTTCAAAGTTACAGAGAGATCATTCGCATGGTGATTTTTATGATATCAAGTTAAGTAATTCTTAATTTATTGTTATTTTGATGAACGTGTATTAAAATTTCTTTAACTTTCTTTCCAAAATTTATGTTTTTTTAAATTACGGCCCTGTTATGGGAAGCGCTCTTGTTGTCGGGAAACGCGCTCTCATCGCTTGGAAAATGAGCTCCCGTCGTCGGAAAAACGAGCTCCCAAGAAGCTCCTAAGTAAGAACCGTCGAATCGCAGTTCTTACTGAGATTCGTTGGCCTCCTAGGAGATTCTGGCTTCTAAGTTCCAAATACACTAGGGCGCACCATGATGAATCCTGTGTCCGTATCACGTTTTGTTGTATTCATGTCCGTGCAACATAGTTGGCCATGGTGGCTATATATACTAACATGTTCATACTTGTTTCTCAACACAAATAATTGCGCAGAAGAATTGCAAAAATAAATATTGTTATGAGAAAACGTCGATACCTTATCTGACAAATTTGATTACCAATACTGAATATAGAAACAAACACATACAAATTAGATAGATCATGGAAGAAAGTACATATACAAATCAACCAAATATGAGGAAACTATCATGAAGTCAAGTTGGAAAATACCTGAATTTAGATGCGGATCGGTGTACAATATTTTCAAAATTGTTTTTGTACTAGTATTAGTATTCCAAGTTGGTCAAAACGGTAATTTACTTTAGTCTATTTTGGATTGCTAAGGTCTACGAAAAACTTGTAGCAAGTTTGTGTTATTCACACACACAGGTGATCCGAGAGAAATACACTGTGTTATTCACACACACAGGTGATGAGATCAGAAATACATGTTGTGACGACATATTTTCTGCCATCTAAGTGTTCCGAAGAAGCCTTACCCTTGTGACAGCACATTCCATACCCAGTAGTGAACTCAGCCATCACATGCATCCACCCATAGTTAGACTCTCTCCACCCACCCACCCACCCACCCACCCTTTTCCCTGTTCTTGTATTCCCCTTAATTTAATAGACCAGTGTGGATTTTTACTTTGATGGCCATGGTGTAAAATTATTACATATTTACCCACTTTAGTGTAGTTTTAGTGATATCAATACTTTTGTTGTTGCCATTAGTAAACCAAATCTTCCAAACCAACTACTCGTACGAGGGAACTTACCAGTTTGTGTTTGAATGCTGCACTAGTTTTTTTTAGGCTTGATGAGTGATGATTGATATTTAAGTTTAGAATTATAATCTGGTACCTGAGTGTTCCTACTTTTTAATATTCCAGGATGTAAAGAAGTAATGTTCTTATGCTCCAACTTCTTTTTAGTATTCATTATGTAACCAAACCTTCTGTTGTATTATAATTTATTTGTCACTTTCCTTTTGTTCTACTTGTAATATACATATCTAGAGTTGTGTATCATATCATTTTCTGTACAGGTGTGTCTGGAAGGGCAAATATCGCGGAAATCTGCACTGAAAAGTTTAAGTCAGGGGCAGTCACCTTTCGGTGATCAGATTCCTTGGAAGTTCTGTGAACAATTCCAAGACACTGTATTCCCCGGTCTTTCAGGTGTTCGAATCGTGCGCATTGCTGTCCACCCCAATGCCTTGGGGGTAAGTTTCTTGAATGTTCCCAGTCAGTCACATATTTAGGAAGTTTTGTTTCTGCAAGTTCTTTCTTTGATTTTTTGCAGCTTGGCTATGGCTCAGCTGCAGTGGAGCTTCTAGCAAGGTTTGTTCTTTTGTTGGTTTCATCGTACTTCTACATTTTCATGGTTTCAGTAATGTGACCACTTGCTTTTTAAAGAAGTAAATGGAACATAAATTCATATACTTTCCGCATATTTTGGAAAAGCCTTTATTGACATAGCTATCTAAGTTAATAAAAGATCACAAGTAATGGTAAATTGACGATTTGCTATTTCTCTTTATATTTTTGTACCAACAGACCAGAACATTAATGAGTTACCTTGAGTCTCCTTTTCTGTTTGTACCAGAACTGATGGTGCTTTTTGCTCTCGCATAAACAGACACTCCAAAATTGGTGTTCCGTGTAAGACATGATATGGAGACTCTAAACTTACATTAGACCATGCGTACATTGATATGTTGTTGTACCGTCTTTGCAGCATAGCGGCTGTCTCTTGTGATTAGTTGTTGTTTACTGATATTGCTACGCTACTTTTTTTATTCCAAACATAGTGATGAGAAGACTGATGTTTGGTAGGCATCTTGGAAGGACTTATAAGGCTTTGGTGGGGTGATGTTGGATAAAATTTGAAGACTACGAGTAAAGCTATCATAAAAAAGCAAAAAAAAAAAAAAAAAGAAAAAAAGAGAGAGAGGGAGAGCATTGTGAGTCTTGTGACACATTGGCCTACATTTGATACTTCACTTTTCCTAGCAGCTTCAAGACGAATCTCCCAAGACTATCTCGTGTTTCCTAATAATTATTTTCTATTCTTTTTCTTGCTGAGCAATCTTGGGCATGAATACCAGTTTATTTTAGGGCCCTAAGGCTTCCTTCATTTTGTACAAGTCTAGGTTTAGTGAAGCATTCTTGAGAAATGTAGGGCAAAAAATAACTAGATAGCTTGTAAAAGTCGAGCATAGGTGGATGCGTTATGAGCAGTCTGATTTTGATTAGTGAAATAATATATAATACAACAAGAGCAATCAGAAAGCCCGATCCTAAAATTTTGACACAATGACATACTACACCTAAAACACCTTATTGTCAATGCCATTTTTGAATAAAGTTGTATACCATTTATTACTTGCTATGAAGCATGGGTACAATATGAACACGTTTATACGACAATTATCAATTATGTCATCATACAACAAGGACCCGAGTAGGCATGCGGGGTTACCTTTATTTTCACATTCATTTGGATGTATATATACTAATAAGTTCCTGACCTATATACAATATCATTTTTTGTTGATTGACAAGGAAAGCAAAATTTTGATAAATCACAATCCGATAATCGTTATCAATTATAGCCCTATTAATCAGGCGTCATTGTGTCTTGTCTGTTATATGTCAGACATCAAATTACAAGTATTGGGTGCAATGCTATTTTTGTTTACAAATTTCTAACCAATGGATTGAGTGTTTTTTTTCCTTCTATTTTTTGATAACTGTTCAGAGATCTACTTGATGCATGGGTTAAAAATATGCAAACTACGTGATTTTTTTTTATTTTTTTGGCTACATATGTTCTTGAATGTCTGACTATAGTGAACGATGTGGATCATCTATGGGATGGCTCACCACTTGAGTATAAACCATGATCATATCTAGGTTACTTTGGGTATCTCCTCCTTCCTATCCCCCTTTCACATACAGACACTGCAACGGCTTCTGATCAGAAGGCATTTGACATCCTTAATTAAGGAAGAAGAGGAACAAAAAACTAGAATGTGGAACGCCACTTAATATGGAATGTTGTATGATAGGGATAAGCTTCTTGAAACACAACAGAATAAAGACGTGGTTCCAGAACGTGACATGCTTACCAATCATGTCTTTATTTGTGAGTTTATTTCTATTTGCACATTATAATTTTGGAAACTGCAATTTCACATTTATGTGATGTACGCATCATCCAGTTCAAGTGACATCCATAGACTTTAGGATTTAGAATCAGGACTTCAGACTTCTTCTTTTCTTGCTAGGGAAGGCTTGGATCATTAGATTTACCGTCCTAGTAAGAAAGGGTTCCACCTTTAGGAATGAAAGTTACAAAATTAGAAATGATACTGATGTTTCTGGTAATTTTATGCAGGAGAAAGGACTCCTACGTGGCATTTCCTATATCAACGTTGACTTTACCTCAAAGAAACCTATCTCCATTGACCTTGGCATTTCCTATATCAATGTTTTAGAAAAGACTCCTACCTACATGGCTACATAGTCTCCTGGGTGAACTAATTTGACTGGTTTGTGATACGGCTTTAATGGGAAGTCCTTCCAATTAAATGTCTATCCCCAAGTAGGTTAAAGCCTACCCTTACATTAAGGGTTTGTTGGTTTACAGTCATGTCTATTGACATAACATGATGTAAGAAGGCTCTCTAAGCATCCCCTATTTTGAAAGTTTCTGCATGGATTCTTATTTCATGCTGTTATTATTGCAGTTTCATCTGTACACTGCATTTGAATGATTTCTGTTACACTACATTAAACTGTGCTCCACGAGCATGCCACTGTTGGAAGCTTCTGCATCATCTGAGAACAACCATGGTGTAGACACCTACAAAAGATATTGTTTGCGTTTAGTTAATAATTGTCTGCATATTTTAAACTGGGTGAACTAATTTGACTGGTTTGTGATACGGCTTTAATGGGAAGTCCTTCCAATTAAATGTCTATCCCCAAGTAGGTTAAAGCCTACCCTTACATTAAGGGTTTGTTGGTTTACAGTCATGTCTATTGACATAACATGATGTAAGAAGGCTCTCTAAGCATCCCCTATTTTGAAAGTTTCTGCATGGATTCTTATTTCATGCTGTTATTATTGCAGTTTCATCTGTACACTGCATTTGAATGATTTCTGTTACACTACATTAAACTGTGCTCCACGAGCATGCCACTGTTGGAAGCTTCTGCATCATCTGAGAACAACCATGGTGTAGACACCTACAAAAGATATTGTTTGCGTTTAGTTAATAATTGTCTGCATATTTTAAATTGTTGATTCCTGTGCAAGACTGTTGCTGTTTTCCCTTGGTTGAATGTGGCACGGGTTCAACATATTCCATCAGATATTTCTTCTGAGGGGCCAGATAATTTTCAGGTACTATGAGGGACAAATGTCAAATTTCACTGAAGAAGATGCTGAGGAGAATCAGGAGATTGAGGAGATTGGAGTTAAAGTTACAGAAGCTGCAGAGAAGGTAAAGACGTACCAATATCTTGCTTTGCTAGTGATTCTATGATAGAACTTGTTCATGATATCTGAACTTGTGCTTTTCATCTTTTCAAAAATTCATGTTGTCAAAAATTTCTTTCACCTGGATATCTAGGCCTTCAATTCCAATTCTTCCAATATTTATGTTGTGCTTGGACTTTCCTATCTGATAGAATTGTTTTTATTGCATTATTTTATATGGTAAGTCACAAATATGCACACTTAGATTTTCTTAAAGGAGTTGTTTGATTGCAGCAGGTGGGAAGGTAAGAAATGGAAACAATGCTTCAATGGGAAAAGTCCATTATGCTGTTTAGAATTTCTACTTCATATAGAGATTTCAAATTGTACGACCTTGGGGAGTCTATGGATTCTCTTAAACTCTATTTGGCACATCATATTATACATTTGCCAAATTTTGTTTCAATAGGGTATTGAAAAAACACAGTATATATTCAAAGCAGATGATACTGTTTTTTGGTCTCTGGCAAATAGAACATTAGTTTATTCTTATGACCTATTGTAGTATTGTGACACACACATCTCAGATTTGCTCATTTTGTTAAACATGTCCTTGAGTTTTGAAAAAAAATGCCAGTTTCTTGCCTTGTGTGGCTATGACTGAATAGCACATTCCTTCTCATTTACAATTTCAGTATCTTGTTGTAACATCTGAAGTCTTTTTTACCATGTCGAGTGTAGCTTGCGAAACATATGCTTGGATATTAAGCAGACTCAGCAGTCAGCATTTGCTCATTCTTGTCATAATCATCATCCAAAATCCTTTCCCATTAAAATGGAGTTGGCCTATGGAGAACACCTCAAAATTGGAAAGATTCACGAAAGAAATAGTCCTACTTTTGAAGCACTTGTCAACATGATTAAAGCTACGGAGTCAATAATCATTTTATTAAATTTAAAGGGCCAACTGGACAATCTTTATTTATTATGCTACAGAATCGATAACAATCATTTTGTCATGACCTGCTTTTCGCTTAATGAAAGACGTCTATTAATTTTAAATTCTATGGCACCATGTTTGCAGGTTTCTTTATCAGAAGAAAATATAACTCCCAAGGCAAATCTTCCTTCTCTTCTCGTTCATCTTCATGAGCGGCGTCCTGAAAAACTTCATTATCTTGGTGTCTCCTTTGGACTGACCCGTGATCTTTTTCGTTTTTGGAGGAAGCATAATTTTGTTCCGTTCTACATTGGCCAAATTCCTGTTAGTATATTACAAAACTTAACGATTTTCTGTTTTAACCTTTTATATAAAGTGTCTCAAGGAATTTCTTTCCGACATTTTCTTTTTGATGAAAAGAATAATGTCACTGGTGAACACTCTTGCATGGTCTTGAGAGCATTGAACAATGATGAGATTGAAGCTTATGGATCTGCTCAATATGGCTTTCTTGCTCCATTTTATCAAGGTTTGTTACTGACTTGTTGTATCCAGAAACTTGGTTGCCTTTAACATTGATGAGGTTTTAAGAGAATATTTATGGACCTATCCAGATTTCAGGAAAAGATTTAGGCGACTTTTGGGTACCTCTTTCCAAACACTTGATTACAAACTTGCAATGAGGTTAGTCAATGAAGTCTATACATTCCTGCAAACAACTTGCAACTCGTGCTAATTTTCTATTGATTGAATTTGATAGCATTTTGGCATCCAAGATAAATTTTAGTGAGGATGATCCCAAGAAAGAAAATCCTAAGTCATTGTTGGACCTATTGTCTCCATACGATATGAAGCGGTTAGAGGCATATACCAATAGTTCTGTTGATCTTCCTATGGTAAGATAAGAGCTGGGACATCTTGCTTTGGGTTTTTCTCTTTACATTTCCATCAATATAACCTAATTATAAATGTAACTTTCATGATTGGGAACTTTTCATTTTCTCAATGGAATGCTCGATTTATTAATGGACCGGTATAGTGCATTTTATAGGTTCTAGATCTTGTACCTACCCTTGCACATCATTATTTCCAAGAGAAGCTTCCGGTCACACTCTCTCCGGTCCAAGCTTCAATCTTGTTCTGCATGGGTCTGCAGAACCGTGATATTACATATATCAAGGTAAGCTTATTGGTCATTCTTTTTTCAGTAAATAATAACAGAAAATGACATCTGAGGCTTACTTTCCGTAAAGGAACCCAACAATACTTTTATTCTAAAATTGCCCCTTTCTTTTAGTTTGTACCAAAAAAGGCACCTAGTTAAATTTGTTGAGCTATAATTGAGTTAATTATGAAAATAACCAAAACTACTATTTTGTCTCGAATTTTATCTTGGTCGATAGCTTGGTCAAAAACTAGCAAGCACCATGGATCTTGAGCCAATAGTTGGCCGGACATGGACGACCTACCTTGGTCAAGTGCTAGCCATGGTCGATCTCTGGTCACGCGCCAGCTTTGGCCGATTACGTACCGTAGTCGAACGCCAGCCATGGTCGACCACTTGCTAGCCCCTTAAAAAGGCGATCATTATAGGGGTAAAAGTGTAATTTAATCTTTAATTTTAATTAGAGTTTAACAAATTTAACTAGGCCTTCTTTGGTACAAACTAAAAACAAAAGGCTAATTTTAGAATAAAAGTATTGTTGGTTACCTTTGTGGATTTTTCTACAAAAAGGTCTCAGTGAAGTTTGGAGATGGAGAAGATAAGGAAAAAAAAGTAGGAGAAGAGAGAATATGAGAAATGAGATTGCAAGGGTCTTAAACCCTAGGTTGCATCTCATGACTATTTATATTGATATGCAATACACTCATAATTACTATTATACCCTCATATGATAAATAACAAAATAAAATAACTCTTAACACCCTTCCTCAAGCAGGAGCATATAGATCAGACATGTCCAGCTTGCTACATAAATCAGAAAATGGACCACGAGCAAGTGGTTTGGTGAGGATATCACCTAAATGATCCTCTGACCGAACATAAGGAGTGACAATCTGTTTCTTCAGCAACAAATCACGAACAAAATGACAATCCACCTCGATATGCTTCGTGCGCTCATGAAACACCGGATTACTTGCGATAAACATTGCCGACTGATTATCACAATACATCTCCATCGGAATATGAATCATAATTTCCATTTCATGAAGAAGAGACTGCACCCACATCATCTCAGAAGCTATATGAGCTATCGCACGGTACTCGGCCTCTGAACTAGAATGAGCCACAACATTCTGCTTCTTACTACGCCACGTGACAAGATTGCCATCCACAAACGTACAATAGCCAGAAGTAGACCTATCACTGCGACTGCCTGCCCAATCAGCATCACTGAATCCAGTCACTGTAAGCAACTAGGAAGGTTTGTACAACAAATCATTTCCAGGTGCACCCTTCAAGTATCGAAGAATGCGAGAGATAGCCTCCCAATGTGGTTGCCGAGGGACATACATAAACTGACTAACTACTCCAACTGTATATGTGATGTCTGGTCGAGTAACAGTAAGATATATAAGTTTGCCAACCAAACGTCTATAATATCCAACATCCTCAAATAACTCCCCTGTCAGCATCAAGCTTATCATGATAATCCATAGGAGTTTCAACTGGCCGACACTCCAACATCCCAGTCTCGGAGAGCAAGTCTAGAACATACTTGCGTTGTGACAGATACACACCCTTCTTAGATCGAGCAACCTCGATTCCAAGAAAATATCGAAGAAGACCCAAATCCTTAGTATGGAACTGACGACTAAGTTAGACCTTCAAGTCCACAATCCCAGCATGATCACTCCCAGATATAATGATATCATCAACATAAATAATCAACACGATAATATCTGCCGAGGAAGAATGACAAAATACTGAATGATCTGATGTGGTGCGTCGAAAGCCCTACTGAATTAGAACTGAACTGAACTTGTCAAACCAAGCACGAGGTGACTCTTTCAGTCCATATAATGCTTTCTTTAATCGACATACGAGTTTTTTTATTTCCTGCTACAACATATTCCGGTGGTTGATCCATATAAACCTCCTCTTGTAAGTCACCATGCAAGAAAGCATTCTTTATGTCCAGCTGATATATAGGCCATTGGTGATTAACCGCCACAAAAATAAGAATCCGAACTGAATTCAGCCGAGCCACTGGAGAGAAAGTCTCCATATAATCCACACCATATGTCTGAGTATATCCTTTGGCAACCAACCGTGTCTTGAGACGCTCAACAGAACCATCGGGGTGATACTTAACAGTATACATCCATCTACAATCTACTGTCTGCATTACAACAGGAAGTGATGTAAGCTCCCAAGTCTGATTTTGATGTAAAGCATACATCTTCTCATCCATTGCACTTTTTCAACCAGAAGATGACATAGCCTGCTTGTAAGTTTTGGGTATGGAAATAAAAGACAATGAAACATCAAATGCATGAAAATATGATGAAGCACGGTGTAATAAAACATAGTTAGAAATTGGATGCTTATTCTTTGTGGTACAAATGCGTTTTCTTTTTCTGAGAGCAATAGGAAGATCATCTTGATCTATGGTGATGGGAGCCGAAATCTCAGGCACGAAAGATGATTGGTTGAGGGCTGAATTCTGCAGAACCACTGGCCTGTCCTTGGATCTCTGATAAACCTGTAAATGGAAAATTGAGACAGAAATTGATTCAGGAATGACCAGAAGTGGTATGGAAGATATCAAATATGTTGTAAAAGGAATAAAACGGTCTCCTGAAGAAAAGAAAGGGGTAGACTCAAAGAATGTAACATCCGCACTGACATAATATTTGCGTGACTGTGGACTGTAATAACGATAACCTTTTTTAGTACGGGGATAACCAAGAAAGACACTTCAGAGATCTAGGAGCCAACTTATCTCGATTAGGTTCTAAGTTATGAATAAAAGCGACACACCCAAACACTTGAGGAGATAAGAAAAAATGTGCGACATCTGTATGTAATATGGTAAATGAAACTTTGTTATTTAATACAAATGATGGCATGCGATTAATTAGATAACATGCATTAAGAACGACATCTACCCAATACCGTTTAGGGACATGCATATTGAACATGGGAGTTCGAGCCACATCTAAAATGTGTCGATGTTTGTGTTCGGCTATACCATTTTGTTGAGAGGTGTGGACACAACTGGTTTGATGAATCATACCACGATCAACACAGAAACTGTTCACAGAAGATTGAGTATACTCCAAAGCATTATCAGAACGCAGAATTTTTATACGTTTATCAAATTGAACATAGACTTCATTATAAAAAGTAGAACACATTTGGAAACTCAGATCTTTCTTTCATTAAATAACACAAAGTCATTCTGGAATAATCATCAATAAAAATAACAAAATACTGAAATCCTTTCGGACTTTTGACTCTAGACGGACCCCAAATATCAGAATGAACAAGATCAAAACTCTAATTGACGACTCTCACTACGACGCGGGAAGAAACTACGGTGATGCTTGCCTAACTGACAAGCCTCACATTCAAGACTAGAAACATGACTCAAACTAGGAACAACTTGATGCAACTTAGCCAAAACGGATGTCCCAAACGATAATGTCACTGCAACGGAGAAGTAGAAGCAGAAGTGATGGCCTTTCCAGGTAGATCCAAGTAGTACAGTCCATTTTTTTCATGCCCCGAACCAATCATCTTCTTCGTTCTGAGGTCCTGAAAAACACGAATTGGGAGAAAATGTCAGAACATTGAAGAGATTTGGTTAACTGGCTCACAGATAACAAGTTAAATGGAAAATTAGGCACATAATAAATCAAATAATGATAGTGATTGAGTAGGGTGAATGACACATTTCCCAAGCACAGGACGAGTAGACCCATCAACCAAGATAATATTAGGTTTCATGGAACTACGATTATGAAAGAGATGTTATACGAGACATGTGAGAGCTTGCTCCTGAGTCGATGACCCAAGAGGTGGATGGTGATTGGGTTGCCACAAAAGCAGGATTACCTATATGTGCCATGGTTGCAGTAGGTTGGGAGGTGGTACTAGCAAGCGCGTTCAACTTTTGGAGGATCTGTTCAAATGGAGATGAGATATCGGATGTTGAAGTCTGATTGTAACCCGAAGTATCATCTCTGGGAGCAGAAGTGGTGACATGGGATTGCATATTTTCATCATGCACTTGATGTGCATATTCTGGTTTGCCCCACTTGTCCCAACAATAGTCTTCCACATGACCGAGCATTCCACAATAGTTATACTTCCGTGGTTGACCACGACCACCACCACCGCCGCGGCCACCACCACGGCCATTGTCTATACCACCACAGCCTCCTCATCAACCAAAACTACGACCACCATCTCTACCGCCACGTCCACCACCACGACCAACAACACTAGAAACTGGGGCAGAAGAGTCAGTACTCGGCACCACAAAACTCTGTCCCAGAAAGGAACGATTGAGACGGGAGAAAGTATCTGCCACCGTAGGTAACTATTCTCCAGCAAGGATTTTAGTTCTATAAGGTTCGAGCGCAGGATCCAAGTCGGCTAGGATAAGTAAAACATGAAACTCTTCCTTTTGTCTCCGAGCTTCCTTTAAATCAGTAGTAACACTATGATATTGAAGCAATTCCTCCCACAAATCCTTCTTGGAAGCCAGATATTCATTCATAGGCTTCCCATTTTGATTTGTATTAAACAATAACTCGTACAACTCATAGATACAGGCAACGTTTCGCTTCTGCGAATATGATTTTTCTAGAGATGCCCAAATCTGTTTGCTTGATTCACACCACTGAACATAAGCAGCGATATGTGGTTCCATACTATGCCACAGCCACGACATAACGTATGTATCTGCACTCATCAAATCTTCATACTCAACAGAAGTTTCAGGCGGGGTTCTTCCGTCAAAAACTTCTTCGCCCTTAACACCACTTTGATAGATTTTGACCAGGCAAGATAGTTCGCACTATTGAGTTTCACCGCTGCAATCGACTTTTCTAATTCATCATTATGAATAACAGTAAAAGGAGAACCACCTCCGCTACCACCACCACTATTAACCTCGCTAGATGATTCGGTCCCCACCATACTTGCAGATGCAACAGAAAGACGAGGTCTTTGAAACCCTAGATCTCACAACGAACCTCAACCGACGACGAATAACCAACGGAGATCTGTAGAAACCCTAGATCTCATAAACGAACCACGAACGACCACGAACAACGAACGACGAACATCGAATCGTGAAAAGTAGACGAAAAATAACCGAAGTTTGGAGATGGAGAAGAGAAGGAAAAAAAGTAGGAGAAGAGAGAATATGAGAAAGGAGATTGCAAGGGCCTTAAACCCTAGGCTGCATCTCATGTCTATTTATATTGATATGCATTACACCCACAATTACTATTATACCCTCATATGATAAATAACAAAATAAAATAACTCTAAAAGTCTCAAATGCCATTTTCCAAATAAATATAGGTTATGACACAGTAAGTGATAGTTAGTATATCGACTAAGGATATTGGTATGGAAGTGTTCATTGTCATGATACTGACTGTAGACCACATTATTTGGTTTTCAACTTCTCAGAAAGAAACAAAGTTAGAGAGGGAGCAGATAATGTCATCATTCAGGAAAGTCATGAAAAAGCTCTACAATTATCTGTACAGTGTAGCAGCCAAGGAGATTGACACCACAATTCCTCGGCTCAACAAGGAAGTAAGTAGAGATCCATTAGTTTCATTCTAAAACTCTGTAGCCTTTAAGTTGCTTTCTCACTCATATTGAGCTCGATCACAAGATGCAGTTAGGTCGCCAATTGTTGCTATCATGAAATATGTAACATCTCTTTATCTTGTGTGCTGTCCAAATGTCTAGATTAAACATGGCTGTTTTTAGTCCTTGTTATTTGCTAAATTTGATCTAACAAAGTAAGAGCAGTGTCCATACGAGGTGATGATAGTTCCAATATAGAAGCCAAACAAAATTGGACACCAAAGGTTAATAGAAGACATAAGCAAAGTATAACAGCCTTAAATCTTTGTTCTTTTCTGAAATATTTAAATTGAAGGTATGGGAATGCATAATGGGATAAACTATGACAGGAAAACCATTGTCCATCATACAGTTCAGTGTTCTTGCTAACCACTCTATTCTATCAGTCCACCCAAGGTGTACATTCCATCTTCAGCACATGCATTACCGTTCAAATACACGTGGTTTGCTCGTGTTCAACTACATAGCCTTTATTGTATCATTTGTATCTAATGTTGAGAAAAGAGGCGTTAAGCTGCCAGAATATTAAGGAGAAAACTAGCTTGCTTATGAGATTTCTCAAACGTTTGTCCTTCCAAACGTAAATTAGAATTGGATATTGATCTATATCGTTCCTTTGAGATTTGTGATTTAAAAATGCAATTGTTTTGCATGCCTACCGTGGATGTTCCATTAGTAAATTTACACTAGTGAATACAAATATGATGTATGCTCTTCACTTCTTACACAATCACTTTTGGAACTTGTAACATTGCTTATTATCTGCCAGGTTACATTGCCTCCACATAATATATCAGTTGACGATGACCTCAATGAGGCTGCTAGAGAAGTCATGGTGAGCACATATTTGAGACTGATTTCTATTCTCCTTTTCCCCCTTGCATTTTTGCTAATTTTCATCCTTTTTATAATAGGAAAAACAGAAAAGCGAGAATGAAGTCACATTGAACCCAGAATACCTTCAGCAATACGCAATTGTTGATAGAGAAGGCGCCTTTGAGAAGGCTCTACAGAGCGGAGCAAAGGTGTCAGCAGGTGGCCTTCTCAGTGTAAAATCTAGTCGTTCCAAGCAAGAGAAGCATGACAAGGAAGCAAGCAAGAGTAAGAGGAAGGGAAAAAATGATGGCGAAAAATCTCGATCAAATAAAAAGAAGAAATCTTAAAGGTGCCAATGACGTAAAAAAAATGTGAAAGAAATCACCAAATTTTGTAGCCATTATGCCTACACCAAATTTTGCATTCTATTTATCGTGTAATTTTCTTTATCTGATCCTAATGCATCTCTAAAAGTTGAAGCTCACATTTATACGCTTTGGTGAGCTGATCTGTCATGTGATCTTTTGTGGTTTGTTTACTTGTGTAAAATAGTACGAATACAATTGGAACTTTGTATCCAACTGCAGTGAATTAATGTAATACGCTTGAGCTTTGTGAAATAAGTTCAGGTGCTTAAAAAACTTGTATATACTGTTGTCGAATGCATGGAAATTATGAAATTTGTGGAAGTATTAATCGGTTCATCATTGATTTATGAAAATGTGAAAATTAGAGCCTTCTTGTTTGAGGTGGTTATTTCATTATTTATGCTTAATGGATTTTGTACATAATTAGCTGCTTCTAGGAATTATCAAACTGAGGTGGGTAGTGTCCTGACTGCTACTGTTGATGTTATTGCTGAAGTCTCTTCCTGACCATTGTATACTGGCTGGCATCTTTAGACTCGACTAATTTCAAGGCTTGGAATGTAGTTCTATATTGAGGCCAAGTTGAATTTTACACTTTCCTTTAGGCACTCTCGGAACATTTTAAAGAAAGTCCATACAAAGTTTGTTGCTAGTTTTGTACTCCAGATCTATATATACTAGGTGGATGTATTTTGCTATTGATGTTCTTTTGTGATCGAAGATTTTAGTCGAGTACCATCCGAGGATCAACACTGTTCCTTGTTATATGCATATCCTTGATTGTTTGCGAATCATATTTGATTTTCCTAACCCATGATAGTAAACATACAACTCTTTCGCAGGACATCTTATTGAAAGTGATCACTTCTGAAATACTGAAAAATACACTAAATGGTGATCGTTAATTTTCTTTTCTATATGCTAGTAATATATGCACTCATTGCACGTGGGTAATTTTTTTAAAAAAAAAAAAGTTAAATATGAATTTATTATAAAAACTGTCTAACCAAAGAAAATGTCTTCCACCTTAACCACTTGAATTAGAGTTGTTTGGTTAGTTAATTATTTTAAAACAATTAATGGAGTATTTAGGTAGTTGTTTAGTTATTATCTTCTTATTTTTTTTAACTTATTTAAATTGATGATATACATACAGCTTGGACTTCATTTTAAGTCGTTTCTAAACAGTACTATATATTCTAGTAACGTGCACGTGCGTAAAAAAATATTTAAAAAATTTAAATATAAAATTATTGTAAATATTATCGTTTGAGTTAGAACTGTTCAGTTGTAAAATAATAATAATAGGTAGTTAAATAATTAATTTAAAAAGAAAAGTTAATGGAGTATTTATGTATGGCTTAGACAGCTCAATTTTAAACCGTTTCCTAACCTCATTATATATATATATATATTTCCTACGTTCTTCGTCTGTTTAACGTAAGGAATACAGCTCTCCTCTTAGAAAGAGGTTTTAAAACATGGGCCAAAATTAGCGCTCATCATATTCCTTTGAAGTTCTGTTTGCAAGACATCCTAACTAGAATGCGTGGGAGTTTCAAACTTACTGTAACAGAAGGCAGAGCCAGCCAAACTACTGGTTTGCATGTCTGAGAAGTCGAAGGTTCGAGCTCGGGAGGGCTCTCACATCGAAGGAGTCGGCAAAGACCAGAGCAGACACTTGTCGAGTGTAAGCCCTTCGTCGCATGGAAAATCTCGCCATGAGTAGTAGGCACTGTCATAAACTTCTGTACATATGAAGCTCTTTGTTTTTTCAAGCCAAGGATGGTTTGGACACGTATTCTTCAATTATTTTTCCAATTCTCTGTAAATAAACAAATAGATAGAGAACTTGATTCCTCGTCTTCATGTTTGATTTCAAAGCTGCATTGCTTGTAATTTGTAGTAGTCACTGTCTCGTCTCTCTCTTTCTTGTATATATATATATATAGATATATTTGGTCTCAATCATTCTCTAGTTTCTGCATGAATTTAGTCAAAAAATGACAGCTTAGAAACTACTCGATGGTCACATTTTGCAACTCCGAACTACTTTTCTAGACATCGCTTGTGAACAACAAAAACCAAGTCCACTTCTGACTAGTCTTTCCATTTCTTTTCTTCTAGAGAGACCAGTCTTTACATTGCTTTACAAACAAATACAAGAAGGAATAACTAACTACTCACTCACTAATCTACAAAATTTGCCATCTCCCCCATACAAATGTAGCAGCAGCTTTTACTCAGACATTGCGTTCCAAACCGGAAATACTCTTCAAGAGTTGCTTAGAATAAGCATCTCGTGCCACATTTCTCACTCTAGTCGCTTTAACCCAAGCAGGCTCCTGTTGATGAAGTGACTGAAAATTTTACAAATTGTGTAACATGACCTTACCTTCGTTCTAATTAAGCAAACAAATATTTTGTAACTCTTCTCTTATCCAAGGAAAGCACGACAAAGAAGCAATGTAATCTGGAGGGTTACCTCGGGCACAAAGTGAGAAAAACCAAATTTGATCAGTAGAAGAGTATGTTCCATTATAAAGATCGCTGCAAGACCAGGCTCAATCCTCCACTTGCCCTCTTGATCATACAAGCAAACCAAAAGTACGCAGTTTGTGCAGATAGCCATGACAATTAGACACTAGAACACAATAAAAACTCAACGGATCAATTATGGATTGATAAAAATTGCAGTGAACTGAAGCTAATCAGAGGTTCAACAGAAGCAGGAGGAAGAATCAACGAGAACTGAAAAGATTGTAAAAACTGGTCATGGAACTATTAATCCCATCTCCCAGTCTCCTAATATGTTTCTTCTTTACTGACTCTTGTGTACTGATTATGTATGACCACAACAACTGAGAAGGCCTTCAATGATGAGAAGGAGAAGAACAACAATGGTATCCAAGTGCAATAAAAATGCAACCAAGTGCTAGTTAATAATATGAAATAGCAAGCATATATGGCAGATTATTAGAATGTACATATAACCATGATATGCTAATGAACAGGCAAATAAACCTATATTCATGAAGCAAAAAGCTGATAAGAAATGATTTAGAATAAAAGTAAGATTGGTCAAATAAGTAAACACAACAAAAAGAACAACAAGGCCTTTATCCCATTTTCTTCTTCCATTCGGCTCGAGTTATGTCCTTTCTAACGCTAACAAGATTTATATCCTACTTTAACACTTCAAAGAATGTTAGTCTATGCCTACATCTAGTCCTCTGTAACGCTAACAAGATCTATATCCAATCATGTTAGTCTAGACCTACCTCTAGGTCTAGCAGCTCCATTAACTACTATATAATCGCTCCTCCTTACGAGGGCATATATAGGTTTGTGTTGTACATGTCCTAACCACCTAAGTCGATTTTTTTTAATCTTGTCCTCAATTGGTGTCACCTCTAACTTCTCACGGATACACTTATTTCTTATTCTATTAATGTAATGTCACTCATCCATCTTAGAACTCTCACTTCCGTTCTTTTAATTTATTGGACATGTTGTTTCTTAATTACCCAACACTATTATCCATAGAACATGGCTGGTCATATCGTAGTCTTATATAATTTTTCTTTGAACTCGAGAGATATATTGCGATCACAAAGTACTCCAGAAGCACTCATTCATTTAAATCATCATGTTTTAATTCTATGCATGATATCATTCTCAATCTCTTCATCATGATGAATGATTGATCATAAATACTGAAAGTTATCACTCTTAGGTATCGCTTGTCTATATATATGGTCTCTCTTATTTCTCTTTGACTTCGGATTAAAATATATTTTATATATTTTGTTCTCGTTCTACTAATCCTAGATCCCTTAGATTCCACACTCATATTTTAGCATCTAACCATTCTCTACTCTCATCAACTAACACAATATCATCAGCAAACATCATATAGTATGAAACCTCCTCATGAATAGCCCAGTAATTTCATCCATAACTATTGCAAAAAAAGATAAGGACTCAATGTTGTTCTTTGATGTAAACAATGGTAATCGGAAACATGTTAGTATCACCTCCAACAATTCGTACGATCATCTAACTCTTATCATACATATGCTTAGTAGTCTGAATATAACTACTAAAAACTTGTTTCTTCAAAGTTCACCATTCCATCTCCCTAAGAACTCGATTATAAGCTTTCTCTAAGTCAATGAAAATAATATATAAATCTCTATTTTATCCCTAAATCTTTCCTTTAATCTTTGTAGTAAGTAAATGGCATCCATATTAGATCCCAGCATAAAATCAAAGTGAGCTCTCTGAAATTCTAAATCTTTTCTTAATCTTTGCTCAATCACTCCATTATAGTTTCATGGTATGATTCATAAACTTAATTCTCCGATAGTTGTTACAACTTTGTATCTCTCCCTTGTTCTTATATATGAGTACTATAATACACTCCTTATTTATCCGACATCTTCTCAGTCCTTAGAATTTTGTTGAATAATTTAGTAAGTCCGATCAATCATTTCTCCCCTAAACATTTTCAAGCTTCAATAGGTATATCATCAGGTCCTATTATCAATTTTTAATGCATTCTTAACTTCAAAATTTCTAATATTACAACAAAAGCAATATGATTCATCTTGAGCTAACTAAACTAAGCTTTTCTAGGTTGCTCTTATTAAATAACTTGTGAAAATAGCTCCACCTCTCATTTAATATCATTTTCTTTTACTAATAACTTTTGGTCCTCGATCATGATACACTTAATATTGACAAGTTCCTGCTCCCCCTTTCCCTACTTAGAGCAAGCTTTTAAATATTATTTTTTTCCCTCCTTAGTTTCTGACCTCTTCTATAAACAATCATAGGCCTTGTGTTTAACTTCACTATCTTCTTTCTTACCTTCATTTTTTTGCTACTGTATCTCTCAAAAAATTTCACTTGTACACTTTTGCCAATCTTTACAGGCGACTCTTTTTTGCTTTAATAATCTTTGAACTTCCTCTTACCACCACCAACTTTCTTTCGAGGTGCTTTCTTGATATAACTTGCCATATTATACCAAATAACATTAGAATCCGCTTCTATGTCTCATCTTCCTTCCTTTATCATCTTATCCTTAAATTTTATCTCCTTTCAAGTTTCATCATTTGGTTCTTGGTCTCATTCTCTAACTTGGTCCCTAGCATTTCTCTTCCATTTCCTAATACCAATATATAAGACCATCAACTTATGTTGAGCGGTTAGAATCTCTCCTGGTATAACCTATCAACATGGCTAGTAAGAAAGTAATATTGGAACCGTTCCTAAAAGTAATTAAATGTTCATCTCTCCTCCTAAACAAGTATTTGCTATTATAACGTTATATGAAACTGCAAAATCAAGAATTTTATCGTGACCGTCACTCCTAATACCCATAATCTCCATGCACTCTATTATAATCATTGCTCTCCTTTATAACATGACTATTTCCATTTAAGTTGCCTGCGATGTATAACTTTCACCACCAGATACTCAAATCAAACCATCCATACGTTCCCAAAATTTCTTCTTCGTATTTTCATATAATCCTACTTGGAATGCATATACACTAATAAATTAATAACATCCCCCCATAATACTAACTTAATTAATATTATCACATCTCCTATTCTTTTTACATTTACAAAGTTATTCGTTAATGATCAATCCACAAGTACCCCTACTCCATTTCCATGTCTCTTTTCACCCTGTATACAAAATTCTAAAACCACAAGTATCAATTTCCTTCGTTTTGTCAACTACCCACTTTGTTTCTTGTACAAACTATATTAGTTTTCCTCTTAATCATTGTATCCACTAACTCCATAACGTTTTCCGTTAATGTTTCCATGTTCTAAGTAGCTAAACTGATCCTACTCTCGTGCACCAATTTCTTACATTGTTCCTTCTTATACCCCTATATTACCTTGTATATTTGTCACCTGGAGTAGAGATGTGGTGAGTCGCTTCTGGGGGACACCCTAGCCCACCCTTGCTCAATTGACATTTCACTAGGGTGGTATCGATGCAATGTATCACATACGGATGACAACCTAGCAATCCACCCTTGCTCATTTTTTATTGCACACAGGTGGAAATGATGCAAAGTGTCGCTACTAAGGAATGTTCCAGTGTGTATTGATGCAATATGTATTCTGTATAGATTCATTTCACAGAGATCCGACAATGTTTTATGCTAGTTGTCGGCTACCTAATGCAATCCTTCTCCTTTATCCGGACTTGGGACCGAAAGTGAAAATATAGAACATTAAGAACAATATAGGCGGAGTTAAGTAAAATAAGTACATGAAACTAATAAATCCTGCAAAAGAAAAATCAAGCAAATGTCATCTCAAATAGGTATATGGCAGGGAGGGGCGAATAACATGCAAGCTGCATTATTGGCTACTCTAAATTCCAAAGACAGACATAACATCAGAAGCATTGCTAAAGGTTTTAGCTAAGTCAGAAAATAGCTTTTTTCTAAATGCTGCAAAAGCTGCAATTCAGGAAATCAGGGAAGACGAATAATTCAGGCTCAGGTTGTTTGCAAAATAGTGAACTGAATTTCCACAACCTACTGACGTTAATAGAGACCAATGGTGAAAACCAGTGAGATTCTCCAGCATGTACACTAAAAACTGGTTAAAACTGTCGATACGCGCTCAAGGGGCAAAAAAGATCAGAGGAACTGGGCAACCGATTAAATCAAGGATCGTAGTATCGATCAGACCTTTCCTACAAGAATGAGTTTCGGCAGTTCCGGAGGTTTTGAATCAGTCAGTATCAGTGGTTTTGGTGGTTTAGATATCAATATTGATATCGATCGATAGTTAAAACCTGGCGTTTGATTAAGCACAAACACCTGCGTATCCCATAGGGACACTCCTACTTGATGGAGATAAAAAACAGCCACACAGCTGAATACAATAGTAGACTGAAATCATTGATTGCTCAATACCACAATTGCCATTCAAGAGATGTTCTACAAGTAGAACACTAGAACACGATGGGTTTCTTTACGTATAAGTATACGGAACTATTTCCGTCATGCTACCTTGATTCCCAGGGCTAAAAACACTATACTTCAGCTTAAGAATGAGAAAGAAAAGTAGCCATAACAAGAGAGCTTGTTGCAGAAGTGCCCTTCACTTATATTCAGGATTAAACTTACATACTTTCTTGGACACTGTTGGTTACTGGAAACACTTCTATCAGTACTATGGAAGCTTTGTAAGTTAGCCTGCATGAGCTAACAAGACCTGGCTGGTACTAGTAAATGCTGTACACAAATTTCACAGGTACCTGCAGATTGGTAACTCCCAATATTTCTAAGCTTTTCTCACCCGAATAGTACATAGACCAGTAGTCAATCACTATGGGCCGTCACTTCTCTAACAAGTCCAGGATTGGAAGTGTTACCATGTCGACCAAGAGGACAAATATGCTGCAGATTAGAAAATTGGGGCAAAAACAGGAAAAGAACATTTACTCGGAAAAAGAAAGACAATGAGAGCAACACCGATGTATAACCAATATAAGAAGTTTGGACATATGGCAAGATTTATAGATCAGACACCGATGTATAACCAATACATTTTCCAACTAGTCAAGAGGACTACTATCCTGTGGCGTTTTGCAAATGAATTTGCAAAAACAGGAAAGGAACATTTACTCGGAAAAAGAAAGACAATGAGAGCAACACCGATGTATAACCAATATAAGAAGTTTGGACATATGGCAAGATTTATAGATCAGACACCATAATGTAGGACAAGGTTAGCCACTTACAATTAACATTGACGTCTATCTAATTAGTCTCTATCATTCTACATAAACATAATACTGTAGTCTGTACAAATGATAAAAGTGTAGAAGTATTTGCATGTGTTGCAGATCTATAGCACAATTAGGCTCGATTGTGCAGTTTTTTCTTGTGATATTCAATAAACATATGGTGAAGAAAATGTAGCAAATGGATTACTGGACAGTTAAAATATTCGAAACTAATTTATATATCTATAAGATCATGTGTTCAATAAGAAAGTAATGGTGTATTATTTATTATTTTATCTTTTGGTGTGAAACTGTGTTACATCAATTCTCAACACACCTGAAATATGTTCAGCCAAGCTCCAATTGTTGCCGCTGCACGAGGGATTGGCCTCTTCAACATAACAAGGAGCTTCAGTGCATCTGTTCTAATTTCAGTGACATTGTTCTGCATTGTTTCAAAGGACTAGCATCTTTAACTTGCAAGTATTTACTATCTCATTCCATATTTATTTTCAGATATTTAAACCTCAACATGATATTATAAACCATGAAACTTACCAAAGCTGCAAAACAGAACAAAAGGGGGAAAGCACACGCGAACATCATAATCATTCCAAACTGTAGTGCCACCTCCAGGAAATCTGCACCAAGCAGAAGATATTCATCTCTGCTTTACTAAATGTCCTCCAGTTTCAAGAGGGTTTTAAGAATAGAAAATTAGAACCATTACCATCAAATAGGCCATCTTCAAACTCCTCTCCTATGCTTGCTGAATAAGTAGGTTTTAAGTACTCTTTCTCTACTCTGGTAGCCAGTTGCATTGATTTTCTTACTGATGATCCTTTCTCATGTTCTTTCTTGCTTCATAAAACATTTATGATTCATGATTCATCATAACCTTTTGGCAAGCAGAAGATAGACTAAATACCATTCTTGTGTAAATAATAAACAGATAACTTGTATATAACTAGGAAACTTACTGAATAGCTTTATATTTTTTGTAGCTGTACTTTAGATATGGGATGGAGTTCTCCACCAAATTCTCCAGAACCTGAAAATCAGCTAAAGCTGAATGCTTTGACAAGAAGACTTTTAACACTAACAAACTTTAATTACAAAACATGCCTGAGAAACAATCAGACGTTGGATCAGAATCTGGCGAAGAGTTGTTAAGTTGCGGTGCAAATAAATATGATAAAACAGGCCAATATAGGATTGCATAAAATATAAGCCAAAAACCTGCACAAAGGAAAATTATTAAAACTAAGGCTACACCAACCAGTGACCCCAAAGGTAAATTATAATAAAACCACATTATACCTTGTAAACCAAGCTGTCAGCACTCGATTCTTCACCTTGATTGTTTTCAAATCTGATAAGAATAACCGACACTTTACCACCAATCTTTGTGTAGTATTGAATAGCCAAAAGATAAACTGCTGTAAGGGCATACCTGAAATTAGAAAGCACAAAGGTCATCATAGGAAGCAAAAGTTCCAATTCATCAGAACATAAAATAGTACATTTGATTTCTCATTTTCAATGGCACGTGCTTAGACTCAAATAAATTAGGTTCTTCAGCTAATCGCATGTCTTAGACTCAAATAAACTCAAGACTCTAGAAAGAGAATGATAACTAATTAAACCATATTTTCTATTGATTGTGAATGTATTTCAATTAGGTTCTTCGGCTAATCGCATGTCTTAGACTCAAATAAATTCCCAATAGTAAAATATTATCTTGTCCCTCTTTTAGTATTTTTCTTAGCTAAAAGAATTTGCATGTCTGATCGTTGGCTGTTTTAGTGTAAGCTGCATGACTAACAATCAGGTAGGTTTCCGGACAAACAACTATCCTTCATTGATTGCTTCCTCTCAATAGTTTCCTTGTCTAGCAATTTAGCACTAGCTGAGAGATACTCTCCTTGGTTCATGAGCGTAAACTGCATGACCAATATAGTAGGTATTTTAGTCCCACCAAGTGGCCTCCTAATTTTATGTCAAGGTTCTCTTGTCCATAATTTCTCTCTACAAATTTGGCATCAAATAAGAGCTACTGACACTTTACAGACTGTCAAATTTTTTGTATGCATCCTTCTCAACCTAAGAGTTGTGCTCCACAGCTGACTCCATTTTGATAGGAAAAGCTGATGATGAACCATCAAATCTTATAAATTGTCAAAAACATACATTAAAGGCCCTGTTTGCATGATTTATACTGCGTTTAAACCATTTAATGTTCATAGAT
Organism: Iris macrosiphon; assembly: GCA_036927795.1. NCBI lineage: Eukaryota > Viridiplantae > Streptophyta > Magnoliopsida > Asparagales > Iridaceae > Iris > Iris macrosiphon. Next base: position 186,327,260 of record JAYESA010000012.1, read on the forward strand.
AAGAGAAGTAATCCAAAATTTCAACATAATGATTTTAGTTCAGCATTGGAAACCAAAATTACTTGGTGGCTAAAATATCAAGAACAGCTGGATTAATATCTTACAATATATATTGTCAAAAAATAGTCAAATTATAAGGACTTAGGACTCCCAAATGATTCTCATCAGAGTATCTTCTTTAATTCTTCATATTGGAAAAGTAAACGCATTAGAAGATCTTACTTTACAACATCAGATTCAGCAATCTCATACAGATGAGCATAAGCCAGTTCAAATGGCAACTGCAGACAAATGATAGCCACAACAATAATGGTGTTATTTCTTATTCTTAGAAGAAGCCCAAGCCACTCATCTCTTTGCAATGACCTTTTCTCTTTCGATTTATCAGCCTCTACTTTCTTGTCAGGTTCCCAGTGGGATTGAGTAGAGTTTATTTCATTGTCCATACCCCATCTGCAAAATGGTCAGGAGAATAATGACTAGTTCTTATTAGAAAAATTAGGTTTATTGTATCTTGGAGTTTCAGAAGAGAACATAAAGATCACCTGGCTAAAAGGGCTGCATTCTTGCGCTTCCAGAATTGAAAGAAAAACACAGCCCATGATACGATGAATATGAAGAAAGCAGGAAGGACCAGCAACTGCAATGATCTGATGTTAATGCAAATAAAAAAGTCAAAATATGTGAATAAATGCAGAAGAGAGATCACCAAGGCAGATCAGAGGCCACTTTAGCAGGGAAGCAACATACCCAAAATCAATCATATGAAGGGCAATACCAAATGCAGCTGGAAACAATAACCAGCGAGTATACATACCAAGGAAAACAAAATATGTGGCGATCTGCATGCCAATGCATCAGTGTCAGATGGAAAAGTTAAGTTTATACTAGTTAATAGAACATCATCTAGGATATCAACAAAGAAGGCTAAATGAATGTAGAATACTACAAAATTATTCTTAAGCCCCAAATACATTCTACCTTTGTCCCAAAATATGAATAAATTTCATCAATTGGCTGCCACGTTAAGTCCAACCAGTTAAGAGCCCAGCTTCCCAATAGCCGTTTCCTCTTTATTTCATCTGAATAAAAGAATTTATAACCGCTAAGCTTCCACATTAATTCAGAAAGGTAGGAAAGAAAATAGATCCAGTACCATGCATAGGAAATATTTGTTTAACAATGCCTTCGGATTCCATTCTTTTGATTAATGATTCATTTGCTTGGAACTTGAACTCTTTCCCAGCAAAATATAATGTTAATTCTGTTTTTGTTTCGTTCACCTGTGAACATAGAACTTGTTAGACAAATCAAGTGGTCTCCACAGTCTTATAGAACATACCCCTCTGAATGCAAAAGCAGTTATACTGTCCATTTCATGTAAATAGTATATATTTTAAATAATATGGTACGCATGCATTCAGTTCAATACAGAAAATGCAATACTTATAGGTGAATATCAACATAACGTCTTTATCCCAAATTTTTGGGATAAGCTTTCTGAATCATATTCTTTAGCTCTTTTTGGGAACATGTCCTCTATAACAGTGATAGAAACGATATCCTTTTTTAAAACTTCAATTCATGTTCGTTTTGGCTAGTCCCTAAGGGCTCTTCTAGCCACTATCTTATCACTCCTTGCCGGAGCATCTATTGGTCTCTGTCTTTGAAAACTAAGATATAAAGTATACTAAGCCAGGGTAAATACAACCAAGGAAATGGCAATATGCAATATACTGCCCATTCATATTTATCATGATATCACCCTAGACTGGTCATCAGATTTTAGGTTATGGCCCTCGTGCTGATAGCTACCCTGCCTAGGAATTTGGGGCCAACATAGAGGGTTGGCATTAGGTCGACAATGGATGATAAAAAAATTGTCAATTATTTTCTAAAGCATTCTTATGGTACACAGCCGACCTATTATGATGGGATAAGACTTGAATGATGATGATGATCACATTAGACTCGTAAAGTCTTAATACCTCAAGTAATAACTAATTAGTAGCCACCACTGTGTTCTTATTGAACCCTTATGATCTAAAGATCCAAAACTTGGACCCGTGTAGCAAAAAATTGTTTTGTAATTAAACATAGGAAAATACACAGCAAGAATAATTTAACCAATTTCAAAAAGCTGGTTATATGAAATACAGATAAACAATGGATGAGTGACCAAAAAGGTGTTACGCAATACCATTCTTTAACTATTGCTTTCAGAACTATAGATAATCAACTTTTGGAGTTTGTTACACTCTAATGTTGATAAGTTGGCCAACAAAAGGCACTTAGAAGTCTAAGCATAATTCTAAAAGTAATCAACCGTAATCTATGAAGCACGGGTACTTCAAAATAGAATATGTACAGGTACGCCTCGGTTACATACCCGGATATTTTATTGAATTTTTTAAAACCGGTACGTTATTGGTACGGCGCATCGTACCAGCTTGGAGCTTGGGTAAGTACCCAATACTGTTGGGTGCGTTAACCCGTAGACCGACGCGCTAACTAGACCCGCAACTTAAAATTAGGGTTAGTGCTAGGGTACTTCTTCCTTTCTCTCCTCGTCAGAAAAAGGCTTCTCTCTCTCTCTCTCTCTCTCTCTCTCTCTCTCTGGAACACCGGCAGTGACTATAAGTGCCGACATACCACTGAGAAAGCTCGATAGACCTTTTTCTGGATTTTTCCTTGGGAGTTTTTGCTGGATTTTGTTGAGATATTAAGCTAAAAATTATCTTTTTATCGTTAGACCTTTTGTTCCTCCAATTGAAGTTGTCCTGAACTTTTTTTTTGAAACTTTTGTTGGATTTCCAGACTATTTTTGGAATTTTTTTGTTGTTGTTGTTGTAATAGTTTTGCCCTTGGTTATTGGCCTCGGCACATCAAATATTAGGAAGAACTTTTTTTCTAATATTTCATTCACATTTTATATTAAGTTTGAAGTTTTAGCAACATAGGATCCAATTTTCTGATAATAGCCATTAACATTGCTATGACCGGATCAACTGATCGTTCATTCCAGGCTACAAGTTCATGATCCATCACCCAGAAATGTTTGCATTCATACAATTTTCTCTTCGATTTCTCCCTATGTATTAAGTACAACTGTACAAGAGAAATCCCTCAATAAACTTGTTTAGCAAAAGTAACTCTAGCTAGTAATAAATCTGTAGTACTTATTGACTTATTTCCTTGTAAAACTTTCAGAAAACAGGAATATATATAGAATAGTCTTTTGAGATTCTTAAAAGTGGTGTGAAAAGTATTCTAGGTGCTGCATACAGAAGTAACATGATTTTTAGAAATTGACGCATCGCCGTACTGGGTACTCGTACCGGTACCAATGCTTCATATACCATAATTCAACATTTGTTCTGAAATTTAGCAGCTCAAACATGAAAATGATAAAGCTAAAACACAATTAGAAAATACATCTCATTCTAAGTAACAAACAACAGATGAGAGACCTACAATTTCATATATCAAATGCCGGAAACAAGCAAACCGCTCACACCAGCTGAACAAGGATCCATCTGGCTGCCTCACAAATGCTGTCACCTGATCCCACTCAAATGGCAAATCTACCCCTAAAGAATGGAGAAAAGATATCATTTCAAAATAAACAGATCTACTGATAAACAAGAGATTATAGCAGAAGAACTAAAAAAATTTAACAACTACCAACATAAGTCAACTTCTTCAGATGCAACTCAGCTGCAGCTCTTCCTAGAGTCCTCATTGGTGCTGCCAACTGCAGGCAAAATACTGACAAAGTGAGATATCCTTAATGGGCATGCAAAGCATAGTCTCAAACAAATTTTCATAAACAATGAATCAGCTGGGCACATCTTATTGCTACCAAGCTTGCCACTACATAGCTATGACCATAGCTTTATGGGCAGCTAGTTAAAATAATTCAATGATTCGATAAACAGGCTGCCTATGGCAAACCAGTTGAAATGGGAACTAACATGTCAAAAAAGAATAGCAAAGATCCCAGTGACCTTAGAGTTCATGTAACTTTCAGTTTTGCAAAAACTGAATATATATATATGGTTAAAGAAAATGAGCTGACAGAATAATACATCATTGGCAATGCGCTTGCAATTAGAGTTCCTTTAACAAACAATAAGCAAGAGGTTCTCAATGGATGAAAGCAAAATTCCTGGAAAAAGAACCAAGTACAGGTTGGTGCGAAAAAGTTCACTTGAATAGTAATATTGCTAAATGCGTCCTGTTATGTCTTTCCAAAGTAATAAAAATGAACATTTTTTCCCATTACTTGAAAGCACAAGAATAATTTAAGCCACATACCTGCCCCATTCAGTAACTATGCTCCCCTTCAGGATTATCTTATCAGCTTCCAGCCTACACTACAAAGCAGTTTCTAATATGGCATTTTCACGAGTCAAATATCCTTGGCATGCTTATCACCTTGGGTACCAGTAGTATACATCCTAGCACCCTTTAACTCGGAGAATTACGAAATTCATTGGAAGAATATGATTTAAAACAACTACTTCCTATTGATTTTCTTTATATAATAGAGTGTGCAGTTCTCTGATGGTTATGGAAGTAACCTAATCCTGAATGGTTTTTGTGAGACCAGTCAAGCCTAACAAGCGGCTCTCAAGTAGTGTACAGTTCTTATTCACTACTACTCCTAACAAGAGCTGGCTACCTGAGAGGCTGGGAGCAAGGTTTTAAAACTTGATTCTATATCACTGTATGTCCCCCTCTAAGAGCTTCATAATTTCGTCACTTTCTGAAGTCTCGGACTCTCGGCTTAAAATTTAGTTCAATGTTGGGGAAACTAATAAAAGTAAAAAGAAGCACAACTTTAAGATATAGATAGACGAATCTTTCTACTCCCAATGTCTCCCTTAGTCCCCTATCTCCTACTCCCCATGCCAATACATCTTTTTGCACTGCTAACAATCCCAGAGGTAGACTACTCACCCAATCCAAATGTTTAGCATGTGATTTGCTTGTCTCGATTCTAAGTCATCTAGTTCTTAGAAACAAAACACTAATTCTAGTTATATTGCACTAATGTATTGAAGTAATTAAAAAGGACTTATAAAATTGCACTATTAGTCTTTTTTTAATAAATAATACAAGTAAGACTAACTGTTGCTCTAATATTCTGTCAGTAGACAATATAAATACATAATTTATTTTATCAGGGTGTTCTTAAAAAAAAATCTTCCTTTGACTGAATGATGGGTAGTTTTTAGAGAGAATATTTACTGTCTCATAGAATGCCAATGAGAGGCAATTTTGGGTAGTCGGATTAGTTTAGTTTCATCTAACACCGTGCAAATGAAATTAGAGGGGGCCCGTGTAATTAAAATAAATCGAGCTTCATAAATTTCCATCATAATATCCGGCCTTTCAGATTGATTCCATAATTTCATTACACAAGGTTTGTAGCAAGGTTCAAGAACTCGGTATCGGTATCGGTATCGGACAGTTTGTATGAGTTGTCGTATCGACAGTATCGGCGGTATCGGATCGGAGTATCGGATATGTTGGTATCGGATGTATCGGCAATTTAAATAATTATTAATTAATTAGTAAAAAAAATAGGAATTTTTTTTTTCCATATTTATGCATTATTTAAGTGGTTTTCATGTTTTTTTTAATTAGAATTGAATAAAACAATAGTCATCCTTGTTGAATGGTTTACCTGCGATATATACGTTTTCTTCCTTTACATATTTTTAGTTACAATCTTACTATGTCATTATATTCGTACTAATTGAATCTTGTATTGTTCTGTAGGTTTCAATTTTGACGAATAAAGACGCATAGAGGGAGGCCCAAGAGATTAGAAGCAAATAAGCAATGCAAATGGCAGGATGAGATAATGAGACAAGTGACAAGACCCATAATTATATTTGTCGAGGATTCGAGAATTTTTTTTAAATTTTTGTAAATAAATAAATATTTAATTGTATTCAGAAAAGTTATAAATTGTTACAATGTGATCTATGACACAAATTATTTTGTTTCATAATATATCGAAATAAAATTAGCAACAAGATTTACATGTTTAAATTTAAAAGTACGACAAAAAATCACTTGGCCAAAAAAAATCATCGGGACTCTGGCCTATCCCTTCATTTAAATTTCATGAATAATAGTCTTTTTACAATAAGTACGAACTACAATTTGTATACAAATACAAAAACTTGTGTATGAACTTTTGTATACAATTTGTATACAAAAACTTGTGTATGAACAAATACAAATACAAAAATTTGTATACAAATACAAAAACTACAATTTGTATACAAATACAAAAATTACAAATATATCACTAAAATTGTTCATAATTATCATGATCGTCCTGATATGGTTCTTGGTTATGAGGGTAGTAGTGACTGATATCTGTATTATGAAAAAAAATTGTCATGAGGCCATCAAATGTTGAATGTTGTTCCGTCTCTGGAGTGTTGTATGGATAATAACTTGTGTATGAACTATCATATGTATTGTTGTAATTGTCTGAAGGAGTAGGTACATCATGATGGCTAGATCCTCCAGCATATGTATCATCCATGCGGTGCTCTCTAGGTTGATAATCACTTGGCCAGTCTTCAGAGTATTCATGAGACTGATCTCCAGGACTTTCATATTCATTAGTATTGTCAGCACCAGCAACGAGTGTAGCTCCATTGCCTCCACTATCAGTAGTGTCGTCATTATCGCTGTCGACCTGTCGAGATTGTACATCTGGTGTTTTCTTTCTTTTTCCAGGCCTTCCAGCATTTTCGGCAATATCTTGTGGATCGACATCCAAGTTATCATCTAACCACTCATTTTCTCTGCCATCTAAGAGTGGTGTTTCCCTTTCTCTAGTCCAAGCTATGAGTGGATCTTCTTCATGAAATATCTCATCCAAATCAATAATATTTTGTTCATCTTGTGATCTTTGCATATTTCGAACCCTCAATCTCATATTATAATGGACAAAAACTAATTTTTCTAGTCTTGTCATTAAAAGTCTATTGCGGGGACGAGTATGGATGAGAAAAAATGTTGTCCAATTCCTTTCACAGTTGGAAGAAGACACTGTTTGACTCAGGATGCGCACAGCTAATCGAGTCAAATTTGGGGCTTCCTCCCTAGCATGTATGGACCACCACTCAGCTACAAAATAATAAAATATATTAGTTTTGTAAGTATATAAATTTAATTAATAAATATTTTAAAGTATGAACTATTACTACCAGGAAGACATCTATTTACAGCACTTTGGAATTGATTTGAGCTAAATACACTACTTCTCAATCTGAACTTTTCTGCCTGCAAAGTGATATTACAACAGTTATGGGTCTTATGACATTAAAATTAAATATTGTAAAGTTATAAAAAAATCCAATATCAAATAATATTTACCTCTTTGTTTATATTAAGGCGTGTTGTATTGTCATTTACCATTCTATTAACGACGCGGTGGAAACCATTCAGTACCTCGTCGTCATTTATAACATCATTAGAATATTGGTATTTGGGATTCAAGAAATAACCTGCAATATTGAATAAATAACTAGTTTTAAAATTCCTACAAACATTATAAAATAACATTTGAAGGATATAAAATTTATAGAGTAGTTACCAGCTGCATGTATATCTCGATGTAGTTGAGAATTCCATCTGGTATCAATCATTTCCCACCACTTCCTATATCCTTGACCAACATTCTTTTTTATCATTTCTTTAGCCTTGTCCATAGCCTCGTAGAGATGACCCATCTCAGCTTTATCATCGCTATCCACCATCCTTAAAACTTTTACTAGAGGTCGAAATATAGCAGTGACCCCTGCAATATCCCTCCAGTAAGTTTGACTCTCGATTAAACTGACAACAACATCTGCCTTTTCTCTATCTTTACGATTGAGTCTCATGTAGTTATCTGTCCAACCCCGTGTATTTATCATCCTTTTTAAATCAGCCTGATGTTTAAGGATGGAATCAAAAGCAATAAAATTGGTAGCAAATCGAGTGATGGCTGGTCTAACCAATTCTCCATTCTGAGTCTCAGTCCTCATGATACTAAGAGCCCAACCATGATTATATATGAAACAAGTCATATCTTGAGACTTCCGTATTAGTGGCTTAATATGTGGATCATTGGCTATATCCTTCAACATGAGATCTATGCAATGTGCTGCACATGGCGTCCAATATAAATTTCTTCTCACCTGCATATAAACATATATATATAATTAGAAAGAAGTTATATTTACAATAATAAATAACATATATACAAACATATTTATAATAATAAAAATTCAGTATAAGTGCATTCTCACCTCCATTAGCCTCATTCCCGCCTTCTTGTAGTTGGAGCCATTGTCAGTAATTATTTGGACGACCCTGTGTTCTCCAATCTGTTCCACAACTTCATTCATCAGTCCAAATATGTATTTACTATCTTTGTACTTGTTAGAGGCATCTACAGATTTAAGAAATATCGTTCCTTGTGGAGAATACACAAGAAAGTTAATAATGCATTTTCTGTTCTATGTACTCCATCCATCGCACATAATGGTACATCCATACTCATCCCAATACCTATGAAATAATTTTAGGTACTCCTCCATGTCACTTATTTCCATATCCAAATAAGTATTTGAAATCTCATAAGGAGTTGGACCCTTTACTCCAGCCCCGGAAGCTGCTATGGCATCTATCATTGGTTGATAGTGTGGACTTTTAGCAGCATTGAATGATATGTTATTGTATATAAAGAATTTTGATATAAATCTTCCTATATGATTTTTGGCATTCTTTATCCCCTTAATTGCACCATTTATTTTGGGTTGCATTGCCCCTTGTTTTCTGAGGACATAAGGGTCCATACTCCTTACTTCTATCTCTGGAATATTTCTCACCTCCTCCCCACGATATGCGACTGACTTTGATCGGCCACCTAACGTCGGACCCCTGCTTGACCCTGTTTCTCTGTCCCCGACACTCCAACGTCTACCCCATTCCTCAGCTGCATGTTCTCTCCTACTTTGTCTCATGTCCCTTCTAAGATCCGTGAAGTCTTCAATTTCTTCTGAGGAGGAGGAATCTACTCGAGTTATCCTTGTCAAGTCCTCCTCTACCCTTTGCTTTCTTTGATTCGCCATTATTTTATCCTTTTTTTTCCCTCAACAAGCAACAACATTTCTTTTTTTATAGCAATTGGTACCTCAGGACACGATGCTACATTTCCTGTAATACCCGCTAAGTGTTGTTTCAGCCGAGTAACACCTCCGTCCATTATTTTGCTACAATAATTGCATTCCACCCTCCTCTTATTATTAGGATTGACACATTTTCCATGTTTCCAACCAGCATCCATTTCCTCCGGCGTACGACTTTTTGGTGCCATTAAGTAATCCTGAAATATATATAACATGCATTAATAAATATTGTTAGATAATCATATATATATTGTTAGATAATCATATATATAATCATTAATAAATATTGTTAGATAATAATAAAAAAATTACATAGATAACAATAATAAATTGTTACATGCAATAATAAAAAATTTGTTACATGCATTAATAAATATTGTTAGATAATCATATATATATTGTTAGATAATCATATATATAATCATTAATAAATATTGTTAGATAATAATAAAAAAATTACATAGATAACAATAATAAATTGTTACATGCAATAATAAAAAATTTGTTACATGCATTAATAAATATTGTTAGATAATCATATAGATAATCATATATATAATCATATATACGATAAATAAATTGCAATAATATAAAACATTACATAGATAACAATAACAGCTAATATATATATATAATTTTGTTAGATAACAATAACATTACATTGCAATAATATATAATAATAATAATAATTAGATAGTATATATATATATAATCATATATATGATGAATAAATTGCAATAATATAAAACATTACATAGATAATAATAATTATTATATATATATATATATATATATATATATATATATATATATATATATATATATAAATTGCATATACATATATATAAATTGCATTAATAAATTGCATTAATTATTATTATTATATATTAATGCAATTTATATATATGTATATGCAATTTATATATATATATATATATATATATATATATATATATATATACAAAGGAAAAAAGGTTAGATAGCAAAAAAGCAAGTTAGTCAACTAGTATTGATACATAATATATATATGGCAAATTAGAACACCAAATAAATATTGCTTTGTGGCTAGCGGGCTAATGATAGTTTGTGTTATCAGCGGTCACGAGTTCGACTCCTGCTTCTGCAGTGAAATTTTTTTTTTTCCTTCTCAACTCGTAATCGATATGGACCGTTAGATTTAGGCCAGGGATCGCTGACGTGGACGGTCGAGATGGAGAGTTCTGTGTTTCTGGCTGTCCATCACTCGAGCCACGTGTAATTTTTTTTTTTATTTGGTCGTATATCACTGAATCGGGGAGAGGAGAGAGAAGATAAACTCTCTCGAGTCTCTCCACAACCCCTCGGTCGTCCACCACCGCGTCCACCACCGCAGTCGTCCACCACCGCAGTCGTCACCACTCCACCGTGCGGGGTGAGACCAGCTCGAAGAGGAGAGCGTCTCCACACGTCTGCGGCGGCGGTTGCCGTGACGACGGTTGCCGCGGCGGCGGATAAGGCGGGTATTTCGAAGGAGGAGCTAGGGTACCTTCTGAAATTAGGTATTTTCTTCACAAACTTCTCCAAATTCTTCTGAATTTCTTTTTCTTCTTTGTTGTGGTGTTTTTTGTAGAGAATTTTGATTTATTTATAGAACTTCTACACCAAATTCTGTTCGAAATTTCAATTATTTGATGTGATGTCTCTGCAAAGTTTTTTGTTTATGTCGGAAAGGGAATCTCTACTGTTCTTTCTTCTTATTTTAGGGTTTACGACACCGTATCGGTCTGTTTCGGACTGTATCGGACACGTATCGGACGATACTGGCCGATATCTGGCTTTTCGTGACAGTATCGGCCGATACCGATATTTTTGTGACGTATCGTATCGGCTACGTTCAAAACCGATCCGATACGACCGATACGTATCGGTATCGGCCGATACTTTAAACCTTGGTTTGTAGACCTCGATCTACTAAAAAAAAGAACTCAGTCTTGATTCTTCAGAGTATCCCTCTCCAAATCTCTCTTAAAACATCTCAACCTTTCCTACAAAATCTGTCCCCCCAACCACATAAATCATCTACCCAATACGCAAGTTCCACACCAATTCTGCCACCATCTCTCCCCTGCTCATGGCTGTTGTCCTCCTACCTTCCAAGAGAGGCTAGGTACCACAGACACTCCTAAAATCGGTGCCATATTGGCCACGTATGGACACAGACAAGCACTCAAATATACACTATGACACACAAAATCAACACTGTCTGTGTCACCGTGTCCGTATTGTGTCATGTTGTATCGTCTGTTCAACATAGTGGAGATGGCTGAATTGTTTAACAGTTATTCTCCGGTGTTAATGTTGTTAATATTGAGCCACTTCCCTCTCATAGTACTTCATTCTCCAACCATACACACTGGCACACATGTTCTCGTACTGGTATATATAATACATACATATGCACACACCTCGATCACAAAATTCCGGACAGACGATACAAACACGACACCAATTTTGGCGGCGTCGTGTCCGATACTTGTCTGAGAGGATACAACACGGACAGGATACGTGCTTCCTAGGCCTCCCCGATCGTAATTTGGTACTCCATCGCCAACGATTACATCTCCCAGAACTTTTGAAACCTAATTCTCAAATTCCGCCCTGAACTAGTACAAATTCCAACGAACAAGAATGGGGAAAAGAAGAATTTGCACCGACCTTGATGAATTCGTCGGAGATCCCCTGGACTCTGTCGACGACCAGCCCAGCGCGCTCCAGCTCCCTGACGACGAACTCGACGCAGTCGCGGGAGCCGGCGTCGGCGTCCCCGTCCTTCTTCTTGGGAACGACGATGGCCACCTCGAAGCCGGTCGCCTCCTCTCCGCCCCCGCCATTGACGTCGACCCCCATTATTCTTTGAGAGAGAGAGAGAGAGAGGAGGGGGGTGGGGTGGGGGGTATTTCTTGTTCTTCCGATCGAATCGAAGAGCCGTTTGTTTCGACAGCACCGCCACTTGTCCGCTTTTTTCTTCGCTTCGCTTTTCGGCTTTGAAACGGAAGAGCAGAGCAGCCCAAATGGAAACTTTTGACTTTTCTTTCCCTTTCTTTTTGGGTGTTGATAAGGGTACTACACTTTTTACTCGGGGCTAGTCCATTAAAAAATTTAAAAAAATTACAAGTTTGCCATCATGAAAGTTACTCGGGGCTAGCCCACTGTTAAAATCAGGACTGTCAAAATTACGACAGTCCTACCACTTGGAAGGACTGTCAAAATTTTGACAGTCCTTCCAAGTGGTAGGACTGTCAAAACCACTTGAAAGGACTGTCAAAATTTTGACAGTCCTGATTTTAACAGTGGGCTAGCCCCGAGTACAAAATGTTAGGACTGTCAAAATTTTGACAGTCCATTACCCTAAAATTACAAGTTTGCCCCTCTGATAGTTAGTTGGGGCTACCCCACACCAAAGTATAAAAGTGAAATGGGTTTCTATTTTTGGCATTCCACCTAGACTTAAGAAACCCTCCTTCCACCAAGCCCAAACCTAAATTTGGAAATAGCAAGTTGTGGTTGGAGGAGTATTTTACTTTGGTGATACTACAAGGAATATTCTTCCGGTATGTCTTCGACAACCTACGTTGAATAAGTTTTGCAATTGTGCGAAAAAGATTTAGTTTATTTTGATTAATGTAGGAACAATGCATGAGAAAATGTTCGATGACGAAGTCGGATCGTCCAATTCATTAATTATGCACTCCGGACGTTCCGAAGAACAAGTTGGTTGTTCCGAAGCACGTACGGTACGTAAAACGACAACCCTAATTTGACAGTCACGAGTTAGGACTGTAAATATTAGACATTCCTATATAAATATAGGACTGTCAAATATTCCACAGTCCTCTATAAATATAGGACTGTCATAAATTCGACAGTCCTACTTAAAAGTAGGACTGCCATAATTTTGACAGTCCTATATAAAATTCGGACTGTCAAAATAGTGACAGTCCTGGATAATTATATGAAGTTATTAATTTTTATATTATTTTATATTGGTTATAGGACCAACCTTGTTCAGAGATTGTGGTACAGCCTGTTGTTGGTGATGAGGATGATATTTTCTCAACGGATACTGAATTTGCAAGCCATGAAGAAGCATTAGAGTGGTGCAGAGAAGTTGGGAGACGACATAACGTAGTTATTGTCATTGCAAGATCCATCCGATCTCGGCCGGGCCGAAAATATCTTGAGCTTGGATGCGAAAGAGAAGGTGTGTTTAGGCATCATAAAAAAAAGGGTGTTGTTGAAAAAGAAATCCCTAAGAAAAATGTTAGGACGAGAAAATGTGGTTGTCCATTGAAGGTGTTGATTGTAAAAGTTGAAGATGTGAAGTGGATAATCGAAGTTAAGAATGGAAGACACAATCATCCTATTCCAGGGACGCTTACGGGTCATGCCTACGTGGCACGTCTGAAGGAGGATGAGAAAAAGTTGGTTGAAGACTTGTTCCTTTCAGGAGTTGCACCGAAACAAATTTTTTCTGCTGTGCGACAAAAACAAGATGGGAACAAGGCTACCATGAGGACGATCTATAATAGTTTGGCCAGAGCGAAATGCAATAGTATGAAAGGAAGAATGGCGATGCAGCAAGTTTTAAAGTTGCTTGGGGAGCATCACTACGTGGAGTACCATAGAAGACATCCACAAACTGATGAACTCCTTTCATTGTTTTGGGCTCATCCTGATTGCACACATATGGCTCGGTCCTTCGCAGACGTGTTGGTCCTTGATTGTACATATAAGACCAACAAGTTCAAGATGCCTCTTTTGCATGTTGTCGGATTTACGTCTACGGATAAAACATTTACAGTCGCTTTTTATTTTATGAAGAGTGAGACAGTAGAGGATTACACATGGGCGTTGAGGAAACTACAATCCCTTTACACAGGTTGCAAAGAGCCGTCTGTTTTTGTTACTGACAGAGAATATGCGTTGATAAATGCTATAGATATTGTATTTCCTCATGCGCATAGACTACTATGCACTTGGCATATAAATAGAAATATTCATGCTCAATGCAAGAAAAAATTTGAAACTGTGGACGGTAAAATTGACATGCTTCGCTTCGAAGAATTCTATAGTGATTGGAGTCTTGTATGGCAAGCAAGTACTACAGACAGTTACGACGCAGCATGGTACATGTTCCAACAAAAGTGGGAGCCAAGTAACCCGACATGCATATCTTATATCAAAGAGACTTGGCTAGGACCACATAAAGAGCAATTCGTCTTAGCATGGACCAACATGGTGAAGCGTTATGGCACGATCACTACGAACCGGGTCGAAGGGGCACACTCATGTTTAAAAAGATATCTACGCTCATCGGTCGGTAATTTTGTCTCTGTTTGGCAATCGATTCATTTGATGACTATTGCCACGGTGAACGATATTGTAGCATCATTTGAGATGAGCCTCAATATTGCAAAGCATGAATACAAGCAAGAACACCTCTTGGATGGTTTAACCCATGTGGTATCTCACAAGGCCTTGGGGTTATTATTTGAGGAGATTCGTAGGTCGAAGTCGGTGGGTTATGATCCCGAGGTTTGCGGTTGTTCATATCGATATTCACTTGGACTACCGTGTGCACATGAAATCAACGAATACCGTCGTGATTCTATACCTATTCCAATAGAAGGTGTTGATCAACGTTGGCGACAGCTGTCGATAATGCCGGCGGTGGAAGTGCAAGATGATTTCTTTGCGTTGCCCCAAGTTAAACTACTTCACGCAAGGTGGTGTGGTGCATCAGAACTGGAGAGAAGATCCATTGAGTTTAAAATCTAAGAGATTGCAGTCCCGGCAACTACTCGATTGCAAGAGCCATCCGTTGTTCAAACTCCTAAGGGAAGACCACACTCAAGAAAGAGTAGAGCCAAAAAGAAGGAGGAGGAGTCAACTAAAAGAGATCCATCCTTATTTGAACATATCGAACGCAGTTTGGAGGCAAAGTCCGTTGTTCGAACTCCTAAGCTAACTATTCGAAGGGGGAAGAAACAGAAAACGATAGATGCAGGCACGGCGGAGGGTGTTCAAAACTTTTCTGTTTCTTATAGTCTATACATTGAAAAATTCCTACCTGAGATACGGAACTTCATTTGGTCTATTGATGATGTTCCTGCGGATGGCCACTGTGGATACCATGCACTAGCAAGACAACTAGGCTATTCAGTGGAAGCAGGATGGCGACAGGTTAGGACAGAGCTGTACGAGGAGTTGGAGTCGCGACTAGCCTTCTATAGCCAGATACTTGGCGAAGGAATTGTTGGGGATTTGTTGGCAGGCATACCTTGTACGGAAACATTTACCGGACCAGAGCATTACATGGATGTCCCGCCTGCTGCTTATGTCTTCTCTAATAGGTATAAGTTACCTATTGTAATTATCTCACATGGTATTAACAATACTTTCTTTCCAATGTGTGCCCCCCCGGCCGAACACCGAGTATCCAATCTATGTTGCATTGGGCTTGTCGGACAACACTTCGTCATCCCAAGGTTGATCGCTCATTCTCCTATTCCGCCACCTTCTACGCTTTGGTATAAACACGCACCTGAGGAAGCGATCGCATGGACGACACCCTACATGGATGCAATAACGGCCTATAAGAAGATGATGAAGATGGAGGATCCAAAAATCATGTCGGACGACTACTTTGATATTTTAATCGATTGATTTAGCCCCAAGTGAAAATGTATAATTTCTTGATCCATGATTGTCTAAGTGTATATTGAACCATATGTTGTATGTTGTGTAATGAAAAGAGTTATGGAGATTTTGATTGTATATTGCGCATTGCAACTAATAACTTAGGACTGTCATTATGGAAAACTGCCAGGATACTAGGACTGTCACAATTTTGACAGTCCTAATGTACACTAGGACCGTCCTAAAGTTTAAAACTTTAGGACGGTCACAATTTTGACAGTCCTATAGGACTGTCAAAATTGTGACCGTCCTAAAGTTTACTCACTGTCAATTTTGACAGTGGGATATAACTTTAGGACTGTCACAATTTTGACAGTCCTAGTGTAAACTAGGACTGTCAAAATTGTGACAGTCCTAAAGTTTACTCTCTGTCAATTTGGAGTAAATATATAACTTTAGGACTCTCACAATTTTGACAGTCCTAGTGTAAACTAGGACTGTCAAAATTGTGACAGTCCTAAAGTTTACTCACTGTCAATTTTGACAGTGGGATATAACTTTAGGACTGTCACAATTTTGACAGTCCTAGTGCAAACTAGGACTGTCAAAATTGTGACAGTCCTAAAGTTTACCCACTGTCAATTTTGGACAGTCCTACTGTGAACTAGAATTGAATATACAGTTAACCCACTGACCCATATGCACAGTATACAGATCAAAATAGTAACAACAAGGCAAAATTAACTCAAACTTTCACAAGTAGGCAACGTTTACAACTCAAATTATAACGTCAAAAGTCATATTCAATCAAACTTTTACAACGTTCACAACTCAAATTATACTTTACAGTTTGACAACGTTCACAATTTTATAACTCAAAATGATTGTTCAAACGTCATGGCGCCTCTTCGTGCGTTGCTCTCTAGTATCCAAGAAAGGATATTCTTCATCGTTGTCGATTTTTTGGAGTTCGTCATTGATTGTCATATAATTGGAACCCTGGCAACTGACGAGGCTTCTTCCCAACTTCTTAACTTTCCTTGCCTATTCATGAAAAAAGAAAAAAAAATTAGACAAAGTTACAAATATCAAACTTAAGGTCTACAAGTAGGCTCACCATCTTGACCAGTGCAGTATATAAGACCGATTTGGGAGGAAGATCTGACGGTACACGCACAACATCCCCTCCGCGCTGGAACAAGGTCGGTAGTCCGACACCGGCGTAGTAGGCGAGGTAGTCGTCGCTGCACTCCGCCATATTGACTGCTGCTAGCCGGTCGGTATCTCTAATGACGTGGCGTTGCCACTCGGTGAAGAAGTCCGATACCCAGTTGAAATGTGCAGGTATATAGTTTAGCGGTTTTGTACCGCGCGGAGGATTTATCATTTGCAAAGTTCGCCTTGGGACAGTTTGTACGTAGCCAAACTGACGTAGCACTCTATCCGGCATATAAGCCTCCTCGATCTCATGACAACTGATAAGACCATGATATAAGGCGACTGGTTGCAACGGACGGGTAGTCTGTCGCAAATCACGGTATGGATCCCATACAATCTGTACCGCATAAAATGTAGCATAACGTCATTTAGCATAATGTAGTAAATTAATACAAATTAAGTACAATATTAGGTCTAAATTCACCTCTTCTGTCGTCATATCTTCGAGTGCATGCCGTAGAGCGGCCAATGTGTGAGAACGTTTGGCATCTTCCTTACTTGGCTTCCATCGGCACATTCTAGGCATGTTCTCGTCATACCCTCGGTTCAGTTTCGCCCGCTGCAGGGTTGGGAAGTGCTCGTATATCCATGCCTTCACATTACCGAAAATATGTTAGTCCAAAAATAAATAACATAATTTAAATTTTTGTAAACAAGTTGACAAAGATATATCTATACATGGAGTAGAGTCTGGCATCCGGAAATTGTCTTCGAACCCACACGGGATGCCGCACCAAGCTCGCGGTAAAGGTATGCCAGTATACCGCTTCCCCAAGATATTTCGTCCACCGTTTCAAGGTTGTCCAAATTGATGAGATATTTGGCATTTATGGACGTTCCAGACTTATCGGTAATGCCAACAGCCCCTAAGATGAACTGCATATATCCCCGGGCGACATTTTCGCTATTATCAATTTCGGGGGCCTGCTCAGCGAATATCTCCTCCAAATATTTTAGAGGAAGTCCGTAGGACTTTTTGAATTCTCGAAGACTAGTAAAACTGGTGGCATCAACTCCCAGATACCCTGATACATAATCCACCATATAGTCGTAATAGTTGATGCTCGAATCATCCAAAATATTATTCTGCATCGGACGACCATCAACCCTAAGTCCCAATATATGATGGACGTCATCAAGGGTAATCGTCAACTCCCCATTGAGTAGATGGAAAGTGTTGGTCTCTGGATGCCACCGTTCTACAAATGCTGAAATCAGTGCATTATCCACCGTCGTATATGAGTAGCTACTCAAATATTGTAGACCGGTGGGACTAATTTTTGACTTCACATCATCTCCCAGTAATTCATACCTCCATGTATTGCATTTTTTGCCATGGTTGATTACCGTCAACATACGACCACTCTCCTGAAAAGTCAACAATTGGATAAAATTAAACCTCTATGTAAAATATACTTTCAACTGACAGCTATATATAAATGTATCATAACGTAATGTACTTACCGGATTGTTCCATATTTGGTATGCAATATGGTTTTGGATCGACGGTAACATAGAGCAACCGTTTGGACGAGTGTCGACTGGACTATCTGCCTGCTCAGAAGGTCCCGAACCATCGGTAGGCCAGTTTCCGAGAGTTTGTGGAAGACTCTCGACAGGACTATCTGCAGGCTGAGAAGGTCCTGAACCATCAGTAGGCCGATTTGGAACATTTGGCATGTCCTCATCGGAGGAGGAAGAAGAACCGGAAGAACTAGGAGGAGCACGTCTCTTTGTGGCAATCTTCTTCGTCAATGGACGTTTCCTCACTTCAGGGCGTGCTGCGCCCTCGCGGATAGTGACGCATTGCGAAACTGTGCGTTCCTTACGCATCGACGCAGTAGGGCGTCTTCTCATTTCTTCATCCACAGTGTCCTTTCCAGGGGCATGACTATAAGACAAAAATTAATGTATACAAACAAAATTTATTTTCTATTTTAACATAATAATCTCATTTTATTTTCAGGACTGTAGCCATTTCTGCAGTCCTGTAAGTATACAGGACTGCAGATTTTTTAACAGTCCTAATGATTTAGGACTGTAGAATTTCCTACAGTCCCATACTGATTTAGGACTGTAGGAATTTTGACAGTCCTATATATATATAGGACTGTCGAATTTCCTACAGTCCTAAATCAGTATGGGACTGTAGGATATTCTACAGTCCCGCTCGATACTGCTCGACAATGTCGAGCAGTCTCGACATTGTACGCCCTAAAATCATGTTCCAAACGACTTCTATGTCTAAACTACATCCTAGACTCCGCCAACGACTAGTATGCCCTCATTTGAAAGAAAAAAACTCAAAAGTTTCAACATGCAAGAGGATTTTTTATCATTTTTGGACAATTTTTCAAATACAATAGTGCAAGGAGAATGAGGATTTCTACCTTGGTTCTTTCGAGACTTTGGGAGCCATCGACAAGGACGAGGAGGACAGCGGAGATCGGCCGGCGGGAGGGGGTCGGCGGGACGGTCGGGGGAGAAGCTACGGTCGGGGGAGCTAGGTTTGGCGAATAAGAATCGGATGGGTTGAAATCCTGGGCTAGCCCCAAGTATAAACTTGGGCTAGTATGAGTAAAGGTAGCTCTATAGTGGGCTAGCCCCAATCCTGGGCTAGCCCCAAGTAAAATTGGCAGTGCCCTTATCAACACCCTTCTTTTTCCGTTTTCAGACAATACCGCCAACCAAAGAGTGTGGTCCCCACTGCTATCAATGTTCGTGAGAGGCAGGCAGGAAGTCACTACAAAAATAATTGGAGACAGTAAATTTTCATCATTCATAATTATAAGTTTGTCATTTTCAAAAATTACTCACCGGACTGTCTATTCCAATTTTTTTTTATAATCAGGACTATCAAAATTTTGACTGTCAAAATTTTGATAGTCCTAACAATTGGTAGGACTGTCAAATTTTTACAGTCCTTCCAATTTGTAGGACTGTCAAAATTTTGACAGTCCGAAAGGGAGGGCTACGTGAGGTGACACGAGGGCGGAGCTGCGTGGAGGCCCGAAAGGGGCCGAGACGGAGGAGCGGGAGGAGGAGGCGGTGGCGGGGGGGAGGAGGAGGAGGCGGTGGCGGGGGGGAGTGTCACTACCACATTTTAGGAAAAAGGGTATTTTAGTAATTTCCTATTTAAATAAATATTGTGCATGGTAAATAATTAATTGTTGTATTATTTAATTGTTGTGAGATATTATTACATTATTTTGGACTTATTTCTAGTGGACCCAACTAGTTTAGTTTGGACCCATGGACCAACATGAATTAATTGGTTAGACTTGGCCCATTTAGAAAGCCCATAGTTAAGGAGATGGATTAAATTAATTAAATGATTAGACTAGAAGCTTCCTTCCTTAATTATTTCTTCATGAGAGGCCCCAAGGGGTACATTGGACATTTCATAATTACTTGGGGGAGGGGCATGGCCGGCCTATATAGGGAGGGGGGAAATTTCTCTCTCCTCTCATTTCATTTCAATTCTAGATCTAGAAAATTCCCACTACCAAATTCCCTCCATTCCCAATCCAATTCCCTACCAAATTCATTCCAAATTCTTCCCAATTCCCCATTAGAGAAGAAGAAAGCAAGGATCTAGAAGAAGGAAGCAAGGATCTACAAAGAGGAGCAAGGATCTACAATTTGGAAGCAAGTTCATCTCAATTGGAGGTTTCATTGGGAATCCATCTCCCAATAGGTATAATTCAGATTTTCCCATTTAAATAGCTTCTAAATCTGGGATTTAATCATGTAAAATCAACCTATATGTATGTACTACCCATAGGACTTTGTTTTGTGTTCATAGGAGACCCATGGAGAAAGTTATGGTGCTTTTTGTATCAATTTTGTTGGAATTCCGAATTTACATTTTGTTGTGTGTGTCAATTGATCCTATAGATCAATTGGACAATGAACTTTGTGTTTGAGGCTAGTGTCGTGTCCATATTGGGATACTTGTGGTTCGTGTCCCAACTATTTGGTGATACGTGTCATTTGGGGGTTTTCCTCCGACACGGGGCTTTGAACATGTCGTATTTTGACACGGACACATAGATCTACTTTTGACACTTTGATTTGTTCGTAAATATTATTTGTGATTTGTTTGTGTCCTTCGGGGTGCAATTGGTTGTGTGTTGGACTCGTGTCGCATGCGTATCCTAGATCTAGTGGGATAAGGTGTGATACTCTCCAATTTAATGTGTTTATGTGTAGATCTAATTATGTATGGTTTAAATTCTTATTTTATAATATGTATATATATATGGAGATTATATGTTTATTTTTGTGTATTTATTATAGTAATTATTGTAGCATGGATCTATATTTTGTGTGTGCAAATAGTGTACAAAATAATATGTAGCTTCTTGTATAATATATATGTACTACTTATTAATAATATATTTTGTACATAAAATGTTTTATAAAACATATTGTATGTTTAATTGTGTAATTATATTATTTATAATTATTATGTAATTGTTTGGATATTAATGTTAAGTATGTACATTAATAAGTCCTTTGTGTTAATATTTATTTATTAAATATTTGAATGTATAAGTTTATGTTTATATTAATATACATATATATGTATAGTTTTATTAAAGGTTTTATATATGTATATATATTGTTTTATATATTCTGTTTATTTATATAAATATTATTGTTTTATATATATTCTGTTTTTATATATATAATTATATTTATATAACTAGTTTTTAGCGACAGTGCATTAATGACAGTGAAACTGTCATTAATTGACCGTTTTAATGAGCAGCCGCTGTAGCCGCTGTAACCGCTCTGCATTAATGACGTTTCTGTCATTAATGACTGCGGGCGAGATTCAACAGCATTTGGCGACAGTTTCGGTGACAGTTGTTTAACTGTCACCAATTGTTCAGCAGTGTGTATATCACACACGGTTTTTCTGCGACAGTTTTTAGTGACAGTCAAGACTGTCACTATAAGCTATTTTATTTTAAATCTTTGTTTTAACCCCCTGTTTTCAATGACACTTTGGCAGTTTATTTATATTATATATATATATATGGGTGTTTTGTGAGGCATATAATTATTATATTTATAGTATTTAATTATATGGATATTGGTTTACATAGATATTATTTATGATATATAATTTTTGTATTATTAAATACTTTGTGTAGATTCTTTTGGAATCTAATTTGATTCCTAAAATCATTGTATTTTATTTCTATATTATATTTTAGATATTTTGTGAGGTTGACCTAGGTTTGACCATGTTTGACTTTAGTTGACTTTAGAGTTGACCGTAGTTGACTTTTGACTTAGAATTGACTTTTTGGCCTAGAAGTTGTCTAGTTTGACTTGTTCTCTTTCCGGGACCTTGTTTTAATGTTGTATTCCATATCTAGGTCTTCGAGGCACCGAGTCAGACATTTGTGAGACTGTTCATTGGACTTCAGGCGAGTACATTCTCTGATAGTTTCTCATTTATGATATCCTCTATGTTCGTTGTATCTAGTGTAGATTTACATATTTCTCTCGACACTATGGTTACACGGATTGGTATATCCGGATCTCGTCATGAGATGTTATTCCTTGGTATATGGTGTATATGGTGCAAGTATTGTTTCATTGGTTATCTTGTGCATGTACAGACACCGATTCTCGGGGAGACTAGCTATCTTCTTGGGGAATCTCGTGCCATAACGTACCGTGGTTGGATCTATTATACCAGTCGGGGGTGGGGAGTATTAGTATAGATATGTGATCAAATCCCTATTGAATAAAGTCTTGTTTCTTGAATAGTGTTGGTCATACCCAGCACGTATGATTAGCCAGGCCGCATTGCATCTTGCCCAAGCCGATCACATGTTAAGCTGTACTCACACACTTAGTCATTAGTATTATTGTTCCACCAGCATATTGTTCATTATTGTATTTCTGTCCAGTATTTCCTTATTGTCTATACATTTCTTGTATCTATTTATGCATCTTGTTTATCCACAGCTATTTACTGTTACATAGTTTTTATCATTGTTTGAGAACTGCTATTAGGGTTGTACTCTGCTCCTTCCTGACTGGAAATATTTTTCCAGATGACACTGAGGAGTACCCTACCTACTATGGACCCCAGGATGTTGTGGGTTTAGATTCTGAGACCCTGGCTCAAGAGGGACTTATCCCAACTGAGACAGTTGACCCTGGAGTGTAGCTTTATAGTTTTGTAGTATTCTTTGTACTGGATTTGTCTCCAGCTTTTGTTGTTATTCTTCAGACTCATTGATGTATTATTTTAGACTCATGAGTTGTATTGTGACTATTCATTTCTTTATCTGATTCATGCTCATTTCCATCTTAGTTCTGTGATTGAGTATTTTATCATTATTGGTGGTTCATTATATTAGATAGATTATCTAGACAGCGTTCTACCGCCGATTCTGCGGCGTAGGCTGGGCGTTGTTTTCGACTAGTACCCTTACACCGGGTGCGGGTCGTGACACGTTTTTGGTGGTGGCCCATGCAGGTCTAGCTTCACAAGTATGTGATGTCGTGGTAGTGCGACAACTTAGTTGTACTACTGCGAGCCTGCAATAGGATATAGGATATAGGCTGAGATACTCAATCACATCTAGGAAAATTCTTTTGATTCAACTATTCTCCTTTGACATTGATACTTGATCCCTTAAACTTGTCCTTTCCTTGATATCTTACATCTTGTGCCATATTGATTCTTTCTTTCGCTTTGTCTCAGGATGCCGCCTAAGACTAGATCACAGCAGGGGAGAGCAGCTTCTGAGAGGTCTGCGACATCCCGAGGGCCTGCACCAGTCACTTCTCCGGTGATTGGAGTGTCAGCTGCTTTCGGAGGTCCACCTCCTACTCAGAGGACTGTGCCAGCTGTATCTGAGGGGCTTCCACCTCCACCTCCTGTGCCAGCAGAGGCGTCACAGATGTTTACTCTGTTTCGTGAGATGCTCGAGGCACAGAGGGCTCAGTCAGAGGCACATCAGAGGCAGACCGACGTTCTACGGCAGGGCATCGAGAGTGCTCATCAGCTTGCTCGTGCTGTAGTTGAGAGAGGAGTTCCGATCCAGCAGCAGGTTGTTCCTTAGGTTGCTCAGCTTCGGCCAGGCAACATTCAGGACTTCAAGAAACTGGAGCCTAGGGTTTTCAAGGGGACGGAGGGCATCGTCTATGCTGATGATTGGCTCGAGGACATTGAGCGTCTTATGAGGGTGTCCCGTCTTTCTGAAGATCTGAAGGTTGAGGCGGTAGGACTTCAACTGTTCGACGTCGCTCGTACTTGGTTCAGGAATGAGCCGGTTCTAGTTGACGCAGGACAATCTTGGGAGGTATTCAAGGACCTTTTCAAGAAGAAGTTTTTCGTCCGGATAGACAGGCTTGACTTAGGGAGACAATTTGAGAGTCTCATTCAGGGAAGCATGTCTGTGGAGGAATACGCTGCGGAGTTCGGTAGGCTGAGCCGATTTGCAGAGTACTTGGTGAGAGAGCTGGAAGTTCGAGCTATTCGTTTCCGAGAGGGTCTAAACTGGGAAGTGAAGATTCTCATTCCGTCCTTTTATGAGACATACTCGGAGATACTTGCGGAGGCACGCAAGGTTGAGCGGGATCTGGGTTTGAAGACTAAAAGAGACCGTGATTCTTTTCTGGGGGCCAACAGCAGTGCAGTATCTGCCAAACGTCCTCATTTCCAGTCCAGACCTTTCCAGCAGCCACAACAGAACCAGACTCCAGCTAGAGCGCCTTTTCACCAGGCACCTCAGCAGCAGAGGCAGTTACAGCAAGCTCCATGCAACTACTGCAAGAAGCCCGGCCACATCTGGGAAGTTTGCAGGAAGAGGCTAGGAGTTTGTTTGTATTGTGGTACTGAAGGGCATCAATTGAGGGAGTGTCCTCGTCGTGCAGTTCAGGGAGCAGCTCCAGCTCCGAGGGCACAGATGAGACCACCTGCAGCACAGCCGAGGGGACCGCTTCCGACACAGCAGCAGCGTTTTGTCCAGCATCAACAGCAGGGAGGTGCTCGGCAGGGACGAGCGTTTGCTATGACCGTCGAAGAGGAGGAACCCACCGGAGATGTTATCGCAGGTTCTATTCTTCTTGATTCCATTCCAGCTTTAGCTTTGTTTGATAGTGGTGCTTCCCATAGTTTTGTATCTGTTTCTTTTGCTCTAAAGCATGGTTTGGTAGCTGAGTCTTTGCTTAGGACTTGCAAGATCATGACCGGGGGAGGCATTATCCTGGTTAATGATATTTGCAAGGATCGGAGAGTTACTTTGGGAGGCCGGGAGTTGAGTGCGTGTCTACTTGTAATGCCACTTCCGAGCTACGACATTGTACTCGGGATGGATTGGTTGAGTAGGCACCGTGCTAGCATAGATTGTAGAGGAGGTAGAGTTTTGTTTGGTCCGCCAGGAGAGCCAGAGTTCGAGTTTGCTAGAGGAGCTGCAGAGCAGGAAGAAGGCATTATTTGTGGAGCTATGGTGGAAGACAAGGAGTTGCCACATCCGTTGATAGCAGAATTCTTGGATGTGTTTCCTGAGGAATTGCCAGGATTGCCGCCAGATCGAGATGTTGAATTTTCTATAGACTTGGTGCCAGGTGCAGAACCAATTTCGCAGCATGTCTATAGAGTAAACAACAGCGAGCTGGTTGAGTTGAAGAAGCAGGTGGATGAATTGCAGGATAAGGGGTTTATCAGATCGAGTTCTTCACCATGGGGAGCCCCGGTATTGTTTGTACCGAAGAAGGATGGATCAGTGCGCATGTGCATTGATTACAGGGCTTTGAATAATCTCACTAATAAGTATCCTTTGCCACGGATTGATGATCTGTTTGATCAGTTGAGTGGTGCGAAGGTGTTTTCTAAGATAGATTTGAGATCAGGCTACCATCAGGTGAAGGTGAAGCCGGAGGACATACCGAAGACTGCTTTTAGAACTCGGTATGGTCAGTACGAGTTTATGGTGATGCCGTTTGGTTTGACTAATGCGCCGGCGGTATTTATGAACTTGATGAACAAGGTGTTCCACCAGTACCTTGACAAGTTCGTGGTGGTGTTCATCGACGACATACTCATATACTCGAAGACACCGGAGGAGCATGAGGAGCATTTGAGGATTGTGTTGGATGTGCTGAGGAAGGAGAAGCTGTATGGGAAGTTGTCCAAATGTGAGTTTTTCTTGGACAAGGTGGAATTCTTGGGGCATGTTGTGACTGGTGATGGTATTTCAGTGGATCCGAAGAAGATTTCAGCAGTGGAATCTTGGAAGACTCCGAGTTCGGTAGCAGAGATCAGGAGTTTCTTGGGATTGGCAGGCTACTACAGGAAGTTTGTGCAAGATTTTTCGAGGATTGCCGAGCCGATGACCAGACTCACAAGGAAGGATGTGGAGTTTGTTTGGACGGAAGATTGCCAGGCTGCTTTTGAGGAGTTGAAGAAGAGGTTGACGTCTGCTCCTATTTTGACGTTGCCATCAGGGTCCGGAGGTTTCACTATTTATAGTGATGCATCGGGAAAGGGTTTAGGTTGTGTTCTTCAGCAGCATGGGAAAGTGATTGCCTATGCATCCAGGCAATTGCGTCCTCATGAAAAGAACTATCCTACCCATGATTTGGAGTTGGCAGCTGTCATATTCGCCCTGAAGTTGTGGAAACATTATTTGTACGGAGAGCGTGTGGAGATCTTCACAGACCACAAAAGCTTGAAGTACGTTTTCACGCAGAAGGAGTTGAACATGAGACAGCGTCGGTGGTTGGAACTGATGAAGGATTTTGATATCTCTTTGCAATATCATCCTGGGAAAGCCAATGTAGTTGCCGATGCTTTGAGTAGGTATCCGGTAGCTATGTTCTTGACGCAGGATCGATATTTGTTGGAAGACTTAGAGAGCTTGGGCATTGAGGTGATTGTTCCTGGATGTGCTATGCAGATGTGGGGATTGCAGATACACTCAGATTTGATGGACAGGATCAAGGCAGCACAGTATGATGATGTATCTCTGAGAAGTATCAGAGCTCAGGTGAGAGCTGGATTGGAGGATGATTTCACTATTGCAGAGGATGGATCTTTGAGGCATGGAGATAGATTGTGTGTGCCTAGTGGGGAGTTGCGTGAGGAGGTGTTGCAGGAAGCGCATCGCTCTCAGTATTCCATGCATCCAGGTGCTAACAAGATGTATCGGGATATGCGAGAGAGTGTGTGGTGGTATGGCATGAAGAGGGAAGTGGCACAGTTTGTATCCAGATGCTTAGTGTGCCAGCAGGTAAAAGCCGAGAGGCAGAGGCCAGGAGGTTTACTTCAGCCATTACCTATTCCAGAGTGGAAGTGGGAACACATTACTATGGATTTTGTGTCCGGACTACCACGATCTCCAGGAGGGAAAGACGCGATTTGGGTCATTGTTGATAGATTGACCAAGTCGGCCCACTTTTTGCCTTTCAAGGTGGGTTTGTCTACGGAGAAGCTGGCAGAGATGTATGTGAGGCAGATCGTTAGGATACATGGAGTTCCCGTCAGCATAGTCTCGGATCGGGATAGTCGTTTCACTTCTCATTTCTGGAGGAGTTTGCAGGAGAGTTTGGGCACTCAGCTCAAGTTCAGTACTGCATATCATCCCCAGACAGATGGGCAGTCAGAGAGGACTATTCAGACTCTCGAGGATATGTTGCGCACTTGTGTACTAGATTTCGGGGGTTCTTGGGAGGATCATCTCCATTTGGTAGAGTTTGCTTACAACAACAGTTACCAGGCCAGTATAGAGATGTCACCTTTCGAAGCTCTATATGGTCGGAGGTGTCGTACTCCTTTGTCTTGGGACGATGTTGGAGAGAGAGTTTTGCTTGGGCCAGAGATGGTTGTGGATGCAGCGGAGAAGGTTCAGTTGATCAGAGATAGACTTCGGGTGGCGCAGGACAGACATCGGCATTGGGCCGATAGCCATCGGAGACCTTTGGAGTTCGAGGTATAGTTTAGATTTTGTTTTGTGCTTGTTCTTGATTGTTTGTTATAGATTAAGTTCTTAAGGTGGTGTTTTGTTCTAGGTGGGTGGTTTGGTGTTTCTGAGGATTTCTCCGACACGAGGCACGATTCGCTTCGGTGGAGGCGGAAAGCTTAGTCCGCGATTCATCGGACCTTTCACTATTCTAGAGAGGGTCGGTGCAGTTGCTTATAGACTAGACTTGCCACCTACATTGGAGGGAGTGCACAACGTGTTTCATGTGTCGCAGTTGAGACGATACGTGGCAGATCCTAGTCATGTATTGGATCACTCAGAGATAGAGGTGGGCCCTACTCTTAGCTATCCAGAGCAGCCAGTTGGGATTCTGGATCGGAGAGAGAAGGTGCTGAGGAACCAGACTATTCCTTTGGTGCGCGTCGCATGGAGGCATCACTCTCCGGGGGAGTCTACCTGGGAGAGAGAGGATGACATGCGAGAGCGTTATCCATATTTGTTTGTACCTTGAGGTATGTTATTTCTAGTTATGTTCTGTTCATTGTTATGCTCTGTTCATTAGTTAGTTGTGATTCTTTAGTTATGTTCTGTGATTTTCTGGGGGTAGTTTTCGTCTTTGAATTTCGAGGACGAAATTATTTTAAGGAGGGTAGACTTGTCACTACCACATTTTAGGAAAAAGGGTATTTTAGTAATTTCTTATTTAAATAAATATTGTGCATGGTAAATAATTAATTGTTGTATTATTTAATTGTTGTGAGATATTATTACATTATTTTGGACTTATTTCTAGTGGACCCAACTAGTTTAGTTTGGACCCATGGACCAACATGAATTAATTGGTTAGACTTGGCCCATTTAGAAAGCCCATAGTTAAGGAGATGGATTAAATTAATTAAATGATTAGACTAGAAGCTTCCTTCCTTAATTATTTCTTCATGAGAGGCCCCAAGGGGTACATTGGACATTTCATAATTACTTGGGGGAGGGGCATGGCCGGCCTATATAGGGAGGGGGGAAATTTCTCTCTCCTCTCATTTCATTTCAATTCTAGATCTAGAAAATTCCCACTACCAAATTCCCTCCATTCCCAATCCAATTCCCTACCAAATTCATTCCAAATTCTTCCCAATTCCCCATTAGAGAAGAAGAAAGCAAGGATCTAGAAGAAGGAAGCAAGGATCTACAAAGAGGAGCAAGGATCTACAATTTGGAAGCAAGTTCATCTCAATTGGAGGTTTCATTGGGAATCCATCTCCCAATAGGTATAATTCAGATTTTCCCATTTAAATAGCTTCTAAATCTGGGATTTAATCATGTAAAATCAACCTATATGTATGTACTACCCATAGGACTTTGTTTTGTGTTCATAGGAGACCCATGGAGAAAGTTATGGTGCTTTTTGTATCAATTTTGTTGGAATTCCGAATTTACATTTTGTTGTGTGTGTCAATTGATCCTATAGATCAATTGGACAATGAACTTTGTGTTTGAGGCTAGTGTCGTGTCCATATTGGGATACTTGTGGTTCGTGTCCCAACTATTTGGTGATACGTGTCATTTGGGGGTTTTCCTCCGACACGGGGCTTTGAACATGTCGTATTTTGACACGGACACATAGATCTACTTTTGACACTTTGATTTGTTCGTAAATATTATTTGTGATTTGTTTGTGTCCTTCGGGGTGCAATTGGTTGTGTGTTGGACTCGTGTCGCATGCGTATCCTAGATCTAGTGGGATAAGGTGTGATACTCTCCAATTTAATGTGTTTATGTGTAGATCTAATTATGTATGGTTTAAATTCTTATTTTATAATATGTATATATATATGGAGATTATATGTTTATTTTTGTGTATTTATTATAGTAATTATTGTAGCATGGATCTATATTTTGTGTGTGCAAATAGTGTACAAAATAATATGTAGCTTCTTGTATAATATATATGTACTACTTATTAATAATATATTTTGTACATAAAATGTTTTATAAAACATATTGTATGTTTAATTGTGTAATTATATTATTTATAATTATTATGTAATTGTTTGGATATTAATGTTAAGTATGTACATTAATAAGTCCTTTGTGTTAATATTTATTTATTAAATATTTGAATGTATAAGTTTATGTTTATATTAATATACATATATATGTATAGTTTTATTAAAGGTTTTATATATGTATATATATTGTTTTATATATTCTGTTTATTTATATAAATATTATTGTTTTATATATATTCTGTTTTTATATATATAATTATATTTATATAACTAGTTTTTAGCGACAGTGCATTAATGACAGTGAAACTGTCATTAATTGACCGTTTTAATGAGCAGCCGCTGTAGCCGCTGTAACCGCTCTGCATTAATGACGTTTCTGTCATTAATGACTGCGGGCGAGATTCAACAGCATTTGGCGACAGTTTCGGTGACAGTTGTTTAACTGTCACCAATTGTTCAGCAGTGTGTATATCACACACGGTTTTTCTGCGACAGTTTTTAGTGACAGTCAAGACTGTCACTATAAGCTATTTTATTTTAAATCTTTGTTTTAACCCCCTGTTTTCAATGACACTTTGGCAGTTTATTTATATTATATATATATATATGGGTGTTTTGTGAGGCATATAATTATTATATTTATAGTATTTAATTATATGGATATTGGTTTACATAGATATTATTTATGATATATAATTTTTGTATTATTAAATACTTTGTGTAGATTCTTTTGGAATCTAATTTGATTCCTAAAATCATTGTATTTTATTTCTATATTATATTTTAGATATTTTGTGAGGTTGACCTAGGTTTGACCATGTTTGACTTTAGTTGACTTTAGAGTTGACAGTAGTTGACTTTTGACTTAGAATTGACTTTTTGGCCTAGAAGTTGTCTAGTTTGACTTGTTCTCTTTCCGGGACCTTGTTTTAATGTTGTATTCCATATCTAGGTCTTCGAGGCACCGAGTCAGACATTTGTGAGACTGTTCATTGGACTTCAGGCGAGTACATTCTCTGATAGTTTCTCATTTATGATATCCTCTATGTTCGTTGTATCTAGTGTAGATTTACATATTTCTCTCGACACTATGGTTACACGGATTGGTATATCCGGATCTCGTCATGAGATGTTATTCCTTGGTATATGGTGTATATGGTGCAAGTATTGTTTCATTGGTTATCTTGTGCATGTACAGACACCGATTCTCGGGGAGACTAGCTATCTTCTTGGGGAATCTCGTGCCATAACGTACCGTGGTTGGATCTATTATACCAGTCGGGGGTGGGGAGTATTAGTATAGATATGTGATCAAATCCCTATTGAATAAAGTCTTGTTTCTTGAATAGTGTTGGTCATACCCAGCACGTATGATTAGCCAGGCCGCATTGCATCTTGCCCAAGCCGATCACATGTTAAGCTGTACTCACACACTTAGTCATTAGTATTATTGTTCCACCAGCATATTGTTCATTATTGTATTTCTGTCCAGTATTTCCTTATTGTCTATACATTTCTTGTATCTATTTATGCATCTTGTTTATCCACAGCTATTTACTGTTGCATAGTTTTTATCATTGTTTGAGAACTGCTATTAGGGTTGTACTCTGCTCCTTCCTGACTGGAAATATTTTTCCAGATGACACTGAGGAGTACCCTACCTACTATGGACCCCAGGATGTTGTGGGTTTAGATTCTGAGACCCTGGCTCAAGAGGGACTTATCCCAACTGAGACAGTTGACCCTGGAGTGTAGCTTTATAGTTTTGTAGTATTCTTTGTACTGGATTTGTCTCCAGCTTTTGTTGTTATTCTTCAGACTCATTGATGTATTATTTTAGACTCATGAGTTGTATTGTGACTATTCATTTCTTTATCTGATTCGTGCTCATTTCCATCTTAGTTCTGTGATTGAGTATTTTATCATTATTGGTGGTTCATTATATTAGATAGATTATCTAGACAGCGTTCTACCGCCGATTCTGCGGCGTAGGCTGGGCGTTGTTTTCGACTAGTACCCTTACACCGGGTGCGGGTCGTGACAGGGAGGAGGCGGAGGCGCGCGCGGTGGAGGACGGGACCGTTGCTGCGCACGGGGGCGGCGGCGAGCGGTGGAGGACGGGGTCGTTGCTGCGCGCGGGGATAGCGGCAAGCTGTGGGTGCGGCGGCAAGCGGTGGAGGAGCGGAAGGGAGAGCAGGAGGACGCGCCGCTTACTGTTGTTGCTGCAGTCGCCGCTGTTGCTCGGCCGCCGCCGTGCGCGCTGCGCGACCAGAGAGGGACGGGGGAGGCTGGTGAGGGAGGGGAGAGGGATAGTTTAGGGATTATTATTTTTTTGTATTAAGTTGTAAAGTTTTAATAGTTGAGGGTATCAAGTTATTGAGTAAAAAAAATTAGGGTATCAAGTTGAACATTTAGAATAGTTGAGGGTATCAAAGTAAAATTTAGCCTTTCTTTTATTTCTAAAAAATATCAGTCAATACGATTGTTCGCTTGCTCATTAGTTAGTAAATTCACGTGCCACGTAAAATAAATTTTTTCTTCTGATATTAATATAAAATTATTTAATTATATTTAAATTAAAATTTATTATATAAATATTTTTATTTAAATTAGAATTTGTTATGTATTTGATTATATTTTAATTATAATTAGTTATGGATATATTTATACTTTTCATAAAGAGTCTTGGAAACGGTTAGCTACGTAATATTATTTAATTATAAATAAATAAACATCTTTTCTAACTCATGTGGTTGAGGTTGGAGGTATTCTTCTTCGTTGGCTGAGTTCGAATCTTGTAGTGTTATTTAGAAAAAATTAAAAAAATTCAATAATTTTTTTTACATAATATTTTTAAAAATAATTAATTGATGATATACACGTCCCAGTCCCAAAATACGCGGGACCAGGTCACCTGCCAATGGCCAACTAACACGACTTCGAAGGATTTTCCAATTTAATGGACCCGACGAAGCGTACTACGATGTCCTAAAATACTATCAAGTCTGATATGCTAACATGCAGCAGGTAAATATCTAATCTCATCAACAAAATATAAACAAGAAGTGCTGAAATAAATACTGGAAAATAAGTGCGGAGTCTGAATGTCATAGTACAATCCAAATAAGTCTGATGGGAACAAACCCACTACAATGATGAAATAAGAGTACGGAAGGACATATAAGAGTACTAGGCTAAAGCATCGGCTAACTAGATAAGGATGCTCCAGTCCTAGGCGGAAGACCTAACACTGATCAAGGAAAATCTGATGGTAACACCTCAAGCTCCTCCTCGGTCGTGTACCTCGTCTCCTGTCCGGGCCCGTACACGGTCGGATAGTATATCTCGTCCAAATCTGGAAGGGAATCAGTTCCTCAAAGGAACGTAACAAGATACAAAAATATATGTCGAATATAAATACTGAATAAGAAAAGGGGGTGTACTAACCATCTAAGTGAATATAATATGAGGACAACCTTGGTACGTATGGGTAGGTGTAGGCATAACGTCCAACACTTCGAAGAGCGTGGTATCTGTACATGTAATGTCCATCGTTCTGAAGAACGAGGCATCTGCATATATATATGTCACGCCCCAGTCCCAAAATACGTAGGACTAGGAACACCTAAGCATGACAGCCGTATGTATATGGTAACTCCCAATATATGGATACCATAATACATATGTACGCTGTAATATGAATATTAACTCACATGTGGTATATATATAGTCACAAGTCACAGAAATACAAATTCCATCCACACAACAAGTCATAGAAAAGAAATAACTAAACTAGAATAATGAGTCTGAATAATCCAAAATAATAGTCGGGTGGAGACAAATCCACTACCAATGACTATATCAATACTAAAATGAGGGAGAAGGGTAAATCTCCAATATAAATAAGATGATGATATAAAGGTATCAGCGAAGCGATCCATCGCTAGAGATAATCAAAGATGCTCCGAAGGTAAGACCTCCTCGGGAGAGATAAGTGGTAAGTCATGATCCGTGCTCCTGCGAATAGTCATGAACATCTATACCTGGAAAGGGACCAGGTCCTCAGAGGGACATAACAAGATACATAGAAGCAAGCCAATTGAATACAGTAAACATGCATAATGTTTGAAAATATATAAGTACGCTGTACAAGATAATCTATATGAATACAAATGAGGATAATTTTTTGACGTATGGGCAAGGGTAGGCTACTCGATCTAAGCCTAACAACTCACACACACGTCAGGGGACATCATCAGCCGACATACCGCGGGGGTAGCGACCCTCGTGACTCCATCAATCGACATACCGCGGGGGTAGCGACCCTCGTGACACGACTACCATAGTGCGTGCTAGTTACTACGGTTCACCAGAGTGGTTAAAGCCCATACGCCTACTGATTGTCCTCTCATGATACTAAGTGCCATGTGTGTGTCAACATATCTAATATATAGTAATGACTGAAAAAAACTACACATGCAAGAAATATACAGAAATACAATGAATATACAGAAATAAAATAAGCATGCAAAATACTGTAAGCAATTTGGCAAGGTATCTTGCCTGATCTGAAAAAGAATGAAGTCTCAACTCAAGGCGTCGTCCAATCTACCCGTCACATAAATTAAACAAGTTAGATTACAAAAGTAGGTGAATAGGTTCCTCCATTTTAATTTATTTTAATTCTGAATAAAATAACCTAAAATAGTATTTTAATCTTATTATAATTTAATTTTTTTAAACCCTAATTTTTGTCCAAAGAAAGTCAACTTTACGGATTTGTGATCCGTGGCACGCAAATCGAGGCAATCCGTTGACCAAAAAGTCAACCGACTCAAATCCTGGATTTGTGTGTAGAATCCTATAAATTTTAATGCTACATGAACACCGAAATCGATGGTTTCATAAAATCATAAGTCGGTAAAGAGTTATGGCCACAAGGGCGCACAGATGAAAGTTTTCGGTGGTTTCCTACTTACGTCTACGTTGCACGAATTTTACAGTAGATTAAACTTATATATTAAATTCTGTACAAATAATTTTATGAAATTTTATCATGTCATATTTTTGAAACTTTAAACGGCCCATAATTCCGAGTTTGGGATCTCCCGAAATCTCAAAAATACGAAAACGCATTTGATTTCGGACAACTGACACTTTTAGAATTTTATGGAAAAATAAGTTCATAAATTATTAAAATAATTTATATATTCAGAAAACTAACCTTGATATAGTTCTAATAAAAAAACTGGAGCGCGTTTGGAGTCCGGAGCTAGGAGATATCGTCTTTTTAAGTCGTCATAACATACTGGAAAATGAGGCTGAATTTATGACGAATTTTGACTTTTTTTGGACGAAAAAGAGGTGAATTTGGGAAAGAAAAATATGAAGGATGAGATATTTATAATGGTGGAGACTAGTTAATTGAATACGACTAGGATTGGCTAATTTGGATATGAATATGATCAGTTTAAATAAGGATAGGGTATGCATGAAGTTGCTTTCCTAGTAGGCTCAGGTTTTGAATTAATTTAAAATAGAGTTTGAGTTCATCTCAATAATTTATAATCTTAAATAAAATTAAAGATAATACAAATAATTTATATATAATCTTATTAATATCTATTAACACTAAATTATCATCTATCTAATATTAAGACTATATATAACCAAATAAATCCTAAATAATTTCAAAAATCTAAATAAATTTCTTAAAATTCTAAATAAATTACAAAAAAATATAATTAAATATTTTAACCTAAAATAAATATTTGTTAGGAACAACATGCAAGTATGGTCTCGTAGTAAATCATAGAAGTCCTAAAAATTTACGTTCCATATGTTTTAATTACCTAAAAATTATAGAAAAATCTCAAAAAATCTAAAATAGTCTAAAAATATATCTAAATAAATATTTACATAAGTAAATATACTACAAATTTATTTTCTAATTAACTAAGAGAATACTCTAAAGTAATTCAATATTTAAAATAATCTATAATAAATATAATAATATAAATACACAAAAAATACCTATTTTGGGTGAGGGGGTTTACAATCTACCCAATTTAAAAGAATTTTGTCCTCGAAATTAACACTAACCCATATTCATAATAAATCACTATAGCTATTATACTCCATTGTTGTCTAGCAGTGCTTTCTAAAAGTCGTGCTCTACCATTCTAACACTTCCTCATTTATTGTCCATACACTATTATATTTCTAACTCATCTACACTACCCAACTTACAAGAGTTCTACTAGTAGTCACAGTCTCTTAAGGCTATTGTCTAGGTTGTAAGACGAATAT
This sequence comes from Iris macrosiphon, assembly GCA_036927795.1. NCBI lineage: Eukaryota > Viridiplantae > Streptophyta > Magnoliopsida > Asparagales > Iridaceae > Iris > Iris macrosiphon. The sequence goes on from JAYESA010000012.1 coordinate 186,363,632, forward strand.
ATTTATTGGGTCGAGAATCTTGGGGTACTTGCCTTGAATCTCACAACCACGATTTTTCTTTGTAACCGTCAAGTATCGTAGTCTATTACTGCCATGCCACCTGACCAATATGCCTGCAAATATTTTGACTACTCTACTACAACGGTCTAGCTGCAGCTGTCGCTACTTTGTCAACGATTTGTCATAGTTGTCAGTTCGTAACAAGTGCCTTCAACTATTTCTTAGGTTTAGTCTAGGTTTTAGGGTAACATTTAAGGTCTTCACTAACTTTATAAAACTATTAAAAGTATGAACTATTTCAAACAGTCAAACAAATTTTTATTAGGCTAAATGATGCTACTTAAGGGTTAAATTAATAAAAGAATACAGATATTGCTATAGTGCATATACAGAAGGGTTATCGTTATGAACTCACCCTTTAGTTATTAATCATTTACTAAACTTTTTTATGTTTTTAACTAACAAAATAAGGGTGAGGTTGAAGTAATTCAAACAGTTCGTAATGGCGCAAAAAGATACGACTATGATAGAAAGAGTTAAGCACGAGATAAAAAATGGATATGGAAGAGAAGATGAGTCACCCAAGGGACGAGATGGTGATAGGAAGAGAATACTACTACTGCTACTCGCGATATCTATTGGCATTGCGTGTATGTCATCTAGTTAGGATATGAACATATAACTGCTAAACTACCTTATATATAATTCTATGTCTACTATGCACCTAAGATCTCGTGTTATAAAGGGGGTCGTGAGTATAAAATGACAAACATACTAAAGGTCATACCTGTATCTACGACTTCCTATGCCTGCGCTCTCTTGTTTGTCATCATGAGTGCTTGGCCTATGGAGTATATCTAGTACTATCCGTGTATCAACTTATACTAAGAACGAACGTTCATTTTTTCGAAATAGGGGAAGACGAAAAATAACAATAAAGAGTTCAAGGAGGAGGTGATATAATACAAGTACGGGATTCAAGGGGATTAGAGAATTTGAAAGGGAGTTGCCAAGGCAGTTGTGGATTGAAACCTTATTTTGGGTAAATTCCTATTCACATATTCACATCAGAATAGTCATGTACCTAACACGATATGCTCTGACCAGTCTAGAGGGCAAGTATATTCGTCTAACAAGTTGAGTCTACTATATCTCAATCCACAATAAGTAGTGATACAAGGATCGAACCAAGCGCACTATGGTTGATCAGACCATAATGCACCGATTCTGATTTAGACAATGTATTAGTATGGGCCCCCAATAATAAATATGTCATGAACAAGTTCAATAAAAGAATATGCTTGCAAAACTAGGCTATAATAGCAACATAAGTCGAGGTAGTAAAAATATAAGTACGCTTGATTATGATGGAGGAAGGTACAGAATAATCTAAGTTCACCAAGAAGATCGGTGTTGTGCCTCTACAGCTTTCATAATATGTCACGCCCCAGTCCCAAATACGTAGGACTAGGAACACGTAAGCATGCCAGTCGCATGGATATGGCAACTCCAATATATGGAAACCATAACCCATACGTACGCTGTAATATGAATATAAACTCACATGTGGTATATATAATGTCACAAGTCACAGATATGCTAATCTCATCCACACAACAAGTCATAGAAAAGAAATACTAAACTAAAATAAGGAGTCTGAAATATCTAAAATAATAGTCGGGTGGAGACAAATTCACTACCCATGACTATATCCAAAACTAAAATGAGAGAGGAGTATAAAGTCTCCAATGTAAAATAATGTGAAGACAGAAGTGCATCAGCTAAAAGAATCCATCGCCAGATAATCAACGATGCTCAGAAGGTAAGACCTCCTCGACAGAAAATAATGCGTCAGGTCCAGGCCCGTACTCCTGTAAATACTCAAGAGCAGATACACCTGACAGAGGACCAGGTCCTCAGAGGGACGTAACAAGATACAGAAAATACGAGCCAATTTGAATACAGTAAACATGCATATGGTTTGAAAATAGATAAGTACGCTGTACAAGACAATCTATATGAATGCAAATGAGGACAACTTTTTGACGTATGGGCAAGGGTAGTCTACTCGATCTAAGCCTCACAACTCACACACCCGTCTAGAACATCAGAAATTGACATACCTCTGGGGTAGCGACCAGCGCGACTCTACAGAAATTGACATACCTCTGGGGTAGCGACCAGCGCGACACACGCCCGTAGTGCGAACTATATACTACGGTTTACCAGAGTGGTTAAAAGCCCATACGCCTAATGATTGTCCTCCCATGATACTAGGTGCCATGTGTGTGTCAACATATCTAATACATAGTAATGACTGGAGAAAAACTACACATGCAAGAACTATACAGAAATGAAATAAATAAAAAGAAATATAAATAGCATGCAAAGTACTGTAAACAATTTGGCAAGGTATCTTGCCTGGGGTCCTGCTGCTGGTATGAATCAGAGTCCAAGTCACAGTCCAAATAGCCTATGTATTACAAATTTATCACGTCAAAAGATAATTTATTTTAATTTATTTAATTATGGAATAATTACTCTAAAATCTTATTTTAATCTTATTATTCTGATTTTTATGTTAATTTCTAAATTTTGTCCAAAGAAACTGAATTTTATCAACTCGAGACTCATGGCACGCAAATCGAGGCGATCTGTTGACCAAAAAGTCAATCGACACAAACTCAACTTTCATGCATTATTTCTTGTAGATTTCAGCGTCAAAAACATGCTGAAATTTATAGCTCGTCCGAATTCAAATTCGTTTGGAAATTATGGCACATACAAATTTTGTATTGTGCACCGATGGTTAAATTCTAACATAGAAGTTCTACAGAATTAACAGTATGTAAATACTTCGAATTAAATTCTAGGAAAAATATATGTCGATGATCTTGACATTAGCTTTCCGAAACTTTAAACGGTTCGTGATTCTGATTCCGGGTTCTCCCGAAATTGCAAAAACATCAAAATACGTCTATTTTCGGACATACTGTGCTCTACGAATTTTCCAGAATTTAATACTAATAATTTAGAAAAACAATTTATATAATCAGAAAGCTAACCTCATTATCGTTCTAAAAAAAAAATAGGCCTCGTTTGGAGTCTGGAGCTATGCGCAATGGCTTCTGGAAGATGAAGGAACCCTAGATGACAATTCTCCAAAAATCGGCTGAAGAAAAAAAACCCTAGAAATTAATATCTAAACTATTATATATATATAGAGGAGAGAGAAAGTGCAGCCGCGGCTCACAGCGCACCACGTGGCAGCAATCCAGGGCTGCCCGCTCAGATCGGAAGGTCAGGCACTGACGCGGCTCGGCTCAGCTGAGTCCGAGTCAAACTCTGACTCGGCTCGGCTCGGCTCGCACCCACTCAGCGGTCACTGACAGGCAGGCCCGACACTGTTCACTACTGGAGGCTGACAGGTGGGCCCCCTGTTTGCTGACTGGGCAGAATTAATTACTTTTTGGGTTTTCTTTTTCAGAAATTAGTTTTTAATTCAGTTTTTCATAATTAACTCAAAATAAATGCTAAAAATAATCAAAAAATTCCCAAAAAATTCTAGAAAATATATTTTATTATTTAGAACCTAAAATAAATTTTTGGGATATTTTTAATTAAGTTTGAACATAAAATAAATTCTTTAAAGTCCTCAAAAATTAGTGTTACTAGTTTTTAATTAACTAAAATTTATGGAAAAATCCCAATAATCTAAAATAGCCTAAAAATAATTCTAAATAAATATTTATATAAATAAATATACTAAAAAAATTATTTTCTAATTAACTAAGAGAATACTCTAAATAAATTCAACATCTATAATAAATATAATAATATAAAATATACACAAATATTTATTTTGGGTGAGGGAGTTTACATAATAAATCCTTGTCAATGTCTCTAGTCGACCAAATGGGTGTATGGGCCTTTAAGTTCTACAGTCTGGGTAAACACTATCTTTTTATGCAAGTCTATAGTTGGTGTCATTCATTTATACTTCATTAATGAGTCAACAGGACTATGTGTTACTAGGTTATGAGGCATACTATCAAACTTACAATAATTTAACTAATAGTGTTATTGAATACTAGAGTGTATATACCTAGTATAAATTATCTTCATAACCCCTATCAAGCACGAAAGATAAGATAAGATTGACGTTGAGAAGAGATCAAGCAAGATGCAATGCAAGCAATCAAATGAGAATACGAAATAAAATCAAGGGAGATGATAAATAAGTGGATGAGATCCTATATCCTAATCCTATGCGCAGGCTTGCTCGGTACAGTGACGTAACCGAGACAATATGCTCTCGACCTGCATAGGCCACCACAAAAACATGTCACGTCACAGTCCCAAAATACGTAGGACTAGGAACACGTAAGCATGCCTGCCGTATGTATATGACAACTATAATATATGGATACCATAATACATACGTACGCTGTAATATGAATATTAACTCACATGTGGTATATATATAGTCATAAGTCACAGAAATACTAATCGCATCCTCACAACAAGTCATAGAAAAGAAATAACTAAACTAGAATAATGAGTATGAATAATCCAAAATAATAGTCGGGTGGAGACAAATTCACTACCAATAACTATATAAATACTAAAATGAGGGAGAAGGGTAAATCTCCAATATAAATAAGATAATGATATAAAGGTGTAAACACCCTAAATTTTTAGAGATTTTTTTTTAAATCAATTTTTGGAATTAATATGCAATTTTTCAGGAATTTACATAGGCCCTGTAGTGAGTTTGTAATTTTTTAATTACTAATAAATAACATTAAAATGAAATGAAAATATGATTTTATGGTGTAAAATAGAAAACCGGACTTAGGATAATTTTTTGGGATTTTATTGGACCTCGGACCTATTTTTAAAAGCCTAAAAACTAATTTTATAATTAAATTAATTAATTACTGTTTTAATTATTAGTTGTTATTATTATTAATATAATTTACTGGTTATTTTGGTTTTGGGCCCGGCCCGGCCCAGTGGGCCGAGCCCGTTCGTGCAGCCCGGTCGCCTTAGCGGGTCGGGCGGGTCGGCCAGACCCGGATCCGCGCCCGACCCGACCCGGACCTCCCTCTCCCTCCCCACGTTCACGACCCAACGCAGCCCCGAGAATCCCGCCGCCCGCCGCGTGCCCGTCGGCTACGACCCCACGACCTCCTCCCTTGGCCGACTCCCTCGGCCCACGTCGTCCCCGGCCGAACCCCTCCCTCGAGCCCTATTTAAAACCCTCTCCTCCGCCTCCCTTTCCCCCCAAACCCGAGCCTAACCCTAGCTCCGGCGACCCCTCGGCGCCGCCCTAGCCGCTGTCCTCCGCCTCCCAACCGCCGAGAGCCGGCCATCCCCCTCCAGAACCACCCTCCTTTCCCTTCCTCTTCCTCCTCCGCCTCCCTCAGAACCGCTCGACGCCGACCAGCTCGCCGGAGAAGCACGCGCCGCCAGAGACCTAGCCGGCCCCTCACCGCCCTGAGTCGCCTCGACCGTCCCGCGCTCTTCCAGCGAAGCCCGGACACGCGGACACAGCCCAGCCCTAGGCCGGACACCGCAGGACACGAACTCGCGTGTCGGACACAGTTCAAAACTCGGTTTCTCAGGTCCCCTTCAGGTACTCGTAACTTGCACCTCGGATCTCTGTTTTCGATTCTGTAAATTTCTACGCGAAGATTGTATGACCCTCTCGGTGCCCGGACAAACCGCTCGGGGCATCGCGTCCTGTGGTGATCGCACATCGCGATCCAAAAACAGGAAAAACCAGACCCTGTTTTACCCCGGAACTGAGTACGCCCCGCCAAACGGGACGACTTGGTCGCGTGCGATCTTCACAGATACGTGCGCCTCGTCGATACAGACGTGTGGGATTTCGCGGAAGCTGATTCGGGTGTGCGTGCACACCGGAATCAACGCGTATCCGCGGACATCGCCCTGTATCCGCCTTTTCTGTATTTCACCCTAACTTCGTGCACACATGTTGGATCGAGACGAAACTTATGCCATCAGACTCGTAGCGATACGCTAGTCCTGTGGGTCAAGTTTGGTCCGATTCTGAGAACGTTGCGAAATCGCGTGTCGTGGGCCCCATAGGCCCCGCTCGACGGGCGATTTTGTGATCGGCTCATCGGAATTCAAATCTGAAAGTTCCGTTGGATTCCTATCAGCGTTCCTGACCTGTTGACACTAAGTTTGGTAAATTTGGAGACCGTTAATCCTGACACGTTTTTCGGTGCAAAGCGGGCCCACCGGTGGACCCCGTTTTGGACCGAAATTGTCGTTTTTGCCCTTGTCTCCAAATTGGACCCAAGGACAGGCGATCCTAGCTGTTTAACACCTTCTGAGCGTGATGGTACTGTTTATTTCAGCTTTCGGAGACATCTCTAGAAATTTCCGAAACCAGGACCTAAGTGGAATTCAAACATCAGGCAAGTGCACCTTGCCAAACTTGCAGTCATTATTTTTATATCTTCTGTAAAAATACTCTGCTGGATTTCTTATGCAAATTCATATAAACTGATTTAAACTGCTTAACCTAGGGAACGTATGACATACCTAGTGTCCGATCATAGTCGGGTGCCGACACCGTACGCGGTGTTGGGTTCGTCATTTAGAGATGGATTTACGATCCCCTTACTTTGTACTTGACCTATCAAGTACCCTACAACCCAGGACACTTGACACTATCATGGACAGAATCCTCCTGAGATATTCGTGGTGATTCTGTATAGGATACAGGACTTGATAGAGACATTTATTATAGACAGTATGACTTGTTGCATTAGTTATAATCCCGCTGACATGGACATGAGACGTTATGGTCATGGCTTACGTGATTACATTGGGTGGAGAGAGACACACAGGCTACAGGCTGTTCTATATATATATCTACTATTATTATGAGGTTGTAGACTCTCCAGCAGAGCTAGACCCTTTACGTGTTATTACTGCTACCGGCTCCCCGACACAGCTTGTAGCGGTCTCAGCCTGAGTACTAGTGTTGCTCTCATTTGCATATCACATAGATGGTTACTTAGTTTACCCTGCTGTTCATTTATTTATTGCACTGCTTATTCAGTTGGCTTGTTTTATCTTGTGCCTTGCTATGTCCACTGAGGACCTGGAATGGATTATGTCCCCAGGTCTAGCTGAGGAGCAGTATCTCGAGGTATACGGGACCGGAGCTGAAGCTATTGCTGGAGCTGAACCGAACACTGAAGACGAGGTGACTGCCGAGGACTTCTCCTGAGTGCCTATCCCAGTACTCATTTATTTATTTCATGTTTATATCTTTTGTTCCTGGCCTATAGAGCCAGCTTATTCAGACTATAGTCGGATTGTTCCTCCGACTGACTTGCTGTGATGTTGTTGCTACTTATTTCTATTTGATTATGCAGTTTATTTCTTTATCTTTATGGATGAGATTAGTGTGACGTGATATAGTAGACCTTATTTACAGCTTAAGCACGCCCTGATGATTCCATTAAATTGGGTTATCCATCGGTGCGTGTTGTTGACCATTGCCACGTATCTCCAGTCCCTCGGCATTTTGGGACTGGGATGTGACATGGTTTTTGTGGTGGCCCATGCAGGTCTCAACTAAATTATTCGGTTTCAACTTAGGAACCGAACAGGCCTGCAATAAGATAGGATAATTTATAGGATCTCATCCATTGATTGAATCATTTTTGAACTCTATGTCGAATTCAATTTAATTGCTTGAATTGCATCCTGTTTTGATTCCTCTGTGCGTTCTCATTATTTCCTTTTGGTGCAGAGTTATGGATCCCAGAAGTGGTGACGAGACCCCCTTGGGTACACCGACTGAAGCAGGGTTTACCTGCGAAGCTGGAACGACGCCAGATACCAGAGGACAATCCTCTCAGAGCAATCAAACTGGCCAGCCAAGTTCCAGGTTCAGGCGTGATGACATCCCGCCTCCTCCCCAGTTCCCTCCTACGATGCCTGTCTTTCCCCCAGGACAGGCAATGGACGGCCAGCAAATGTTCCAGATGTTCTACGCCATGATGCAGGCACAACAACAGATCCAACAGGAGACCCAACGCTGAGAGGCCGAGAACCTAAGGAACAGCCTAGTCGCAGCATTGGAACATGCAAATCCACCAAATAGGCGGCCAGCGACGGGATCTATTACAGATTTCTGCCAACTCAAGCCCCGTACCTTCTCGGGCAAGGAAGGACCAACTGAAGTGCATGAATGGCTTACAAACACACAGCATCAGTTGGAGGCCGCCGAACTACCAAGGGACAAATGGATGACTGCCGTCAGGATGCAACTGACGGACAACGCACATCATTGGTGGTTGTCCTAAGAAAGAAGGCTCGGACATGATCAGGTTACCTGGGAGGAGTTCTCCAGACTCTTCCAGGAAATGTACATCCCTGCTGTGGCTCGGTCAGAACTCTGAGACAGATTCAACCGCCTGATCCAGGGCAACATGACGGTGGAGGAATATAACGTCGAATTCATTCGTCTGAGCCGCTTCGCCCCTTCGCTAATTCCTACCGAAGAGGAGAAGGCGGAGAAGTTCTTTGATGGGCTCAGGTTCGAGCTTCAGAAGTTAATCGGATCGGTCGCGCCCACCTCTTACACCGACGTCCTAGCTGCAGCACGTCGGCTGGAGCGCGTTACTCGGAGGGAATCAAGCCTGAAACGTCCCTTCTCCTCAGCACCGTCCAAGTCATCACCAGGGGAATCTGCTAAACGGCCCCAGAAGAGCCCGCCTCCAAGAGCAGCAACTAAGAACTTGCCTACTTGCCATTACTGCAGCAAGGTAGAACATATTGAAAAGGAATGTCGACGCAAACTGGGACTCTGCCTGGTTTGCGGATCTGGACAACACTTCTCAAAAGACTGTTCGGAACGTCGAGAGGGAGTTCTGAATCGACCAGCTCCACCTGCAGCTCTTCCAGCTGGGGGAGCAACTCAGACAGGGCCTGGAGGAGCCAGGCCACCTCTACCACCTCAGGCAACATTATTCCAACAAGCTCGTCAGCAAAGGGGTCCCGCTCAGGGACGAGGTCAGGCATATGCACTAGCAGTCACTGAGGAAGCTACTGCAGGCGAAGTGATAGCAGGTACCATATTAGTAGCTTCAATTCCTGCTGTAGCATTATTTGATTCTGGAGCTTCGCATTCATTTATTGCTGCTAGCTTCGTAGCCACCCATAGAATAGCTACCGCACCTCTCTCGAAGATGAAGAAAATTCTAACGGGAGGTGGAATTATTCCGGTTAGTGATACTTGTAGATCATGTTCGGTACTAGTCTGTGGCCGAGAGATGCGAGCCCAATTCCTGATCTTTTTTATGCCTGATTACGATGTTGTACTTGGTATGGACTGGTTAAGTCAGTACCATGCGACACTGGATTGCTGGCTTGGAAAAGTGATATTTAGACCCCCTAGCCTTCCTGAGTTTGAATTTCTACGAGGACCTGTAGAACAAGGGGTCCAGCCAACTCTTAGGGTATTGAGTGTAGAAGAAGATTCAAGTTACACAAGAGTCATAACGGAATTTATGGATGTGTTTCCCGACGATCTTCCAGGTTTACCACCACATCTGCATAGCACACCCAGGAACAATCACCTCAATGCCAAAGCTCTCCAAGTCCTCCAACAAATATCGATCCAGCGTTAAGAACATAGCTACCGGATACCTGCTCAAAGCATCGACAACTACATTGGCTTTTCCAGGATGATATTATAAAGAGATATCAAAATCCTTCATCAGTTCCAACCACCGACGCTGCCTCATGTTCAACTCCTTCTGCGTGAAAACGTACTTCAAGCTTTTGTGGTCTGTGAAGATCTCCACACGCTCTCCGTACAAATAATGTTTCCATAACTTCAGGGAGAATATGACAGCTGCCAACTCCAAATCATGGGTAGGATAGTTCTTTTCATGAGGACGCAATTGCCTGGATGCATAGGCAATCACTTTCCCATGCTGCTGAAGAACACAACCTAAACCCTTCCCCGATGCATCACTATAAATAGTGAAACCTCCGGACCCTGATGGCAACGTCAAAATAGGAGCAGACGTCAACCTCTTCTTCAACTCCTCAAAAGCAACCTGGCAATCCTCCATCCAAACAAACTCCACATCCTTCCTTGTGAGTCTGGTCATCGGCTCGACAATCCTCGAAAAATCTTGCACAAACTTCCTGTAATAGCCTGCCAATCCCAAGAAACTCCTGATCTCTGCTACTGAACTCGGAGTCTTCCAAGATTCCACTGCTGAAATCTTCTTCGGATCCACTGAAATACCATCACCAGTCACAACATGCCCTAAGAATTCTACTTTGTCCAAGAAAAACTCACATTTGGACAACTTCCCATACAACTTCTCCTTCCTCAGACATCCAACACAATTCTCAAATGCTCCTCATGCTCCTCCGGTGTCCTCGAGTATATGAGTATGTCGTCGATGAACACCACCACGAACTTGTCAAGGTACTGGTGGAACACCTTGTTCATCAAGTTCATAAATACCGCCGGTGCATTAGTCAAACCAAACGGCATCACCATAAACTCGTACTGACCATACCGAGTTCTAAAAGCGGTCTTCGGTATGTCCTCCGGTTTCACCTTCACTTGATGGTAGCCTGATCTCAAATCTATCTTAGAAAACACCTTTGCACCACTCAACTGATCAAACAGATCATCAATCCGTGGCAAAGGATACTTATTCTTGATAGTGAGATTATTCAAAGCCCTATAATCAATGCACATGCGTACCGATCCATCCTTCTTCGGTACAAACAATACCGGGGCTCCCCATGGTGAAGAACTCGATCTGATAAACCCCTTATCCTGCAATTCGTCCACCTGCTTCTTCAACTCGACCAGCTCGCTGTTGTTTACTCTATAGACATGTTGCGAAATTGGTTCTGCACCTGGCACCAAGTCTATAAAAAATTTAACATCTCGATCTGGTGGCAATCCTGGCAATTTCTCAGGAAACACATCCAAGAATTCTGCTATCAACGGATGTGGCAACTCCTTGTCTTCTACCATAGCTCCACAAATAATGCCTTCTCCCTGCTCCGCAGCTCCTCTAACAAACTCGAACTCTGGCTCTCCTGGCGGACCAAACAAAACTCTACCTCCTCTACAATCTATGCTAGCACGGTGCCTACTCAACCAATCCATCCCAAGTACAATATCATAGCTTGGAAGTGGCATTACAAGTAGACACGCACTCAACTTCCGGCCTCCCAGAGTAACTCTCCGATCCTTGCAAATATCATTAACCAGGATAATGCCTCCCCCGATCATGATCTTGTAAGTCCTAAGCAAAGACTCAGCTACCAAACCATGCTTCAGAGCAAAAGAAACAGATACAAAACTATGGGAAGCACCACTATCAAACAAAGCTAAAGCTGGAATGGAATCAAGAAGAATAGAACCTGCGATGACATCTCCTGTAGGTTCCTCCTCTTCGACGGTCATAGCAAACGCTCGTCCCTGCCGAGCACCTCCCTGCTGTTGATGCTGGACAAAACGCTGCTGCTGTGTCGGAAGCGGTCCCCTCGGCTGTGCTGCAGGTGGTCTCGTCTGTGTCCTCGGAGCTGGAGCTGCTCCTTGAACTGTACGACGAGGACACTCCCTCGATTGATGCCCTTCAGTACCACAATACAAACAAACTCCTAGCCTCCTCCTGCAAACTTCTCAGATGTGGCCGAGCTTCTTGCAGAAGTTGCATGGGGCCTACTGTAACTGCCTCTGCTGCTGAGGTGCCTGGTGAAAAGGTGCTCTAGCAGGAGTCTGGTTCTGCTGTGGCTGCTGGAAAGGTCTGGACTGGAAATGAGGACGTTTGGCAGATACTGCACTGTCATTGGCCCCTAGAAAAGAATCACGGTCTCTCTTGGTCTTCAAACCCAGATCCCGCTCAACCTTGCGTGCCTCCGCAAGTATCTCCGAGTATGTCTCATAAAAAGACGGAATGAGAATCTTCACTTCCCAGTTTAGACCCTCTCGGAAACGAATAGCTCGAACCTCCGGCTCCCTCACCAAGTACTCTGCAAATCGGCTCAACCTATCGAACTCCGCATCGTATTCCTCCACAGACATGCTCTCCTGAATGAGACTCTCAAATTGTCTTCCCAAGTCAAGCCTGTCTATCCGGGCGAAAAACTTCTTCTTGAAAAGGTCCTTGAATACCTCCCATGATTGTCCTGCGTCAACTAGAACCGGCTCATTCCTGAACCAAGTGCGAGCGACGTCGAACAGTTGAAGTCCTACCGCCTCAACCTTCAGATCTTCAGAAAGATGGGACACCCTCATAAGACGCTCAATGTCCTCGAGCCAATCATCAGCATAGATGATGCCCTCCGTCCCTTTGAAAACCCTAGGCTCCAGTTTCTTGAAGTCCTGAATGTTGCCTGGCCGAAGCTGAGCAACTTGAGGAACAACCTGCTGCTGGATCGGAACTCCTCTCTCAACTACAGCACGAGCAAGCTGATGAGCACTCTCGATGCCCTGCCGTAGAACGTCGGTCTGCCTCTGATGCGCCTTTGACTGAGCCCTCTGTGCCTCGAGCATCTCACGAAACAGTGTAAACATCTGTGACGCCTCTGCTGGCACAGGAGGTGGAGGTGGAAGCCCCTCAGATACAGCTGGCACAGTCCTCTGAGTAGGTGGTGGACCTCCGAAAGCAGTTGACACTCCAATTACCGGAGAAGTGACTGGTGCAGGCCCTCGGGATGTCGCAGACCTCTCAGAAGCTGCTCTCCCCTGCTGTGATCTGGTCTTAGGCGGCATCCTGAGACAAGGCGAAAGAAAGAATCAATATGGCATAAGATGTAAGACATCAAGGAAAGGACAGTTTAAGAGATCAAGTATCAATATCAAAGGAGAATAGTTGAATCAAAAGAATTTTCCTAGATGTGATTGAGTATCTCAGCCTATATCCTATTGCAGGCTCGCAGTAGTACAACTAAGTTGTCGCACTACCACGACATCACATACTTGTGAAGCTAGACCTGCATGGGCCACCACCAAAAACGTGTCACGACCCGCACCCGGGGTAAGGGTACTAGTCGGAAACAACGCCCAGCCTACGCCGCAGAATCGGCGGTAGAACGCTGTCTAGAAAGTCTATCTAATATAATGAACCACCAAAAGATAGTGTACTCAATCACAGAACTAAGATAGAATGAACACGGATCAGATAAGAATAGAATAGTCATCAACTCATGAGTTTAAAATAGTACATCAATGAGTCTGAAGAGTAACAAAAATAAGCTGGAGACAAATCCAGTACAAAAGAATACTATCATACTACAAGCTACACTCCAGGGTCAACTGTCTCAGTTGGGATAAGTCCCTCTTGAGCCAGGGTCTCCGAATCTAAACCCACAATATCCTGGGGTCCATAATAGGTAGGGTACTCCTCAGTGTCATCTGAAAAAATATATCCAGTCAGGAAAGGAGCAGAGTACATCTCTAACAACAGTTCTAATTAATGATAAAAACTATGTAACAGTAAATAGCTGTGGATAAACAAGATGCACAAAATAGATACAAGAGATATATAGACAATAAGGAAATACTGGAAAGAAATACAATAATGAACAATATTCCAATGAAACAATAATACTAATGACTAAGTGTGTGAGTACTAGCTTAACATGTGATCGGCTTGGGCAAGATACAATGCGGCCTGGCTAATCATACGTGTGGTGCATGATCAACACTATTCGCTTACCAATACTTTATTCAATAGGGATTTGATCACATATCTATACTAATACTCCCCACCCCCAACTGGTATAATAGATCCAACCACGGTATGCTATGGCACTAGATTCCCCAAGAAGATAGCCAGTCTCCTCGAGAATCGGTGTCTATACATGTACAAGATAACCAATGAAACAATACTTGCACCATATACACCATATACCAAGGAATAACATCTCATGACGAGATCCGGATATACCAATCCGTGTAACCATAGTTTCGAGAGAAACATGTAAATCTACACTAGATACAACGAACATAGAGGATATCATAAATGAGAAACTATCAGAGAATGTACTCGCCTGAAGTCCAATGAACAGTCTCACAGATGTCTGACTCGGTACCTCGAAGACCTAGATATGGAATACCACATTAAAACAAGGTCCCGGAAAGAGAACAAGTCAAACTAGTCAACTCTTAGGTCAATAAGTAAATTCTAAGTCAAAAGTCAACTATGGTCAACTCTAAAGTCAACTAAAGTCAAACATGGTCAAACCAAGGTCAACCTCACAAGAAATCTATATAAATAATATAGAAATAAAATACAACAATTTAGGAATAAAAATTAGATCCCAAATCATACTCACACAAAGTATACTACTAATACAAATAATATATACCCTAAAATAATATATATACAAACCAATATGTATACAAATAACATAATATATTATTACAAATATTATACCTCACAAAACACATATATATATATACAATAATAATATATATAATATAATTTAAAACTGTCAAAGCGTCACTGAAAACAGTGAACAAAACAAGATAAAATAAAACAGGTTTAATAGTGACAGTCTTGACTGTCACTGAAAATTCGTCGCAGAAACTCCATATACAAAACCGCTGCTGTCACAGTTTGCTGACAGTTTCAAACTGTCAAAAAAACGTCGCTGAAAGGTTGTCGCTCAAAACTGCCGCAGCATTAATGACAGATCTGTCATTAATGCTGACCACTGTACAGCGGCTGCTGTTCAGACCAAATAATGACAGTTTCACTGTCATAGAAACCACTGTCACCAAAACAAATATATATATATATATATATATATATATATATATATATATATATATATATATATATATATATATATATGCAATAATAATCACAATACATATATATAAATAAATAATTATATACTTATATATATATGCACATATAAACTTATAATTAAATACTAATAGTTACAACACATGCACATATTAATGTTCATATTTTACATGGCTAGAAGCACACCTAAAATATATACATTAATATACAAATAATTACATAATAATTATAAATAATATAATTACACAATTAAACACATAAATATATTTTATAAAACATTTATGTATAATTTATACTATTAACATAAGTACATATATAATTACATGCAAGAAAGCTACATATTATATTTGTACATCATATTAGCACACACAAAAATATATAGATCTATGCTACAATAATTACTATAATAAATACACAAAATAAATATATAATATCTATATATATTTACTAATTATAATTGAAGAATTTAAACCATACATAATTAGATCTATTCAAAAATTCACACAATTGGAGAGTACCACACCGTATCCCACTAGATCTAGGATACGCATGTGACACGAGTCCAACACACAACCAATTGTACCCCGAAGGATACAAACAAATCACAAATAATATTTATGAATAAATTAAAGTGTCAAAAGTAGATCTATGTGTCCGTGTCAAAATACGACATGTTCAAAGTCCCGTGTCGGAGGGAAAACCCCCAAAATGACACGTATCACCAAATAGTTGGGATACGAACCACATGTACCAAATTATGGACACGACACTAGCCCCAAACACATAAGCACATGTCCAATTGATCTATAGGATCAATTGACACACACAACAAAATGTAAATTCGGAATTCCAACAAAATTGACATAAAAAGTACCATAACTTTCTCCATGGATCTCCTATGAACACAAAACAAATTCCTATGGGTAGTACATACATATAGGTTGATTTTACATGATTAAATCTCAGATTTAGAAGCTATTTTAATGGAAAAAACTGAATTATACCTATTGGGAGATGGATTCCCAATGAAACCTCCAATTGAGATAAACTTGCTTCCAAATTGTAGATCCTTGCTCCTCTTTGTAGATCCTTTCTTCCTCCTTCTAGATCCTTGCTTCTCAACTTTATAATGGTGAATTAAGAAGAATTTGGGATGAATTTGGTGGGGAATTGGAATGGGAATGGAAAAAATTTGGGAGTGGGGAATTCTAGATCTAGATTTGGAATGAGAATGAGAGGAGAGAGAAATTTCCCCCCTCTTTTAATAGGCCAGCCTTGCCCCTCTCCCAAGCAATTATAAAATGTCCAATGTACCCCTTGGGGCCTCTCATGAAGAAATAATTAAGGAAGGAAGCTTCTAGTCTAATCACTTAATTAATTTAATCCATCTCCTTAACTATGGGCTTTCTAAATGGGCCAAATCTAACTATCTAATTCATGTTGGTCCATGGGTCCAAACTACACTAGTTGGGTCCACTAAAATAAGTCCAAAATAATTAAATAACATCCAACAACAATTAAATAATACAACAAAAATTATTTACCATGCACAATATTTATTTAAATAGAAAATTACTAAAATACCCTTTTTCCTAAAATGTGGTAGTGACAAGTCTACCCTCCTTAAAATAATTTCGTCCTCAAAATTCAAAGACGAAAACTACCCCCAGAAAACACACAGAACAGAACTAAAGAATCACAACTAACTAATGAACAGAACATAACAATGAACAGAACATAACTAGAAATAACATACCTCAAGGTACAAACAAATATGGATAACGCTCTCGCATGTCATCCTCTCTCTCCCAGGTAGACTCCCCCGGAGAGTGATGCCTCTATGCGACGCGCACCAAAGGAATAGTCTGGTTCCTCAGCACCTTCTCTTTCCGATCCAGAATCTCAACTGGCTGCTCTGGATAGCTAAGAGTAGGGCCCACCTCTATCTCCGAGTGATCCAATACATGACTAGGATCTGCCACGTATCGTCTCAACTGCGACACATAAAACACGTTATGCACTTCCTCCAATGCAGGTGGCAAGTCTAGTCTATAAGCAACTGCACCGACCCTCTCTAGAATAGTGAAAGGTCCGATGAATCGCGGACTAAGCTTTCCGCCTCCACCGAAGCGAATCGTGCCTCGTGTCGGAGAAATCCTCAGAAACACCAAACCACCCACCTAGAATAAAACACCATCTTAAGAACTTAATCTATAACAAACAAGAACAAGCACAAACAAAATCTAAACTATACCTCAAACTCCAAAGGTCTTCGATGGCTATCGGCCCAATGCCGCTGTCTGTCCTGCGCCACTCAAAGTCTGTCTCTGATCAACTGAACCTTCTCCGCTGCATCCACAACCATCTCTGGCCCAAGCAAAACTCTCTCTCCAACATCATCCCAAGACAAAGGAGTACGACACCTCCGACCATATAGAGCTTCAAAAGGTGACATCTCTATACTGGCCTGGTAACTGTTGTTGTAAGCAAACTCTACCAAATGGAGATGGTCCTTCCAAGAACCCCCGAAATCTAGTACACAAGTGCGCAACATATCCTCGAGAGTCTGGATAGTCCGCTCAGACTGCCCATCTGTCTGGGGATGATATGCAGTACTAAACTTGAGCTGAGTGCCCAAACTCTCCTGCAAACTCCTCCAGAAATGAGAAGTAAAATGACTATCCCGATCTGAGACTATGCTGACGGGAACTCCATGTATCCTAACGATCTGCCTCACATACATCTCTGCCAGCTTCTCCGTAGACAAACCCACCTTGAAAGGCAAAAAGTGGGCCGACTTGGTCAACCTATCAACAATGACCCAAATCGCGTCTTTCCCTCCTGGAGATCGTGGAAGTCCGGACACAAAATCCATAGTAATGTGTTCCCACTTCCACTCTGGAATGGGTAATGGCTGAAGTAACCCTCCTGGCCTCTGCCTCTCGGCTTTCATCTGCTGGCACACTAAGCATCTGGATACAAACTGTGCCACTTTCCTCTTCATGCCATACCACCACATACTCTCTCGCATATCCTGATACATCTTGTTAGCACCTGGATGTATGGAATACTGAGAGCGATGCGCTTCCTGCAATACCTCCTCGCGCAACTCCCCACTAGGCACACACAATCTAACTCCATGCCTCAAGGATCCATCCTCTGCAATAGTGAAATCATCCTCCAATCCTGCTCTCACCTGAGCTCTGATACTCCTCAAAGATACATCATCATACTGTGCTGCCTTAATCTTGTCCATCAAATCTGAGTGTATCTGTAATCCCCACATCTGCATAGCACACCCAGGAACAATTACCTCAATGCCCAAGCTCTCCAAGTCCTCCAACAAATATCAATCCTGCGTTAAGAACATAGCTACCGGATACCTGCTCAAAGCATCGGCAACTACATTGGCTTTCCCAGGATGATATTGTAAAGAGATATCAAAATCTTTCATCAGTTCCAACCACCGACGCTGCCTCATGTTCAACTACTTCTGCGTGAAAACGTACTTCAAGCTTTTGTGGTCTGTGAAGATCTCCACACGCACTCCGCACAAATAATGTTTCCATAACTTCAAGGCGAATATAACAGCTGCCAACTCCAAATCATGGGTAGGATAGTTCTTTTCATGAGGACGCAATTGCCTGGATGCATAGGCAATCACTTTCCCATGCTGCTGAAGAACACAACCTAAACCCTTCCCCGATGCATCACTATAAATAGTGAAACCTCCGGACCCTGATGGCAACGTCAAAATAGGAGCAGATGTCAACCTCTTCTTCAACTCCTCAAAAGCAACCTGGCAATCCTTCGTCCAAACAAACTCTACATCCTTCCTTGTGAGTCTGGTCATCGGCTCGGCAATCCTCGAAAATTTTTGCACAAACTTCCTGTAATAGCCTGCCAATCCCAAGAAACTCCTGATCTCTGCTACTGAACTCGGAGTCTTCCAAGATTCCACTGCTGAAATCTTCTTCGGATCCACTGAAATACCATCACCAGTCACAACATGCCCCAAGAATTCTACTTTGTCCAAGAAAAACTCACATTTGGACAACTTCCCATACAACTTCTCCTTCCTCAGCACATCCAACACAATCCTCAAATGCTCCTTATGCTCCTCCGGTATCCTCGAGTATATGAGTATGTCGTCGATGAACACCACCACGAACTTGTCAAGGTACTGGTGGAACACCTTGTTCATCAAGTTCATAAATACCGCCGGTGCATTAGTCAAACCAAACGGCATCACCATAAACTCGTACTGACCATACCAAGTTCTAAAAGCAGTCTTCGGTATGTCCTCCGGTTTTACCTTCACTTGATGGTAGCCTGATCTCAAATCTATCTTAGAAAATACCTTCGCACCACTCAACTGATCAAACAGATCATCAATCCGTGGCAAAGGATACTTATTCTTGATAGTGAGATTATTCAAAGCCCTGTAATCAATGCACATGTGCACCGATCCATCCTTCTTCGGTACAAACAATACCGAGGCTCCCCATGGTGAAGAACTCGATCTGATAAACCCCTTATCCTGCAATTCGTCCACCTGCTTCTTCAACTCGACCAGCTCGCTGTTGTTTACTCTATAGACATGTTACGAAATTGGTTCTGCACCTGGCACCAAGTCTATAGAAAATTCAACATCTCGATCTGGTGGCAATCTTGGCAATTCCTCAGGAAACACATCCAAGAATTCTGCTATCAACGGTGTGGCAACTCCTTGTCTTCTACCATAGCTCCACAAATAATGCCTTCTCCCTGCTCCGCAGCTCCTCTAACAAACTCGAACTCTGGCTCTCCTGGCGGACCAAACAAAACTCTACCTCCTCTACAATCTATGCTAGCACGGTGCCTACTCAACCAATCCATCCCAAGTACAATGTCATAGCTTGGAAGTGGCATTACAAGTAGACACGCACTCAACTCCCGGCCTCCCAGAGTAACTCTCCGATCCTTGCAAATATCATTAACCAGGATAATGCCTCCCCCGGTCATGATCTTACAAGTCCTAAGCAAAGACTCAGCTACCAAACCATGCTTCAGAGCAAAAGAAACAGATACAAAACTATGGGAAGCACCACTATCAAACAAAGCTAAAGCTGGAATGGAATCAAGAAGAATAGAACCTGCGATGACATCTCCTGTGGGTTCCTCCTCTTCGACGGTCATAGCAAACGCTCGTCCCTGCCGAGCACCTCCCTGCTGTTGATGCTGGACAAAACGCTGCTGTTGTGTCGGAAGCGGTCCCCTCGGCTGTGCTGCAGGTGGTCTCGTCTGTATCCTCGGAGCTGGAGCTGCTCCTTGAACTGCACGACGAGGACACTCCCTCGATTGATGCCCTTCAATACCACAATACAAACAAACTCCTAGCCTCCTCCTGCAAACTTCCCAGATATGGCCGGGCTTCTTGCAAAAGTTGCATGGGGCCTGCTGTAACTGCCTCTGCTGCTGAGGTGCCTGGTGAAAAGGCGCTCTAGCTGGAGTCTGGTTCTGCTGTGGCTGCTGGAAAGGTCTGGACTGGAAATGAGGACGTTTGGCAGATACTGCACTGCCGTTGGCCCCCAGAAAAGAATTACGGTCTCTCTTGGTCTTCAAACCCAGATCCCGCTCAACCTTGCGTGCCTCCGCAAGTATCTCCGAGTATGTCTCATAAAAAGACGGAATGAGAATCTTCACTTCCCAGTTTAGACCCTCTCGAAAACGAATAGCTCGAACCTCCGGCTCCCTCACCAAGTACTCTGCAAATCGGCTCAACCTACCGAACTTCGCAGCGTATTCCTCCACAGACATGCTCCCCTGAATGAGACTCTCAAATTGTCTTCCCAAGTCAAGCCTGTCTATCCGGGCGAAAAACTTCTTCTTGAAAAGGTCCTTGAATACCTCCCAAGATTGTCCTGCGTCAACTAGAACCGGCTCATTCCTGAACCAAGTGCGAGCGACGTCGAACAGTTGAAGTCCTACCGTCTCAACCTTCAGATCTTCAGAAAGACGGGACACCCTCATAAGACGCTCAATGTCCTCGAGCCAATCATCAGCATAGACGATGTCCTCCGTCCCTTTGAAAACCCTAGGCTCCAGTTTCTTGAAGTCCTGAATGTTGCCTGGCCGAAGCTGAGCAACTTGAGGAACAACCTGCTGCTGGATCGAAACTCCTCTCTCAACTACAGCACGAGCAAGTTGATGAGCACTCTCGATGCCCTGCCGTAGAACGTCGGTCTGCCTCTGATGCGCCTCTGACTGAGCCCTCTGTGCCTCGAGCATCTCACGAAACAGTGTAAACATCTGTGACGCCTCTGCTGGCACAGGAGGTGGAGGTGGAAGCCCCTCAGATACAGCTGGCACAGTCCTCTGAGTAGGTGGTGGACCTCCGAAAGCAGTTGACACTCCAATCACCGGAGAAGTGACTGGTGCAGGCCCTCGGGATGTCGCAGACCTCTCAGAAGCTGCTCTCCCCTGCTGTGATCTGGTCTTAGGCGGCATCCTGAGACAAGGCGAAAGAAAGAATCAATATGGCACAAGATGTAAGACATCAAGGAAAGGACAGTTTAAGAGATCAAGTATCAATATCAAAGGAGAATAGTTGAATCAAAAGAATTTTCCTAGATGTGATTGAGTATCTCAGCCTATATCCTATTGCAGGCTCGCAGTAGTACAACTAAGTTGTCGCACTACCACGATATCACATACTTGTGAAGCTAGACCTGCATGGGCCACCACCAAAAACGTGTCACAACCCGCACCCGGGGTAAGGGTACTAGTCGGAAACAACGCCCAGCCTACGCCGCAGAATCGGCGGTAGAACGCTGTCTAGAAAGTCTATCTAATATAATGAACCACCAAAAGATAGTGTACTCAATCACAGAACTAAGATAGAATGAACACGGATCAGATAAGAATAGAATAGTCATCAACTCATGAGTTTAAAATAGTACATCAATGAGTCTGAAGAGTAACAAAAATAAGCTGGAGACAAATCCAGTACAAAAGAATACTATCATACTACAAGCTACACTCCAGGGTCAACTGTCTCAGTTGGGATAAGTCCCTCTTGAGCCAGGGTCTCCGAATCTAAACCCACAATATCCTGGGGTCCATAATAGGTAGGGTACTCCTCAGTGTCATCTGAAAAAATATATCCAGTCAGGAAAGGAGCAGAGTACATCTCTAACAACAGTTCTAATTAATGATAAAAACTATGTAACAGTAAATAGCTGTGGATAAACAAGATGCACAAAATAGATACAAGAGATATATAGACAATAAGGAAATACTGGAAAGAAATACAATAATGAACAATATGCCAATGAAACAATAATACTAATGACTAAGTGTGTGAGTACTAGCTTAACATGTGATCGGCTTGGGCAAGATACAATACGGCCTGGCTAATCATACGTGCGGTGCATGATCAACACTATTCGCTTACCAATACTTTATTCAATAGGGATTTGATCACATATCTATACTAATACTCCCCACCCCCAACTGGTATAATAGATCCAACCACGGTATGCTATGGCACTAGATTCCCCAAGAAGATAGCCAGTCTCCTCGAGAATCGGTGTCTATACATGTACAAGATAACCAATGAAACAATACTTGCACCATATACACCATATACCAAGGAATAACATCTCATGACGAGATCCGGATATACCAATCCGTGTAACCATAGTTTCGAGAGAAACATGTAAATCTACACTAGATACAACGAACATAGAGGATATCATAAATGAGAAACTATCAGAGAATGTACTCGCCTGAAGTCCAATGAACAGTCTCACAGATGTCTGACTCGGTACCTCGAAGACCTAGATATGGAATACCACATTAAAACAAGGTCCCGGAAAGAGAACAAGTCAAACTAGTCAACTCTTAGGTCAATAAATAAATTCTAAGTCAAAAGTCAACTATGGTCAACTCTAAAGTCAACTAAAGTCAAACATGGTCAAACCAAGGTCAACCTCACAAGAAATCTATATAAATAATATAGAAATAAAATACAACAATTTAGGAATAAAAATTAGATCCCAAATCATACTCACACAAAGTATACTACTAATACAAATAATATATACCCTAAAATAATATATATACAAACCAATATGTATACAAATAACATAATATATTATTACAAATATTATACCTCACAAAACACATATATATATATACAATAATAATATATAAAATATAATTTAAAACTGTCAAAGCGTCACTGAAAACAGTGAACAAAACAAGATAAAATAAAACAGGTTTAATAGTGACAGTCTTGACTGTCACTGAAAATTCGTCGCAGAAACTCCATATACAAAACCGCTGCTGTCACAGTTTGCTGACAGTTTCAAACTGTCAAAAAAACGTCGCTGAAAGGTTGCCGCTCAAAACTGCCGCAGCATTAATGACAGATCTGTCATTAATGCTGACCACTGTACAGCGGCTGCTGTTCAGACCAAATAATGACAGTTTCACTGTCATAGAAACCACTGTCACCAAAACAAATATATATATATATATATATATATATATATATATATATATATATATATATATATATATATATATATATATATATATATATGCAATAATAATCACAATACATATATATAAATAAATAATTATATACTTATATATATATGCACATATAAACTTATAATTAAATACTAATAGTTACAACACATGCACATATTAATGTTCATATTTTACATGGCTAGAAGCACACCTAAAATATATACATTAATATACAAATAATTACATAATAATTATAAATAATATAATTACACAATTAAACACATAAATATATTTTATAAAATATTTATGTATAATTTATACTATTAACATAAGTACATATATAATTACATGCAAGAAAGCTACATATTATATTTGTACATCATATTAGCACACACAAAAATATAAAGATCTATGCTACAATAATTACTATAATAAATACATAAAATAAATATATAATATCTATATATATTTACTAATTATAATTGAAGAATTTAAACCATACATAATTAGATCTATTCAAAAATTTACACAATTGGAGAGTATCACACCGTATCCCACTAGATCTAGGATACGCATGTGACACGAGTCCAACACACAACCAATTGTACCCCGAAGGATACAAACAAATCACAAATAATATTTATGAATAAATTAAAGTGTCAAAAGTAGATCTATGTGTCCGTGTCAAAATACGACATGTTCAAAGTCCCGTGTCGGAGGAAAAACCCCCAAAATGACACGTATCACCAAATAGTTGGGATACGAACCACATGTACCAAATTATGGACACGACACTAGCCCCAAACACATAAGCACATGCCCAATTGATCTATAGGATCAATTGATACACACAACAAAATATAAATTCGGAATTCCAACAAAATTGACATAAAAAGCACCATAACTTTCTCCATGGGTCTCCTATGAACACAAAATAAATTCCTATGGGTAGTACATACATATAGGTTGATTTTACATGATTAAATCTCAGATTTAGAAGCTATTTTAATGGAAAAAACTGAATTATACCTATTGGGAGATGGATTCCCAATGAAACCTCCAATTGAGATAAACTTGCTTCCAAATTGTAGATCCTTGCTCCTCTTTGTAGATCCTTTCTTCCTCCTTCTAGATCCTTGCTTCTCAACTTTCTAATGGTGAATTGAGAAGAATTTGGGATAAATTTGGTGGAGAATTGGAATGGGAATGGAAGAAATTTGGGAGTGGGGAATTCTAGATCTAGATTTGGAATGAGAATGAGAGGAGAGAGAAATTTCCCCCCTCTTTTAATAGGCCGGCCTTGCCCCTCTCCCAAGCAATTGTAAAATGTCCAATGTACCCCTTGGGACCTCTCATGAAGAAATAATTAAGGAAGGCACCAACTAGATCTCGAAAAAAAAAGTTCCAACCTGGATCGATCACAGGCATTATTCCGCTACTATACCAGGGCTTGATCATTTCTTTTCTTTCGATCTCCGGTAAGAAAATAAAAGCTTCTAGTCTAATCACTTAATTAATTTAATCCATCTCCTTAACTATGGGCTTTCTAAATGGGCCAAATCTAACTATTTAATTCATGTTGGTCCATGGGTCCAAACTACACTAGTTGGGTCCACTAAAATAAGTCCAAAATAATTAAATAACATCCAACAACAATTAAATAATACAACAAAAATTATTTACCATGCACAATATTTATTTAAATAGGAAATTACTAAAATACCATTTTTCCTAAAATGTGGTAGTGACAGAATTCACAATAGACCTAACTCCAGGAGCCGAACCTATCACTTCATCGGTATATCGGCTAGCACCTAAGGAGTTAGTGGAGCTGAAAACACAAGTTGACGACCTTCTGGAGAAAGGATTTATCCGGCCCAGTGTTTCACCATGGGGAGCACCTATACTTTTTGTACCCAAGAAGGATGGATCTGTACGGCTGTGCATTGATTACAGAGCCCTTAATGCTGTAACTATTAAGAACCGGTACCTATTACCACGCATTGATAATTTGTTTGACCAATTGAGTGGTGCTAAGGTATTCTCAAAGATTGACCTTAGATCCGGTTATCACCAGATTAGGGTGAAGAAGGAAGATATCCCAAAGACGGCCTTCAGAACTAAGTATGGGCATTATGAGTTCCTAGTTATGCCGTTTGGTTTAACCAACGCACCCGTCGTATTTATGAGTTTGATGAACGGGGTCTTCCATCAGTACTTGGATAAGTTCGTGGTGGTATTCATTGATGATATCCTAGTCTACTCCAAGAACCACGAAGAGCACGAGGAACACCTTAGAATTGTGCTAGAAACCTTGAGAAGGGAGAAGCTATATGCCAAACTCAGTAAATGTGAGTTCTGTATGGACAAGGTGCCATTCTTAGGGCATATTATCTCGGGCGAAGGACTGTCTGTGGACCCAGAGAAAGTCACTGCTATAGAAACCTGGCCTACCCCTACCTCTGTTGCGGAAGTGAGAAGTTTTCTTGGACTTGCTGGGTATTACCGACGGTTCGTAGAAATTTTTTCAAGAATCGCAGAGCCGATGACTAAGCTGACACGGAAGGATCAGGAGTTCCTATGGACGGAAGAATGCCAGAATACCTTCGAAGAACTGAAGAGGCATCTAACAACAGCACCAGTCTTGACTCTTCCCTCAGGGTCAGGAGGTTTTGTTGTATACAGTGATGCGTCCGGTAGTGGACTAGGTTGTGTCTTGATGCAACATGGCAAGGTCATCGCTTATGCATCGAGGCAGCTGAAGGTCCACGAGAAGAACTACCCAACGCACGACCTGGAGCTAGCTGTAGTGATTTTTGCATTGAAGATCTGGAGACATTATCTGTATGGAGAGAAGGTCGAGATATTTACTGATCATAAGAGCTTGAAGTATGTTTATACACAGAAGGAGCTCAACATGAGGCAAAGGCGTTGGCTTGAGTTGATGGTGGACTTTGACATCGATCTGCAGTACCACCCGGGGAAAGCAAATGTTGTAGCCGACGCCCTCAGCAGAAAACCCTCGGCTTATTTCTTAACGGAGCAGCCTCAACTATTACAAGACTTACAAGATCTTCAGATAGAGGTTGTTCTACCTGGACAAAATGGTTTGCTGGCTAACCTCGAAGTGAAGTCATCGCTGGTGGAGAGAATCAAGGAAGCTTTGCCTAATGATGCCAGATTCCGAAGGCTGAGAGAAAGAACAGAAGCAGGCCTGCAGACGGGACTTCGCATCCACGAGGACGGAACATTAAGGTGCGAAAATCGCCTATGTGTTCCAAATGGAGAATTAAGGCAGGAATTGATGACAGAAGCCCATAGCTCCATATACTCGGTTCATCCAGGAGGAACCAAGATGTACCGGGACCTAAGACAATATTACTGGTGGCATGGAATGAAAAGGGAGATTGCCCGCTTTGTGGCAAAATGCTTAGTCTGCCAGCAGGTGAAGGCCGAGCACCAAAGGACTGCAGGTATGTTGCAGCCGCTTCCCATCCCTGAATGAAAGTGGGAGCATATTACCATGGACTTCGTCACTGGATTTTCAAGAAGCCCTAGTGGTAAGGATGCAGTATGGGTCATCGTGGATCGGCTCACTAAGTCGGCTCACTTCTTGCCGTTCAGAGTTGGATAATCCACGGAAGTACTAGCCGACATGTATATGCGTCAGATCATAAAATTACATGGAGTGCCGGTTAGTATTGTATCAGATCGAGACTCAAGATTTACATCTCAATTCTGGCGAAGCATGCAAGAGAGTCTCGGCACCAGGCTCAAATTCAGTACTGCCTATCATCCTCAGACAGACGGACAGTCAGAGCGCACAATTTAGATCCTAGAAGATATGCTGCGATCTTGTATACTGGACTTTGGAGGATCTTGGGAAGATCATCTGCACTTAGTGGAGTTCTCCTACAACAACAGCTATCAGGCAAGCATTCAGATGGCACCTTTCGAGGCACTGTACGGAAGGAAGTGCAGATCGCCAATATGCTGGAGCGACGTTGGCGAACGTCAAATACTGGGTCCAGAGTTGGTAACAGAGACAGTGGAAAAAGTAAAACAGATTCAGAACCATCTCCGTGCAGCCCAGGATAGACAGAAGCATTGGGCCGATGCACACAGACGACCCCTGGAGTTCAAGGAAGGAGAGCATGTATTTTTGAGGATCTCGCCCACTAGAGGTACTATCAGATTTGGCAGCAGAGGCAAGTTAAGCCCAAGGTACATTGGGCCATTTGATATCTTGGAGCGCATTGGTGAGGTGGCTTACCGTCTTGCATTACCTCCATCCTTAGAGGGAGTGCATGACGTATTCCACGTCTCACAACTGAGGAGATATGTGACGGACCCAAGTCATATAGTTGATCATTCCGAGATTTCGGTGGGACCTAGCCTGAGATACGAAGAGCAGCCAGTGGGTATACTCGACACCAGCGAGAAGACACTGCGAGGGCAGACAATCAGGCTGGTTCGAGTAGCTTGGAAACAGCACTCTCCTGGCGAATCGACCTGGGAGCGAGAAGATGTTATGCGCCAGCGTTATCCACACTTATTTGCAGAATCAGGTAGAACCTAAGCATTCTTTAATTCTGTAAATCTTGCCTTTATAGTTTACCCTTCGATTGCGAGGACGCAATCCTCTTAAGGAGGGTAGATTGTAAACACCCTAAATTTTTAAAGATTTTTTTTAAAATCAATTTTTGGAATTAATATGCAATTTTTCAGGAATTTACATAGGCCCTGTAGTGAGTTTGTAATTTTTTAATTGCCAATAAATAACATTAAAATAAAATGAAAATATGATTTTATGGTGTAAAATAGAAAACCAGACTTAGGGTAATTTTCTGGGATTTTATTGGGCCTCGGACCTATTTTTAAAAGCCTAAAAACTATTTTTATAATTAAATTAATTAATTACTGTTTTAATTATTAGTTATTATTATTATTAATATAATTTACTGGTTATTTTGGTTTTGGGCCCGGCCCGGCCCAGTGGGCCGAGCCCGTTCGTGCAGCCCGGTGGCCTTAGCGGGTCGGGCGGGTCGGCCAGACCCGGATCCGCGCCCGACCCGACCCGGACCTCCCTCTCCCTCCCCACGTTCACGACCCCACGCCGCCCCGAGAATACCGCCACCCGCCGCGTGCCCGTCGGCCACGACCCCACGACCTCCTCCCTTGGCCGACTCCCTCGGCCCACGTCGTCCCCGGCCGAACCCCTCCCTCGAGCCCTATTTAAAACCCTCTCCTCCGCCTCCCTTTCCCCCCAAACCCGAGCCTAACCCTAGCTCCGGCGACCCCTCGGCGCTGCCCTAGCCGCTGTCCTCTGCCTCCCAACCGCCGAGAGCCGGCCATCCCCCTCCAGAACCACCCTCCTTCCCCTTCCTCTTCCTCCTCCGCCTCCCTCAGAACCGCTCGACGCCGACCAGCTCGCAGGAGAAGCACGCGCCGCCAGAGACCTAGCCGGCCCCTCACCGCCCTGAGTCGCCTCGACCGTCCCGCGCTCCTCCAGCGAAGCCCGGACATGCGGACACAGCCCAGCCCTAGGCCGGACACCGCAGGACACGAACTCGCGTGTCGGACACAGTTCAAAACTCGGTTTCTCAGGTCCCATTCAGGTACTCGTAACTTGCACCTCGGATCTCTGTTTTTGATTCTGTAAATTTCTACGCGAAGCTTGTATGACCCTCTCGGTGCCCGGACAAACCGCTCGGGGCATCGCGTCCTGTGGTGATCGCACACCGCGATCCAAAAACAGGAAAAACCAGACCCTGTTTCACCCCGGAACTGAGTACGCCCCGCCAAACGGGACGACTTGGTCGCGTGCGGTCTTCACAGATACGTGCGCCTCGTCGATACAGACGTGTGGGATTTCGCGGAAGCTGATTCGGGTGTGCGTGCACACCGGAATCAACGCGTATCCGCGGACATCGCCCTGTATCCGCCTTTTCTGCATTTTACCCTAACTTCGTGCACACACGTCGGATCGAGACGAAACTTATGCCATCAGACTCGTAGCGATACGCTGGTCCTGTGGGTCAAGTTTGGTCCGATTCTGAGAACGTTGACGAAATCGCGTGTCGTGGGCCCCACAGGCCCCGCTCGACGGGCGATTTTGTGATCGGCTCATCGGAATTCAAATCTGAAAGTTCCGTTGGGTTCGTATCAGCGTTCCTGACATGTTGACACTAAGTTTGGTGAATTTGGAGACCGTTGACCCTGACACGTTTTTTGGTGCAAAGCGGGCCCACCGGTGGACCCCGTTTTGGGCCGAAATTACCGTTTTTGCCCTTGTCTCCAAATTGGATCCAAGGACAGGCGATCCTAGCTGTTTGACACCTTCTGAGCGTGATGGTACTGTTTATTTCAACTTTCGGAGACATCTCTGGAAATTTCCGAAACCAGGACCTAAGTGGAATTCAAACATCAGGCAAGTGCACCTTGCCAAACTTGCAGTCATTATTTTTATATCTTCTGTAAAAATACTCTGCTGGATTTCTTGTGCAAATTCATATAAACTGATTTAAACTGCTTAACCTAGGGAACGTATGACGTACCTAGTGTCCGATCATAGTCGGGTGCCGACACCGTACGCGGTGTTGGGTTCGTCATTTAGAGATGGATTTACGATCCCCTTACTTTGTACTTGACCTATCAAGTACCCTACAACCCAGGACACTTGACACTATCATGGACAGAATTCTCCTGAGATATTCGTGGTGATTCTGTATAGGATACAGGACTTGATAGAGACATTTATTATAGACAGTATGACTTGTTGCATTAGTTATAATCCCGCTGACATGGACATGAGACGTTATGGTCATGGCTTGCGTGATTACATTGGGTGGGGAGAGACACACAGGCTACAGGCTGTTCTATATATATATATCTACTATTATTGTGAGGTTGTAGACTCTCCAGCAGAGCTAGACCCTTTACGTGTTATTACTGCTACCGGCTCCCCGACATAGAGCTTGTAGCGGTCTCAGCCTGAGTACTAGTGTTGCTCTCATTTGCATATCACATAGATGGTTACTTAGTTTACCCTGCTGTTCATTTATTTATTGCACTGCTTATTCAGTTGGCTTGTTTTATCTTGTGCCTTGCTATGTCCACTGAGGACCTGGAATGGATTATGTCCCCAGGTCTAGCTGAGGAGCAGTATCCCGAGGTATACGGGACCGGAGCTGAAGCTATTGCTGGAGCTGAACCGAACACTGAAGATGAGGTGACTGCCGAGGACTTCTCCTGAGTGCCTGTCCCAGTACTCATTTATTTATTTCATGTTTATATCTTTTGTTCCTGGCCTATAGAGCCAGCTTATTCAGACTATAGTCGGATTGTTCCTCCGACTGACTTGCTGTGATGTTGTTGCTACTTATTTCCATTTGATTATGCAGTTTATTTCTTTATCTTTATGGATGAGATTAGTGTGACGTGATGTAGTAGACCTTATTTACAGCTTAAGCATGCCCTGATAATTCCATTAAATTGGGTTATCCATCGGTGCGTGTTGCTGACCATTGCCACGTATCTCCAGTCCCTCGGCATTTTGGGACTGGGGCGTGACAAAAGGTATCAGCGAAGCGATCCATCGCTAGAGATAATCAAAGATGCTCCGAAGGTAAGACCTCCTCGGGAGAGATAAGTGGTAAGTCTTGATCAGTGCTCCTGCGAATAGTCATGAACATCTATACCTGAAAAGGGACCAGGTCCTCAGAGGGACATAACAAGATACATAGAAGCAAGCCAATTGAATACAGTGAACATGCATAATGTTTGAAAATATATAAGTACGCTGTACAAGACAATCTATATGAATGCAAATGAGGATAATTTTTCGACGTATGGGCAAGGGTAGGCTACTCGATCTAAGCCTAACAACTCACACACACGTCAGGGGACATCATCAGCCGACATACCGCGGGGGTAGCGACCCTCGTGACTCCATCAATCGACATACTGCGAGGGTAGCGACCATCGGACACGACTACCACAGTGCGTGCTAGTTACTACGGTTCACCAGAGTGGTTAAAGCCCATACGCCTACTGATTGTCCTCTCATGATACTAAGTGCCATGTGTGTGTCAACATATCTAATATATAGTAATGACTGAAAAAAACTACACATGCAAGGAATATACAAAAATACAATGAATATACAGAAATAAAATAAGCATACAAAATACTGTAAGCAATTTGGCAAGGTATCTTGCCTGATCTGAAAAAGAATGAAGTCCCAACTCAAGGCGTCGTCCGATCTACCCGTCACATAAATTAAACAAGTTAGATTACAAAAGTGGGTGAATAGGTTCCTCCATTTTAATTTATTTTAATTCTGAATAAAATAACCTAAAATAGTATTTTAATCTTATTATAATCTGATTTTTTTGTTAAACCCTAATTTTGGTCCAAAAAAAGTCAACTTTATGGATTTGTGATCTGTGGCACACAAATCGAGGCAATCCGTTGACAAAAAAATCAACTGACTCAAATCTTGGATTTGTGTATAGAATCTTATAGATTTTAATGCTACATGAATACCGGAATCGACGGTTTCATAAAATCATAAGTCGGTAAAGAGTTATGGCCACAAGGGTGCACAGATGAAAGTTTTCGGTGGTTTCCTACTTACGTCTACGTTACACGAATTTTACAGTAGATTAAACTTGTATATTAAATTTTGTAAAAATAATTTTATGAAATTTTATCATATCAGATTTTTGAAACTTTAAACGGTCATAATTCCGAGTTCGGGATCTCCCGAAATCTCAAAAATACAAAAACGCGTCTGATTTCGGACAACTGATACTTTTAGAATTTTCTGAAAAAATAAGTTCATAAATTATTAAAATAATTTATATATTCAGAAAACTAACCTTGATATAGTTCTAATAAAAAAAACTGGAGCGCGTTTGGAGTCCGGAGCTAGGAGATATCGTCTTTTTAAGTTGTCATAACATACTAGAAAATGAGGCTGAATTTATGACGAATTTTGACTCTTTTTGGACGAAAAAGAGGTGAATTTGGGAAAGAAAAATATGAAGGATGAGATATTTATAACGGTGGAGACTAGTTAATTGAATACGACTATGATCGGCTAATTTGGATATGAATATGATCAGTTTAAATAAGGATAGGATATGCATGAAGTTGCTTTCCTAGTAGGCTCAGGATTTGAATTAATTTAAAATAGAGTTTGAGTTCATCTCAATAATTTATAATCTTAAATAGAATTAAAGATAATACAAATAATTTATATATAATCTTATTAATATCTATTAACACTAAATTAGCATCTATCTAATATTAAGACTATATATAACCAAATAAATCCTAAATAATTTCAAAAATCTAAATAAATTTCTTGAGATTCTAAATAAATTACAGAAAATATAATTAAATATTTTAACCTAAAATAAATATTTTTTAGGAACAACATGCAAGTATGGTCTCGTAGTAAATCATAGAAGTCCTAAAAATTTACGTTCCATATGTTTTAATTACCTAAAAATTATAGAAAAATCTCAAAAAATCTAAAATAGTCTAAAAATATATCTAAATAAATATTTACATAAGTAAATATACTAAAAATTTATTTTCTAATTAGCTAAGAGAATACTCTAAAGTAATTCAATATTTAAAATAATCTATAATAAATATAATAATATAAAATACACACAAAGTACCTATTTTGGGTGAGGGGGTTTACAATATATATATATATATATATATATATATATATATATATATATATATATATATATATATATATATATATATATATATATATATATATATATACACGTCCGTAATACTCCGAAGAATGCAGTATCTGAATAAAGGAAGTCATTGGATCCGTGGCTCCTCTGGACACTATGGATTCCAATGTGTGTATCTCATACGCCTACCAGTTGTCCTCCTCGCCCAATGCAAATATACAAGTCGAATACACGACGTGTATACCACGTAACTACATGCCAGGTCTCAAGTAACTAGACTAACCTGACTACGCACTAGACCGTGATGCATGTCACACGCACCGATAGCTAGTCGGTATGCTAACTCGCATTCCAACATGAGTTTGTCATCGTGGTGAGTGTAAAAAGTGTCAGGGTCTTGGAAGATATCAGAATATCTTCATAACTGTAGGTGAGTCTGTGACTAAGTCATTAACTACACATCGACGCAATCGTCGACTGCACCCGAGTCATTCTCGGACGCGCACAGTTATATATAATATTTGTAACAACATCTCATGCAATATTTAATAGCTGAATTTAAACAGTAAATAAGGCAATGTATACTTGCCTGGATCCTCAAGCTACGTGTACCAAAATCCTACTCCCGAAGTCTCGCCCGAACGGTCCAACGATCACATATATATAATATAATATAATAATCATCAGTCATTACACTAGTACGCAGAGAAATATAATTATACTGCACTTAGAAACTAACGCAAGTAGGGGTTATAACCGGTCAACTAGTAGGGTCGAGTGTGCACGTAGCTAAAATGCACAAGTGTCATGTCCCTCTAAACGTACATTCTCAAATATTACACCCAAGATCAACTAAGGTTCAGGTAGGCACTAAGCTGCTATCCAAGACAAATTGGTAGTGTGAATCATCTAGGTCTCCATGTACGAGTACGTCATGTCCTCAAATACCATGCACAACAAGACAGTTAACTACCAAACACGTTACAACTCCAAATATCGTATAACCTAACCCGTGTCCTAGCTAATAGGTTAGAGTGCACAAATGGTACTTTAGTCTAAGCACCTAGGAACTACACAATTATATGCCATACTAACAACCTAATTTCCATGAAGTATTTAATAACACTAACTACTATTCCAATACATGCACATATATACACAGGTAATAGGGTTCACAAATCAACATAGGTCCATGCAACAACAATAACATGAAGGAGGAGTGAACATGAAAACCTAGGGGTGCTCTTAAACCGGGGGGGTGCTCGGTCCGCTGCTCAAGGGTGGCCGATCTCCGGCGGGTGGAGGCACTCCGGCGGACTGCACAGGAGCAGCAGCAACAACAATGACAGCAGTTGTAGGGTGGTGGTGACGAGGTGACGGTGGTGGTGGGATGGCTGTGGTCGGGTGAGGGTGAGGCTAATGGTGGCGATGGCCGTGGCGGTTGGAGGTGGTGATGGTGGAGTAATAGTGATGGTCGGGGTGTTGCTTCCGGGGTCGGGTAAAGAGGTTGATGGTGGTGGAGATGGCGGTGGTGAAGAGAAGGTGATGGCGGTCGGAGGAGAAGAAGAAGAAGGGAGGTGATGTATTGGCTGTGGTCGAAGGAGGAGAAGGGAGGTGAGGTGTTGGCTATGGTAGGAGGAGGTAGTGATGGTTGTGGGGATGAAGAAGAGGTCGCGGTGGCGGGATGGTGATAGTGATGGTCGAGATGGTGATGGAAGAGGTGGTGACGAGGGAGAGGCCTTGGTGGTTGTTGTCGTGGAGGAGGAAGGTCGGAGGAAGGTTGGCGGTGACTGTGGTGGCGGGGTGGTGATGGCCGGAGAAGGAAGGTCGGCAGAAGAGGAGATGATGGTGGTCGGGTTAATGGCAGGAGGAAGAAGAAGGAGGAGTTAGGGTTCGGGTGTGGTTTTGGTGGCTGTGGATTTGGAGAGAGGGAGGAGGTGTTTATGTAGGAGAGAGGAAGAGGAGGATGGCATTGGGATTAGGGCCGGCCACAAGGCATTTCTAGGGATGGGGGGAAGGTTCTTCATGAAGAATTAGAGGGCTAGGATGGGCTTGATTTTGAATTGAGGGTGTGGATAAGATAGGCGAAAATGTGGTGTATTGTACACACAAAATGGGGGGAAAAACTTAGTAGACCGGTCAACAATGGAGAGGGGGGGTCTTCATGGCTTGGCTCCAATGGGAGGTGGACACCTAATTGCCTATTTGCACAAAAGCCCATAACAATTGGGAAATTATACAACCAATGGAGTTCGTGATTGGATGAGGAAAAACACCATGTTTGGTGTGATATAGTGGGTTAAAATGGTATGTGGTGTTTAGTATGAACCTTGAGGGTGTGAGTGGGGGTTTGGGTTGGTGTTGGGTCTAGTTTTGGGTTAGGTTGAGTCATTACACCAATTTAATTAAAATTAGTGTCAATGATGTTCTTTAATTAATTGGAAGTGCATAGGGTTAAAATTGGGTAGGACACAAGTGCCATGGACGTAGTAGACTCAGAATAGAATATTGTCATAATTGGGTTGCACAAAACGGTTCGAGGTTGTGTCTCCAATTTTGATTGGAACGGACAAAGATGCAAAGTTGGATTTATTTGGATTTAAGAATAGACGTTTGTAACGAATATTGTGCGACTAAAATGAAGCACAAGAGAGGGTATTTATGAGTTACACAAAGGTCAGAATGGAAGGCTGGCACATCTAGGAAAAGTGTGTAAAATTTGTTTGAAAGCAAATGCTAGTGTAGCGCTCCAAATATCGAAGCAACGGTAAGGTGCACAAAGTGATACGAATATTGTACATTAATCTAAAATACTATGACAGTCATGCGTCCAACAAGATGGACTCATGCTGGTCAATATGCGGCAAGAGCTCTGGCCGCATAACCCTCTCGGGCCGCATAACACTCTCAGCCGCATAGCTCGCTGGCCGCATGCGTCTCTGGACCCAAGCGTCCCATGCGTCTCTGGCCCCATGCGTCCCAGACTCCATGCGTCACATGCGTCTCTGGTCCCATGCGTCCCAGATCCCATGCGTCCCATGCGTCTCTGGCCACATGTGTTTCAAACTCCATGAAGACCAAATCTTGCTGTTACAACAGGAGTGATTCTCTCCAACCAAGTGCGAACTATGTGTCAAGCTGACCAAGTCACGCCCACAAAGGACTAGAAACCACCCAAATCTTCAGCAACCAAAAATACCACAAGCACCCACGTGACAGCCTGGCTCGCTCACGGTTACAGCTGCACCCTGTTAAGGAGGCACATGTGGCACCCTCTAGTATCCATGCGGCCCAGCATATGCGCGCCCAAGGATGACTATATATACCCAGGTGTGTAGAAGCATGAAAAAGTTGGATCCACGCGTTCAACAATCATACAGCTCAGGGAAGAGTTCAGCATTAGCAAGAATTCATGAAAAATAAATCAAATTTACATATAAATAAAATTATAACCCTAATGGAGGAAGAATATTTGATACATACATAGATTTTGAAGAAGGTTTGTGTGTCATTGCTTGGAATTGGAGGAGTTGTAGAGAAGAGGGAAAGGGAATTTGAATAAAGAAAGAGAGAAAAGGATTTGAGAATATGAAGAGAGAGAGTAGAAATTTAGAATGAAGGATTTTGGGAAGGTTTGGGGGAGGGAGGTTGGACTGTCCTAAGTAAATTTTGGATTGTTCTAGTAAAAATTACAAAAACCTAAATTGTCCTGATGTAATGGACTATCCTAAGCAATATACAGTGTTTTTAGAATTAGCCTAAAATAAAAACTATTGAAAATTTAGGATTGCAAATGAAGTTCAACCGTAAACCATTATTTGCATGAACAACCGAAAGAAGAACCCTCTCCCCATCATCATCTCCCAAAGAAGAACCCAACCCCTCTTCTTCTTCTTCTCCACCACAACCGATGTCTTCTCCTCCCTCCCGCCATCCCCCTCCCCAAGCCAACTCCGCCAGGCCCACGCCCAGCTAGTCGTTCTCGGCCACTCCACCCGCCGCTCCTCCCTCTCGCACCTCCTCTCTCTCTGCGCACTCCTCTCCCCCTCCTCCTCCCTCCCCATCGACTACTGCCTCTCCCTCTACTCCCACATCGACAGGCCCAACGTCTTTGCGTCGAACAACCTCCTCCGCTGCCTCGCCCGTGGCCCGGCCCTCACCCTCCGCCAGGCAGTCCTCTCCTACCGCGCCGCTCGCCTCTCCGGAGTCCCCACCAACAACTACACCTACCCATTCCTCCTCAGCGCCTGCAGCAAGCGCCCCCTGCCCTCCGAAGGCCGGCAGGTCCACGCCCACGTCGTAAAGCTCGCGTTTTCCCGCGATCTCTTCGTGCGCAACGCGCTCATCAGCTTCTACGCGGCTTGTCGCGACATGGGCAGTGCTGAAATCGTGTTCGAGGAGTGGCCGGATGTCAGAGATGTCGTTTCTTGGAACTCTATGCTGGTCGGTTATGCGAGGGCCGGGGAGATCGGCTTTGCGGAGGAGGTGTTCGATAGAATGCCCGTGAGGGATGCGATCTCGTGGAGCAGCTTGATGGTGGGTTACATCGAGAAGGGAGCTCCGGAGAAGGCGCTGAGGCATTTTAGGGAGATGGAGGAGAGGGGAGTGACGGTGAACGAGGCCGCTCTCGTTGTGGCGTTGTCCGCTTCGGCACAGTTGGGACTTGTCGAGTGCGGGAGGTTCGTTCATGCCACGATGGAGAGGTTGAGGTTTAGGATGACGTTGGGCATCGGTACTGCGCTGGTGGATATGTATGCAAAGTGCGGGTGCATCGAGATTTCTAGACGCGTGTTTGAGGATTTGCCGAGAAGGGATGTTTTTGCTTGGAATGCGATGCTTTGCGGGTTGGCGACGCATGGGTTGGGAAAGGATGCGCTCGATCTCTATCGGAGGTTCATTGATGGAGGGCTGCGTCCTACGAGTGTCACATTTATCGGGGTACTGAATGCGTGTAGCCGTGCAGGGTTAGTCGATGAAGGACGAATGCATTTCAGGTCGATGGTACAAGATTATGGTATCCAGCCGGAGATGGAACACTATGGATGTATAGTCGACCTATTGGGCCGAGCTGGTCTTGTTTCCGAAGCCCTTGAATTGATCGAAGGGATGGCTATGGCTCCGGATCCAGTTCTGTGGGGCACTCTGCTAGGGGCATGCAAGATACATGGACTGGTGGAATTCGGTGAGACCATCGGAAAGAAGTTGATCGAGTTGGAGCCTACCCACGACGGGCATTACGTCCTTCTATCCGGTATATATGCCAAGGCAAGGAAATGGGAGGATGTGGTCAGGGTGAGGAAGCTGATGACCAGCCGCGGAACTAATAAAGTTGCAGGCTGGAGTTTGATCGAGCTGGCCCGTGGCGAGGTCCACAAGTTTGTTGCAGGGGATAGAGAACACGAGCAGTCACCGGAGATTTACAAACGGATTGGAATGATCGAAAGTAGGTTGGCGGAGGCTGGTTACTTGCCCGATACTTCACAAGTGTTGCACGATATCGGGGACGAGGAGAAGGTGCTTGCCGTTAAGCAGCACAGCGAAAGGCTGGCTATTGCTTTCGGATTGATGGTGATCGAAGAAGGCCGTCCTGTTCGTATCGTGAAGAACCTGAGGGTATGCGGGGATTGCCATGAATTCAGCAAGATGGTATCAAAGGTTTTTGGAAGGGAGATTATTGTGAGGGATGGGAGTAGGTTTCACCACTTCAAGGAAGGGAAGTGTTCTTGCCTTGATTATTGGTAAATTTACATACTGATACTACCTAATTAGACGGATAGGATTCATTAGCTGAGCGGAATGTTACATGTAGTCTGTGTAGAGGCGCTTGATTGTTGTTGTAGCTTGTTCTTCTGTCTGGTTCCTGATAGTTTCTACTTTCTTTTGAAGTGAAGAATGCTGAACTACTATGCAGTTAAATGAAAGAAGACTAGAAAGTTAAATTTGTAAGTGACATTTCATGATTTATTACCGTTCTTCGTGAAATGAATGCCATAATAGTCTTCATCTTAACGTAAGTGTTTTTTTTTTCACTTTTTAAATGTATACTTGCATGACAAATCCATTTTGAAATAGTATAAAATATTTTGAAGAGAGCTTATTTTTGAGATGGTGAATATTTATTATAGTTGGAAGTGTGTAAAATATTAGTCGTTATTTGAAATGATGTAAATGACATATATTGTTGCAACTTATGTGGCGGTAAATATGTTGCTTATGTTGAGAGGAAGCTCATTCTTCTTACAAAATTGTTGGTAATATCAGCTCTTATACTATGCTATTTGGTGGTGGTTAGAAACATCTTCAAACAAAACTGCAACAGGTTGCAGTATGGTTGGTCTTTTATTCAAGGTTCGCAGTATCGGAATCGGTATCGGGCCATTCCTTTGGGTATCAGGATCGACGTATCGACGATATCGACACTTTCTGATTGGAGTGTCGGATGTTTTGGTATTGGAAAGCAAATAATTATTAATATTTTAGAAAATATATTTTATACATTTATGTATAATTTTAAGTATTTCTAGTGTTGTTTTTAGGTAGTTTTGAAATTAAATGAAATAGTAGTCACACTTACCGATTGGTTTACATGCAATAGGTAAATTTTCTTCTTTTACATGCTTTTACAATCTTATTATACTTTTACACCTTTGTTGATTGGTCTTTTTCGTTCAATTTTCTTTGCCGACCGGAAAAGCGACCTCCAATGTCGGTAGCGGTCAGTATCGAATATCGGACGGTATCGGATCGGGTCATGCCAGACTGTATCGGTATCGGCCAATTCTGCAAACTATGCTTTTAGACCTCCCAAATCTGAAGCATACTGTTACCAATTAGTCACTATTGGGCGTGTCCTATTTTCCATGTTGTTTAGTAACTATGGCTGTTGTTTACTATCTATGGTGGTTGTTTATACTGCAGTGGGTAATTTGCCTGCTCTTCTAATTTGAATATCTATGGTTGTTTTTCATACCGCAGTTGGTAATTTGGCTGCTCTTCTAGTTTGAATACTGCAGTTGGTAGTTAGCTAAGTCATTTTGTT
The DNA here is from genome assembly GCA_036927795.1 of Iris macrosiphon. NCBI lineage: Eukaryota > Viridiplantae > Streptophyta > Magnoliopsida > Asparagales > Iridaceae > Iris > Iris macrosiphon. The sequence continues at coordinate 186,403,759 of JAYESA010000012.1, forward strand.
TGCATTCCCTATAGCTGTTGTATATATTTTTGCCAGTTGGTAATCATCAAGGATATGGGGTTTGGAAATATGTTTGGAAGTTCATTATTGCTAATTGGAATATTGTTGGATTACAATAAGTTGGTTTCTTTTTTTCCATATATCTCTGAGTTCAATTTGAGATTTTCACTGCACAATGAAATCAATTTCCTAACCTGGGCCTATGCAGTTTGCTAGTTAATAAAACAACAACCATATTGTACTTAAAACATTGGGGGAAAAAAAAACATATTTAGGCAATGATGAGGAGTGAATGATGTGATTTCTTATGCAATTTCCATAGTTTGGACAGTTTTGGTTGTTAATAAACAATAAGTTGGCAGTTTGGTTTACTATATTCATACTTCTGGTTTACTATGTTAATAAACACCAAGTTGGCAGTTTGGTAGTATACTTATTAGTGAGATTTTTTTTTACTTTTTTTTTGTCAACAAGGATGGCTGGAATTATGCATCCTTGGCAAGATGATGTATGAACCCTCCACATAAATCTTTGATCCCAATTTTTCATAAATATATATTTCTTTCTTTCTCACATTTTAGAAGTTTGATTTTGGGTTATTTAGTAATACGATCTCATATATATATGAAAATTAGGATTTGGATCTCCAAAGTGTCGGTATTAGGCTTTGGGTCTCAAAATCACTGTTCGCTAGCCTACGTGAGTGATTTCGAGACCCAAAGTATAATGTCGGACACTTTGGAGATCCAAATTCTAATTTCAACTATTATGTGTGACCCTATTAGTAAATAATCTTTTGATTTTTATGATTTATACCCATTCACAGTATTACAAGTGGCTATTTCTTTTTCTTTTTTTCTTCCTAACTTATTATATGGCATCCTAACTATTGGATTTCATTTAACATTATTCTTTGCTTCATGAGGAATGTGGCCAATGCTGAGGAGATTTCGGTATGACTATGATGAGATGGTGATATGTTTACTTTGCTATCCCATTTTGGCAAATGAGATGGTGATATGGTTGGGTTTTGTTTTGGATATACACAATTCTTGTCATGTAAATTATATACTCTTAGTAATGTCTGTGATTGTTACTTACTCAATGCTAGTTTTGAACTCTTGTACTTTTATTGTTTTCAAAATTTTATAAGGTAAAGAGCGCGAGAGAGATTGAATGCAAACAATGGTGTGGGAATGCAAACAATGGCAACAATGAACTTGGGACGTTGTTTGCAAGTTCATTTCAAGCTCGGACACACAAAAATCATGATGTGTATATGGTTTGGACTCTTGTATGGATATTGGAGACGCAAATGCCTGTGATCATTTCTTTCTTCTCTCATTTTTTTTTTTTTTTTTCCAGTCGGAATGAAGTTTTTCTTTACTGGATTTTCCAATAAAGCCATCTATCTAGTGAAGTTTTACAGAATTCTAGATATGCAATGGTAACCACACCTTGGAAAACATCACTTCCAAGTATTGTATGTGTGTGATTTGCCAAAGAAAATAACCACTTCAGGCTATACTTCAACCATGCATCCAAGCAAAAGATGCAAGGATTTGGCCACTTTCTTTGTAATGACCACTTTCACACTTCACATGGTTTCTTGAAAGTGCAAAGAAGTATTAATGTAAAGTGACTTGTTGTCTAGTGAAGCTAAAATGTGCATGCTTTTGAGTTTTATGCTAGTTCTTGTTTGATGAAAATGAGTTTCAATATTTGGATGTGTGTTATTTTGTAACTTGAAGTGGTCAAATTCATATTTCCAGCGTTTGGATGACTATGAGAGTAGGTAAAAATATATATTATAAGAATAACAAAAATAATTAATTAGCAAATAAAGTTAATATTTATTTATTAATACTATTATTTGATTTTTTTATTTTAAATATTAATAATTAATATCATAAAAAATAATTAATTAATTCATTGATTTATTTTTATTAATAACTATTATGGATAACCTTAATTAAAAAAAAAAATTATTTTTTTGGCTAAATTTTAATTTGACACCCTCAAAACTGTTCAAGTTTTTCAACTTGATATCCTAAACTTTAAAACTAGATAACTTAATACCTCAATTATAATTATACAACTCCATATCCTACCAGTATTGACGAAAAATATTAAATGATAAAAAAAACATGTTTCCATTATAAAAAAAGTGTTCTTTATTGCAAACTTAATAAAACAATACAAAGAATCCTAACAATGAAATTTTAAGTACAAAAATATCTGAAAAAGTGTAACGATGGAGATCAAGTCGTGCAGCTGACTTCTTTACTCATTTGACGATCCGAGAATATAAAAAAAATTGTTAATTCTGAATCACTGGTAGAATTGGACGACAATTAGACTCAACAGCACAACAAAATTTTCTAATCCAGGTATAAGCGTAGGCGTGCCTTATTTTTCAGGCACAATAAAATGGTAGCTGGCCAAGCATCTTTAGATCTTCCTATATATCAATCATATAATTAGGCAAATTTGATTGAAGTAGATGCTTACTTACTTGAATAATTAATTTATATTTGTGTTAAAGATAAGTATAAAAAAGAAAGATAGTATTCCAATAGAATATTAAACTTTTATATATATATATATATATATATATATATATACATATATATATATATATATATATATATATAAAGATGATAATTATAATGATAAGGATAAGTGTATAATTGGATAATAACAATCTCGTGTAGTTGTCCACAAATATAATTTATAATAATTTTTCAATTTTAAGTTTCATAAATTTACAGTCTTACATGAAAAAAATGCATTATTGACAGTCCTAAAGATGACAGTGTCACGTCCCGCTCCCAGAATATTGGGTAAATACGATGGCTGACATGGCCAACCACATCTTGCAGAATACCGAAGTAAGTCGCAATGTGCTAAGGTTGTCTAGAAGACATACTGGTGGACTCTAGCATGCTATGACGTCAGTCCTAAGGCCAACAAATCCTATCTCAATCCATCAACATCAAGTACAAGATTATATCATATATGAAAGTAAAAAAACGTCCCAAATTACATACCACATATGATCATGAAACTAGTGAATACAAAATGCTGCACTAGCATAATATAATTATACATGATCAAATATACCAACCATGGTCTAATATTTATATCATGTTGACCGAAATCAGAGAAGTTATCTCAAAATAAGGGACTAACACTGCCTCTTGCTAAAACACCACAAAAGGAAGTAACACTACGTGGGGTGGAGGAAGAAAACCCACGCGCGAGCTCCGGCCGCAGTCCTACGAGTGCGAGCCATCTTGTTGGAAGTGCGGTGGAGCCTGATTCTCCTCAGGGTGATCTGGCCATACAAAACCAGTGGGATCATAACCCCAAGCAACAAGTACCACAAAGGAGCTCAAGGTGATAGACCAACCACATCACAACATACAACAGAAACAAAATAATTGCGGATTGAGACTTGTACGGTACCAATGTACTTGTCTCAAGAATAAATTTGGAAAAACTGATAACAAGTGCTATAAAGGAAAGTAAGGCGACGAACGGCAAGTGGGCATATGAACTACTCTGGATCGGAACCACAACCCTTAAACCAAATCAGGACCGAGGTTGCAGAACTTCACCCGAGCATAACTTAGCACCCTGACCACGCGCCGAAAGAATGTATTAAAAGGGACTAGCTTAACAAATAGACAAACATTCATTGCACATACAACCATGCCTACTGTAACGCCCGCAACCGCACGGTGCGTTACGCTGAGTCGGATTGAATGAAACAAATATTGGTTATATTTGATTTGTTGGATTTTGGGAATAAGTATTAATTGAGTTGTTTCGTGTGCAGATGGCTAGCGGGTTCGATGAAAATCAGGTGTTCGTTCAGAGCAGTACTGAGATAGCTGAGTTGGAATGATAATGCCATCTTCCTTAATCCGATCGGTCGGATGATTTGTAGAGCACGGCCTGCTCGCACGGTCATACCAGTTGAGTAGATCGCGCTTGCATCGGACCACGGGTTCAAGGGATTGGCCGTATCGGCAGGACATGATGCCTAACGGGATCAACATTGTGAGTGGGCTCTTTCCCTTCTCCTCTACTCCTTCATGCCTAATAATATGGAAAACACGTAAAGGCTTGAACACTTGGACTGAAACATTCGGAATTACTACACTGAGGCGTGCATAGAGTGGACGTCGTTGGCTTGTGGCTTGAAATGATTTACGCGTTGGATAGTTGGAGCTAGAGTTGGTTGGATTATCATTTGAGGCAGTTAGTTGGATGATTGGGATTATACTTGGACAGTTGGAATGATACATTGAGGCATGGGAATATCGAGAATTCGGGCGAGCGGGCGTGCATCCGTGCACGAGTATCATTTGGTCGCTTTGTCTTGCAAAGCGAGCAGTTGTGGTTCGAAACCGAACAACTGCATCGGCACGGGCTTTGTGCCTCTTTTGGGGCATTGTGCCATGGGATAGTTTGAGAAGGGTGTTGCACTATTGAAAACTCTGTGTTGAGAAGAGGCATTGTGCCTATGAAACACTTGATATTTTGGTGCCTTGGGCTATATTTTGAGGTCGAGATTTGAAATCCTTGGTTGGATATGTTGGAAGAATGGTTATGGATATTTGGTTGGATATCGGTTGAACGAGTCTAGGATCGCTTGGTGGGACGAGAATGTTTCGATTCTCTCGTCATACCTACTGTGTCTGCATTGTCACGGACAACCTGTGTGGCACAGGGTTTGGTTTCCTGGAACGGGATGAGGCACCGGGGCACCGGGACCGTTCTACCATGGAGGAAACAATGGGCATCGCGCGATTGGGCGCAGTACTGGTAGTCCGATACCACCAGGCGGGAGTAGCTGCCCAACCCTGGATCGGATAGGATTGCCCTATTGATCTTGGTCCGATCAATGTCCTTTATGGCTTTTAGCCAGTGACTTTATATAGTATAAGTGATGGCTTGCTTTTCTTTTGTTGGTTTGGCTTTCGTGTAGGCGCTGCCACCTTGCCTCGGCAAGAGTGTGCACTTTGGGATTGGATTGCATCAAGTTGGTCGAGGATGGATATTGAGGCTTGGGAATGGTTCGATATGTTATCGTGTTGCTTGGACTTGAGCAGGACGATTGCATGCTAGTTTCCTTCGGGTTGGATTTATATAGATGCTTCTCGTTTGGTTTGAGTTGAATGCTTGCATGCTTAAACTGCTTTATAGCTTTCCTTAACATGTCATCCATATGCCATGAAATGAATCTAGGATTCAACTAGAAAGATCACCATTTAACTGTTTGTATTTACTATTTTACTTAGTGTCGGCTTAGGCGAGTGGGTTATCCCGCTCACCAGTACGGTTGTGTACTGACCCACGTTTGTGGGCAATATTTCAGGTACGCAGGCGTAGTGGCGCTGCTTGGATATACGAGACATGATGTATGAACTGTAAGTACCTTTGTGGGCTAGAGAAAAGAGCAAGAGTATTTCATCGTCTTCGTGGCATTGCCTCGGGGCATTCTATTTGGACCCTATCGTGAGCTTCGTTGCGTATTACTCTGATGTGTGCTTGGTACACAATACTTGACTTCCGCTGCAACTTGGTTATTTCTATGATAACATTTGGTGTTTGACAACATCGCCTTGTACGAGCGCAATTCCAGGCTCGTACGGCATCACGTCCCGATGAGAACGATTGTCCTGCGGGAGAGCTGCAACGTGGTGATTCACGCTCAGCGGGGACTATCGAGCTTGCGGGAGATTGGGGCGTGACAAATTGGTATCAGAGTGCCTGGTTCATTTCTTCGGACTTGGTCCTTCGCTTCATCACAAACTCTAAATAGCTTCCGCGTGTCGTCTAGCTCTTGACTCTACTCGGTGCCGCATTGGATGTTTCATGCAATAAGTCTATATATTGCTGGTTGTGGCTGCATTTTATTCTTGGTTGTGTTGCCTTGGTTGGTTTTCGTAGGATCGCTTAGCCTCGTTAGGCGTTGTTGCATTCGTGCAGCAAGTTGGTTGGCGTTGTTGCATTTGTGCAACAAGTTGAGAGATTTCGTTGGGTTGGCTTGGCTTGTCGTTCAGGGAGTTCTGATTGCATCAGTGGATCTGTTGGTTGGCATACGAGTTTTGGTAATGCGGCATGTTTTGAGTAGAAACATTTGATGGGAATGAATCGCTGCACGAGTTGCTCGTCTAGCGATTGTTTTGGATATAAGTTGGAATTTTGGCTGTGGCGCATCGGTTGAGCAGGTTTGAGTTTGGCTCGGGATTATCAGAATAAGTTGGCACGAGTTGCTCGTATAGCAAATGTGAGGAACAGTTGGGTATTGGGTTGGACTACTTGGAAGACAATCGTTGCATGATTGCTCGTGTTGTGAAAGTATCAGACGGTTAGAGAATAGCTGAAAATATTGAGAATGGAACATAGCACAAGTTGCATCTAGCGAGATTGATGGAAAGAATAAGATGGTTCACTTGTTGGTTGGATTTTTTTTTTGTGTCAGACTGAAGTTGGGAATGGCAGGATCTCGCATAAGGGATGGTTCGAACGAATTTTGGATTCTGCAAGGAAATCGTAATATGAATAGCGACTCGATTCAGAGTGGTATATGGGATACCACATTGTGAGCAAGGCATTGAAATATTTTGGTTGGACATCAATGGAAATTGCCTGAACGGACTCGAGTAACAGAAATATAAGTTGGTTGGTGCACGTCGGTTGAGTTGGGGAGAATAAAAAATGGAGCAAGCGAATATTGAGTTGAGCAATCGATAACGGACTTGTGCAAATGGAAGTATCGTTGGAGCATAATGAAATAACAGTTGAGACGCTTGAGCGAAGCGATAGATCAATTTAAGGATATCGAGCACGAACTACGATTTTTGAGCAACGCATTTGAGCTGTTGGTTGAGTAATGAAACACGATTTTGGTTTAGAGGGACAATGTGATGGATTCACACAAACTTGAAGATTTTGGACGTTGCTGCTCGAGAAGTTGACTCAGGTTTAACGGAAATAGAATTTGGGCAAGTCTCGAGTTTCGAGAATCATTGAAATCGATAGTGCGAGAAGACGAACATGGCAATTCGGGAATTTGATGGATTCAGGGCAGAAATACAGAGGGATGGAAGACGGTTTCAACGAGCGCAGTTCTCGAACTGTGGCTTGGATAGATAGCAAGACTCTAAGTGGTTAAGCGGCATTGGTTGACAGATTATCAAGGTAGTGCATGAAAGTGCTCGGATTCGGAAGTTCGTTCGGATAGAATGGTTGGATTTTGATTCGGATTTGCATATGAGATATAGCATGGTTTATAGTAACTGTCCATCGTGATGATTACAATTATTGAGCGTAGCTTCGGGACAGCTGACCCTAGCGACTTGCCCGCCAGATCAGAGATGAATATGGTAGACCCATAGAACGACCCTTAAGGCGGCGTATTTGGGAATGCGTCGAGGGCAGATGTGAATATGAGATTTGGCTTATTGACTGAGTGTTGGATTTTGAGAGACCCTTGGGATAGCCTTCAGCTGAAGATGCAGCCAGAAGATCGAAGCGGTGGTGGAAGTAGCCTTGTCAACTGATGAGATTCAGAGTCGCAGATTTTTATCGATGGCATCGCCTCTGACTCATCGTGCCCTGGAAGGGAATAGCATTCATATGAATTGACGACTGTGAAACTAGCTCGTGAAGTTAAAGCAGCGGCTCGTTCAGATCAAATCCTTGCGAATACTGGAAGGGACAGATTTGCCTCAGATTTACAAGATGTCTCAAAACTTAGTCTGGGAAGCGTGCTCGTTCAGAAGGCAAAGGTGATATCCTATGCTTCGAGGTAGTGGAAGCAGCGCGAAGAACTATTCCATGCGCAACCTAGGATTTGTGGCGAGTGTGTCCACGTTGAAATGGTGGCGACACTATCCCTTTGGCGTGGCGGCGAGATCTTCGTGGGTCACACGAACCTCAATATAGATGTTCACCCAACGAGGTATTGAGATTGAGGAAAGGTGTTGGACTGAGCTGATCTAAGCAAAAGTTGATATTTGGGTAAGTCGCCTAGCTGGGGTAGTATCAGTTGTGATGATCGTTCGGTGCATGAGATATATTTGAAGATGTTGCTAGTGCGGATTCAGAAATAGTTGGATGAATTGAGTTAGAACATGAACTGATTGAGTCGGTGGGAAAATCATCATATTTCAGAATAGTGCTTAAGCGAATATGTTGGAATGGAAATCTGGATTGGTTTGATTGAGAGTAAAGCAAATGGATGCCTCAAACATAAAGATACCCTTGTAACTTGTCCAAATTTGCTATCGCAAAGCTCGGCTGAAATGCATGTATTTTAGGGACACCTTAAATATGTGTACGATCCAAAACTAAGCGATACGAAGAATTCGTATTGAGCTGCAAGGAGGATGTGGGAATATGGAAATTGTACGAGCGTTCAGCAGAACGAGATGCTGAGTCAGGATCATGAATATGTGAGTTGTATAGAGCAGATCCATGAAATTGGACTAGCGACATGTGATAGGAATGAGTACCAGCACGGTTCGTGGACGAACCTGATTCTAAGTGGTATATTATGTAACGCCCGCAACCACACGGTGCATTACGCTGAGTCGGATTGAATGAAACAAATGTTTGTTATATTTGATTTGTTGGATTTTGGGAATAAGTATTGATTGAGTTATTTCGTGTGCAGATGGCTAGCGGGTTCGATGGAAATCAGGTGTTCGTTCAGAGCAGTACTGAGATAGCTGAGTTGGAATGATAATGCCATCTTCCTTAGTCCGATCGGTCGGATGATTTGTAGAGCACGGCCTGCTCGCACGGTCATACCAGTTGAGTAGATCGCGCTTGCATCGGACCACGGGTTCAAGGGATTGGCCGTATCGGCAGGACAGGATGCCTAACGGGATCAACATTGTGAGTGGGCTCTTTCCCTTCTCCTCTACTCCTTCATGCCTAATAATATGGAAAACACGTAAAGGCTTGAACACTTGGGCTGAAACATTCGGAATCACTATACTGAGGTGTGCATAGAGTGGACGTCGTTGGCTTGTGGCTTGAAATGATTTACGCGTTGGATAGTTGGAGCTAGAGTTGGTTGGATTATCATTTGAGGCAGTTAGTTGGATGATTGGGATTATACTTGGACAGTTGGAATGATACATTGAGGCATGGAAATATCGGGAATTCGGGCGAGCGAGCGTGCATCCGTGCACGAGTATCATTTGGTCGCTTTGTCTTGCAAAGCGAGCAGTTGTGGTTCGAAATCGAACAACTGCATCGGCGCGGGCTTTGTGCCTCTTTTGGGGCATTGTGCCATGGGATAGTTTGAGAAGGGTGTTGCACCATTGGAAACTCTGTGTTGAGAAGAGGCATCGTGCCTATGAAACACTTGATATTTTGGTGCCTTGGGCTATATTTTGAGGTCGAGATTTGAAATCCTTGGTTGGATATGTTGGAAGAATGGTTATGGATATTTGGTTGGATATCGGTTGAACGAGTCTAGGATCGCTTGGTGGGGCGAGAATGTTTCAATCCTCTCGTCATACCTACTGTGTCTGCATTGTCACGGACAACCTGTGTGGCACAGGGTTTGGTTTCCTGGAACGGGATGAGGCACCGGGGCACCGGGACCGTTCTACCATGGATGAAATAATGGGCATCGCGCGATTGGGCGCAGTGCTGGTAGTCCGATACCACCAGGCGGGAGTAGCTGCCCAACCCTGGATCGGGTAGGATTGCCCTATTGATCTTAGTCCGATCAATGTCCTTTATGGCTTTTAGCCAGTGACTTCATATAGTATAAGTGATGGCTTGCTTTTCTTTTGTTGGTTTGGTTTTCGTGTAGGCGCGACCACCTTGCCTCGGCAAGAGTGTGCACTTTGGGATTGGATTGCATCAAGTTGGTCGAGGATGGATATTGAGGCTTGGGAATGGTTCGATATGTTATCGTATTGCTTGGACTTGAGCAGGACGATTGCATGCTAGTTTCCTTCGGGTTGGATTTATATAGATGCTTGTCGTTTGGTTTGAGTTGAATGCTTGCATGCTTAAACTGCTTTATAGCTTTTCTTAACATGTCATCCATATGCCATGAAATGAATCTAGGATTCAACTAGAAAGATCACCATTTAACTGTTTGCATTCACTATTTTACTTAGTGTCGGCTTAGGCGAGTGGGTTATCCCGCTCACCAGTACGGTTATGTACTGACCCACGTTTGTGGGCAATATTTCAGGTACGCAGGCGTAGTGGCGCTGCTTGGATATACGAGACATGATGTATGAACTGTAAGTACCTTTGTGGGCTAGAGAAAAGAGCAAGAGTATTTCATCGTCTTCGTGGCATCGCCTTTGTGGCATTACCTCGGGGCATTCTATTTGGACCCTATCGTGAGCTTCGTTGCGTATTACTCTGATGTGTGCTTGGTACACAATACTTGACTTCCGCTGCAACTTGGTTGTTTCTATGATAATATTTGGTGTTTGACAACATCGCCTTGTACGAGCGCAATTCCAGGCTCGTACGACATCACGTCCCGATGAGAACGATTGTCCTGCGGGAGAGCTGCAACGTGGTGATTCACGCTCAGCGGGGACTATCGAGCTTGCGGGAGATTGGGACGTGACACCTACGGCTTGCTATAATTAACTAACTAGGGTTATCATAAACCTAGTTACTAACAAATGCATGCTTTGAAGAATATTGCTACCACTGGCACTGCAGTCAACTCGGGATGGCCAAGGGTACGCTTGTCGAGTAAACTTAAATGCACATTAACATCATTACAGCATAACTTATTACTTCGTTATAACAGAAATATGAACTTGTAATCATAAACTTAAACTTGTCATTATAAACTTATTTTATAAACATAACTTGTATATAAACTTGTCTTATAAGTATCGTAGCACGCGTAAACATGGTCAGTCATGGAGCCCTTGCCTAGCAGGGTTGTTCCATATTGTATGGGTTCCTTAGAGATCGGGGTAGCCGGTAGCGCAATATTCTTCCCTCTCAATGATCTAGGTAAATCTTATCTTGTTTAATCATTACTAAATTATTTTAAGTTCTCGAGTCGTGGACACTTGAGAACTTTCCTAGAATGACGAGTCACGAGTACGAGCTTTTCACGAGTTATTGTATTCGCGACACGCGATATATTGGATAATACTCACACTCGATTGTCCGATGCCAAATGTAATGGATTTTCATACACAAACATTCCCACGGTGTCGTGAGGAATGTGAGCTTGTACATAAACTTGTCTCGTGAACTACAAGCAAAACTTGTCTAGTAACATAAACTTGTATCAACATAAGAAAGCACACTACAATAATCACTAAAATGAGTTATTAAATAGACATAATTAAAAGAAACAAAAAAATGCGCACAAGAATTCATGGCCACATGCGTCCACTGGCCGTATGCACCCAAGTGCTGAGTGATGGGTCATAAATGTGTGTCAGAGAGAATTGACTAAAGATGATTGATGTGACATGCCTTAAAGTGTCAGGGAGATAAGGGCAAGAATTATAAAAAGATGTGCAAGGACGAAGCAGAGTTATGCATCCACAAAGAAAAGAGGTGCATAAGGGCACTGCCGCATAAGTCCGCTTATCGCATGCTCTCTCGGCCCATGGGTGTTTCCTTTGGACTTAGCGAATTTCTCATTCGTTCAGCGAGTGAATACACAAGGAGTTCCAGAACACTTTGTTGAATAAACAGGCATGCATCCAACAAGATGGACGCATGCTGGTTGGCTATGCGGCGAAGAGTCAAGGCCGCATGGAGGTCAGGCCGCATAGAACTCTCGGTCGCATATGATGCTGGACGCATGAAAACTTCGTCTTCTCCAAACATCAGGTTCAACCATGGCGGAAACTCAAAAAAAATTCAAATTTATTTTTCTCCATAAAACTTCATTTTATCTCAGAATTAAGTGAATCAAAAGCCAAAATGTTCGAAATGAAGTGCTCCATCAACCAAAAAAACTATTTTTTTTTCTAAAATACCATATTTTAGTAGATCAAAACCACAAAAAATACTTGGAACCCATAAAAATCCTAAACTTCAAATTCAAGTCTACTCAAATCTACTCATCAAAATCTAAAACTCCAAGAACTAAATATGATCAGTAACTCAATGAGAACATTTTCCATCAAATAATTTTTTTTAAAACAACACATATATAAAAATCCAAAAAATAATGCTTTACCATTGAGCAAGATGTACTTGCCTTGGGTGGCTTCTAGCCTCTACCTCTCACGGTCCAAGTCACAACAACTTCTTCCTAGGGCTAGGGTTTGGCTAGAGGGAGCTTGAAGGAGAGGAGGAGGAGGAAGAAGGAAGAAGGAAGCAAGAAGTGTGAAATGAGAAAATGAGTGAGAAGAGAAAAAATACTCATATATATATACTAAGAGATGAGGAAGATGGTTTAGTCAAGAGTTCAATTAAATGAACCGAACTAAGTGTCCATTCTACATACGGGTCCTAAATCGGGTCTATGGCAATGCCAATGAGTATTCTACTGGTCTCGGGTAGGCTCTCTCAAAACAAAAACACATAATCAGAAAAAAATTAAATTATAGAAATTCAAAAAATACCAATTATGGAATCGAATGTGACAGATGGACTGTTAATTTAGGGTGAGGAATATCATTTTTTTGACGGTCCCTAAATTTTTATTTTTTACAGTTAAAAAAAAATTGAGCTGTCAAATTTGTGACAGTAAATTTTTTTTGGACTGGCCTGAAATAATTTTTTCGATGACAAACTTATAAACAAGTTAAAATTTTTTTCTAATACCCTAAGTAATTTTTGATGTGCACATAGAATTTGTTTTGTTAAAAGAGTCGGTGTGTTTTACTTACATGACCCTAAATTAAAGGTTATTCTCCACCGCGGTCTACTGGACCGTTAAAAGTTTTCTTCTCTTGAGAAGAACCCTAAACTTGCTTTTTCTTTTCTCTGGTTCCTTCGAGAAATTTCTACACAGAAAAGAGTAAGAGAGCGGGAGTTTGCTTTGGTTTGATCGATCGATTGATCAATCATCAAGAAATCAATGGCGTGTGTGCACGATCACAGCTGCGAGGAGCACAACTGCTCATCCGACTGGTCTCTCTACCAACATATAGACATTTCCAAGGTCCAGTCTCCTTCTCTTTCAAAGCTTCATTCCGTTATTTTCTTTGACTACTAGGTCTGGATCAAGAAAATGATGCTGTTTAGGAAAATAATGAAAAATTTTATTGGGGAAAACCGATAGAAAACCATTTGGTTCGCGTCCCATTTATTTATTCAGAATAGAAAGTAAAATAATAATAATTTAATTTAATCGGGTAAGAGAGAGGGAGCTTAGTAAATAGATTAGATGATGCAATAATGATTAATGTGCATTCAAGCATCTCTCTCTCTCTCTCTCTCTCTCTCTATATATATATATATATATATATATATATATATATATATAGGAATGATCCACATCCCCACAAATCGGGGATTTCTCTCAGTATATTTGTTGTACAAAGAAATATATATGTTGACATAGATATCCTAGATCCCAGATAACATATTTTGTAATTTGGGCTAGATCATAGTTGTAATCTTCTGTTTTATCTATTATAACTAGTAAATGCACGTCAGTTGCACGTAAAATAATTTTTTTAATATTATTGTAAAATACTTTAAATATTTAAATATATTTTAATTAAAATTTGTTTTATACATGTTTATATTTTAATTACGCTTTGTTATAGATTTGATTATATTTTAATTATAATTTGTTATGGATATATCTCTACTCTTTATAAAAAGTTTTGAAAAGACTAGCCATCTAAGTCGTACGTATATCCTCAAGTAATTAAAAATTAAAAAAATAAATAAAATTTAACAGTTTGTTTAACTACGTAATATTATATAACTATAGCCAAACACCTTTTCTAGCTTATGTGGTTAAGGTGGGACTTGGCAGGCATTCTCTTTGTTTGGTTAGGTTCTAATCCCCATGACGTTATTTATAACAATTTTAATTTTTTTAACAAGTTTTTTCACGTAATAATAATTTTTCCATAAATGGTGGAGTATTTACAAACGGTTTAGACGGCTCAATTTTGAGCCATTTTCAAGCCTCATTATAAGAGTAGAAATATTTACCTTTTTCGAATATATATAAGCCTCCCTCGATCTCTTGTCATGCTTGCCCTCCTGGCTTCTCAACCATGACCCAGGGGATAGGGTTCCTCGGAGGGTGTGGTCCACGATAGTGAGAAAGAAGAAAGGAAAGATGATCTCGAGGTAAAGGTACTCCTCTTGTCTCCTTGGGCACCCGACACAGGAGGCTCTCTGGTCGCGAGGAGGTGGGGGGTGGGACTCTCCCCATGCCTAGTGGCCTTGCTCGGACCCGTGCCCGACCAGGAGCTGCTGACCCAAATCCATCCTATGCATGCAAGGTGTTTGAGGAAATGCCTAGGAAAGGCCAGGCTGATATTTCTAAGGGTAATCCGGTTTTGTGGGCCAATCTTTGCAAACCTTATACCCAATATTGTGAAAAGCGCGCTTAAGTGCTGCTTAAGCCAGTTTTGGAATTTGGACGCCTTGCTTGATGAATTTCGCTCTAGAAAACGATCAACGCTTAAGCGCGCTTAGGCGTCGCTTAGTAGCGCCTCGCTTAACGTTTTTTTAATAAACCGAAATCAAAGCTTTTGTTATTTACATAGTTGGAAAACTTTAAGCAAGAACTTTTGATACTTAGCTTTTATATTTGATGGTATTTTGATGACTATGTAGTATGTATGCATTGTGTGGCTTGTAGTTTGCATTTTGATTCTAGGATTTATATTATTTTTTTGCTTGATTGATAATTTGTATTGTTATTCATGCATATACTAGTAGGATTGTATGAAAAAATATTAAAATTTATGTGTATATAGAGTATTTTACATATAGGAGCAAAAAAGAAGAAGTGAGGCACTAACTAAGCGCTCTTAAGCGAGGCGCAAACCTCGTTGCCTCGCCTTACGCTTAATACAACATAGCTTCTACCCCTAGTGCTGAGCTTGAGTTTCAATTTGTCAATGTGTCTGTTGTTGGTGGAGAACAAATCATTGATATTACCTACGAAGATCTCAAGGAGACTGGGAAGTATTGGAAGAATACGTTGGTTTTGTATGTCTTGGACGCACAACCTTTTTATGGTCACCTTTGAGTTTTTGCTCTACGTGAATGGCGTCCCAAAGGTAATATTGACTTATTTTCCCACGGGAATGGATTCTACTTTGTACGTTTTGCTTTATATGAGGATTTGGTCAAAACCCTTGAATGAGGTACTTGGACGTTCGATGGTAGATTGGTAGTGCTCAAAAAGTGGACTCCGACGGTTTCCTTTGAGCGAGACATGCTTACCTCGGTTGCGATTTGGATACGTTTCTCTTGGCTTGGCTATACCCCCACCTCTGGAGCATGGCCATGATTACGAAGATGGCAAGTAGTATAGGTACACCCATTCACACGGATCTTTCCACTGCGAAGAGGACTCGGTTGGCTTATGCCCGAGTTTTTGTTGAGATTGAGGCTTCTGACCCGCTTCCGAAAAAGGTTAAACTTCACGTACCTAGTGACGATACGATAGAGCAACCAATGGAATATAAATGGGTGCCCCCGACTTGTATTGTATGCAATAGCTTCGGACACACAGTAAGTCTTTGTTTCGAAGAGGGCACATCGGGGTTTGGGTCAGAGAAACCCAACAATGAAGAGGAGGATCACGTTGGCCAGGACGGAGTTAGAGATGCGGGTGACGATCCGGATGAAGATGGATAGTAATCTCGAGGATCATGGGGAAGGGGTTAGTCATTCTGACATGACAAATGCTCATAGCTTGTCGTTCTCAACCGTCTATGGGTGAAGAAGTTAGAGATGAATGCTCAAGAGGCGAGGGGAGGACAGAAAACATATTCTCCTTTACATGTGAGCTCTCGAAGCACCATGGGAGTTAACAAGCGTAGGAGCATTCTACTTCGGAATTTTAACCTGACGTAGGACTGAATTGGAGCAGTGCGTTGACAGAGTTGTAATATGGTCCTGTGAGAGATCCACCTTTGGCCTCGGGTGGTTCTCTTAGTATTCTTGTTGTAGAGGTCGATTTTTGATAAATACATTTACCTTATATATATCAAGATAGTCAAAGGCGCAAGACGCACTCGAGACGCAAAGGGTCCATATCGCTCAATGCACAAGGCGCATTTAAGGCGCGCGTCCGAACGAAACAAGGCACAATATATATATATATATATATATATATATATATATATAAATTAGTAATGTAAGAAATAAAATCAAATAACATATTAAAACAAACAAAAATATGTTAAAATATAACCAAGTGAACTAGTAGAGCAACACTAGTAGTCAACAATTAAAGAAAATTTTATTATTCCCTACCACGCTTTCAGTAAATTTTAGTATTTCCAGTTCAACTGTAAGCCAACTTTGACAATCATGGAAAGGGTTACCTCTCTACCACTTGTATGCGGTAAGGCTATCTCCCTATCTCGAAGATTTTGGAATAAAAACACACACACACAAAGCGTGTCTTTTCTTGGTTGCGCCTTGCTGAAAGATGCACTTTAGGCGCGTCTTGAGTGCGTCGGGAGAAGTGCGCCTAGTGAGGTGTGAGGCGCAACTGTTGTGTCTTGCTGCGAGACGCACCTTAGGTGCGTCCGAGACGCGCCTTTGACTATCATGATATATAGGAAGGATCGGGATCCCGGTATTAACCATCCCCGAATGTTCATGGAATAGCGGTTGTTGGATATGTCTTTTTGGATCGTACAAATTAGTTCAAAATTTTGCAAAAAAATGGATTGTTGAGAAACTAATATGTATGGTCCATAGTTGCCTAATTCGCCACCCCCCTACATCCAACGAATTGGGACGAGCGACCATGAACAGGGGTGCGTTCACGACCCGTTTGTCAAATTTAGCGACCCGGATTTTGATGGTTTTGGTTATGAACTTATGATATTTGGTTTAGTTACAAGAATATTGTCTATGTTTTCCTTCACTTGGATTTTGATGACTTTGGTTATGAACTTATGATATTTGGTATATACTTCTATATAATTGTATATGGTACGAAAGACGACCCAGATAAACAGCGACCCCAAATAGCGTACCGAATAAGCCTACCCCGACTGCACCGCGTACCGGCTGAGGTACTGTACTGCGTACCCATACCACGTACCAAAGCGACCCACGATCCTAGTAACATTGGTATGGTCCAAGAAGAAAAATTCAACAACTGCTATTCCGGAGACATGATGCTTAATAGTTAAGATTCTGATCCCTCCTATCTATATACTAGTAAATTATCTAACGACTGCTATTTTGGAGACATTTGTGGATGCTTAATAGCTGGGACCCCGATCCCTCATATATATATATATATATATATATATATATATATATATATATATATATATACTAGTAAATTTATGTGTGTTGCACGAAAAATATTTTTTTATGATATTGTTGAAAAACATTTTAAATATTTGAATTATATGTTTATATTTTAATTAGGATTTCTAATAAATGTGCTTATATTTTAATTAGAATTTGTTATAGATATATGTGTATGTAGTTAGATAATATCATGTAGTTTAGCTATTAGTTAGATATATGTGTATGTAGTTAGATAATATCATGTAGTTTAGCTATTAGTTATGATATTTTATTTCTTAATTTTTAATTGTGACGTCTCATATAGAGTAATTTTTAATTATGATTAAAAGTTAGTTTTGGAATTGTTTGCTTCTGGGTTTTATTAATTAATTGAGGATATATGCATACAAGTTAGACGCCTAATTTTTTAGTCGTTTTGAAGCCATTTTATAATAGTAGAGATACACACACAAGCGAATCACAAAACAGAGTAAATAAAAAAAAACTATTACCTCCCATTTTCAGCTTTATTTTTTAATGAATCGATCCACCTATGCAAAATAAAATAATAAACTAGCTCATGAGGGATGGATGGCAGTGAAAACTTCTGATCCATTCGGTACCGTAAGGAAGGAAAGTGGAGAGGAACTATGTTTTCTTTTTGTTATTTTTCTTCACATAAAAATATAATAGTAAATGTGCTATGAACACCTCATATTTCTAGCTAGGATAATGTATTTATCAATATATAATTTGCTGTATAATGGTACCATAGGTTTCTTTACTTTATTTATTTTAATTTTTAAGCAAACATTTAAATGTTTCTGATGGAATGGGCTTTTTTTGTTAGTGTATCGATGTTTCTTAGTTGGTCAATCTGATTCATTAGAATTCCAGTTCCTTTTTTTCTGAATTACCCGCCATAGATTTTGATTGATTATGTAGAGGTTGAATTGTAAAAGTAGTGCAGGACGTACTATGAGTAATTTAGCCTCCGAAACGCACCCTCCAAAAGTCGGTGTCGTCTCCATGCCACATCATATTGTGTTGGGCACATATTAGATACAACACAGCCCCCCCAGAATACATTAGGACATTGTATTGTGGCCATTTCGCTGCAACCGAATTGTCTCATGTTATTTCAAGTCCATACTACAAAGGTTCTAGCATTTTTGTTTTTGGTGACAATGTATCTATTGTCTTTATGTCAAGCTTGTTAATGCAGTTTCAAATTTTCAGTAGATCGACTTATATGCATATTCTTAAAGCAATAAGGTTGCCACTTCTGTTATTATACTGAGATACTCTTCGATTTGGGACTGCATTATTTCTTGGGTTTTCGATAGTACCAAAAATGCTACAATCACATATTTGCTTTGTACTGTTCCCTGATATGATTTATTAGGTTTTGCTGATGTTGAGAAGAGAAAAAGAAAAAAAAAGGGTTTCACGTTATACTTCCCTATTCACTAGACATCTTCCCTATTCACTAGACATCACATAATACTGCTGTACCATGATCTTTCTCTCATGCATGATTTGTGCTCGTTCTTCTAAATTCCAAATGTTCTCCCGTGGCATGATTGGTCAAGTGTTGTTCTTGGTGTTTTTAGGTCAAAGCTTTGAACGAATCAGTAGGAGGAAGTGTAAAGTCAGTTTTCAAAGCTTGGGACCAGCGATTAGATAATTCTGAGGTAAAATTTATATATTCATTTTAGATTATTTTATTTTGTGAATTATTGTGCTTGATGATGCTAGTTACCTAAGTTAACTAGTTTCTTATCTGGTCATGGATTTAGATCCTCTGTCCCTTGTTATATTTTTTTTTTCTTTTCCTTGCATCAAGGAGAAAATGGTTTACTAGACTAGTTATTCGTAACAACTGTCTACGATAATGAGAAATTAGCTATTTGACAAACTCACTTCTGCCTTTTCTTCATTAATCAATAGGTCGCTCCTTATGCAAGTATAGGTTTTATTCTCCACAACAAGTTCATACTTACTAGAATGCGATTCTTGGAAACAACACTTATGAGGCATCCTTGAATATTTTAAGTTTTAACTGCTTTTGTGGGACCGAGTGAAATCTTAAGTGACATTAGGTATGATCAGATTTGTGAACATATTTGTTTTTATTCAGTCAGCATCTCTCTGGTGAAAGGTTCTGTGTTACATATAGAGAACTTATTTATATTAGTATAGGAAGCATGGACATTGCAAAAAACCATGCAGTGTATGCGGAATTATGTCGGAGTCTTGGACACATTTCGGACAAGTCACATGCACTCTAATGTCGGAATCTTGAACACATATCAGAACGTCACATGCACTCTAAAGTACTCCAGGGCATGCCAAAATAGGTGCCGAGTCCATGTCCACATGTCTGAGCTTGGCATGCCGTATTCGTGTCGGTGCAACAAATTCTCTTTGACATGTAAATTTGAATACGTAGGTAGAGCCCCTCATCTAAATTCTGAGAAGGTTCTATTTGTTCTTCAAACTATTTCAGTATTTCATCTTAGATTGTTGGAGTATCGCAGATATTTGGTTTTAAGAGGAGCATCTCATATCATAGATTTACAATGAATACTTGAACTGTTTTGTTTACCTGTCCAAATATTTTTATTCATTTTTAAGTCATTTTATTTTTCTAGTACCTATGATCATTTTCAATATGGCAGGGCTTTTTGGAAAGCAACGAAGGTGACCCTGAGTTACTTGTGTTTATCCCGTAAGTAGTTGATGCCACTGTTCTAAGTTCATAATTTCTATTTACATAGAAGATCAAACACTTCTTTTAGTAAGTTTATAAATATCTTTGTATTCATGTGTTTCCTTCGTAGAAACCTGCAGAAAGTTTGTTGTAAGCATGCTTTGCATTACTAAATTTATTTTGCTTGTCTGTGTTTTTTATATTGTTCAAGTTCTGAGTTTGGTATGTTTGATCTAAGACATTAACTTCATAATCTGCATAGCTTAAGCTACTGCAGATACTTAACACATGCATAACTTTCAGCAATGAGTTCTGTAGCATCTGCATTTTAAATTTAAATGACTCGTTATACAACTATTCTTATCCATTTATAGGATGCTTGTTGGATAATAGGTTCACATCTGATGTCAAAATCAAGAGCATTTCTGTTGTTGGTGGTGCTGCTGGAACAAGTCCTTCAAAAATGAGAGCGTATGTGTTATCCTTACCTTTTTTATGCTTCATGTTACATAATTTCCTCTTGGACTCTATGTTTGTAGCAGGTGGCAAATTTATAACAGTTTTGCACGTTTATTGCTTATTTTATTTCTAGATGGTATATTTTGTATCAGGAGAGATTTTTTTTTTATTCCCCCCCCCATATATATAAATTGACATCACTACCATAAGTTTTTTTTGGGAGAATTTTGGTTTAAAACAAACTTATGAAGCTAGGTGAAATCCATAATCAGATCGAGGTGCATTTGTCTTGCAAGTACTTGAAAGTCTTGGTGGAATCTAATGCTCTAGTTGGTTGCAGAGAGAGTAAGAAATTCTGAAAACAACTCACGCAGGATGGAAATAAGAGCATGAGGAAATTAAGTTCCTGTAGTTTGGATGGAAAAATTAGAATGAGGTACACTTGGGGAGTTGGTTGTTATGAGTTTTCTTAGGTTATGGCAGCACGGCGGTATGAGTGTTGATATATAGATGGGATGATAGAGCTGGAAGAGCTCAGTGACCTTTCTCATAATAATTCAAATATTTTATTTTGCATATTATTTGTCTAAATAGGAAATACTTGTCTCTCCCTCCATCTCCAGACATTTGGAAAGCTGACCGATTCTACTTCTCTTAGCAACCAATCCATGCCTAGTGAATCTCTATGCATCCCTCTGTCTAAATCCTCTCTGTAAACCAAATTTAGTAGTTTACAGTTTTTTTCCCTTTCAATAATTAGACACTCCGATAACAGGAATAGAGATAATCTATGCTTACTAATACTGACTTAGGTAAACTAATTACTCTACTTTCGTGGGGGCGAGAAGTTGATTATTTAAACTTTTATATTACTGGTATGCATATTATAGATAATTTGCATCCAACTTAATCAATGTGAAGAATCCTGTCAGTTGATGGTGGTTTATAGCTATAAATGCATCAAATCGAACTAAAGCCAGTTAACAAATTTTCAAGATTCTCTTTCTTTTTTATAATATTCTTTTAATAAAAAAGTCAATAATTAGCAATCAAATAATATAAAAAGGTAGTAAACAAATAAATAATGAATAAATATCTATCTTGCTGATCAACAAATGCCCTTTGAGTACTTATCTTTTTTCAATTTTCTTGTACTTTGGTTTCATATAGTATAAATCACTCAAAAATAGAAAGAATTAGGTTTTCACTCTCAACATAAATATAGAAAAAATATTGATTTCTTAATTTTCTTCTTAAGCGTTATAATGAAAATATTGACTTCTCCCAAAGTATAAAAATATTTTCTTCCAAGCAGAATTATGAAAAGCTTAACTTTATAGTTGTTTTCAATATGTTGGATGTTTCTCTTGTTTTATCTTTCTATATGTCCATCTCCCTCTTTCTTTAAGTCTATAGCTAAGATTGGATAGAAACAAAATAATTTAATAATTAATGATATCTTGTTATTGTAAAGACAGGTTAAAAAAAGGTGGGCTGGATATTTACCCTATTTCTCTTGGCTGAATATCTATCTAGATATTCAAAAAAATTCAAAAAAAATTAAGGATATCATGGGAGGTATTAACATTTCATTAAGACAAAGAAGTTGGAATAAAGGTTTGCTCAACTGGAATCGCTTTCAAACTCTCATTATAAGTATCGATATTGGTAGTTTCAGAAAGCCAAAGGACAATAACAAATTATTAAAACAACTAGAAAATTATCTATACTTCTATACTACTATATAATAAGAAAAGTTCAGGCTTCACCGTGGAAGTTTTTCTCCAAATATGCCTTACCTATCTATACTAATTTAAATTGTTCATTAAATTTATGAGGGCAGTTAGGTAATTACGTATAGAAAAAAAAATTAACGGGTTGTCCTTCGCTCTTCCCAAGTAGTCCTGCATGATTGTTTTTCCCCATTGCTTAGGAAAATATTCCATGCTTATAGTTATGTATGGATGTGATAAAATATGTATTAATTCCTGCATGCATGCATGCATGCATATAGCTAGTTAGGTATAGACGTAATCCTATGTATCATTTATTGTTTTCTGTTAGTTTTGGAATTTGGATAGAATAATATTTAACATGCTATATGTTCACCTGCAATAGATACTATTGTTTATTTTATTGGCTTTTTTAGTCAAATTACTCAAAATATATACTTTTGAATGGAAGAAAATTAACTTGAGTCGATGGTGTGAATTTATACAACTACAACAAATGGTAATGTTTACATTGTGCTGGTAAGGAATCTTATCATTGTGTAAATGGTGTTTTTTGCCATACATCTCTCTTTCTTTCAGTCCCCCCTTCCCCCCCTCCTAAATTGACTGGGAAAGAGAGACCCAGTTTTGGTAAGCCAGTGTGGTATACTATACAGATGACACCTATTAATCTTATGATGAGTTTGCTATTAATCTTATGATGATACTATACAGCCAATATCAGATAGTGTGGCCTTGCTATTGATCTTATGATGATTTTGCAGGTTCATCAATCGAGATGGTATTGACTTCTCTGATGCTCAAACTATGCAGCCTATTCAGGTAATATCCATCCACATTTGCCTAAGTCTATAACTGTACTTATCTGAGACATCTGTTATGTGTTTCAAGGAGTGGGAATTGGCAGAAAATCTTCAAGGACTTCTGGAATACCAGACCAGGTATTATGTACAAATGGTTATAATCTATTGTCCATCAGCTTAAAGATAAAGTTAACCTGTCAACCCATCTTGTACGAATGATTATGTACAAGGGTGTTGGCTGACGCAACAGTAAGGCTTGTTGCTTGCATTCTGGAGGATGCAAGTTCGAGTCACCATAACAACTTCTCCCTATATATGGGGGTAAGGTTGTGAACATCTTGAGTATCCCTAGAGGCAGGAACATCGTGGCACTAAAACGCCCATTATATATATATATATATATATATATATATATATATATATGGGAAGGGATCAAATCCACCCACTTTTTTGTCCACCCCAAGCATCCTTCATATTCACACCATTGGATGGGCTTTAAGTCATCTAATCTTAACCGTTGTCAACGGTTAAGATTAGATGACTTAAAGCCCAATCCAAAGGTGTTAACATGGGAGATGTTTGGGGTGGACAAAAAAGGGGGTGGATCATGATCCCAACCATATATATATATATATATATATATATATATATATATATATATCCTTTCTACCGGATTAGGAACTAAGTTCCCAAGGGGGGATTCGAACCGTGTCCATCACCACGGGAGTCCCCCATCGTAACCTACAGGCTACGAACCCACAGACTATATATATATATATATATATATATATATATATATATATATATATATGGGCCAGACGCAGAACTTTTTTTAGGAGTGTGCGTGTGAATGGGAGCAAATTACATATAGAGAAGAAGAAATGTGGCTAAAGAGGATCAAACTTGGGAAACTCTTGGTTAAAACCATATATAACTGGATACTCATATATATAATATTGGAGCGGACTGGTTCGCACATAGAGCCGTAGCTAATGCTGTCAGAGTCGCACACCCGGAGATGGAGTTGACGGATGTGGTATGGCCCAAAGGTGTTGCTCGTAAAATACAGTTGTGTCTGTACAAATTGAGCCTGGGATGACTACTCACACTTTATAGGTTGCGGAGATTTGGACTGCAGCTGGAGGCCCAGGGATGTATACTGTGCCGGCAGAGGGATGAATTCATGACACCTATTCTTCCAATATCCGGTGGCGTGAAATATTTGGATAGCCCAACATGATAGGTTGGGCTTATCCAGTAGGTGGATCCATGATTGGAGAGCAATCGTTGAGGTCATCAGAAGAGAGAAGCGGAGAAGTTTTGCTTGGTACAACGAGGTCTGGATCAGATTTGCTGCAGCGGTCTGACGTGTCTGGAAGGAGCGGAACAATCATATCTTTGAGGGGTTGGTGATTTTGGAATTATCCATAATATTGAGCAGGATGTCAGAATAATGAGAGAGAAGGCACACCCTTGAATTGCCTTTGTATTTGTAATTTTTTGATTTAATTAATACAATTACCTTCTTTCAATATATATATATATATATATATATATATATATATATATATATATATATGTGTGTGTGTGTGTGTTTCTGTCTTTAGGGTTGGGGGTGTGTTTAGTATTTGATCGTAGTGGAGTGTCATAATTGGTGTACTGGTTGAGATTGCGTTACCAAATGGTTGTGTAGTACATGTGTTGATGTACTGATTTGTTTGGGAGTGGATGATTGTATTCGTGGAGTGTTTGAATGTTATCAGTTGTTTAGGAATGTTGGGGGGGGGGGGGGAGTATGCGGGGGGGGGGGGGGGGTGACCCCACCCCATCTTAGGGCAAGGCTAGTAACGTGCCTTAACAGATAACAAGCTAGAAGTATCTTGTTGAGGGATAGCAGGTGCTTCTAGATCAAACCAGTAATTCTAACTATGGCATATCTTCTTTCAATGGGGTTTTATGACTGGAGAGTTGCATTGCCAATTGATTGGAAATACAATTTCTATATCGATATTTTAACTCGGTGACCCTTGACAGATACAATTCTGCATGTACATTGTTTAGCATGTATGAAACCGCTTAATATATCCATACATTATTGGTTGTTTTTCTTGAGTTAATCTTTGGTCTAATTTCTGCGCTTATTTGATTTTATTCATTTCTTAATATGTTTTTTTATTATTTATTCAATATTGTTGATGAAATTTGTTAGATATGCAAAATTTCAAAGTGTGGGCAATCTCACTTTGCATTTTCCTGATAATTTCGGCGGGGAAACCACTCAAATATATTATATTGGCTTAAAAGGTGAAGCTACACAGGTAAATGCCAACTTTTAAGTGCAATGCTATTACTAGTGGATATGTTGCATTTCATGCTATAAGTGCATAGTGACATTTGCAGTTGAGGAGGGACGTTGTGGCTACAATCGTTTATGAAGTTATGCCCAATCCATCTGATCACAAGTAAGTTTTTTTCTTTTGCTGTCTATAGCATGACTAATCTCTAAATAATGTATTCTTTAATTTCGGATACTTATCTTACTATTCTTTAATAATACATACATGGCATGCTATCCTGTTACCCATAATCATTTTCTCACACTGTTTAACTATTGCTAATGGCTATATCATTCATATTTCAGGTTCTAGTAGTTAAGTTCGTCAATTAGCAAATTAACAAAAAAGGAAAAAAAAGAAATGTCTATTTCCAGTGTTCCGTCACACCTTTGAATCTTGATATCACTTCTGATGATGACCCTCATCTGTTGAATAGGAATGATACAATATTTAGTTAGAGGAGCTGGTAGTACCGGGTTGGCCTAAATGAACTTGGAAGGCTGTACATCATCACCTTTAATAGAGCTGAATGAAAGATAAGGTTCAACTGGCCATCCACATAATTGGGACAAAGGCTTTGTCATTGTTGTTGTATTTTGTCTTTGGACCTGTAGGGGTCTTTTTTCATAGAATGCTTTCCATTGAAAAAAGTTTTTATGTTTAATATTTCCCCTTTTTGTTTGCACAGGACTAAAGCTGAAGGTAGCGGGGGTCTTTCTCAAGTAGAGTAGAGACAGTAGCAGGTGAGCTGATGCCAAATATTCGCTTGACATTGTTCTATGTTGCAGACATAAAACTTGGATGTTCTTCTAGTTTATCTGTTCCTTTTATTGGTTATATTTGTTTTAAGTTTTAACCACATTACTAGATTGTTCCTTCCTAAGATGGTTATTGATTGCAATTTGAAGCAGTCCTATTTTTTAGGATGAATTCATATATATTTTTCCATCTATTTTATGCGTAAATAACATTTTTACATCTGTTACCAGCGGTAATATGAATTGTATGGTCCAGATTAAACTTCTCTGATGTATACAATACGGAACTCCATTAATAGGACTCACCCTTTTTGTCCCTACTCTGATAACAAGTTTCCATGTTGAATTTGGCTTCTCAGAAAGTTTCCGGAAATTTTCCTGGCAATAGAAAAAGTAGCTCGACCTCCTGGCAATCTTCCGTTCTATTTATACTATAAGGTTCCATTTTATGTAATTGGTCTAGTTCTTTTACTTTCTATAAAGCGAGCAAAATTCATGTGGTTGCAAAATCAAACATTGTTTCTAATCAAACTAGTTGTCTGGACTCCTGACAATACTGTATTTTCATGTTGCAGCAAAATTTGCTTCTGTATAATAGTTGATATAAACTAATATATGGTGTAGCAGTTAATAGCCGGTCTTTCTTTTCAGATTATTTTCGGTTTACAAAAGGAAAATTAAGCTTATTGTTTTTCATTTGCAGATCCTGTGCCAGGCAGAGCAAGCTGATCAGCTGGTCCGAGCTTTGTCTGTTCAAAATGTTAGGACTTGGCCTACCATGGAACATTAGTGAACTGTTTCACAGATATTCATGTTATGTTGAACTAATATATCAGACTTGGAGCACAGAGATTCTTCATCATCCTTTCATAAATGTTATTTTCTGGAATTTAGCTGTGAATTGGAGGTTCCCTTATGGTTGCTGTGTTGGCTGATCGAGTACCCTTGTCATTAACTGAATCCAGTCGTAAGATATGTAATGTAATATTTTGATGGAGATTTTGAAGCTTTCTGATGATTAAGTGGCGACATGTTTTTGTGTAACCTTTTTTTGTGGCTGGAGTTTCGTTAGTGCAGAGAGCTGGAGTCCAAACAAGCACAGAAGAACAATATAGTCATTCAGGATATTCAAAGTTCAAATCATAATACTTATTAATTATACAGAGAATTTTCAAAAAGATAATAAAAGGGTGAAATAATGAATAAGGTAACAATTTTGTAAAATTAGCAAGAAAGTATCAGATCGTCAACAGTGTGTTGGCGGCATTTTAATTTTTAAATTTTTTTTTTTTGTTTACCGGATATTTTATCACGGAAGAAGAAAAAAAAATGATATCGCCATCACTGTTGGCGATGGAGGTATTTCGACGTCTCTCTTGGTGATTATAGAGACCACGCCTGTAGTGTAGCCATTGAGGCACCACACGTAAAGAATTCCACGCCTTTATTGCGACCGGTCTCACAAGTAAAGAACCCCATGCGCACCGTTTAGAATGGAGAAAAGAATCATAAACTTCGAGAAAAGCTCAATTCTGCTCAGACTTCTTCGAGAAGAATACTATATATGCATTTGTCAGTAAGTCACCATTTTTTTATCCTGGACTAAATGATGATGAAAATTCATATTGGTCAGGACAAAACAAGGGAGAAAGAGAATAATACAATAAAATAAAAATAAAAATAAAAATTTCAGTCTTCAAATCAGTCCGACGATCAAATATATTATTAGTCAATACATTAAGAGCATCCACAATGAGAGTAGTTACATCTTTTGTTTTAGTCAAAATTTGTAGTGTGGACTTTTACTCACTTAAAAAATACTAGCAATCCAAGACAACCAATTTTCAAATGAGTCATAGTAAATGAATAATAATCCAACTAGAGCCACCAAGTGGAAACGGAAAAAAAAAAAAAATTTAATCAAGAAAAAGAAGAAAAAGAAAGAGAAAAAAAAGAAATTAATTTTGAGTATAAATTTTGTGTGTTAGATGGAATGTCATTATGTACCAATATGAATGAGACAGTCCAAAAATATTAATTTAACGATTTCCATAGAATTTAAAATATTTGGTATGAAATGTTCTATATAGTATAATAAGCTCTAACAACCCTCGTAAATACAAAAGCCATTAATACAACTCTGTTCTCTTAACCAAGTATTAATTGTTCATGACTGTCATTGATTGATTCGACTAGAATGAAATCCTCCAACCCACAACAGAACTGCTGACTCAAAATAACTTAGCAAGGAGAATGGACTCTGCGGAGAAAAAGGAGCTAGGCGAGAGGGAGCGAAATGAGGTCGCGGAATGGAGATTTCTGACCAGCTGTCAATATAGGAATTGAATACGAGACTACAAGCAACATGGTTCCATAATTAGCACACAGAAGAAACTTCCTTGGTGATATACGCCCACAAATGATATAAAACTGATCACTCCAACACTTATGTAACGTGTATCAACCAGGAAAAACTGCAATATCAAACTGCAATATCTTCACATTTAATGCACGAAGCTGAAGGTTAGTGAGCATAAAATTATAATGTCCAAGTGACGGGAGAAGCCAAGCAACTTTAGTGCCCCCAAGTAACCATGCATAGTAGTAGGGAAGAAATTAAAGCATTACTACCAACAACAAATATAACCGACAATCAATACTTCTTGGCTCGACAGAAAAGACAGCATGCACCATTAGAGGAGAGATGTAAAAAGATATGCTAATCCACTCCCAAATTATATATTCAGAAAAGTACATGCAAGCAAGCAAGCAAAAGTGAGTCAAGAAACCTTCCACAGTAGTCCACAAAGAAATATGAGTGTCATCCACTCAAATTATTTAACAGCACGAAATGTCATCTGATGCCCAATCTGGCTTACAACTTGACACTTAGAAAAATGAAACTGGAAAATGATCCTGCATGTCAACTTCAGTACCTATGAGCCAGCTTCTCCTTCTCCTGGTAATGTTGAACATACCTGAAGCAAAAAAACGGCAGGGAAAATTTTATTAACTGTTCATGGTGTTAAAGCGGGATAGACGAATCAATCAGTTGTGTGGAATAAATGTGATCGCATGTATGGTTGCAACTAATTCTGTTGCGGTAAATGGAAAATAATCATTTCTTTGGTTGCGACTTTAGGATATTGAATGAAGAGACCGAGGAAAGGATGTAAATGGTACTGTTGCAAATGTCATCGTTTAACTGGTGTCGCGGGAATTTTGGCTACATTTTCTGCAGTAGTTGGAAGGAAATGATGCAACATTTGTTGCACCAATTCCACCATTTACATTAAACAAAACATTGAAAATGGTGTAAATGATGCAACAAAAGTTGCATGTATTTTCATTTACAGCCAACCAAATACTCCCTAAATTAAATCGGGCTAAAGTGGAGAACATTTTTGGTGTCGTATGTGACTTTCATCATACAATTCA
The DNA here is from genome assembly GCA_036927795.1 of Iris macrosiphon. Lineage (NCBI taxonomy): Eukaryota > Viridiplantae > Streptophyta > Magnoliopsida > Asparagales > Iridaceae > Iris > Iris macrosiphon. Next base: position 186,433,438 of record JAYESA010000012.1, read on the forward strand.
ACTTACATACCTGTCTAAGAAATAACACTTCAACCTAGTACATCAAGGACACTGGCACAAATAGATGAGTATTCCCACCCTCATTCCCCTTCCTTTCTAACTGCTGCTGCTTTTTTCTTGATAGTAATCGCTTCCACCTTCAGACAAGTACTTCATTTTTAGATAATTGCAGTCACATCCAGTTTGTTCCAACATATATCACTCTCAACTACAGCCATGCATCGGTTTAAATTTGAACTTTGTGGTCCTCTTCTGAGAGTTTCTAAACCATATTCTAGTCGCCATTTGTGTCCACTCCAAATTCCATCACTCGCCACATCCAAACTTCAAAACAAAAGGTGGCTTGTACTCCAGATTGTAGCCTTTCTCATAGGAAACCTTCAGTTCCCAAATAAAACAAAAAATCAACATACAGAAAACCCCAATCTACATTTCAATGAACTTCAGCAAACCAACATTATATTGAGCTAAGGCCATGTTTGGTTCACGGAATTAGGGCCTGCATGAAGGAAAATGATTCCCAAAGAAAAATATGGAGAAAAATTGTTCTCCCCACCCACCCCAAGAATTCACTTTCCCATCCTTAGGATTCACTTTCCCACCCGATTGGCCTTTCCAAACACCGAAAAGGAAAATTGATAGGAATTGCAATTTCCCAAACGAAAGGAAAGGAAACAAACGAAGGCCAAATGGAAAAGCCACAGTTAACAACCAAATGATTTTGTACAAATCCTTGGCGAATAAAAACATAATACAACAAAAGCAACAGAACATCGAAATATTTGGAGCCACTTCAAGTCCTTGTGGCATGCTCACACTACTACACCGGAAACACAAAGAAAGCATTTATCCTAGTTCTTTTGTAACGCCATTCTCTCTCTAACATTAGCAAATATCCTTTTTTTTCAGCTCAATCCAAGTTCTATTAGGCTTATACCTGATTATAACAATTCCACAAACTCTCTCCTAATTGGTTCTCACTGCACATGTGCAAACTACCATAGACGATTCTCTCATCTTATCCTCAACTTGCACCACCAACTTCCTACAAAACATTCAGTCCATCTTAAAATGCATTGCTTCTCATTTCAAGTTCTGTACATTTTCTGGACATGTTTCCTAAGCCTGTGATCCATAAAGCACGGTTTGTCTTATATCAGTCTTGTAGGAAATTCTCTATTTATCTTCAAGGAATCATTCAATCACACAAAACTTCAGAAGCACTCCACTGCAACTAACCTCAATTCTAGGCACACATCCTTCTCAATCCAACATAACAAGAGCTTTCAGTCCTAGGATGATGTTTTTGTTTTTAGTTCCCTCTTAGGTATCTGCTGGTATCGGAAAGGACTACTCCCTCATTTCTTCTCGAGTTCTCACTAAAGCAACATTTAATATACTTTACTTTTTGTCCCACATTCTTTAAATTTTTAAATCTTCAATAGTGGCAAAGGTATAATATAGGGAATAAACAAAGTTGTTATAAACCCTAGAATAATGCGCAATTTGTACAGTCCTTCAAACATAAAAACAAAACAATAAATACAATAAAAAACCTTAACTATAATACGAAAACAATCTTAGTAATAAAAAAAAAAAAACTCCACCACAATTGCTGCATCGGTTGACAACTAGACCAGTTTGCTGTGGAAACAACAGTCAGAAGATGGGGCATCCCAATCCTGCATCTGAATATCCCAGGCTGGGAGACTGTCCTTAAAATTTTGATCTTGCAAATTTCCATGGAGATTAGAATTTTCCGATGTCTTGATCAGGTATGTAGTTCTTCAACATACTACTTAGCATCACAAAACAAGTTGAACCAAACAAAGAAAAAAATACTTCATAAGTCTGGCATCATCAAGACCAAAAAAGTATAACATAGCTCATACCCCTTCCTGTCTAATTACAATAAGTAGTCCTATTTTTTAAATACTACCTTAGCAAAGTTTTCCCCTTCCTAAAATGTGTTTCCTCTTGTGATATTTACATTTATCTATTTTATTTCCTACAAATAGACTTTCAACTGCACTTTTTAAATAACAGGTGCAACAAAAATAGAAAAGAATTTATACAAAATGCTTGGCGTCATTTGGACAAATCCTTGGAGCATGCTAACAAAACACAAGGGCAACAACAATAAAGCATTTATACAAGATTTTTGCTATCACATTTTCTATCCATCATTAGCAAATACCATGTCCTTTTTACGGTCTCAATCCAATTTGTTTTACGCATATCCCTAAATTTACAAACTCCTTCAACTATATATATCATTCCTTTTTTACGATCTCAGTCCAATTTGTTTTACACAAATCCCTAAATTTAGCAACTTCTTCAACAATATATATCATTCCTATTTGGTGCATCTATGGGGCTTCATCGCACAAGTCCAAACCACTCCAGACGATTCTCATTGATCTTATCATGGATTGGCACCAATGATAACTTCCCACAAATACATCCACTCCCTCTCTTATCTTCAAAATGCCTTGTCTCTCATCCATCTTAGCATTCTCGTTACAGCTTCCACACATTTTGTAGACATGTTTCTTAGCTTCCCAAAAGTTTCATACATAAATCATGGCTCGTCTTATACTAATACTATAGAAATTGTTCTGTTTATCTTCAAGAGATTCAATCTGACTACACTTGGGAAACACCCCATTTCAACCACCTCCGTAATTCTATGGACACATCCTTCTCAATTCAAAACAACAAAAGCTTCCGCACTTAGGTATCTGCTGGTACTGGTATTGATTATGATTACTCTCTCATTTCTTCTTGGATTTTTCACTAAAGCTAAATTTCATATACTTTTTTTGTCCCACAACTTTTAAATCACCTCCTCAATTCTATGGACAATTCCCTTTCAATCCAAAACACCAAAAGCTCTTGGGCATCTGCCGGTACCATTAATAATTAGGACTAGTCCCTCATTTCTTCGTGAATTTTCACTAAAACTGAATCTCATATACTTTATTTTTTGTGCCACAAATTTTAGATCACTAGTAATGTGGGTACGGGGTATCTAGTAGATTCAACTACCCAATTGATCGAGATCTAAAAGAAATTCAAGAGCAATCGCAAGACAGCAATTTAAAAAACAGGTATGATTTGCCTGCCATTTGCTTTCGATAATCTCATGAAAACAAGGTTGTTTGAAACCCCTCAAATAACATAAATCAACTAGACAACACAAACAATAGCTACTACAATCCAAATCATTCGGTACGACAAAATAGAACAGATCGAAGAATAGAAACCCTAATTTTAGAAATCCGCGACGTCCTCGATCTAAATCCCAGTTCTCCCCGGGAAAAAAAAATCACATAAATCAACCTATAAATTTTAATCATCTCCACCGTTTCCTGAAACCCTAATTCTAAGGTCTCTTCGCTACAAGTAATCAGAACAGATGTAAGAAATATAAACCCTAAAGTTGATGAAAAAGAGTTGTGGTTGTTGAAGGAAGTTACGAGTAGGTTCCGACGAGGGGGCCGAGGAGGAGGATGGTGGAGATCCAGTTGTCGGCAACCTTGTGGTGGATCTTCCCCGGGAGGTCCTTCCATAGACCAGGCATGATCTTCTGCTGGAACGGAGAGAGTCCATACACAACAGCCCTCATCTTCACCGGAATCTTCCCCATCGATTCTCTTCTTCTACTTTCTTCTTATCGATCTCTCGTCTCTCTCTCTCTCCCTCTCTCTCTCTCCTCCATATATACTCAGCCGCCTCTGCTTTGTTCTTTGCGTTCTTGGCTGGGCACCGTTGGATGGACGCCACGTGTCCAATAGAACTCTCTGGAGGGCCGACGCTCCCTTCTTAATCGAAACGATAGTCGAGATTGCGAGAACGTTGATAAGAGGACTGTGTCTTTTAAGTTCTTTTTTTTTTTATTCAATCTTATCCAAATATACTTTTCTAAATTTAATATTTTTTTTAGTTTGGTTTTACATTACTTTAATAAAAAAAATGTACTAGTTATTTTCAAGGTATTACTTTTAAAAAAAATTATATATATAATACAAAATATATGAATTTTCAAGGTATTATATTATTAAACAATGTACTAGTTATTTTTGTTATTTTTGTTGTTTATGATGTCACGTCCCAGTACCGGAATACGGAGACGGACATGGCCAGCTACCATGTACAAGGTACTATACGTAGTACGGCGATCACGGTACTGGGGAATACGGAGACGGGCATGGCCAGCTATTTCGTACAAGATACTATACGTAGTACGGCGATCACAGTTGTAATAAGACAATGGGATGTATGCTACAATCAAGTCACTTAGGGTCACACGATCATCTATGTCTCAATCAATTAAACAAGAAATAGTAAACATAGAGCATATATGATAAAGTAATAAGGGGCCCCAAACGCTTTCTCAAAATATTCCGGAGACCAGCTGAGCAAAATAAGAAGCTGACAGAGTAGCAAAAGTACATGACAGTGATCATCTACAGTCTAATTTAATACAATCATGTAAGGAGACTAATGTCCAGATGTGTCGGCTAACAGGTGTCGGTGGCTAAATGCCCAAAAGAAGAAAATGTACAATGACGAGCAAGAAAAGAAGAAATTTCACTCGTTATCTTTTGCGACCATGTTCCTGGTACGCGCCATGACTCGGGAAAAAGTAGGCTGGATCCTCGGGTGCTGATTCGAAACCTGGTCATGCAAAACCAATGGGGTTAGACCCTAAATAGCAAATACCACAAAGGAGCACGAAATGGAGAAACAAAACCCAAACAATAGATATATGTATACATAGGTTTTGTGTCGTAGTTTAGGTCCACGGAATATCCTAGCACGAAGGTCCAACCCTACAACCAAACAAGGACAAGGGTTGAACTGTCACACTATGGTAATCCATGACCCTAGACTACCAACAGAATAATACAATCACAACCAAGTTGTCACGCCCCAGTCCCAAAACGTATGGGGCCAGACACGTGGCAATGGCCAGCTAGTACGACTCCGTAGGGCTTTTCAATTTAATAGGCCCGACGAAGTGCACTTACGATATCCAAGGTTAAGTGATCCAGCTAAATATCTATTTCTAATATCCAACAACTAAATTAAATCTCAATCCATGGTAAATAAAATCTCAAGAAGGAACGTTATGCATCATTAGTCTGCAGCCCAATAATATTGTCGTTCGAATAGACCAAGAGAATAATATAGGCCTATAAACACTAGGCTACAATAGCAGAGTCATAATAAAAAATAGTACATAACTGTAATAGAGGAAAGATATAATGATACCTGCAAGGATGTCCAACACACCACCAGATCAAGCCTCATCCAAACTGCATAAATAATATGGAAGGAAACCAGGTCCTCAAAGGGACGTAACAAGATACAAAAAGTACATGCCATAATGTAAATACTGAGTAAAATAAATCAGGGTGAACTATCCTCCTAAGTGAATGCAATTTGAGGACAACTTAGTGCGTATGGGTGGGTGTAGGCTAGACACATGCTGACGTAATTCACCAATCGACGTGACTGGCTAGTATATGCCGCATATGCCCCCATAACAAGGGCCCTCGCGTATGGAATGACGGCCATAACGCTCCGAAGAACTCAACGCCTAAATATAGTAACGTCCGTATCGCTCCGAAGAACGCGTAATCTGTATAAATAATAACGTCTGTATCGCTCCGAAGAACGCGAAATCTGCATAAATAATAACGTCAGTATCGCTCAAAAGAACGCAGAATCTGCACAAATAAAGATGTGGGTGTCCCATACGCCTACTAGTTGTCCTCCCCGTCCAATGCCAATGTACAAGTCTCAAGTACGACGTGGATATCTCGTAACTATAATGCAAGTCACCTAAAGCAATACAACTATGCTAAGTACCATCACACGAGTTACTCGCACCGATGGCCAGTCGAGTGCGTAAACCCGTGTCCTATCATGAACTCACTTCGTGACGTGAAGTGATACGTGTCAAGGCCTCGGAGTTATAATGATAATTCCGTCACTTAGGGTACGTCCACTAGACGCTAGGTCAAACACAAGTCCTAGCGTCGACGCCTTCGTCGACTGCACCCGAGTCATTCTCGGACGCATACAGTTATATAATATTTAGAGCATAATATATAATATTAATTGAATTTAAATGGTACAACAAGGCAAGGTATGCTTGTCTGGAAGTCAGGCGAAGATTCGAACACGAACTCGCCATGAAAGTAGCAGCGCAACAATGAAAACTGGAGCTGATATCCCCGGATGCTGTCACAAATATCACCAACAATCCCGGAATGAGTGAGATACTCAGAAAAACATATACATATGTCCAATTTGGACACAGGGACAAAAATGCAGTTTCTGGTCAACACAGGTTCCACAAGTGTCGTCTTGCACCAAAAAATGTGCCAGAGATAAAGTTCTCTAAATTTATCAAATTTAGTATCTACGAGTCCATAACGATGATACGAACCCAATGGAACATCCAGAACTGGATTACGATGAGCCGATCACAAAATCGTCCGTCATGTGGAACCGTGGGGCCTACGAAACGATGTTTTGTCAACGTTCTCAGAATAGAACCAAACTTGGATGTCACGCCCCAGTCCCAAAATATGTAGGACTAGGATACGTAACCATGCCAGCCGCCCGTATATATGGCAACTCCAATATATGGAAACCATATATACGTGCGTACGCTGTATAATGAACAATAATTCATAAGTGGTAAAACTGATCACAAGTCACAGGGTAATATCTAAATCTCATCCACAGAGTCAAATATACATGAATAACTAATAACCAAGTAACTAGATCTCAATAACTAAGTATCTAAAGAATGACAGTCGGATGGAATCAAATCTACTGCCGAAATAGAATATAAAAAGGAACCAGATACACACCATATAAGAACAACATCTGACAATCACGAGGCTCGAAGAGAAGATCTTCTCGGAATATAAGTAGCCTGTCCGGATCTGTGCTCCTGCGAATACTCAAGAACATATACACCTGGCAGGGGACCAGGTCCTCAGAGGGACATAGCAAGATACATAAAAATAACATGCCATAATGTAAATACTGAATAAATAAGGGGGTGTGCTAACCATCTAAGTGAATGCAATTTAAAGACCTGATAGTACGCATGAGAATGTGTAGGCTTGACATATGCTGACGTAATTCACCAATCGTCATGACCGACTAGTATATGTGTCATATGCCCCCGGACACACAGGTAGCTCTGCAATCGACCATCTCCGAGGAGCATGGTACGAAGGATAAAACATCATGGAGGGGGTGTCCCATACGCCTACTAGTAATCTTTCCCGCCCAATGTAGATATACAAATCGTGAAAACGACGTGGACATCTCATACTATGATGCAAGTCTCTATGAAATAAACAACTGAGCTAAATACCGCCACACGTGTTGCTCATACTGATGGCCAGTCGCGCATGAGGCGCGCGTCCCTACATGTACTCACTCTGTGACGTGTAATGATACGTGTCAAGGCCTGGGAAGTTATATCAATAACTTCACAACTTTAGGTGGGTCTACTAGACACTAGGTCAGACACAAGTCCTAACGTCAACGCCATCGTTGACTGCACCCGAGTTTTCTCGGACGCGCACATTTATATAATAAATAAACATGTAACTAACAATAACTGAATTTAAACAGTACAACAAGGCAAGGTATACTTGCCTGGCAAGAGAGCTGTAAATGTAATATCCAGATGTCAAATACCAAGTGTCAGAAACTATGTCCTCAGGATAAATGTCTCCGGATGCTGAAATAAACATCACTAACAGTCTCAGAAAATATCAAATAGCTAGAAACACCTGTCCTTAAGTCCAATTTGGACACAGGGGCAAAAATGACAGTTTTCGGTCAAAGCGGGGTCCATATGTGGGCCGCTTTGCACCGAAAAATATGTCAGGGTCAAAGGTCTCCAAATTCGCCAAACTTAGTGTCAACAAGTCAGAAACGATGATACGAACCCAACGGAACTTCCAAAATTGGATTCCGATGAGCCGGTCACAAAATCGTCCGTCAAGTGGAGCCTGTGGGGCCCACGATACGGGATTTTGCCAACGTTCTCAGAATCGAACCAAACTTGGCTCACAGGACCAGCGTATTGCTACGAGTCCGATGGCGCAAGTTTCGTCTCGATCCGACGTGTGTACACAAAGTTGCAGCGTATTCCAGAACTGACGGATATGGGGCGGTGTCGGCGGATACTCGTTGATTCCGGTGTGCACGCACATCCAAATCAACTTCTGCGAAATTTCACACATCCGTATCAACGTCGCGCACGTTTCGGTAAAGACCGCGTGCGACCAAGTCGTCCCGTTTGGCGGGGCGTACTCAGTTCCGGGGTGAATCGGGTCGTTGTTTTTTCTGTTTTTGGATCGCGCTTTGCGATCGCCACAGGACGCGATGCTCCGAGCGGGTTGCACGGGCACCGAGGTGGTTACACAGTCTACACGACGCAACTGACGGAATCGAAAACAGAGCTACGAGGTGAGAGGAAAATATACCTGAACAGGGCTCCGGAAACCAAACTTCTCCGTGTCCGACACGTGTCCGACACGTGTCAGGGTCAGGGACGGCTGTGTCCGTGTCCTCCCTAGGGCATCTGAACGCTGCCGGAGTCGACTGGCCTCGACGGCCGAGCTGCTCGGCTGAGTCGGCCGGAGAGGAGGGTTCGCCGGGGAAGACGGCGCTGTGGGCGGAGAACTGGGAGCGGCTCGGGGCGGCGCGAGGGGGAGAGAGGGGGCAGCGGGGAAGAAGAAGGGGGAGCAGCCGGCTGGGAGAGGGCGGAGCCAGCGGGAGGGGAGAGGGGACGGCGCCGGCGAGGCGGTGCGGGGTCGACGAGGGGGTGCAGAGCCGCTCCGGCGGGCCGCGGGGACGCACAGGCGGGGAGGAGGAGGAGATCGTGAAGGAGAAGAGGAGGAGGAGGTCTGAGGGGGCAGCGGGGAGGCGGAGGTAGGGTGGTCGGCGAGGGCGGCTTGCCGCGGTGGCGCGGGCGGAGGCTGGAGGCGGCTGGAACGGGGAGAGGGAGCCGGAGGAGAAGGAGAGGAGGGGAGAGAGAGTCGGCCAGCGGGGGGGGAGAGGGTGACTCGCCGAGGGGGTCGGCTCCGGCAAGGCTCGCCGCCGGCGGGGGCTCGCCGCTCCGGCCATGGGGGGGTCGGCTGCGGCTGGGTCAGGGGCTGGGTAGATTTAGGATTTTCTTTTTTCTTTTTTTTTTCTTTTTCTTTTCTTTTTCTTTTATTTTATAGAAAACTTTATTAATTTAATAAGTAAAATATCTATGGATATTTTTGGGATATTTTGGGATATTTTCGGGATCTTTTCGGGTGAGTCTCGTCTCCAAATGGACGGCGCAGGTTCACCGGCCAATGAGGGGGTGACACCTTGCACTAAAATTTGCAGGAGAGTCCCTGTAATTTCATAAATTGCGTAATAGTCCTATTTTGGGAAATTGCGCAATTTACGAAATTGTTTGGAAAAACATCCGATTCCTGAAAGTGCTAAAATTCACAGAATTGAAAGAAAAAGCTGTATGAGGGTCCTGGGGGAATGGGGGTGAGTCTGGGCAGGGGTTGGACCTGGTTTCTGGGTGATACGGGCCACCGTATTTATTAAATTAATAAATACTGCGCACGGTGTTCTCTAATTATTTAGAGGCAGGTAGGACCATAATTTTTCTACGGTGTCAATACACTAAATGTAGTATACTCAGTGTAGAAAATTAACGTATTTTTGTCTGGGCAAAACAGGTGCATGTTGGGCCTCAAATCTCTATTGGAACAGGGATGGGTACAGGTCTGAGAATTAAAATAGGAATTAAATACGGACGATTGTAACGAGATTTGTGCGTCTCATACGAGGCTCGAAACTGAGTATCTGGGAGTTGCACAAAGTGCAGGATAGAAGATTGGCATGTCTAGGAGAGGTACGTGAACTTTGTTCGGGGTTAACAGTCAGGGTACAGCTCCAAATAATTCGGAGATGGACAGGTACACAAGTCAACAGGATAATAAATTAAAATATTGCCATAAATCCTAAATTGTTAAAAATAATCCTAAAATACTGGAATCTGGTCGAGGGGGTTTACATTGGGTCACAGGACCAGCATAACGTTATGAATCCGATGGCGCAAGTTTCGTTATGAAACGACAGACACACACGAAATTAGGACGAGTGTCAGAACAGGCCGATACGGTACTTTTTGACGGATACGCATTAATTTCGGTGTGCACGTACATCCAAATCAAGTTCCATAAAAGTCCACACGTCCATGTTGACGATACGTGCCTTTCGGTGCAGTCGGTACGCGACAAGGTTGTCCGAATTGACGGGACCAACTCCGTATCGGGAAATTTTACTGTCTTTTAAAAGTCATTTTTCATCAATTTGGGACTTAAATTACAAACAATAGAAATCAAATTAAATTATTCTAATTGAAGACATTGAAAGAGGGTTACATAGAGAGTATACCAGAGAAGGCATTTCGGGAATCGATTGAGCGTGGAGGGAGAAATCGCCTCGTAAAAACAGGTGGTTGGAACTTGGTTCTTACTTGTCTTTGGGTGCTCGCGGTCATGGAGTGTACTCGGGTCCTCCGTGGGTGGCCAACGGTGGTAGGTGGCGGTCGGGGATGTTGCGGGTAGGTCGTCGGTCGTCGAGGGGTTGTCGTCGATGGTCGGGGGTCGCCGGAGGAGGTCGGGGAAGACAGCAACATCAGTAAAAATAGCAGCAGTAGCAGTAGGCGCAGCAACAGCAACAACTACTGCGGCAGCGGCTCGACTGCTGGGGAGGCTAGGACAGCGGCGGCTCACGGCGGCGCATGGCCAGGACAGCGGCGCAGCAGTAGTAACAACTTTAACAGCAGCAGTAACGGTTGAAACAGCAGCAGCGGCGACAGTTCACCGTGGGGCAGAGGCGGTTTGTTGGTGGTCATGGTTGGCGGAGATGGTGGTGGTGGTGATGACGACAGTGGCAGTGGTGGTCGTCGAGGTGAGGGAAGCGGTAGTAATGATGGTTGGAGGTAGTGATGGCGAGGGTGGTGGTCGGAGGTTAGGGCAGCGGTGGTGATGGTTGTTGATGGTGGTTGCATATTGAGGGAGAGAAGGAGAGGGTATTGTTCTAAATGAGGAGAGAGGGAGAGGGTGTTGCCTAGGGATTAGGGCCGGCTAGGTTCCCAAGGAGAGGGGGTGTTGTCATGAAGAAAATGGGTGGTGGAGATGTGTTGAGGGTTTGAATGAGAGGTTAGGATTTAATGTAGGTTGCATAATGTCATGCAAAAAGAGAGGGAGAGAGCTCATGCTCATGACCGGTTAAGCATTCAAAATGGAATTTTTTTCATTTGCTCCAACCAATAGGAGGTGGACACATGGCTAGCTATTTGCACAAAAGTCCCCAATAGTTTAGGACTTACACAAAGAGAAAAAAGTGGATTGGATGTAGAAAAATACCATGTTTGGTGTGTTGTAGTAGGGGAAATTGGTGTGTAGTATTTTGTATGAGCCATGAGGGTGTGGGTGTGGGTTTGGATTGGTGTTGGGTCTAGTTTTGGGTTAGATTGAGTCATTGCACCAAATTAGTTAAAATTAGTATTAACGGTGTTCTTTAATTAATTGAAAGTGCATAGGATTTAAATTGGGTGGAACACAAGTATCATGGACGTAGTAGACTCGGAATAGATTATTGATAAATATTGGATTGCAAGGAATGGATTGAGATTGTGTCTCCAATTTTGATTGGAAAGGGCAAAGATGCAAAGTTGGATTTAAAATTAAAAAATGTGCACGAATATTATAAAATTAAAATAAAGCACAAAAGAGTGCATAAACGAGTGACACAAAGATCAGGATTTAAGATGGGCTTGTCTAGGTCAAGAATATGAAATTTGTTGGAAACAAATTCTAGTGCATTGCTCTAGATATTTAAACAACGGTAATGTGCAACGATCAAATAAAAAAAAATCAAATAGGTGATTTAAATAACTCCCATAATTATTCCAGAATAATTCTAAATAAATCCCTAAACCTAGATTTTGGGTCAAAGGGTTTACACAAGTCCAATTTTTTTATATCGGCCAATCACTTGTGTAGAAATATGGAAAATATATAGGCATACGGCTTATATGCAGGCCGCATCCTCATGTTGAAGACATGCCGCATAGTCAACCCCCCATGCGGTCTGGACAGACAAAGAGAGTCGAGTCGCATGCATGCCCTCTGACACGACTCCCAAAGATCCGCCATAGTTCCAAGCACTTATTGTCCTGACTGCCTCGAAAAGTGTGAGAGAGACGACGACACACAATCTGACAGAAAGGTCATGTCAGGCATTAATGACTTTGTCAGAACGCGCGCGCGCACACACACACACACACACACACACACACACGCATATATATATATATATATATATATATATATATATATATATATATATATATATATATTCACGCATTCAGGAATTTGGAGTGTACCCTCCCTAAATTTAGATAAGGATATTATAGTAATTTTGTTATAAATTATAAATCATTAAAATAATTTCTAGAATTTAGAAACCCTTTAGTGTAGTCTTAATGCTAGGAATACAACACTAGCTTTTTTTTTCCAACCAAATTTGCATAATAGGCTTAGCCGAGCCAAATTAGGCTCATGACACGTATGTCACTCATAATTTTATAAACCTAGACTTCGTTTTGGTCGTACAACAATAGCGACGTTTTTTGACTCAAAATATGACACTTGGCACTTTTTTATTGCGGTCAATTTAGACGAGCAATATGAACCCAAATTTTAAAACTGACTTTTATAACCCCTATCCTAACACGACCAACTATGCACATGATATTGGTGTCACATTTATTTGAGTCCCCGTAGGCTCCAAAAATAATATAGAAACACCATGCATTTTAATTAGTAAAAAATGATAATTTTTGATTAATTGCACTTGATCGAGCCCGAACCCCTAACTTGAACCCTCAAACCAACTTGTCTAACTCATACACAATACCACACAACCATTTCCTACCTTTCTACACACCATACACTATTTTTTTATACACTAAATCATATTTTTTTATTATATAAATTTAAATTCAGCTTTTACCCAAAATGGCATGAACCTTGGATTAGTTTAGCTTAAAATGAACCTTGTACATACATGCATGAGGAGGGGGGGCTGCAGCCAAGGGAGAAAGGGGTCGGGTTCCAACAATATATTACTTTGGACATTTGGTTTTTAGCATGTAACATCCAACTTTTTACCTCCCCTTTTGCATTCATGACCATTAGTAGCTAATAACTCCTAGGAAAACCCACCCACATACATGTGTAGCCGAATTTATCACCCTCCCTCACATAACCTCCTCTTCCTCATCTCCTTCTTTTCTTCTTCTCCACGTCTCCTTCTTCTTCCTCCACCTCCTTGAGATCTGACCGGCCCCCTCCACCTAAACAACAATACCTCAACACCACCACCTACGACCGACCGCCACCCACACAAGTCCTAGCAGCAGCCCTCCTCCATTCCAGACACAACTAGGACACACACACACACACACACACACACACACACATACTGGACACAATCAGGACACATGGACACACACATGACACAATCCTAACCCTAACACATGGACCCGAACATATGGACACACACAGGACACAATCCTACATGACACGATTCGTACTAACACGGATACACATGTAGACACGCATGGACATGGACACATACGGGCATATATGGGCACACGTGGACATGGACATACATGGAGACACACTCGAACATACATGGAGACACACCCTAGTTAGTATGGAAGTTTGATTGCATAATTAGAAATTTTGGTTGCACTAGTGTATCACACACATGGACACACATAATATAACACCCAGAAATATGCTATATAGTTGTTTGATAGAATTTTATTATGAATTTAGTATCATATGTTGTTGAGTATCATATAATTGGCTTGTGAGTATAGAATTGTGTGTGTGTGTTCATGTGTATGCGTGTGTTCATGTGTATGTGTGTGCGCACGCGTGTGTGTGTGCGCGCGTGTCAAATCACTACTAAATTTTGTCCAATTAGCGATTGGATGTTGGATTATATGAGAAGTGCAATGCACACGGGATGTTAGATTAGCGACGTGATGTTGGATTATACCTTTATACTTTATAGCCGTTGATTTAGGGGGGTCCTTTGATATTATATATATAGGATGTGGTCAGGATGTTGGATTATATGAGAAGTGTTGCAGGTAGTGTGGCAGAGTGGAAATTTGGTTATGACACGACACAGGACATGACACTGACCCTAATCCAAATCCGAGATATGACACAAATCTTAACCCTATCTGAGTTAATTAGACGTAGTCTTGGGTATCAAGTGAGGTATTGTGCAATATACACTTGTGCACAGTGCAGTTAGGGGAGCGGTGTATGGATATCTCGGTGCTGCGGACACTAACCCTATCCTAATCCTAACTCGGATACACACACAGGCGGACACTAACACTAACACTAACACTAATACTAATACTAACATCAGAAGGATGAGCTACCTATTATAACAAATATTGTCGATGTAGACTCAACACAAGTTCCTTATTACACATCTAATCGTATGGAAGAGGTAGAATTATCCGAAGAGAAAGACGAAGTAGATGAAAGTGAAGATGAGGAGGAAGAGGAGGACGAGGAAAACGAAGAAGATGAATTTTTAGAAGAGGATTGAAAATAAAATAAAATTCATTTAGAACTCTAGCCATGTACTGCATTTTTAATGTGGAATGTAACATCTGTTTTAACTATATGCATACATATATTTATATTTTTTATCAATTATATTCTTTGTTTCCATCTATCTTACCATATGGTACCCATGACCCGAGCACGTGCACGTCGCTTGAGAGTGGTACCTCATACAGTTAAGGAGGAAGTGGTACCTCCTACTGTTAAGGAGGAAGTGACTGTTAAGGATGAAGTGGCACCTCATACTGTTAAATTGGAAGCGTTTGTTAAGGAGGAAGTGGCAACTCCTACTGTTAAGGAGGAAGTGGTACCTCTTACTGTTGGGCAGGCACCAGTTCATAGGTGGAGTTCCAGTCACCCAGCACCTATAACGGAGATTGATCACCTAGACGCTGCTTATGCGAAGTATCTGAGGGACTGGGTTCTGCCCCAGTATATTGGATTTTCTTGAGAGATTGAGAAATTAGATAAGACTTATGGTGTGACTGTGATACTTTTATTGTGTTTATTGTATGACTGTGATACTTTAATATTGTGCTTTTTGTGTGACTGTGATACTTTTATTTTGTGTTTATTGTGTGACTGTGATATTTCATATACTTTTGTGATATTTTGTACCCAGAAAATTTAACGGAGGGTTGCTCCGGGTTTGTCTATTTTTATGAACTATTATAAGTCTGTGTATTTGTTTTATCATCATATGTTATTATCGAGTATGGCCGGACGACGCGGATCATTCGGAGGTCGATCCTCTAGACGGAGTGCTCCTCCGGTACAGGCTACTGGTTCAGGATTCTCGTCGCAGAGTACTCTAGTGTACCCATCTTTAGCATCTCCGACTCCGTCGATGATACGACATGACAGTACTCCTGGGACAAGTACATGCTACTGGGTTACCAGAAGGCTCAAGTTTTTGTGCTTGTGCGAGATAAGTGGTTATATTGGTTATTTATTTTCAATTGTTATTTTTCTTATTTCTATGTTTCACTATGACCATTGGGCATAATCTATTAATTTATAACCAAGGTACCTCGGCATTATATTTTTTATTGTCTAGTTGGTAAATTTTGGTATTTGCTTTTATTATATGTACCAAGGTCTGGTTTCCTGATATGGCACTATCATATTTTGTAGGTTCAACACCGGATATTGATGAGTTGCTGTTTTGAGCATATTTAAGGACAGGATATCGATGGTAATGTAGTTAGTTTCTTTGTCTAGAATAATTATTTATCAGTTTCATATACGTGTGGGTTATATTCGAGAAAACATGGATATCTTCGTTTTCCCTTGGAGGCTCTACTGAGGGTAGTAGACGTTCAATAATTTATTAATATCTGAATACTAATATTAACTGTTATTTTTTGTCTTTTTCAGGCCAACCTTGCTGACTCGTTCTTGGCTGACCTTGATGATTTGTCTGACAATGAAGCTCATCTTCTTGTAAGTATTTACACTATCATTATAATATCATTGGTCCTTATCTATCTTGGATTTTCCAATGGAAGATATGGTAGTTGTATTCGTTGACTCTCTCGTCTCTTTTGTTCAATAAATATGTAAGTATTTCCATATTTGTTTGGCAACAATCACATTTTAATGTTGAAGTTGTTTGTTAGGATGAAGAGGATGCTGATGCAGGAGACATGGAAGAGGATGGTGATGGTGATATTGCTGACATAGAAGCTCTTAACAATGATGACCTTGACAGTTTCTCAAAACTACAAAAGATGCAACGCTATACTGATATCATGCAGGTAAATATGCTGGCTGCTGGAAATATTATTTTTATGTTTGTTAACCTTCATATTTTTTAGAGTTTAAATGATAAAAGTTGTTCACCTTTGAGATCTAGTTTACATAATTAAATATTCTGTTTTCCATCATACACAACTTAATAAATGAGGTGCATCATAACCTAAAGCAGAAACCTGAACTTGCTCTCAATCATCATCTAAAAGGTATGTTTTACTGCTACGTCAGCTTCCTTGTTCTCTTTCCTTCCAAATATGGAAGATTTTTACTGTAAAGATCAAGAAAGTGTGTACCTTTCAAGAATATCTTGAGTGATGTTTCTCTTTCTTATTCACATATACCAGTCAACTTATGTACAAATAATAGTTTGTTTAGTCTTTTCCTGTAAGTACTAGGAAAATCGAAGCCTCTCAGGGCAGCATCACACTCTTTATCCTTTATCTCAACCCTGAAGCACTATTCTGTCATACTTCAGTCCTTACAATTACCTCATGAGGAGCAGTTTGACTTAGGCAAGTGAAATCAATATTAAGTAGGATACATGGACGGATCAACAAGTTGGGCCTCTTATAGGCAACTCTAGATACATGAAGTCAAGTAATCATGATATAATCATATAACAGTTCAGTATATAAGCACTTGAAAATGAAAAAGGTATCAATAGTCAAGTTTACATTGTGTCAAACACAATGTTACCTGGATCATACTTTACTTCAATACGTGGTAGTCTACTTTTCTGGTATGCTTTGTAAGGGCAAGTAGGCTTAACCAGTATACTATCATAGACCCGATTCATTTAGAAGCGGATCATTTATGTCTTTCCTATTTATTTTCACGAGCAGTTGATTTGTTCATTTATATTTCCATTTGTGATTGATAATTTTGAAAAAAATTGGACTTCATCTTTCCTAGGATCTGCAATGCAGTTCTAGGGGGTAGACTGAATCTGATAACATTGGTTAAAAATGATAAAATTATTTTTAACCATTCTTTAAAGCAGTTTCTCAAGAGGAGTGTTTTACGGTCCAAGATGGAAGACATGAAGTCCAATGTCAAACAAATATGCCATTTTAACCATAGTTAAAGAGTGTGGTCAAGTGAATCATTCATATTATACGTGTATATACTTATATACATGTATTTTTATACACAACTACATATTTTAGTTGTGCGCCTCACCACCATGATGCTGCGCTCGAGCGTATCAAATCGTACGAAGGATGGAGGAGCAGCCCCTGTCTTAGCCGCAGGCGGACGATGCGACGCTCATTGCACGATTTGATACGCTCGAGCGCAGCATCATGGAGCTCAGAAAGATTGGTTTGGAAACCATTTTATATTCTTTTTTTATTTTTTTACTAAAAATTTAACGACGTTTAGCGACGTTTATATATGTTGTTGAATGTCGTTAAATTGCCGACATGGTAGTATTTGCCAGGTCAATAAAACGTTGTTAAATGTGTTAAAAATGTCGCTAAACAGAAAAAAATTTAGCGACGTTTAGCGACATAAAACACGACGCTAATTTAGCGACTTTGCGTCGCTAATATGAAAAATATTAGCGACGCAAATAGGTCGCTAGAAAACGTCGCTATAGCGACGTTTTGCGATATTTTTCCTGTCAGTGACTAGCTTAAACGTGACTTCTTTGAAACATCGCTAAATTTTTTTAGCGACGTTTTTATGTCATTTAGCGACATTTCCAGACGTCGCTAATTTAACTTATTATGGTAGTGAAACATGGTCGGCCCTGGGGTAAGCCTAACAAGCCATCATACTTGGGCAACACCCCCTCCCCACGGTCCCTAAGTTCCCACCTCTCTGCTAATAGAGCCTTCGTGGTCTACCCCAACTCCTCTCATTGTTCTCTATTTGAATGTTTGTTCTTCCAGGTATAATTTTTAATCTACCAAGTGACAACGTAATGGCTTTTTAGCGTTTTTAAAATATTATTGTTCTTATTTTTTCAGCCACGACGTTTACTTCAGAAGTTGATATTAGTTCAACATTTATTGCTTTTAGCTTGTTATAAAAATTTTTTTAGTTATTTGTATTTCCATAACCCTTCCGCCCCCGTGCGTTACCCCCATTTTAAAATCTATTAGTAACACCCTTCATTTCATATAATTAGAACTATTATTTGTGTTTACCTCGCACAATATTTAACACTAAATTGTGGTGGGGTGGGGGAGTGGGGGAGAGGGGGTATTGCTAATAAATTTTAAAATGAGATCAAATTTAACTCCGACTAGGACAATTTAGGTCCATGGGCCGGTCCTGGCAAAGAATACTTTAAATGTTCATCATTGAAATCCACAAAGATATGAACATGATGATGCTGTTGTCTACCAATTAGACAAATCACACAAACACAAACATATATATATATATATATATATATATATATATATATATATATATATATATATATATATATATATATATATATATATATATATTGTTTCAGAAGAGGATAATATGAAAGATGGCTGAAAAAGTATTATATTATTCATGTATTCAATAGCATATATATACAAGTGAAGAATCTGTTGGAGCTTAGCTGTTAGCCCTATAATTGTGGTAACCTATCTTACTTGATTAACAACCGAATCCCATAGAATAAGGGAGACGGTTATATGCAAGCGAACACTCCCCCTCAAGTTGGTGCATATATATATCACTCATTCCCAACTTGGATAGGAACTTTGAGAGAACATGACCTGCAACTACTTTCGTAAGTATGTCTGCTAACTGGTCCTCTGTTCTGATTGGTGGTACTACAATAATTTTTTTATCGATCTTTTCTTTGATGAAGAACCTGTCAACTTCAACATGTTTTGTCCTATCATGTTGAACGGGGTTATGTGTAATGTTACGGGCAGCTTGATTGTCACAGAACAACTTCATCGGTTCCGTATTATCGAAGCCTAAATCCTTCAACAGATTTTTGATCCACAATATTTTACAAATCTCCAATGCCATACCACGATATTCAGCCTCTGCACTCGAGCGAGCAACCACATTTTGCTTCTTGCTCCTCCATGTAACTAAATTACCTCCCACAAATGTAAAGTAACCTGATGTAGAACGTCGATCATCAATCGCTCCTGCCCAATCTGCATCTGTATATCCCTCGACTCTGAGATGATTATTCTTCTTGAACATTATACCTTTTCCTGGACTTCCTTTAAGATATCGTAATATTCTCAACACTGCATTCATATGTTGTTCTCCAGGATCATGCATAAACTGGCTAACCACTCCCAACGCATGAGCCAGATCAA
Organism: Iris macrosiphon; assembly: GCA_036927795.1. NCBI lineage: Eukaryota > Viridiplantae > Streptophyta > Magnoliopsida > Asparagales > Iridaceae > Iris > Iris macrosiphon. The sequence goes on from JAYESA010000012.1 coordinate 186,453,239, forward strand.
GCCTGGTATGTGCCAAGTACATTAGCCTGCCAACTAACCTCTGATATCTTCCTTTGTTCACTGGTACTTGATTTGGATTCATTCCAAGCTTCAACCCTTCCTCCAATGGAGTATCAACTGGTTGACAACCCAACATACCTGTTTTCTATAACAAATCCAAAGTATATTTTCTTTGAGACAAGAAAATTCTAGATTGGCATCTAGATACTTCGATTCCCAAGAAATACTTCAAGGAGCCTAGGTCTTTCATCTCAAACTCGATTGATAAATATTTTTGAAGTGCTAAACGTTCTTCCTCATCATTTCCAGTAACCACCATATCATCGACATACACAATGAGGGCTGTCATTTTACTTTTCTTTTATTTTATGAACAGAGTATGGTCGGAATTACTCTGCTCATACCCAAACTTTCTCATAGCTATTGTAAACCTACCAAACCAGGCTCTTGGAGATACACAATGAGGGCTGTCATTTTACTTTCCTTTCGTTTTATAAAGTCATCTTTCCTGATCCAGTCCAGCTGTAGGCGCATCCTGATCGCGCCATATTTTGAAGTACTTGAAGATAGGAACTTGCAAATTTATATACAATGCAGCTCCGTGGCAAAGCCGTCCTCCAGCCTAGAGGTCTATACATTTTGAAGTTTAGTAAAGGGATATAATGTACAGGACTGCTATCTCATTTTGTGTAAACACTTTTGTAAGCCCATGCGGCAAATTAGCTGACTCGTTAAAGAGTTTGTAATAGATGTTCATTATCAATAAAGAAAACTTTTCCATGTTTCAAATATGTGTTTCAATTTATCTGCGTACTCTGAATATGTGCTTGTTATGCAAATCATTAAAGCCTTGTGCGGGCGCAACCCCAGGCCAGCAAGGCGGTCACGATTCGGGGGACGCCTCAACGATTCTACGGAATCGGGTCGTGACATAATGGTATCAGAGCACAGATTCAAGTTCCTTAGACTCGTGCTGGAAAAGTTCCTTTAACGATCAAATTCATGTACGAACTCTTGAACTCGCTAGGCCAAAATAAGATACGTTCATGCAATGAGTCCATAATACATTATGATTCTAATATAATTTACCTTCTTTTGAAGGAATAGCTCCAGCGCAATCTGTAGCGCTAATACCGGACGAAATACAAGGCCAAGAAAGTAGTTCGGGCACTTCGGGAAGTTCAAGAAGCCAGCGAGCCATGCCAAGCATCGATTTCGTCCAGCAAATATTGCGGATGTTGGAGGCAAACCAACAAAGGGACGAGGCTCGCTATGAACGGGCCGAGAAGCGGGCGGAGGAGAGTCAGCTCAAGTTTCAAGACAATATAGAAGCTCGATTCTCAGTCCAACAGAAGCAGGTAGATGCCCTGCAGCAGATTGTTCAGACTTTGGCATCCAACCAGTCCGCGGCAATGCCAGCGACTCAGGTAGAACAGCCCGTGCTTGAAGTAGAGACGCCATAAATTTCAAGGCCGAGGGACGTGACTGCCTTCGACTTTGGCCACTTCAAGAAAGTCTACAACACCCCCATTCAACGGGACTGAGGATACAATCATGGCTCTAGATTGGTTGGCTGAACTTGAAGATCACTTCGCTCTGCTAGAGGTCTCCGAAGAAAAGTGCGTCGCCTGCGTGCAACTACAGCTCAGCCTCAACGCGTACGATTTGTGGAACGTGCATCGACGATCTCTCCAATTTGATCACGGAGAGAAGGCGATCTCGTGGATGACTTTTTGTGCTACGTTTGAAGAGGAGTTTATACCCCCTCCAGTACAACGTCAGATGAAGAACGAGTTCGTGCAACTGAGGCAAGGCAGCATGACAGTCAAACAGTACTCCGTCGAATTCAACCAACTCTCCAAATTCGCTAGGGCCTATTTACCTGATGTAGCGAGTCGAGCTAAAAGGTTTGAAGGTGGACTACGCCCTGCAATACATGCGCACATAGTCGTTCATCAGTATCGAACAATGCGTGAAGTCATGAATCACGCCCTATCACTTGAACCATAATATCCTCACATTTCTACCGATGCTGTGCATACCTACAGTCACAAACGCCAAAGCAACGATAGAGAAAACAATGCTGCAAAGCAATGAAACGATGGTGGTCAGCAGAAAGGGAACCAAGAAAAAGGGTTATGCTTCTATTGTAAGAAGCCGGGGCACACAGCAAATAACTGCCACATTAGAAAGGGCTTGTGCTTCAACAGTGGCGGTCCAGGCCACATATTTCGATATTGTCCCCTCCCCTCTAAGATTCTTCCTCAACGTAATGTTCCTTAGAGGTAGGCTCTATTCCTAAGTTTCGGGATGAAACTTCCAATTAGTTGGGTAGGATGTAGCGCCTCGTTCTCCCGGTGCGGGGAGCGCGACTAAGAAACACAAGACGGTATCATTCGATCGGGATAGATTGAAACAAGAACTCGTCATCGTTATGGATTTGTTTCTTCGAAATCGATTCCCATATTCAGTGGACCGTGCCCCCAGGATCGACTTAGCGGCAGAGTCATGAGGGACCTCTCCGCTGCTATCTTTTATTGTCTCGGATTTCGATGTCGCTTGTTACTTTCGTGCTTTGAGTTGGTTTTGGGATTTGCTTGTTTTCCTTGAACGGTTTTGATGGTTTTCATTGTTTCGTTCATTGAACTGCACTTCAATTCCGAGATTGGAAATGATGGAAGAGGTATTGATCGAGTTGTTCGTAATGCAGGTGAACGAGCAGTAAGCGGCTTACGAGCGAAGTCGTGAATTGCCTCTTTCCTTCTCCCTTCCAACAATCTAAGTGAGTGGCTACCAACCCGATTAGCTAGCCCTGCTTTCAGTCTTCACAACTAATAACTCTTGCATTCTTGTTGCCCCGATCAAATGATACCAAGTAATAATAAAAGATACCAAGATAAAAGAGAATAGACTTGGAAGTACTGCTTGTCAATCAAACTTGTGAACGACTACTTGTATGCATGCTTGTTCGTTTGGAATGTTTGTTATATGCTTCAAGTTTAGTTAGAATGCATTACCTTCTATGAATATTGTTATGCATATGAAACACACTTTGCTTTGCCATAGATTGATCTGATAGACTATGCAAAGACTGTTGTGTATGAAACTTGTATCGTGCTAGAAATTATCTTGAAACGTGTATGGATTGATGGAAAACTTAACGAACGCTTTAATCACGGACAACTTGTGCACAAGGTTTTTGGAGGTTTCGCGGATGATCGCCAGGGCACTGGGACCGATCCGATCCGGACGGAACATATGGATTAGTCAATTGGAATTGAGGAAGTAGACGGCATGTGGCGGGGCTAGCCACCTGCGTCGCATATCATTTTCTATCCCGTGACTATAACTCGTCCCCTTGTGGCATCATGCCAGTGATCCCTATGTATATTTAAACCTATTGCAAACTAACTTGTGTCTTCGTGGCAGAGAAGGCATGGTAAGTATTGTGCAGGTGATTCAGACGGCCAGGTAAAATCCACCGAACGGTGGCAAGTTTATTTCAGTAATTCATATATATACTGCTTACTTGTAAATGAACTAAGGCAAGAATAGAAACCCACAAAATATGCATGTTTCGACATACTGACCCTCGTTGAAACAGGTTCTCCGCACCAAGGCGAACCTAGCGAGGAGCCGAAGTCGTCTTTCCCGATCCAGTCCAGCTGTTGGCGCATCCTGACCGTGCCACATTTTGAAGTAGAAGAAGCTTGTAACTTTCTATACACAATGCAGCTTCGTGGCAAAGCCGTCCTCCAGCCCGGAGGTCTGTATATTTTGAAGCTTAGTAAAGGGATGTAATGTACATGACTGCTATCTCATTTTGAGTCAACACTTTTGTAAGCCCATGCGGCAAATTAGCTGACTCGTTAAAGAGTTTGTAATAGATGTTCATTATCAATAAAGAAAACTTTTCCATGTTTCAAATCTGTGTTTTAATTTATCTGCGTACTCTGAATATGTGCTTGTTATGCAAATCATTAAAGTCTTGTGCGGGCGCAACCCCAGGCCCGCACGGCGGTCACGATTCGGGGGACGCCTTAACGATTCTATGGAATCGGGTCGTGACAACTTTGTTGTTATTTATGAAGATGAACGAAGGCTACACATCCGAACACATGAGGAGGCGAGTTGGGACTAGGTGGTGCGATGACAAGAGCAGAGAACTCCTGGCATGGTGTTCGAAAATTCATTGTACGGGATGGCACACGGTTGATTAAGTAGGCAGCAGAGACAAGGGCCTCACCCCAATAGAACAACGGGGCGTTAGCTTCAAGTAGAGAGGCACGCACCACATTTAGGAGGTGACGATTCTTTTGCTCAGCCCCGCCATTTTATTGTGGGGTATATGGACATGTCGTCTATGAGCAATACCATGATGATCTAGGAACTTACGGAGACCTGAATTCACATATTCACGCCCATTATCACTACGAAGGACTTGTATTTGTGCTTTATATTGAACAGCAACCATTTTGTGAAATTTTTTGAAGGCAGAACATACCTCATTTTTCGATTTCGAAAGAGACCCATGTCATACGTGTACAATCATCAATAAATGTTGCAAACCAATGGGCACCACCTAAAGTAGCAATTTTAGATGGACCCCATACATCTGAATGTACTACCATAAAAGGGACAAAACTTTTTTTTAAACTTGGAGAGAAAGTACTACGATGGCTATGTGCTAATTCACACACATCACACTTAAACTGGAAAACATTACTATTTGCAAATAAACTAGAAAAAAGTTTCTGTAAATAACCAAATGAGGCGTGTCCAAGTCGACGATGCCATAACCAAATATCATTAACATTTTTTTTCCTGCTTCCCTTGTGTACCTCCAACTGAAAGGGCTTTTATCAACTGATGATTACTGTCTGATGTTAAGTCCAAATAGTAGAGCTTGTCCCGTCTAGTGCCATAACCAATCGTCTTCCAAGTCTAGATGTCCTTAAACACACAGAAACAAGGCAAAAAAATGACAAGGCAGTTTAGAGCAATAGTTATTTGGGCAACAGATAATAGATTATAATCAATGGATGGAACTATAACACCCCGTTCCGTTCTAGCGGACTGCCGACTCAAACGGCAAAAGTGCAACTGTCCCGACCCGCTTTGCCTCGATCGAGAAGCAAAGGATATCCAGACTTGTCCCTACAGGAATCTGGCTAAGGCTTTCAGAGGCTCGCTTGACGTATCGCTCTACCGAGGCGAATCATCGCTAAGGTGGGTGGCTACGGTGAACTTGTCTTTGCTTAGCCAGCACACATAAAAATCTGGAATATTTATGTTAGTCGCTAGGTGATTCACCCCCTGCATGCTAATAAATCCAATGCACCTAGCTAAGGGAATAATCCCAACTCATATTGCTATGCTAGAACATGGAAAATGGAAATACTGCTTATATTCAGACCCTCGCATGCTAAGTCCCTAACGATTTCATCTCTCGGCTTACCTTCGGGTCCGAGCAACATGCCTGCTTATGTTCCTTAGAAACGCATGCTTGTCTGCTTGAATGTTGCCATGTTTTCATCCAAACCCCGGGAGACTACTACGTAGTCGTTCCGTGCCTGAACGAACCTGCAAGTATCCGGGACTATTGGATCGCCAAGGCAATCCCCGAACCAGGGGCACGCATCAGGGCAAATGAATACTGAACGAGAATTATGTCACGTGCAACTGAATGATAATCACATCAAGTTTATGTCTGAACGAGAATCACGCCATGTAACGAACCCACGTATTTCAGCTCTTGGAGCAAACGCTCGTTCAGATCATGAATCATGGATTATCATATCAAGTTATGGATTAGAAACTGGCCCTGACCTGCATGTCGCGGACAACTTGGAAACAAGGTCTAACGGTTCCACGGGCGGTCACCGGGGCACTGGGACCGTTCCGATCCTGATGGAACATCACGATAGTCTCACGTGCGGACAGGATGGTCTGCAACCAACAACGAATCTTTGTTGCTTTTCATCCTTGTTCAAAGACTAAACGGTCCTTTATGGCTATGCCAGTGACAAACGTTCATATAGATAAGTCATCCTCGCTTAGCGGCTATCCGCGTGCGAGTCATTGCATCGCATCAAGAAACAACTAAACACCTGAACGATCATGTTAAAATGACCCTCATGTTTGCATATGCTATGTCTCCTGGATGTTATATTTGCCCGTGCTTGAATTAACAATGTTGCCTCAATGTTTGCCTTGGACAGGGAAGGAGATGGTAAGTTGGTAAGTCTCGCCGTGTTTCCTCTCATGTTGCACGGCGCACTGCCCGACACGAGTTAGGCTATTCAATGTTTGCATGAAACTGATCCTAAGGCAACTAGAAAGACAACTTAATAGTTGGTGCACGGAACTTATATTACGTGTTTGGATTTGTCGAGCGGGCGAGTAGCTTCCCCACCAGTGCATTCAATGTACTGATAATCCACCAGTTTGTATGCAGGGTGCGGGAGAACCTCGTTCAGTGCGGATGCCTCCAACGTGCGTGCTAAGGCGTGGAGATCACTCCGAAGCAACGGTGCGTCCGGATCAGAAGCACATATACAAGACATAATGTTGGAACATAGCTCGAACTCGCCTATATAATCATTCCACAGTTGTAGCCACTTGCACGCTTTTACTGTTTCTGAGAGAGAGGCTTGAGCGACTTGTAATCTCGGCTATACGCCGCCTGTAACACATGTTATATCAATAAAGAGCTTGCTTTACTTCAACTTGTGTTTCAATGCTTCTGCTATATCTGTCGACTCAGTGAACCTGTTACCGATCGCCTATGCGTTCATGACTCCGCTGCACTCAGACAATCTGTGCGACTTTGTGGCTTTGAACTCTTACCGCTAGCCAATGAACCATGGCCTTGCACGGGCGTAGATCACGCTCGTGCGGCATCACGCCCGAATGGGTCAAGCGATAGTTCCGCGGGAGCGCTGGCGAGGGTGATTCCCGCCTAGCGGGAACGGCCGATTTGCCTGCAGGAGATCGGGGCGTGACAGGAACTACAAGGACAGTATCAAGATTGAGATTGTCATTAAGGAAAATAGTGCCTTCCCCAATAACAGGGACATAGCTGCCATCTGTGGTGGTCACATCGATTTGAGATGAAGGATTTAAAGTCTGAACAAGTTTGGAATCAAAAGTCATATGTGTCGTAGCACCCGAGTCAATTAACCATGTATTATTCATAACAGAATCAGAAACTTTTAAAGCCTTACCCTTGTTACCTGCTGTCGTGACTAAAGCAGTTGCTTTCTCAGCTATCAGTTCTGCATCATCCTTGACATTAGTCACAGAGGCTCAATTTTTGTTGAAGCGAGAGTCACGGGTTTTGTCCCAGCCTTCAGGGTAGCCAATCAATTCGTAGCATCTTTGCTTGGAGTATCCAGGTATTCCACAATGCTCACACTTGCCATATTGACGTGAGGCACGATCACCACTCGACTGATTATATGAGCGTCCGGATCGATCACCTCTATACTGTCCAGCTTCCTCAGAGAAGGTTCGAGTAGATGAACCTGAACGGTTCTGTGGAGTGCGATATCGAGCCACCATCGCTTCAGTCTTATCTCCTTCTATCTTCATGGCTTCCTTCCTATCACATTCTCGACGAACATAGGCATAGGAAGCCTGCAGGCCAAGCGGAGGATGTCACGACCCGCACCCGGAAGTTCGGGCACGAGTGCGTGGGTACGTCCAGCCTACGCCGCAGAGTCGGCGGTAGTACGCTGTCTAGGTCAATCCATCTAACTAGTCTAACTCATTCACAATTTAACATAGGCAAGATATTAATGAGAATAGGAACTTAAATTTGCAGACTGAAATAAATGTGACAGCAATTCAAATGTTTAATACAGAAATTCCAAATGAAATCGGGGACAAACCCGATTAAATAAGATAGAAAACAGAATAAAAGATAGCTAAAACTAGCTACTCAGCAGCAGGGGTCTCCTGGGTGGGTTCTGGTTCTTCATAGGTATAATCGGTACCCTCATATGGACCATAATAAGTAGGGGCAAGGTCCTCATCATCGCCTAAAACAACAGATCCAGTCAGGAAAGGAGCAAAGTACACAGTGCACAACAATGTTAAACTAAATATTTATGACAATTAAATATTGAATATCATGTTAAGGAAATTGCATAAAAGATTGTCAATATCTCAGAGTCACAACTATAAACAGGAATATGAGAGAATAGAAGTAAATGAGCAGGAAATGAAACTACTACAATCAGCAAGAAACATAACATGACTAGAAACTATCTGTATGATACTTGTGTTTGTTTTTAGAATACTTAGTTGGCATGTAGGGGTTTATAAGGCTAATCCGGCCGTCATAAACGGCTATTATTCACGAATAATCGAGATCCGGCTGATGGACAGTCGTGTACCAACAGCTATTATTCACGACAAGGGGAAGGGTAAACTACATGCCTTTCAGTATTCTCCCACCCGACATGATAACAAGACATGGACTAATATATCCGAGACATGAAAATCCAGCATTTCTGACACTAGGTGTAATCATCAAGGGTACTAGAAAAGCAGGAATTTAATTATCACAATATAATTAGATTTAACTTGAAGTGCAGGTACTTGCCTGTTGTTTGGATCTGTTTAATTAGGTTCTTGGGAGAAATGTCCAGAGGTGAGTCCAAAAGCTGAAACAGACATTACCATCACTCTCAGAAGATATCAAATAGCTAGAAACGCCTGTCCTTGGGTCCAATTTGGAGACAAGGGCAAAAACGGCAGTTTCGGGTCAAAACGGGGTCCGCCGTTGGGCCCGCTTTGCACCGAAAAACGTGTCCGGGTCAAAGGTCTCCAAATTCACCAAACTTAGTGTCAACAGGTCAGGAACGCTGATACGAACCCAACGGAACTTCCAGATTTGGATTCCGATGAGCCGAACACAAAATCGCCCGTCGAGCGGGGCCTGTGGGGCCCACGACACGCGATTTCGTCAACGTTCTCAGAATCGAACCAAACTTGACCCACAGGACCAGCGTATCGCTACGAGTCCGATGGCGCAAGTTTCGTCTCGATCCGACGAGTGTACAAGAAGTTAGGGTGAAATGCAGAATTTGCGGATACGGGGCGATGTTCGCGGATACGCGTTGATTTCGGTGTGCACGCACACCCGAATCAGCCTCCGCGAAAACTCACACGTCCGTATCGACGCTGCGCACGTATCTGTGAAGACCGTGCGCGACCAAGTCGTCCCGTTTGGCGGGACGTACTCGGTTCCGGGGTGAAACAGGGTCTGGTTTTTTTCCTATTTTTGGATCGCGGTGTGCGATCACCACAGGACGCGGTGCCACGAACAGTTTGTCCGGACACCGAGAGGGTCATACAGGCTACGCGTAGGAATTGACGAAATCGAAAACGGAGATCAGGGTTGCAAGTTATGAATACCTGAAGGGGACCGAGAAATCAGGGTTTCTGAACCGAGTCCGACACGCGATTTGTGTCCTGTGCTGTGTCCACTGTGTGTCCGCGGCTAGGGCTCCCCGTGTCCGGGTCTGCTGCCGTGTCCGGTGCTCGGGGGGGGCTGGCCGTCGGTCGGCGAGGTCGGGCCGGGGCTCTGGCGGCTCAGGCGAGGTCGTCCGCGCGGCTAGGGCGGCGCCGAGGCTCTGGCGGCGGCTCGAGCAGTCGTCGAGCGGCGGAGGGAGGTGTCTGGAGGTCGGGGAGGAGAGAGGGGGAAGGGGAGCTAGGTGGTTGGCGGTGGGCGGATCTGGGAGGAGGTCGTCGGGTCGCCGGAGATCGCCGGAGGGGGGTCGAGCTAGGGTTAGGGTTTAGGCTAGTTGGGGGAAAGGGACGGAGGAGGGGGAGATATAAATAGGGGTCGGCCGGGTGGTCGTGGCCGTGGGATCCGGCGGGGAAGACGACGTGGGGAGCGGTTCTCCGGCCACGTCGCCGGAGAACGCGGCGGGCGGCGGATTGATCGGGTCGTGGGGGGGGACGACGGGTGAAAGGCTGGCGGGTCGGGTCGGGCGCGGATCCGGGTGAGCGGACCCGCCCGACCCGCTAAGAAGTGAGGGCTGGGCCGGGTCAGCAGCTGACGGGCTCGGCCCACTGGGCCGGGCCGGGCCCAAGGCTAAAAATAAAAATAAATAAATAAAATATAAATAATAATAATAATAATAATAATATAAATACAGAAATTAATTAATAATTAGGAAAATTAGTTTTTAGGCTTTTAAAAATAGGTCCGGGGTCCGATAAATTCCAGAAAAATTGCCCTAAGTCCAGTTTTCTATTTTACACCCAAAAATATTATTTTCATGATATTTTAATATTATTTATTGCCATTTAAAAATCATTTATTAATCAAAAACCTTGATTTTAATTACAGAAAATTCACAGAAAATTCCAGAAAATTGGGAAAAATCCAAGATTTAATAATTTGAAAATTCAGGGGGTTTACAACCTACCCAACTTACAAAAATTTCGTCCTCGAAATTTAAGAATAACATGGGACGAAAAGAAAAAGCCGGAAATTACAATATACCTCAGGGGTCAAAAAGATAGGGGTATCGCTCTCTAATCTCGTCTTCTCGCTCCCAGGTGGATTCGCCGGGAGAATGATGCTTCCAAGCTACGCGAACCAGGGAGATAACCTGATTTCGTAGGACTTTCTCCGAGCGATCCAAGATCTCCACGGGTTGCTCTTGGTAAGTCAAACTTGGGCCTACTTCGAGCTCTGAGTGATCCAAAATGTGACTGGGGTCTGACACATACTTCCTCAGCTGCGACACGTGGAAGACGTTATGTACTCCATCCAGAGAGGGTGGCAATGCCAGTCGGTATGCCACTTCTCCGATTTTCTCCTGTATGCCAAAAGGTCCGATGAATCTTGGGCTGAGTTTTCCACTCCTTCCGAACCTAATGGTGCCACGTGTCGGGGAAATCTTTAAGAACACCAGCTCTCCAACCTTAAAATAGAGCCAAAATCAAGTCTTAGTTCCATAATCAAAATGTTTAAATTGACTTGAATTTTATAAATTTAATTACCTCAAATTCTAAGGGCCTTCGGTGGCTATTTGCCCAATGTCGTTGCCTGTCTTGAGCCACTCGAAGTCTATCCCTTATCTGTTTTACCTTCTCAGCTGAATCGATCACCATCTCTGGTCCCAGTAGGGCTCTTTCTCCAACGTCGTCCCATGATAGCGGGGTACGACATCTTCGGCCATACAGGGCTTCAAATGGAGTCATCTCGATACTGGCTTGGTAGCTGTTATTATAAGAGAACTCCACCAGATGTAAATAGTCTTCCCAGGATCCTTCAAAATCCAGAACACATGTACGGAGCATATCTTCAAGTGTCTGGATGGTACGTTCCGATTGTCCATCGGTTTGGGGATGATAAGCTGTGCTGAATTTGAGTTGAGTCCCCAAGCTGGCTTGTAAGCTCTTCCAGAAGTGAGAGGTGAATCTTGAATCTCTGTCGGAGACAATACTTACTGGAACTCCATGCAGCCTAACAATATGTCTGATATATAACTCTGCCAGCTTCTCTGTAGATAGCCCTACTTTGAAAGGTAGAAAATGTGCAGACTTGGTCAGTCTATCTACTATCACCCAGATTGCATCCTTTCCACTAGGTGTCCTTGGAAGTCCGGAAACAAAATCCATTGTGATATGTTCCCACTTCCACTCCGGAATGGGTAGTGGTTGAAGCAATCCTCCAGGTCGTTGTCTTTCAGCCTTAACCTGTTGGCACACTAAACAGCGGGATACGAACCTGGATACTTCTCTCTTCATGCCATGCCACCAAACATGCGTCCTCAGGTCCTTGTACATCTTGTTGGCTCCTGGATGTATGGAGTATAGCGATCTGTGCGCCTCTTGCATAATTTCTTCTCTTATGTCTCCTTGAGGTACACATAATCTATCACCATGCCTCAGTGATCCATCCTCATGAATTCTGAAATCTTCTACTAATCCAGCTTGCACTTGACCTCGAAGGCTTCGCAGGCCTTCGTCTTGAAACTGAGTCTCCTTGATCTTGTCTATTAAGGTAGACTGAATCTGCAAGTTCATCATTTGGCCCTCTTTTCCTGGGATGATTACTTCAATACCCAGACTTTCCAGGTCCTCGAGCAAGTGTCGGTTCAAGGTCAAGTACATCGTCATAGGGTATCTGCTTAGAGCATCAGCAACTACATTGGCCTTTCCTGGATGATATTGAAGGTTGATATCAAAATCTTTCATTAGTTCCAGCCACCTTCTTTGCCTCATGTTTAGCTCTTTCTGGGTGAAGATGTATTTTAGACTTTTATGGTCTGTAAATATTTCCACCCTTTCTCCATAAAGGTAATGCTTCCAAAGTTTAAGAGCAAAAATGACAGCTGCCAATTCTAAATCATGGGTTGGATAATTCTTTTCATGTGGTCGAAGCTGTCTAGAGGCATATGCTATTACTTTCTTATTCTGCTCCAATACACAACCTAGACCTTTTCCAGAAGCATCACTATAAATAGCGAAACCTCCGGTTCCAGAAGGTAAGGTCAGAATAGGGGCAGAAGTCAGCCTTTTCTTCAATTTCTCAAAAGCATGCTGGCATTCATCAGTCCAGGTGAACTCTTCATCCTTCCTTGTTAACTTTGTCATGGGTTCAGCAATCCTAGCAAAGTCCTTTACAAACTTCCTATAGTAGCCAGCTAGTCCCAGGAAGCTTCTAATCTCAGCTACAGAGTCTGGAGTGGGCCAGGATTCTACTGCAGCTATCTTCTTAGGGTCTACTGCTATTCCATCTCCAGTCACAACATGTCCCAAGAATTCTACTTTGTCTAGGAAGAAAGCACATTTGGATAATTTTCCATAAAGTTTTTCCTTCCTCAAAGTCTCCAATGCTAACCTCAAATGTTCTTCATGTTCTTCGGGAGTCTTGGAGTAGATCAAAATATCATCAATGAAGACCACTACAAATTTGTCTAGGTATGGCTGGAAAACTCTGTTCATTAAATTCATAAAAACTGCTGGAGCATTCGTCAACCCGAACGACATCACTAAGAATTCGTAATGTCCGTTCCGGGTATTGAAAGCAGTTTTAGGGATGTCTTCTTTCCTTACCCTTACTTGGTGGTAACCAGACCTCAAATCAATCTTTGAAAATACTCGAGCTCCACTCAACTGATCAAATAAGTCATCTATCCTGGGCAGGGGATACTTATTCTTAATTGTTAAGGCATTTAAGGCCCTGTAGTCGATACACATTCTGGATGTTCCGTCCTTCTTGGGCACAAAAAGTATTGGGGCTCCCCAGGGTGAGACACTAGACCTAATGAACCCTTTGTCTTCTAGCTCCTTGATTTGTTCATTAAGTTCTATTATCTCATTCTTGTTGATTCTGTAGGGGTTCTGAGATACTGGTGCTGCTCCTGGCACTAAGTCAATGGAGAATTCAACTTCTCGGTCTGGGGGTAATCCTGGGAGATCCTCAGGGAAGACATCAAGGTATTCAGAGATGATAGGTGGCAATTCTTCTGTTACTAGGGCTCCACAAATTATGTTATTACCCATTTCTCTAGAACCTCTAGCAAATTCAAATTCTGGCTTGCCAGGGGGTCTGAAGATTACACTGTCTCTGTGACAGTCTATTGTGGCATGATGTTGACTTAACCAATCCATACCCAGTATAATGTCAAAACTGGGCACTGGCATTACAAGTAGTCTAGCATACAGTTCTCTTCCACATAATGTGATATGACAATTGTTACAAGCATCACTAACCGGAATGATTCCTCCACCGGTAATGATCTTATAACAATTCCTAAGGGGTTTAGTGCTTAAGCTATGCTTCATAAGAAATTCTACTGACATGAATGAATGTGAAGCTCCAGAGTCAAATAAAGTAATAGCTGGTATTGAATTTATAAGCACGGAACCTGTGATCACGTCCGCTGTGGCCTCAGCTTCTTCCAGAGTCATTGCATAAGCACGGCCTTGCTGCGGTGCACCCCTCTGTTGCTGCTGGTGCTGAGCAAAGCGTTGTTGTTGTGTTGGAAGCGGGGGTCCCCTTTGTTGTGCTTGTCACGCCCCAATCTTCCGCAAGCCCAATTGTCCCCGCTGAACGTGAATCACCACGTTACAGCTCTCCCGCAGGACAATCGTTCTCATCGGGACGTGATGCCGTGCAAGCCTAAAGTGCGCTTGCACAAGGCCAAAGCTTTGAACAAGGGCAAGTAAGCTAATCAATACTGAAGCAGCGGCACACATATTGCAGAAAAGTAAAGAACACAATGGCACATGATAAACAAGCTCTTTATTAATAATCGAAAGTGTTACAAGCGGCGCATGGCCGAGGTTACAGATCGCTCAAGCACTCTTCTCTCGATTACAATAATACCGTTCCATACATTATGTCCCTCTATCTGAAAGCAGCTCAAACTCGGTGCGGCTCAAGGCATCGACTCCAGATTTCCGGTTCCTTGGGATGAGGCACGGCTATCGCTTCCCGAACGAACGAGCACCTGAGAACAAGCAAACTGTTGGTGGGTCAGCACTTTATGCAAGTACTGGTGAGATAAAACAACTGAACAGAAGCTACACCCCCTGAAACCCACACTAAGTAATCATGTGGCAAAACATTGCATTACTAGTGATCTTGCTACTTTTACCTAAGTTCGTTTCATGCAGTTCTTAGCAGAGTCATATTACATCTTTCTTGAAACATAACTTTGAAACAGTTTTGCATATTCAAACACTAAGCATACGAAATCGGGACAGTGCTCTATCGTGCAGTGTGCAGCATGTATTGTGCATCAAATCTAACTCATAGGGGCAAAGTTCTATAGCAGACTGATCATATCGAATTGAGGCAAACATATCAAAGGGACTATCATTCATTCAGAGTTAAAGGCAACACATCTATATGATTTCGGTCCCCGAGAAACTCAGGATTGGCAGCGGTAATCCAGCTATCCAATGACTCACATTCTGATTCTATTTGCAGCTGTGACCGAGGTTCAGCTCTGCACTAATAGTCATTGTCTGACCGATGCAATGCATGAAGCACTAACAGATAAGCTCTACGATGCAGACTAAATGAACAAAGCAGGCTTAAGCATACACTCATATTTCTTACCCCATAGCCGGACGGTTATCCCTGCAGCAGACACACAAGTTAGCCATATATGCATATTCATAACTTATGTATCAAAACACTGGTGTCACAAATGATAGGTATGCAAGAAGGTAAACCTAGCATGCGCCCTATCTATATGACGGTCCATGGGTCGCCCCATGATTAGCAGCAGTTGCCCAAGGTTCAGCTCTTCACTAACACGCGCGGGTGTCGGCAGCTGTGACTCAAGGTTCAGCTCTTCACCAACACACCCGAGTGCAAGCAGCTGTGACATCATGGGTTCTGCACAACACTAATAGACATATCGCCCCACTAGACCCTTGCGAGCCGTACACCTCAGGGCGATCCAAAAATCTCTTCCGGACCGAGCGGTTCCCAGCGCCCCAGGAACCGTTCGAGAGACAAGACCTTGTGCACAAGTTGTCCGAGACCAATGCAATGACATAAACACATAGTGCAAGCAAAACAATGATCAAGCAAAACATATGCGGTCTTAGCGAAACACATCATATCGAAACGAAGCACATCTTATCACATTACTAATAGCACACCCCACTAGACCCTTGCGAGCCGTATCCTCAGGGCGTACTACTAGTCACAGCACTCACACATATTCACTTAGCAGATCGATATAGCAAACAGACAAGCGAAACATATGAAGGCAAGCACGATTGATTTCATTTCTAACATATGCAATAACTATCTCTTCTTAGCATATTCAAAGGGACATATTCGAGCAGTTCATTTACTTATCTTTCTTAGCATAGCAAAGGTTCGTTCAATAGCTGTGTCGGTGTTTCTAAGCATGCAACATTTCTATCTTTTCTCTTAGCATAGCGATGGTTCTATTTCATTTCTGACAAGCATACACATTCTCTTAGTTAGGCAGCAGATTCGTTCCGATGACAAGCTATGTGAGTTCTCTTATTAGCATACAGAGTCGGTTCTGTCATTCTTCTTATGAAAACATTCTTCTTAAACAAACAAGCATTCAAAAACTCAGATTCATTATTAAGTCGTGCAAGAATCAGAGAATGCAGTTCTGCCCACTCACATCGATCGATCGGTCGGGAACTCTCCGAGAAGACTTCCGTTCGAGCAAGCAAGGCGATATCACTTTGTACGTAGCGTCGATGCGGAGCAGGGCGCTACATACTCACCCACCAACAAAGAGTTTCGTCCTCGAAACTCAAGGAGAAACTCACGATAATACAGAGCAGCGATAGTCCTCATCCCTCACCATCCCAAATCAAAACTCAGCAAATCCAGAAATCACAAATCACATCTCAAGCAATAAATCAAATCCAGAAAACTTTTGTGCACATCTTTGAGAATATCTATGGACTTATTGTATGGAACGTTCATTGCAGCACAACACAACTCAGAGTCGGAGGCAACGGAATAGGCAAAGAATCGAGTCGCTCTGATACCATTATGTCACGCCCCAATCTTCCGCAAGCCCAATTGTCCCCGCTGAACGTGAATCACCACGTTACAGCTCTCCCGCAGGACAATCGTTCTCATCGGGACGTGATGCCGTGCAAGCCTAAAGTGCGCTTGCACAAGGCCAAAGCTTTGAACAAGGGCAAGTAAGCTAATCAATACTGAAGCAGCGGCACACATATTGCAGAAAAGTAAAGAACACAATGGCACATGATAAACAAGCTCTTTATTAATAATCGAAAGTGTTACAAGCGGCGCATGGCCGAGGTTACAGATCGCTCAAGCACTCTTCTCTCGATTACAATAATACCGTTCCATACATTATGTCCCTCTATCTGAAAGCAGCTCAAACTCGGTGCGGCTCAAGGCATCGACTCCAGATTTCCGGTTCCTTGGGATGAGGCACGGCTATCGCTTCCCGAACGAACGAGCACCTGAGAACAAGCAAACTGTTGGTGGGTCAGCACTTTATGCAAGTACTGGTGAGATAAAACAACTGAACAGAAGCTACACCCCCTGAAACCCACACTAAGTAATCATGTGGCAAAACATTGCATTACTAGTGATCTTGCTACTTTTACCTAAGTTCGTTTCATGCAGTTCTTAGCAGAGTCATATTACATCTTTCTTGAAACATAACTTTGAAACAGTTTTGCATATTCAAACACTAAGCATACGAAATCGGGACAGTGCTCTATCGTGCAGTGTGCAGCATGTATTGTGCATCAAATCTAACTCATAGGGGCAAAGTTCTATAGCAGACTGATCATATCGAATTGAGGCAAACATATCAAAGGGACTATCATTCATTCAGAGTTAAAGGCAACACATCTATATGATTTCGGTCCCCGAGAAACTCAGGATTGGCAGCGGTAATCCAGCTATCCAATGACTCACATTCTGATTCTATTTGCAGCTGTGACCGAGGTTCAGCTCTGCACTAATAGTCATTGTCTGACCGATGCAATGCATGAAGCACTAACAGATAAGCTCTACGATGCAGACTAAATGAACAAAGCAGGCTTAAGCATACACTCATATTTCTTACCCCATAGCCGGACGGTTATCCCTGCAGCAGACACACAAGTTAGCCATATATGCATATTCATAACTTATGTATCAAAACACTGGTGTCACAAATGATAGGTATGCAAGAAGGTAAACCTAGCATGCGCCCTATCTATATGACGGTCCATGGGTCGCCCCATGATTAGCAGCAGTTGCCCAAGGTTCAGCTCTTCACTAACACGCGCGGGTGTCGGCAGCTGTGACTCAAGGTTCAGCTCTTCACCAACACACCCGAGTGCAAGCAGCTGTGACATCATGGGTTCTGCACAACACTAATAGACATATCGCCCCACTAGACCCTTGCGAGCCGTACACCTCAGGGCGATCCAAAAATCTCTTCCGGACCGAGCGGTTCCCAGCGCCCCAGGAACCGTTCGAGAGACAAGACCTTGTGCACAAGTTGTCCGAGACCAATGCAATGACATAAACACATAGTGCAAGCAAAACAATGATCAAGCAAAACATATGCGGTCTTAGCGAAACACATCATATCGAAACGAAGCACATCTTATCACATTACTAATAGCACACCCCACTAGACCCTTGCGAGCCGTATCCTCAGGGCGTACTACTAGTCACAGCACTCACACATATTCACTTAGCAGATCGATATAGCAAACAGACAAGCGAAACATATGAAGGCAAGCACGATTGATTTCATTTCTAACATATGCAATAACTATCTCTTCTTAGCATATTCAAAGGGACATATTCGAGCAGTTCATTTACTTATCTTTCTTAGCATAGCAAAGGTTCGTTCAATAGCTGTGTCGGTGTTTCTAAGCATGCAACATTTCTATCTTTTCTCTTAGCATAGCGATGGTTCTATTTCATTTCTGACAAGCATACACATTCTCTTAGTTAGGCAGCAGATTCGTTCCGATGACAAGCTATGTGAGTTCTCTTATTAGCATACAGAGTCGGTTCTGTCATTCTTCTTATGAAAACATTCTTCTTAAACAAACAAGCATTCAAAAACTCAGATTCATTATTAAGTCGTGCAAGAATCAGAGAATGCAGTTCTGCCCACTCACATCGATCGATCGGTCGGGAACTCTCCGAGAAGACTTCCGTTCGAGCAAGCAAGGCGATATCACTTTGTACGTAGCGTCGATGCGGAGCAGGGCGCTACAGTGCTGCTGGGGGCCTGGCCTGGACTGGAGCCTTTGGTGCAGCTGGACGTCCTTGAGCAACAGGACAGTCCCTCAATTGATGTGCTGGGGAACCACAATAGAGGCAAGCACCTAGCCTCTTTCTACAGTCTTGCCAAGTGTGGCCTGGTTTTTGGCAATAGTTGCAAGGGGGAGCTCGCTGGTTCTGTCCTTGAGCCTGGGGTGCTGGAGCTCGAGGGGGAGGACGCTGATTTTGCTGCGGGGCCCTCTGCTGTTGTTGTTGTTGAAAAGGGCGTTTGTTGGGTCCCGCATTTCCGGTATCTCTTTCTCGCTTCAGTTTGTGCCCCATGTCTCTCTCGACTCCTTGTGCCACGCTCAGGATTTCTTCATAGGTGCGAGCTCGGCTGGTGGTGACAGCAAGGCGGATATCCGGAGATAGCCCCTTCTTGAATCTTCGGGCTCTGTCCTCCGGGGTACGAACCATGTACTCCGCAAAGTGGCTTAACCTGCTAAATTCAGCAGTATATTCATCAACAGTCATGTTACCTTGTTCCAGTCTCTCGAATTGGCTTTCGAGAGCTTCCCGAGCCACTTCGGGATAAAATTTCTCCTTGAATAGCCTCTTGAAGTCCTCCCAGGTGACGTCGGGAGCAGATAGTTGGGGTTCATCTCTGAACCAGGTTCGAGCAATATCGAACAGTTGCAGGCTAGCGGATTCCACTTTGAGATCGTCGGGAACCCGAGCAGTCTTCAGGAGTCTCTCGACATTCTCTATCCACTCATCAGCGTAGAGAATGCCCTCAGTTCCATAAAATTTCAGAGGCCTAAGGTTCTTGAAGTCTTTAGCACTCCCTGGCCTCTTGAGTGACGACTCCTGGGGTTTAAGAGCTTCTGAGAGGCTGGTCCGCAGAAGTGCCGTCTGTTCTTTCTGGGATTCCACTAATCCCTGGAATACTCCTATTAGCTGTGCCCCATCTAAGGTAACTGCCGGAACAGATGGGGGCGGCGGGAGTGCAAGAGTCTCGGGCACATTCGGCTCAGCTGGTTCTGATGTGCCTCCTACTGTGTTCCTGGTCTGGACTATTCTGAAAGATTAAGGGATAGGAAGATCAGAATAGAATACTTGGAAATCAAGGGCGATAGAAAAATTGAGCAAAATGATATCAGGAATTGAAATAAGAATACTATACTGTGAATGAGCTTTTCCTAGAATCCTCAATTTTACTCCATACCCTGTCCTAGGGTATTACCCTATTTTAGGATAGGACCTGCATGGGCCACCATAAAAACGTGTCACGACCCGCACCCGGAAGTTCGGGCACGAGTGCGTGGGTACGTCCAGCCTACGCCGCAGAGTCGGCGGTAGTACGCTGTCTAGGTCAATCCATCTAACTAGTCTAACTCATTCACAATTTAACATAGGCAAGATATTAATGAGAATAGGAACTTAAATTTGCAGACTGAAATAAATGTGACAGCAATTCAAATGTTTAATACAGAAATTCCAAATGAAATCGGGGACAAACCCGATTAAATAAGATAGAAAACAGAATAAAAGATAGCTAAAACTAGCTACTCAGCAGCAGGGGTCTCCTGGGTGGGTTTTGGTTCTTCATAGGTATAATCGGTACCCTCATATGGACCATAATAAGTAGGGGCAAGGTCCTCATCATCGCCTAAAACAACAGATCCAGTCAGGAAAGGAGCAAAGTACACAGTGCACAACAATGTTAAACTAAATATTTATGACAATTAAATATTGAATATCATGTTAAGGAAATTGCATAAAAGATTGTCAATATCTCAGAGTCACAACTATAAACAGGAATATGAGAGAATAGAAGTAAATGAGCAGGAAATGAAACTACTACAATCAGCAAGAAACATAACATGACTAGAAACTATCTGTATGATACTTGTGTTTGTTTTTAGAATACTTAGTTGGCATGTAGGGGTTTATAAGGCTAATTCGGCCGTCATAAACGGCTATTATTCACGAATAATCGAGATCCGGCTGATGGACAGTCGTGTACCAACAGCTATTATTCACGACAAGGGGAAGGGTAAACTACATGCCTTTCAGTATTCTCCCACCCGACATGATAACAAGACATGGACTAATATATCCGAGACATGAAAATCCAGCATTTCTGACACTAGGTGTAATCATCAAGGGTACTAGAAAAGCAGGAATTTAATTATCACAATATAATTAGATTTAACTTGAAGTGCAGGTACTTGCCTGTTGTTTGGATCTGTTTAATTAGGTTCTTGGGAGAAATGTCCAGAGGTGAGTCCAAAAGCTGAAACAGACATTACCATCACTCTCAGAAGATATCAAATAGCTAGAAACGCCTGTCCTTGGGTCCAATTTGGAGACAAGGGCAAAAACGGCAGTTTCGGGTCAAAACGGGGTCCGCCGTTGGGCCCGCTTTGCACCGAAAAACGTGTCCGGGTCAAAGGTCTCCAAATTCACCAAACTTAGTGTCAACAGGTCAGGAACGCTGATACGAACCCAACGGAACTTCCAGATTTGGATTCCGATGAGCCGAACACAAAATCGCCCGTCGAGCGGGGCCTGTGGGGCCCACGACACGCGATTTCGTCAACGTTCTCAGAATCGAACCAAACTTGACCCACAGGACCAGCGTATCGCTACGAGTCCGATGGCGCAAGTTTTGTCTCGATCCGACGAGTGTACAAGAAGTTAGGGTGAAATGCAGAATTTGCGGATACGGGGCGATGTCCGCGGATACGCGTTGATTCCGGTGTGCACGCACACCCGAATCAGCCTCCGCAAAAACTCACACGTCCGTATCGACGCTGCGCACGTATCTGTGAAGACCGTGCGCGACCAAGTCGTCCCGTTTGGCGGGACGTACTCGGTTCCGGGGTGAAACAGGGTCTGATTTTTTTTCTGTTTTTGGATCGCGGTGTGCGATCACCACAGGACGCGGTGCCACGAACAGTTTGTCCGGACACCGAGAGGGTCATACAGGCTACGCGTAGGAATTGACGGAATCGAAAACGGAGATCAGGGTTGCAAGTTATGAATACCTGAAGGGGACCGAGAAATCAGGGTTTCTGAACCGAGTCCGACACGCGATTTGTGTCCTGTGCTGTGTCCACTGTGTGTCCGCGGCTAGGGCTCCCCGTGTCCGGGTCTGCTGCCGTGTCCGGTGCTCGGGGGGGGCTGGCCGTCGGTCGGCGAGGTCGGGCCGGGGCTCTGGCGGCTCAGGCGAGGTCGTCCGCGCGGCTAGGGCGGCGCCGAGGCTCTGGCGGCGGCTCGAGCAGTCGTCGAGCGGCGGAGGGAGGTGTCTGGAGGTCGGGGAGGAGAGAGGGGGAAGGGGAGCTAGGTGGTTGGCGGTGGGCGGATCTGGGAGGAGGTCGTCGGGTCGCCGGAGATCGCCGGAGGGGGGTCGAGCTAGGGTTAGGGTTTAGGCTAGTTGGGGGAAAGGGACGGAGGAGGGGGAGATATAAATAGGGGTCGGCCGGGTGGTCGTGGCCGTGGGATCCGGCGGGGAAGACGACGTGGGGAGCGGTTCTCCGGCCACGTCGCCGGAGAACGCGGCGGGCGGCGGATTGATCGGGTCGTGGGGGGGGACGACGGGTGAAAGGCTGGCGGGTCGGGTCGGGCGCGGATCCGGGTGAGCGGACCCGCCCGACCCGCTAAGAAGTGAGGGCTGGGCCGGGTCAGCAGCTGACGGGCTCGGCCCACTGGGCCGGGCCGGGCCCAAGGCTAAAAATAAAAATAAATAAATAAAATATAAATAATAATAATAATAATAATAATATAAATACAGAAATTAATTAATAATTAGGAAAATTAGTTTTTAGGCTTTTAAAAATAGGTCCGGGGTCCGATAAATTCCAGAAAAATTGCCCTAAGTCCAGTTTTCTATTTTACACCCAAAAATATTATTTTCATGATATTTTAATATTATTTATTGCCATTTAAAAATCATTTATTAATCAAAAACCTTGATTTTAATTACAGAAAATTCACAGAAAATTCCAGAAAATTGGGAAAAATCCAAGATTTAATAATTTGAAAATTCAGGGGGTTTACAGAGGATCCTTCCGGAGAACTTCACCACGAACCTGTTCAAAATCATCATCTAGGCCTCCGAGGAATAAGTAGACTCTTTGTCTCTCCTTTGACTCCAGGTAGGTCTTGAGATCTTTGTCACAAATCATGGCAATCTTGTTGTAGTGATCCAGCTCCTGGAAAATTTCAGTCAGTTCTCCAAAGTAGACGGATATGGGCCTACCATTCTGTTTGAGGTGAGAGGCCTTCTGGTTCAAAGTATAAACCCTTACTTCATCATTCTCATCAAAGAAGGCTGTCTTCAAGACATCCCAGATCTCCTTGGCACTCAGTAAGCGGATGTAGCGCTTCATGATTTCTGGCTTCATGGATGAGAGAAGCCAACTCTTGACTTTTTGATCCTCAGAATACCAATCTTCATAAGTAGGATCATCTTCAGGTGGGGCTTTGATCGTACCCCGAAGGTACCCTATTTTTTTTCTTCCAGCGACATGCATCCCTTTGAGCGGAGCCCATAGATCATAGTTGCTTTCATCGAGCAGTATTCCAATATTAAAGTTGGAATTCTCTGCTTGAACGACAACAGGGGAAGCACCACCGGAGGAAATGGGTTTCTTTTTGTCACCCATAAAATTCAGTGGAGATAAGAATCAGCAAATCGGTTGGTGTCTCGACGTGCTGCTCAGTCGGAGCCGGCACGGTTGATCGAGAACTTACAAACCTTGCTCTGATACCATGTTTCAGAAGAGGATAATATGAAAGATGGCTGAAAAAGTGTTATATTATTCATGTATTCAATAGCATATATATACAAGTGAAGAATCTGTTGGAGCTTAGCTGTTAGCCCTATAATTGTGGTAACCTATCTTACTTGATTAACAACCGAATCCCATAGAATAAGGGAGACGGTTATATGCAAGCGAACATATATATATATATATATATATATATATATATATATATATATATATATATATATATATATATATATTCTTCGTCACCCGAACAAACACCATTCTTTTATATAATAATAATATTGAATACGAATCTTTTTGCCATAATAATGTTATTGTTGGTTTTGCTTTGCTTTCAAAAGCTCAAGCTTCCTCTTCCTTTCTTTAGTCCCACATCGGATGGGCCAAAGCTTTCTTGTGTACATATATTAGTTTCTCTTCTTTGCTCTCTTAAGTTGTTGTGTGGGGAACCCCTTGGGCCACACGCGCGCGCCGCCGCCGCCGCCCGGCTCGGCTCGGTTCGACGCGCGTAACGGGTGCGGGTACGCGCCCACATCTGCGGGCGTCGAATGCCGATTCGATTTTCTCTTCGGGCTGGGACCCTAAAATTCTTTTTGCTCCTCTTCATTTTCATTTAATTTTCTGAACGTTAAAAAATTAATTTCTTCCGTTACAAATTGTTTTGAACCGTTATTGTGTCCAGGTTCACTCTTTATTTTGTGTAACGGCTGAATTAATAGGAGAATTAATTCAGACCGTTACATATTAGTATTATATATTGGACTGATTTCTTTGTAAACTCTATCCAAAATTTTATCTCTAAAGTTTTGCTGCAAACATTCCATTCTGTCAAAATCTTCGTCGTCTCCGAGCTCTGGGCATAGCTAAGTCCTGGTCGTTCTCTCCGAGTCGTGTGCGGCGACGAGATACCGGTAGTGCGGTGGTTTTACCACTAGGTGCTTCGGGAACGTCTGCACACATATCCCGAATCAACTCTTAGGGCAGTGCTTCGTGCACGACTTTTCCAGAGGCCGGTAACATCAGTCTAATTTTCTTTTTGTATTCAGAAATTTTCAATAAGATAACGACAATATTTCTAACAGTTATTGATCAATATGATTGTTTTTGTTATAAGAAGCAGTTCCTTCCCAATCTCAGGAAGAAGAAGAAGTAGAACGAGATCACAATTAAGTAAACCCCAGACTTAACTAGAGGTCATACACAGCATATGAGAGCTGCTACAGAAGCCTCTGTCGTTTGCACGCATGGTCTGATATTTTTGATGCTACTGCTGCTTCCTCGTACAAGGCGAGTGCTTCTTCCATCACACGAGATCTCGACAACATAAACTTCCTTTGCTTAAGCATCATCGCAGAGATGGGCGGCCGCGGCGTCGAGGACGGCTTCTCGAACTCTCCAAGAATGTTGGTTGCGAGACGTGGATCATATCCGGCCGAAGCAAAGAGCAAGATCCCAATGTAGTCAGCTTCGAATTCGTTGTCCATCCAATTCGTAGGTATCCGCGACCTCGAGATCTCGGCGATCCTCTCCGAGGAATATTGTACCGAAGGTTTCAAGAACATCTTGATGAGCTGGAGGCAGACCGCGAACCTAGCATGGGCTTCCGCGGGGTGGCGAGCAACAGCGTGCCCAAACTCGTGACACATGACGAGAGCGACCGCGGCATCGTCCTCCGGCGCCGGGAACCGATCGAGCAGGCCGGTGAGCACGACCACCGTCCCGTCGCTGCGACATCCCGCGTTGACGGCGCTACTCCTGGCCACTACCACGGCCTGTTCCGTGGACTCCAGCAGCTTGTCCAGGTGGTGGTGGCGCTGGCGCTGCTGCTGCTGCGGACGAAGAAGCCGGCGGAGGGCGGTGGCGATGTCGCGGGCGATGCGGTGGGCTCGTAGCGCGTGGGGGTGGGTGGAGGGGAGGATCAAGTGGTCCGGGACGGGGGGGCTGAGGTGGTCGGGGAGGTTGGCGACGAGGTGGGTGCGTCCGGAGACGGGGACGGTCTCCTTGCTGATGCCGCCTCCGAGGAAGAGGGCCTCGAAATTGTCTCGGAAGAAGCATATGTTGTTCCTGTCAATTCTGGAGAAGTTCTCGGCCGCCAAGAACAAGTTGGGGCAGCGGAAGCGTCGAGAAAGATGGAACAGTTTTAGAAGGAGAGGGTTCTTAAGCTGCGGAGGAGGATGGGGAGCTGGTTCGGGTTTCGCTATCAACTCCATCGCTCTCGTCTCTCAAAACTTTCGTCAGCAGAGGAGCAACCAATTTTGTCCAAATTTATGGGACGGAGGGACCTGCGTGTAGCAAATCTCTAATTCCAAATTATAAGAGTATAAATAGTAATCTGATTTTTAACCCAAGGGAAAGGCATATATAGTTTTATATATAATATTGCACCAGATTATTTCCTAATATAAGGATGAATAGAAAAATATACTATTATAGGATTTGGATGATTAACCTCCTTCACTATGTATAATAGGAAACGTCCACACCTAATAATAATATATTAAGTTATAATTTTTTTAAAATTCAATCATATCTAAATCTCTACTCTTATAATAATATTTCAAAACGGCTCAAAAGTGAATCGTCTAAGCCGTTTATAAATACTAAATTATTTATTTTAAAAATTAACATTACGTAAAAAAAAAAAATTTAATTTTAATTTGTAATAAATAATATCATGGAAAATAAATTTTGACCAACCAAGAATAATAACTCTCAACTTAACCACATTTGTTATAATATTATGTAGTTACATAATTAGATAAAATTTATTTAATTTTTAATTATGTGAGAATATACGTAAGCTAGCATTTACAAGATTTTTTTATTAGGAGTAAAAATATATCCATAATAAATTATAATTAAAATATATTTAAATATTTAAATTATTTTGTAATAATATTATAAAATTTTATTTTACGTGCAACGTGCATTTACTAGTCAAAATAAAGTTTTCTAAGATAATCATGTTTTAAATTACACATCAACAACTATTATCAAATTCAATCATATCTTCATCTAACTTGTAATTTAATAAATGATTACTCCACAACTTTGATCTTATCAGAATATATAAGTTTTAAGTTTATCAAAAATTATAAAATATAATTATTCATATATAATATAATTGGAATGAATAATCCTCTTCTCCGGTGGATTCGACCCACCCGACAATGATAGAGATTATGTCTCCACATACGAGCCACTAGAGCTAATAGGCTTTAACCTAGCCGTGATATATTTTATTTTTGTGTCAATTGCACGTGTCCTTTATATAATGTTTCTATCTACCTAAACATATATCCAATTCATATAAACATCTATAATAAATCATAAAATATATTTAATATTCAAATTATATTTAAACTAGGTACATGTTATTATCTAACTAAACATATATTCAAAATTTTAAAAATATATCTATAACAAATCTTAATTAAAAATATTTTCAAATCATATTTAAACCTTTTTTTGGGTAAGTATTATGTCACGCCCCAGTCCCAAAATATCGAGGGACTGGACACGTGGCAATGGCCAGCAGCACGCACCGATGGTCAACCCAATTTAATGAAACCATCAGGGCGCACTTAAGCTGTAAAGAAGCTCTACTGCAACAAGTCACACTAATCTCATCCATAAAAGATAAATAAATAAACTGCATAATGAAATGGAAATAAGTAGCAACAAATCTCAACAAGTCGGTCGGAGAAACAATCCGACATATGTCTGAATACTCTGGCTCAGTAGGCCAGGAACAAAAGAGATAAACATAAAGTAAATACTGAGTACGGGATCAGGTACTCAGGAGAAGTCTTCGGCAGTCACCTCGTCTTCAGGGTTCAGTTCTGCTCCAGTATCAAGTCCAGTAATAGCTTCAGCTCCTGTCCCGTATATCTCGGGGTACTGCTCCTCAGCTAAACCTGGGGACATAATCCATTCCAGGTCCTCAGAGGATATAGCAAGGTACAGAAAATACAAGCCAAATAAATAAGCAGTGCAGCAATAAGTAAATAATGGGGTAAACTATGTAACCAGCTAAGTGATATGCAATATGAGAGCAGCACTAGAACTCAGGCTGAGACCGCTACAAGCTCTGTGTCGGGGAGCCGGTAGCAGTAATAACAGGTAAAGGGTCTAGCTCTGCTGGAGAGTCTACAACCTCACAATAGTAGTGGATATATATATAAAACAGCCTGTAGCCTGTGTGTCTCTCCCCACCCAATGTAATCACGCATATCATGACCATAACGTCTCATGTCCATGTCAGCGGGATTATAGCTAATGCAACAAGTCATAATGTCTATAAAATATCTCTGTCAAGTCCTGTATCCTATACAGAATCACCATGAATGTCTCCTGGACTCTGGCCGACGACTGCGAGGGCTGCGACTGCGAGGGGTGTGTGGAATGCACAGCTGTCGGGGAGGCCCTAGATGACTGTGTCGCAACCAGGGCGCCATAGGAGCCCGTACCGTAGTACGTACCCCTCTGGAGACCACCAGCTGCGGTCACCCACAGGTCGTCCGCCGACGGAGATGGACCAGGCTGCAACGAAGCACCAGCCTCTCCAGGTGTAGGTGCACTAGCAGTCGCCCGCTCACGAAGCCTAAGATACTCGGCCTAGAAAAGGTTTAGAAACTCAATAATTGCCTAATTTATATTAAAATAAACACAAAGTAAAGTAATACTTACATAGGTCTGTGAGGCCCTCTCATCAATGAGATTTCCGTCCTTGCGATGGGTGGCCAAGAAGACGGTCACCATGTTTGCATCCTCACCCCTCTGTACCTGTTAAAAATATATTTTTTATTACTAAACTTAAATATTTTTTCCAAGTACCATTTTATGGTACTTATATTAAAATAATATATTTTAAAAGAAAAAATATACCAAACGACGGAAATGTTCCGTCATCGGAATCGAACCACCACACCACTTGGCAGCATTCTGCCTAGCCGCCTTGGCCTTCTTAGACCTTTCCTTGTAGCTCGGATCGTCGAATCTAGCCCTCATCGCAGTCCACTGCTCAGGCGTGATCCAACCTTGGATCGGTTTTCCAGCACGATCACGAGCCTTCTGGTCATCCAGAGCATCTCGGATAAGCTTGGCGGCAACGGTAGGAAAGAGCCGCTCGATCAACTCGGCCCGGTGCGGAGGATAAAAATACGTTTGCTACAATAAATAATTCATTAAGTTAGCATCACGAATATGCATAAATTAGAGAATTTATTTAATATACTTTTACCTGGAAGTGCGCAAACCAGAACGCCTTCCTCTCCTCCGGAGCCTCAGAGTAGTTGATCCAAGGGCCACCGTAGTTGTTCCTCAGAAATTGGCCCAGGCGTCTCTGAACCGACGATGGACGATATCTATACAGAAATAATAATTTAGATTACTGAAAAAGTCAATATACGATGAATAAAGAGAAACACAAATATATACTAAACCATCTAATTGACTTACTTTGTACCGTCGGCCCAAATCTCTGTCCTCGTCTCCTCCGGTGGTGCGCATGGAGGATCTTGCTGATGCTGGAACAACGTCGGCACGACCTCCTCTACATGCTCATCTGTCTCCATGGTTCCGTCAGCAGGAGGAACGCTGGACGAGGGAGTACTATCACGCCTGGAACTACTCGTCCCAGGAGTGATGCCACGCAACGTCGTCGCAGTCGGAGATGTGACTGATCGATATACTGGAGTACTGGGCGACGATGATCCGGAACCAACAGTAGGCAGTACCGGAGTGGCACTCTGTCTACCTCGGGACCTGCCGAATCCTCCGCGTCGTCCTGTCATATCTGATAACAACATATGATGAATATAGAGAAACACAAATATATACTACATTCTACAGTCGAAATGTGATACATATCTCAAAGCATTATACAGTCAAAATATAATACATATATTCGTTAATGTCAACATCTACTTCTACATGCAATATTTACAGTCCAAATATAGTTACATTCTACATGGAATATTTTATATTTTCAATCATCTTCAGAAAATTCATCTTGTTCGCCTTCCTCGTCCTGCTCTTCCTCTTTCTCGTCTTCACTTTCATCTACTTCGTCGTCCTCTTCGGATAATTCTACATCTTCTACATTATTACTCGTGTAATGAGTAACTTCCGTTGAGTCCACATCTACAATATTTGTTACAAGAGGTAGATCGTCCTCCTGATAAGCTATTTCGTCAATGTCAAAGGTATTTCTAGCTTTAGTCTTGCATACTGCCCACCAATCCGACCTCGCTGTCCCCCGTCTAGGATAAGTTGTGAAGTACACGAGCTGAGCCTGACTTAATAGGACAAATGGTTCGTAGCCTTGATATCTACGCTTGAAGTTTATATCCACAAGGCCATGCTTGTCAATTTTCCAACCTTGATCTTGAATCGGATCGAACCATTCACACCTGAATATTAGTAGCAACATGCGGTTTGAAATACGTCGAGCAAAAGTTTGTAATCTCCTCGAGAACATAAGCTTCACAAATAGAGCCTTCAACCCGTGCCTTATTTTTTACCTTTCTCTTTAGGTAATTCAGATGGCGCTCAAAGGGGTACATCCACCGATAACCGACAGGACCACCAACACGTGCCTCATAGGAAAGATGAATTGGCAAATGCTCCATAGAGAAGAAGAATCCAAGAGGAAACACCTTCTCGAGCTTACATAGTGTTACCGCAATGTCCCTCTCTTGCTTTTCTAGACGATCGACGAGCAACTTAGTACAACAAAGATCTCTGAAGAATATGCTCAGCTCTGTCAATGGGTCCCAAACGACCTGCGGTAAGAATTCCCGAAATGCAATCGAAATTAACCTCTCCAAGAATACGTGACAATCGTGGCTCTTCATACCTACTAGTTTGTTCTCCTTGAGGTCGACGCATCTTTTCAAGTTCGACACGTACCCGTCTGGAAACTTTAGACCCTGAATCCACCTACAAAGTCTACCTTTATCCTCTTTATCCAGTGAGAAAACTGACTTAGGTTGCTTTAACTTTTCATTCCCCTCCTCTATCAAATGCAATGCAGGACGTCTACATATGTCTTCTAAGTCCAACCTCGCCTTCGGATTATCTTTCGTCTTCCCCTTTACATCCATTACAGTATTAATTATGTTATCAAACACATTCTTCTCGATATGCATGACATCAAGGTTATGTCTGATCAGATTGGTGCTCCAATATGGCAGATCCCAGAATATACTCCTCTTCGTCCAGTTATGGGTGCGACCAAATCCGTCACACTTGTACCCCTTAGCAGGCTCTTGGATAGCACTTGGTAAATCTTTTACCTCTTCCCATATCGTGCATCCGGGCCACCTTGGCGGTGGATTGGCCTTCTCCACAACTCCCGCACGAAAAGCATTCTGATTCCTCCGGTACGGATGATCCTTCGGCAAAAATTGTCGATGACAATCGAAGAAGCACGGTTTGCCTCCGTGTTTCAAACGAAAAGCCTGAGAATGGTCCATGCAATATGGACATGAGAGACGACCATGGGTGCTCCATCCCGATAACATTCCATAGGCCGGAAAGTCGTTGATGGTCCACATAAGTGCTGCCCTCATCTGAAAATTCTGCTTTCTAGAAATATCGTACGTGTTGGCACCGACTTCCCACAGCTGATTCAACTCATCTATCAAAGGCTGTAAATACACATCGATGTTCCTCTTCGGATTGTTCGGACCCGAGATAATAACGGTTAGGAACATATACGGAGTCTTCATGCACATCCAAGGCGGTAGATTGTACGGAGTGACGATCACAGGCCAACACGAATACTGGGAGCCCGAAAGTCCGAATGGGGTAAAATTGTCAGAGCAGAGCCCCAATCTGACATTACGCGCTTCCTCGGCAAAATATGGATACTCTCGATCAAAGTGCTTCCATGCTTCTCCATCGAATGGATGATCCAATACTCCTTCGATCTGTTTTCGCCTGTGCCAACTCATGTTTTCTGCAGTCTCCTTAACCATAAACAACCGCTGCAACCGCGGCGTCAAAGGCAAGTAGTGCATCGAATCGGTAGGCTTCCTTGCACCGACAGACTTTCCTCTAACAGTGGCCTTGTAGCGATCAGCACCACAGAATCTGCACGCATCTTCATCCTTGTCGTCTTTGTAGTACAACATGCACCCATTGCGACATGCATCGATTTTCTCGTATCCCATCCAAAGCGATCTCACCATCCTCTTAGATCGATAGAAGTCTTTAGGCAACTTTGCACCCTCGGGCAAGATCTCTATAATCAAATCGAGCAGTCGATTATAGCATTCTTGCGACATGTTAAAATCGGACTTGATGCTCAATAATCTTGTAACCACCTCTAACGGTGAATGATCCTCACAACCAGGATATAGTGGAGTCCTTGCATTCTCAAGCAACTCCATAAACTTTGCAGCATCGGCATTCGGTGCCTCCTCAGCTGCATCATAATTGTCCGGATTGAAACTAGGTCCCGCCATATCATAATTGTCAGGATTGAAACTAGGCCCCGCCGCATCATAAACCATGTTCACCAACCCGTCGTCGTAAGCATCGTGGTCTTGGACATCCATATACGGCTCCACATAGGGCTCCGACTCCGATGCTAGAGATACAAGTTCTCCGTGCGCGGTTCACTGATAGTAATTCGGCGTAAAGCCCTTCGAGTATAAATGATATGTAACTTCCACTTCAGGATAATATTTCCTGTTGCGACATCTCACACACGGACACTTAATTTTGGTACCGTCCATGTATTGAGGGAACGCCTTTGCGAACTGCAGGAACTGTTGTACACCCTCAATGAATTCATCCCGCACATCGCACATGTCATCAGGATGACGGTTGTACATCCACGAACGATGACGCAGATAGTAATTCATATCCATTTCTAGAAACTTCTGCAAAATTGACAGTATGTATCATATAAATCATTACATGCAAAATTAACCGTACTATAAAAATCATAACTGATATAATACATATTTTCATTTATCAAAACTGCAGCTGCCCCCAACCCCATAGTACTATGAACTGCACTATAAGTGTGCAGTCAACACTACAAATAGTGTGTCATACTATAGAACTGCAGCTGCCCCCAACCACACTCCTAGGTCAGTGTCCGTTATGGGAAAAGCAGTCATGGCATTGCACTAAGGCACCTGGTGCTTGAACAATTTTTGCATCAAAAGTTTTCCAAGTACACGGGCTATTGCTCTATGAAATGGATAACCCCATGCATTGTGGCTGTACTCACTCACATTTACCGGCAGATTACTACACTTCCTTTAGTAAAAAAAACCTAACCCCCCAAACTGGCACACTGATACACACATACACTCTTAAGAATTCTGTAATCAAAACTCACCTGGTACCAACAACACCTATTAAGTACTCTAAATTCTATACTTCATATAAACACTCCATCTATACTTGTAAACCCCCTCGACCAGATTCCAGTATTTTAGGAATATTTTTCATAATTTAGGATTTGTTGCAATATTTTAATTTATTTTGCTTACATATCCTATTGACTTGTGCACCTGTCCATCACCTAATTATTTGGAGCTTTACCTTGACTATTATCCCCGAACGAAGTTCACGTACCTCTCCTAGACATGTCAGTCTACTATCCTGCACTTTGTGCAACTCCCAGATACCTTATTTTGAGCCTCGTTTGAGACGCACAAATCTTGTTGCAAACGCCCGTATTTAATTCCTATTTTAATACCCAGATCTGTACCCAACCCTGTTCCAATAGAGATTAGAGGCCCAACATGCACCCGTTTTGCCCAAACAAAAATACGTTATTTTTCTACACTGAGTATACTATATTTAGTGTATTGACACCGTAGAAAAATTATGATCCTACCTGCCTCTAAATAATTAGAGAACACCGTGCGCAGTATTTATTTAGTAATAAATACGATGACCGTATCACCCAGAAAATCAGGCCCAGTCCCTGCCCAGACTCACCCCCACCCCCTCGGGACCCTCGCACAGCTTTTCCCTTCAATTCGGTAAAATTTAGAATTTTCGGGAATCGGGAGTTTTCCCAGACAATTTCGTAATTGCGCAATTTCCCAAAATAAGACCTTTGCGCAATTTATGAAATTACAGGGACTTTTCTGTAAAATTTGCACATGAGGTGTCATCCCCTGATTGGCCGGTGAACGTGCACCGTCCATTCCAAAAGGAGTCCAGATTCAATGTATTTACATAAGTAAATATCCTAATTGATAATTTACAATTTAGCCCCTAATTAATTTCCTATAAAATAAGAAAAAGAAAATAAAAATCACAAAAACCCTAACCCTACCCAGCCCAGGCCGCAGCCACCCCCCCCCCCCCGCCGGCGGCGAGCTCCCTCGCCGGAGCTCCGCCGACTCTCCCCACCCCGCGGCGAGCACACCCCCGCCGCTGAAGCTCCTCCTTCCTCTCTCTCTCTCCCACCCCGAGCTTCTTCCCCGATCCCCTCTTCCCTCCGCCAGCCGCCGGAGTTTCCCCGACCTCCGCCTGACGACCCTCCACCCCGCAGCTCCAACTCCTCCTCCCCGACTTCCTCCTCCATCTCCTCCGTCACCCGCTACCACCACCCCCCACTCGTCACCACCACCAGCACCAACGCCACCACCACCTCCCATCCTCCCTCCACCCCGAGCTCCACCGCCCTGGCGAGTCGACCCCCGCCGGAGAGCGCCGTCCTCTCACTCCTCCTCCCCAGCTCTTCCTCCGCCTCCCCTCTCTCACAGCCACCACCACCATCATCATCACCACTCCTCTCCTCCTCCACTCTGCCACTCGCCCCCACCACCACTCCCTGTTCTTCATCTCCTCCGCCTCCCCATGGCCGAAGCCAACCCCGACTCCCTGTGCGCAGCCGACCTCGTCACGACAACGACAGCCCAACCACCAGCTTAGCCCTCCCCCTCTTCTTCTTCCCCGTTTCCTCCTCCATTTCCCCCTTGACGACCGGAGAAGACGACTACACCCCTACTGTCGTCTCCTGTTCAGTCCTTCCCCGACGACGACACTGTTCCCCCGACCGACCTGTGCAGAGCCCCGACGATTCTCCAATGGACACAGAACTCGGATACAGCAGCTGGACACAGCCCTCGGACACGCGAAAATTCATTCCACGGAGCCCTGTTCAGGTAACCCGTTCTATCTCCTCGTAGTTCCATTTTTAATTCCGTCAGTTGCGTCGTGTAGACTATGTGACCCTCTCGGTGCCCGTGCAACCCGCTCGGTGCATCGCGTCCTGTGGCGATCGCGGCATGCGATCCAAAAACAGGAAAAACAACGACCCGATTCACCCCGGAACTGAGTACGCCCCGCCAAACGGGACGACTTGGTCGCACGCGGTCTTTACCGAAACGTGCGCGACGTTGATACGGACGTGTAGGAATTCGGAGAAGTTGATTTGGATGTGCGTGCACACCGGAATCAACGCGTATCCGCCGACACCGCCCCGTATCCGTCAGTTCTGAAATACGCTGCAACTTTGTGTACACACGTCGGATCGAGACGAAACTTGCGCCATCGGACTCGTAGCAATACGCTGGTCCTGTGAGCCAAGTTTGGTTCGATTCTGAGAACGTTGACAAAATCGCGTATCGTGGGCCCCACAGGCTCCACTTGACGGGCGATTTTGTGACCGACTCATCGGAATCCAATTCTGGAAGTTCCATTGGGTTCGTATCATCGTTCCTGACTTGTTGACACTAAGTTTGGCGAATTTGGAGACCTTTGACCCTGGCACATTTTCCGGTGCAAAGCGGCCCACAAGTGGACCCCGCTTTGACCAGAAACTGTCATTTTTGCCTCTGCGTCCAAATTGGACGAAAGGACAGACGTTTCTAGCTATTTGATATTTTCTGAGACTGTTAGTGATGTTTATTTCAGTATCCGGAGACATTTATTCTGAGGCCATAGTTCTGACACTTGGTATTTGACATCTGGACATTATATTTGCAGCTCTCCCGCCAGGCAAGTATACCTTGCCTTGTTATACTGTTTATATTCAGTTCTTGCTAGTTACATGTTTATTTATTTTTATATAAATGTGCGCGTCCGAGCAGACTCGGGTGCAGTCAACGATGGCGTTGACGTTAGGACTTGTATCTGACCTAGTGTCTAGTAGACCCACCTAAAGTTGTGAAGTTATTGATATGACTTCCAGGCCTTGACACGTATCATTACACGTCACAGAGTGAGTTCATGTAGGGACGCGTGCCTCATATTCGACTGGCCATCGGTGTGAGCAACATGTGTAACGGTATTTAGCTTAGTTTATTTCTATGGAGACTTGCATC
Organism: Iris macrosiphon; assembly: GCA_036927795.1. Taxonomy (NCBI): domain Eukaryota; kingdom Viridiplantae; phylum Streptophyta; class Magnoliopsida; order Asparagales; family Iridaceae; genus Iris; species Iris macrosiphon. The sequence goes on from JAYESA010000012.1 coordinate 186,489,067, forward strand.
ATTATACTAGATGTCCACGTCGTTTTCACGACTTGTATATCCTTGGGTGGGGAAGATATCTAGTAGACGTATGGGACACCCCCTTCTTGAGTCCTTTATCCTTCGTACCATGCTCCTCGGAGATGGTCGATTGCAGAGCTACCCGTGTGTCCGGGGGCATATGACACATATACTAGCCAGTCATGACGATTGGTGAATTACGTCAGCATATGTCAAGCCTACACATTCCCATGCGTACTACAAGGTCTTTAAATTGCATTCACTTAGATGGTTAGCACACCCCCATTTATTTATTCAGTATTTACATACATGGCATGTTGTTTTTCTGTATCTTGCTATGTCCCTCTGAGGACCTGGTCCCCTGCCAGGTGTATATTTTCTTGAGTATTCGCAGGAGCACAGATCCGGACATGTTACGCTTATTCCCAGGAGGTCTTCTCTTCGAGCCTCGTGACTGTCAGATATTGTTCTTTTATGGTGTGTATTCTGGTTCCTTTTATATTCTATTTCGGCAGTAGATTCGTTTCCATCTGACTGTCATTCTTAGATATCTGTATTGAGATCTAGTTATATGGTTATTAGTTATTCATATGTTTATGTGATTTCTGTGGATGAGATTTAGATATTACCCTATGACTTGTGATCAGTTTTACCACTTATGAATTATTGTTCACGTATATATGGTTTCCATATATTGGAGTTGCCATATATACGGGCCAGCTGGCATGGTTACGTGACCTAGTCCTACGTATTTTGGGACTGGGGCATGACAATACTCATATAAACACTCCATCTATACTCCCAGATCTGGGATACACCTATATGAATGCTCAACCTTCACACCTATTACTTATTCTCTTCAACACATATATTCACTCAAACACCTGACTAATACACCTCTTTAAATCAGTCACCCACTGCTACTGCTTACCTTCTTCCTCAATATTTGATTACCCCTTATCCCGAGCCACACACTCATGTGTGCACTATAGTATCACTATGAATACCCAATCTTCTCTCAGATGTTGGTGTTATATCTGACACTTGCCCTCATGTCCTTCAAATCATACGAGTTCAAACCCCATCTCAAACACATCCAAATCCTGCCTTGCACTAGTTGCTGACTGGCTCAGTAAGTTGCTGCACAAGGATGCAGTGTTTACACTGTATTAGGACCCCCTCACACCTGCCTGCAGAAGCTAACAACCAACTACAATGCACCTAAACCTTAATGCACACTATGTTCAGCTGTGCAGTGCCTCCCCAAGTTGCCTGTTGCACATTGGGCTGATGTGCCTCAAGTCTCCCCCTGCTCACTGCTAGTAAGCAGTGCTCACTGCTGCTGTTACCTCTCTCGTCGACTTGGGCCAGTCGGCCCTAACCCTAACCCTAACCCTAACCCCATGTCAACAAACCTAACCCTAACCCTAACCCTAGGTCCTGATCAGTGTCTGTGTCAGTGTGTGTGTGTGCCGTGTCTGTGTCTGTGTCAGTGTCTGTGTGTGTGTCGTGTTTGTGTCAATGTCACATGTGTCCTGTGAGAGAGAGAGAGAGAGAGAGAGTAGGGTTTACCGGAGTAGTCGCGGTGGAGAGCGGGTCGACGGAGCGCGGGGGGGGGAGGGAATTTTTTTTCTTTTCGAAATTTCAGCAGATGGGGAAAAATGAAACCGATCCCTAATTAACCAAATTTTAGCGACGTATAGTCGCTAATTTAAATTTTAGCGACGTCAATGCGTCGCTAAACACGTTGCTAAATATTTTCAATATTAAGGCTGCTATATACGTCGCTAAACGTCGCTAAATTAGACATATTAGCGACGTTTAGCGACCTAAACTGAACTTATAGCGACTTATCTTTTAAAATCTTAATAAAAGTCGCTAAACGTCGCTAAATATCGCCATTTAGCGACGTCTAGCGACGTTTTAATAAGGAGTCGCTAATTTATATATTATTAGCGACGTTTCTTTTGACGTCGCTAAAATACGTCGCTAAGACCGCTTTTTCTAGTAGTGATAAACATCCAACATGGTCGCATAATCAGTCTATGTGATATGCAATTTAAGAACAACTTTACTGCGTATGGACTATCTGGCTAAAATAATGGGATGGGCGTAGTTCTCTTGGAGATCTAGTGTCACGACCCGCACCCGGTGTAGGGATACAAGTAGTGAACAACGTCCAACCTACGCCGCAACATCGGCGGTAGAACGTTGTTTGGGTAAACTATATATCTAGCAATCAAGATATAATATACCACCAATGTAAATGAATATACTCAATCACATATCTATAGATGGAATAAGCACGAATATAATTAAATAATAGAAGAGTCACAAATACAACTTATAAGACAAAAATAATATCCAATGAGTCAAAGAAATACTAATAACAATGCTGGAGACAAATCCAGTACAAAAATAAAACTAACTACTAAGCTACGAGTCATGGGTCGTCTGTCTCAGTCGGGATGAGACCCTCTTGAGCCAAGGTCTCTGGCTCTAAGCCAACCACGTCCTGAGGCCCGTAGTGAGTGGGGTACCACTCCTTGGTGTCATCTGAAAAAAATATATCCAGTCAGAAAATGAGCAAAGTACATCTCTAACAACAGTTCTAATAAATGATATAAACTATGTAACAGTAAATAGATGTGAATATACAAGATACAATATACAGATACAAGAGATATGCAATAAAGGAAATACTGGAAATAAATACGAGAATGAGCAAATAGAAATGAATAAGAAATACTAATGACTAAGTGAGTGAGTATCAACTTTAACATGTGATCGACTTGGGAACTTGATACAAGAATTATGGCCTGGTTAATCATATGTGCGGTGTATGATTAACACTATTCAAGGAACAAGACATGATACAAGGAGGATATGATCACATATCTACACTACATATTCCCCATCCCCGACTGGTATAGTAGATCCAACCATGGTACGTTATGACACGAGATTCACTGGGTAGGTAGCTAGTCTCCCCAAGAATCAATGTATGTACATGTACAAGAAGAACAAGGAAACAAGGCTTACACAAGATACACCATACATACCAAGGAATAACATATCATGACGAGATCCGGATATACCAATCCGTGTAACCATCGTGTCAAGAAATCAATGATATATATACTAGATACAAGAGACATAGAGGATATCATAAATGAGAAACTATCAGAGAATGTACTCGCCTGAAATCCGGTGAACAATATCAAAGATGTCCGGTACGGTTCCTCGAAGACCTAAATATGGAATATTACATCAATACAAGGGTTTAAAATAAAAATAAGTTAAACTAGTTAACTTCTAGACCAAAAAGCCATTTCTAAGTCAAAATAGGTCAACTTTAGGTCAAAGTAGTCAAACTTGGTCAAACTACCTTTTTCTAAGTTGTATGAGTCTATCTCTAAGATATTGGGTCCATACACTATATAACTAGGCAACACTAGCTATGCTAAGATACTAGGATGCAAACAAGATACCGTATCCTAAGATACGCAAGTTTCAGATATAAAAATATCATAATATGTATATACAATCAACAATATATAATATTTCTGACTAAACTAATGCTAAGTGGATACCTTGGCTTTGAACCAATGCGGTATCACACCACTACACACCCATCTTGATGTTTAAACCCAATACCTTGGATAAAAATCCAATACCTTGACATTACCTTGGTATCTCAAGGTAATTCAAATTCTAGTATATAATTAACTAAAAAAAACTCTAAATTATAACTAACATGCATTAACTAATACTACTAACTACCTACTAACATACCAATACATACATACATACATACATACATACATACATACATATAACTACTAGTAATCAATAGTATATATATCTAACTACTAGATAACAATAAGTATACATATATATATATAACTACATAACAAAGTAACTGTGACTGTATAAATCATATAATTTTTTTATATATATTTATATATGTGACTGTATAAAAATACAACATAATATTTTTAGTACATGAATTATTTTTTAGGATAAAAAATTATGAGACTTTTTAAAATTAAAAGGGACAATTTTATAAAGATAAAATTTTAATAATAATTATATAATTAATCAAAGTATTTTATTCATTAATTAACAAGGTTATTAATAATATCTAACAAAATAATAAAGATCTATATTAATTAAGGAAATACATAAAATTGTAATTAAAAAATTATGGGGGTTTACATGGTTCCCAAAAGAGGAGAACCTTTCCTGGTGTGTCCCTCTCGCCATGCGATTCATCCCTTGATTGCTTGTGTTTGGCGTCGTGCGACCTCGATACACCATTCATTTCCTATAAGAACCCTCACCCGTCTCAATTCTGGCCTGTCGTGTCGTCGGCCCCGTTCATCTTATCTTTTCCATCGTCGTCCATCTCCTCCTGTGTCCCTGATGGTCGGATCGTCTTTATCTGACATCCCATCTCCCTGTCCCTCGTGCGCTATCGAGCTCCCTGCCCCTGGATCATCCGAACCCAGAGCAAACCCTAGTGCCGCCATACCCAATATATATATATATATATATATATATATATATATATATATATATATTATTTTTTAAAAAAAATTCAAAATATTATATTATTAAACAATGTACTAGTTATTTTTGTTGCTTATGATTTATCTTTTCTTCAAATAACAATCCAAAATTGTTTGGTAACAAATTTAAAAGTAAATTGTATTATCTGCCTCTCATATCAAAAACTATAAAAAAAATCTCTAAAAAAATTTAATTAAATATATTTTAAATTTGTATATAATTTTTTAATATTTTTTTTTAGTTGGAAAGTACCTGAAGACAACTAGTGATGCATAAAATGTCCAATGAAACATTTGGAAATTTGGACACGAGTTCACGCATCTTTTTCAGGAAAAATCAATCTAGTTGCGTCATTGGCTGAAAGTAAACACCACGGATCGCTATCCGTGCGCTCTTCTTATCAAAATCCAACCGTCCATTCCGTATTCCAATCCAACGCTTAAAATCATCTCCCGCCCAAATCCCCGAAAATTTCCACACTCTATATATTCCTTCATTCCTATCATTCCTCTTCATCCCTTCCTAAATCCCCACCAAACACCAATCCCTAACCCTAGTTTCTCCCCCTCCGAAATGGCGCGAACGAAGCAGACGGCCCGCAAGTCCACCGGCGGCAAGGCCCCCCGCAAGCAGCTGGCCACCAAGGCCGCCCGGAAGTCTGCTCCGGCCACCGGCGGCGTGAAGAAGCCCCACCGCTTTCGTCCGGGCACCGTCGCCCTCCGCGAGATCCGCAAGTACCAGAAGAGCACCGAGCTCCTCATCCGCAAGCTCCCGTTCCAGCGCCTGGTCCGCGAGATCGCGCAGGACTTCAAGACCGACCTCCGCTTCCAGAGCTCCGCCGTCGCGGCCCTCCAGGAGGCGGCGGAGGCCTACTTGGTCGGACTCTTCGAGGACACCAACCTCTGCGCCATCCACGCCAAGAGGGTCACGATCATGCCCAAGGACATCCAGCTCGCTCGCCGGATCCGCGGGGAGAGGGCCTGAGAATAAGTGGTGGCCTCTCTATTCTATCTAGGGTTAGGTTAGGGTTCCGTATTTGCTTGTTAGTCTTAATTTGATGTTTTATATTTGGTTAATGCTGGGTTGAATTATGTGGATTTAGTATTTGGGTTATTATTACGTTGAATGAAAGATTATTGTGCAAATTTATGGGTCAGTGTAGTTTTCTCTGTTGATGTTGGTATCTATTTGATGTAGACTTTCTAATTTTACTCGGAGAGCCTTGAGAATGGTTTATTTGAGAAAAAGTAAGGAAAATGTTGAATTATTTGAAAATATGAGACTAGTCGGTGTACTTTATCTCCTCCGCCTTCTGTGAATAAGTTCTACCTTGGTTTGATGTGTCGTACTTCCTACCATGTTTTCACAAAGAAGCGCTTTACCTTTTTTTTTTTTCCTTCTAAAAATTTCTATTTTGTTGGAACTTCAAGGGCTGCAATGGTAAACGGCACATTGTACTATGTGCATGGCTATTGGCTGTGTACTGTCTAGTGAAAATTTACAACGCGAGAAGGTTAGTACTTTTCAATACTTTGATTGTGTACTCCAAGTAGTGAAGTGCAAATAGACATTGATCTGATATATTCACCTCACAAACATGTATCTACAATTTAAATACTTGTATGCTATATATTCTTTCGAAGTAGTTCTGATGTTTTAGAATTGATGAAAAAAATCGAGCAGTGAAAAGTTAAGATTGGAGTGTCATTAGGCTAGCCCCAAACTTTAAGATTGGTAGGGCTATTGGAGTTTTTTCGTCTGAAATAGAGCGTGGAAAATTCTCATTTCCATTTCGTGCGTATTTTTACTTACTTCAACAACCAACCAAACACCAAACTTTAAGATTTTTCATTTCTAACCTCTACTTCTTCAATGCACTAAAACAAAGGTTTTTTCACTTTGCTCCATTTCATCGCAATACGTATTCAAAATGTCGATTTCTAGATTTTTCACTTCGCCGAACCAAACAACCCCGTAGTGGAAATGAATTTAGGTACAATCCTAACACACCTTTCTTTGGGTGTACGAGTGAACCACCGGCAATAACTACTTTTTTCTACAAAAAAATTTATGGACTACTCTAATATTTTCATATTTTTGGTACTGACTGGATTTTGTTATCTCAAACATCTGATACAAAATTTCAACTAAAATAGGGAGGGAGGCAGGGGTTGACAAGTGCTAAATTCATTTAACACAGATCTAGACCACTGCTTATATTACAATTATGAAGGGTGTTTTAAGGTGCCTGTTGATATAAGCATGACCCTGGAAAATGGTGAAAGTCACTTATTTGTCATGACAATTATGGAGGAATTACTGTCTTATTTCTTGACTGGATTTTAGCACAGGGATGAATTGAAAATTTCATTTTTGCGAAGGTTGGTTGAATTAAACTACTTCATTGTAAAGATAGACAAGAAATCGTCTACTTTAAACACAGACTTAGCTGAAAGTTGTATAGTTTAAAGTTAATAACCAGTTAATTATATGCTCGAAGATTTAAGTTATCTTTGTCACAATTTTTTTTTGATATTCTACGACGATCATAAGTTCTCTTTGATGAATGCTTAATGCTTTGTTCTGTTTCCTAGGAAAATTTCTTTTTTTTTAGACAGGATTAAAATTAATCTTTCTTCTCACTTTGAATTTGAAGCAATCTTTTCTTTATAATACAGCTTAATTTTCTTAACATTTACAGTGGGGAGAGGGCAACAGCAGAGAGTGTTGCACAAACCGTATGGCATGGTAAAATATATTTATTATTTCTTTTCCCTTGTAAGTGACGAGCGCCCTGGATATGTAAACTACTAAACTGCTTGAATTCTCAGTATGAAAGTTTCGTCTCTAAAACTTTGATGTTGTACTTGTGGATCTATACGTGTTTTTTTGTTTGTTTGTTGTGTTCTATATGTTTATGACCTAAAGTTCCTGAAATAATGTAGATAAGTAAGTGAAAATAAGTTTGTATGTAGATTCTGTCACATTGCCATCTAGATGTATGGGATGCTGATATTTATGTCTTGGTTATGGCTAAACATTTTTTTCACTGACTATGCAAATATGTCTGGAGAGAAGAAATGGTTTTGGTTTCATCTAGGGCTCTGGATGCTATGGCAAAAGATGTTGAGAGAAAGAAAATTCTGTAGATAAGTAATTCAAGAATGAATGTTCATATGAAGACTAGTTTGTCACAGAACATCTAGAAATATGGTATTCTTATATTTCATTTTGTATGTTTAAATGGCTAAGCAATTGTCCCATAGCCCTACCATATTTTAAGAGAATCATTGGTTTTCCTTTCCTGTAGGACTGGATTTACTGTTATCATTTCTATACCTATTTAAATTCTTATGGACACTTCAGGGTGTATTGAACTTCATGCATCTGATATTTAGTTAACGTTTTTTTTTTTTTTAAACAATGGCCAGAAGTTCTGATTACTCGCTTTATGCTTTTAATTTCCTAATCTTCTGTGAGCAACAACACATCATTCTTTGGGAGATACATTGATAGAATTGTACATGGAACCTGCTTTTACTTACCTTATCCCTAACATAAGCAACTGTTGTAATTAGTTGATCGATTTTATTGATTGTCTCATTGGCATTATATAGCCTTACAGTCATTGATACAATGATCTCAATCATTATGACAATAATCTCATAATGGAATATCCTGTGACATATTCTGGCATCCCAAATATGTTCTCAGGATATTCCCATGTGTTTATACTATACTTAAATATGACACCCAACATACCATATCAACACTCCCCCTCAAGATGGGTGAAAGATATTCACTAAGCCCATCTTGTCACATCCTCTAATCATGCTCACTGAGGCGAGTTCCTTGGTTAGTCCATCTGCTACTTGATCCCTGGTTGGAACATGGCCAAGCTCAGTAATCCACTATCCAACTTCTCTTTGATGAAGAATTTATCAATCTCGATGTGTTTGGTCCTGTCATGCTGTACTGGATTGTTGGCGATACTAATAGCTGACTGATTGTCACACCACAGCTTCATCTTGGCTCCTTGATCCAGCTTCTGCTCCACCAGCATATTCTTCAACCATAGCAGCTCTGCAACTCCCAAGGTCATAGCTCTGTACTCTGCTTCAGCTGTCGATCTGGCCACCACAGACTGCTTCTTAGTCCTCCAGGAGACCAAGTTACCTCCTACAAATATGCAATATCCCGAGGTAGACCTCCTGTCATCAGCACAACTAGCCCAGTCAGAATCACAGTAGCCCTCGATGCTCACGTGATTGTTCTTCCTGAATATTAGTCCCTTCCCCCGAGCACATTTCAAGTACCTCAGAATCTCGTACACTGCATCCATATGATCCTTCCGTGGGTCATGCATGTAGCGGCTTACCACACTTACTGCAAAGCAGATGTCATTGATACAATGATCTCAATCATTATGACAATAATCTCATAATGGAATATCCTGTGACATATTCTGGCATCCCAAATATGTCCTCAGGATATTCCCATGTGCTTATACTATACTTAAATATGACACCCAACATACCATATCAACAACAACTATTGATATATTTGAAGTTTGTTAAATGTCATTTTCTTGCCACAGGCTCATAGCACCTCAAATAACATTTTGCATCATACTATACAAATGAAAGATTCTTGCCCTGTACTAGTGGTACTGGATGTCTTTTCAGATTTATTTTTCCAGCCCCATTCATAATTTACCAAGAGGTCTCAAGACTCTCAAGTCTCAACTTGTTAGTTTATAAGCTAATAAATGCATAATTTTTATCATTTTAAGTCTAGTGGTCCAGAAAGATATGTCTTGCATATTCTACCGGAAGAATAAGATGAATTTGATTATTTACTAGCTTCACTAAAGGCTTCATTGCACTATTTTTTATATTGGATTTGTATTTTCTATTTTGGTTAAGTATGCAGGGTGTGATGGGGCTGCCCAGAGTGTAAAACCCGGCTACAAATCAGTATCTCTGCTGATAATGTGAGTACCACATTGTTTCCTTGAGGGCTCATGTGCATTCAACCAGTTCTCAAGATGTCATCTTTACATCACTTTCCTTTGAACTTGTTGTTCGGACATATACCTACTACCTAGATGACGGTCAAAAGGAGACATTAAATGTTGACAGTCAGCTTCTGTTGATAGATAAAGAAACCTGTTAATGGAATCATAAGAAGAAATATGAAAAAGATACGCATTAGATATTTTACGTAAAAAATTGAAGTTCGACTGTTTGAGCATATGGTTTAGCTGGAACATTTTGGTATTTTCCAGCCATGAGATTGGCCTCATGCTGCAAGAAGATTATTGGTATTTTAACTTTGTGCTCATTATTATCATTTTGATCTCATTAATTTATGCATGTGTTTTTCCTCATAAGGAAACTTGCTTTTTTAATTTCTTCAGATCATGGAACCCCCATGGAAAGCGTATAATGTTTGGAAGAAGACGGACTGACTATCCTTATGAGGCAAGTATTACAGTGCTTCTTATTACACAAATATACAACTTAAGATTCAGCCTATAATATGTTACCTTCTCAAATGAAACAGTCTACTTTTTGTTATTTGATTACTATATTGTTGGCTCCCTTGCATCCACCACCTACAGTTTAAATTGTTGACGATTTTCGTTCTTGTGTTTCATGAAAGATGAACTCGTCTGTACGATAATTTAGCATTATAGACTTCACATCATCAAAGCAAGATCTACCCTAACTAGGTTTTACTAACACTCGAATGGGAAGTGTTGGTTTCATAAAGTAACTATAGTACTAAACTTCCCTTTTCTCCAGCTCGTACTTTGTCCATTTCCTATCTAATTGACTTGTAAGGAACTTGGACTCTAACTTCATAAACTACAGAATAAAATTTGCCTCAGGACCCAAAACTTTTTTATAAATTAAAACAAAAATTAAGAGCTAATAGCAACTAGATTTATATCCACCATGTATAAATCATGAAATTGCGTCCTTGATTTGCATCACTTTCTCCATCCAAGTGGTCCATTATTTTGAATTTATTTTGTTTGTTGACCAATTAGGTTGAGTTGCTCATGGTTTGTACTTTGTTATCATAGGTGGTCTTGATTTGTAGTAGAGTCTGATGTTAAGGTCTGACGTATTGCATTACATTCATGTGCAAGGAGAAATAACATTGATTTATTAGTTTGGTTACTTTGTCTAGGCACTAGGCAGCCCTGCCAAGTATGAAGAATTTAAATCTGTCTGCATGCTTGGTTGATGACACAACATTTCTAGTGTACTAAAATGTTGGATAAAGATCCCAATATGCAAATAGGAAGATGCAAAAATAGAAATTAGAAGAACTAAGAGGAATTCCAGACATGTTCCTTAGAATAAATTCTTGAAACAGAAGATCTATGGACTAGCAATCATCCCTAGTGGAAAGAGCCAAAATAGCACATGGAGAGGTCAAATTGCAGAAACTTTGGAAGAAAACGGAATGAGTATATTTCTAAATCATTTATAATCGCTGCGTGTTACATTGGGAGAAAACGGAAGCAGTATATTTCTAACAAGGAGATGTCAAAATAGCACAGTAGGACTACAAGAAACTTAAAAAAAAAAAATTAATATCTCGGTTGTTGCTGCGTGAGTATTCTATGGGTGCAGTATATGTATATTTCTAAGGCTAAATTACAACTTTGATACTCTAAACTTTTATAGATATCAACTTGATACCCTAAAAAAACCGACGAAACTACCCTTTCCCCATCCCCACCCCACCCCACCCCACCCACTAGCTGCACCACCCCGCTCCTCCCGGCTGCACCACCCCCACAGCTGCCACCGCCCCTGACTGCACCACTCCCGCAACCGCCGTCTCCTCTCTCTCTCTCTGTCGTGCATTGCTGTTGTCGCGGACTGTCGTGCATCGACGTCACTGCCGGAGAGGGAGAGAGAGAGAGAGAGAGAGGTGGGGTGGGGGAGATAGTTTCGTCAGTTTTTTTTTAGAGTATCAAGTTGATACCTATCAAAGTTTAGGGTAATAAGTTGAAAAACTTATAGTTTAGGATATCAAGTTGGAATTTAGCCTATTTCTAATTCGTTTACAATTGCTGCATGTTACATTGGGCATAGTGACGAATACTCCAACGCCATTTCAAATCCTCAAAATCAATAAAGTTAAGTCAGTGTGCTGCTTCCAGCTCCTTTGATGGCATATGGTCTAGTAAGTGTACATGATCAATGAAAACACGGGCATCAGAGTATTCAGTAAGTGTTCTACTTAATTTGTTGTCCTTTTTGGGAGAGGTATTTTTTTTTTCTTTCAAAAAACTTTTTACTGTTGTTTATTATGAATAATTGTACTATTCATCGAGTCTTCTGAATGGCTACAGAAACACTATTATAATCAGCATCAGAGCAGTACATGAGCTTTATATCGAGTCTCCATGACTGGAAAAGCGTACTCTGTCTATTATGGCCTTGTAATTGTGAATATTAAATGCCTCTGTGTAATTCTTAATGAATTGTTATTGAGACCATCGTAAAGTACATTAGTTGCGCTTAATATTGAGAAGGGTATATATGGTTGTAGAAACTTGCAAATTGAACTGTTGCGTTAACAAATGTTTGTTGCAGACTTGTGAGATATATTTTGGGTTTTATTTCGTACAAAGAAGAAAGACTAGCCTACTTATAGTTGCCACGACATAATGTTTCAAAGTTCTTTTGGGTCTTGCTTTTGCTCTCTAGTCTCAAGTTGTAGAACTCCTGTCTAGTAACTATTGTACTTATTGTGTACAAAGGTTATATACAAACAACCCAATCCCAAAAGAAGACAAGATGTAGATTTGTAGGTATAAGCTGAGTCGGAATCAGGTTGTGGGCTCGGGTGGGGTGCCTACCCCAAAAAAATAAATTCTGTTCTTTTTTGAATTTTTTTGACTTATCTCACATTTTTACTATATTTAAGGTTGCATCATATATTGTTTTTATAATGTAAATATTTTTTCATTTGACGGAATCCGTCCAAAAGTATCGGTCAATCCATTTGACTAAAAAAATTGGATGAAAATATTCTCGTCCTTTTCTTTTCCTCTCATCCCTCCCCCCACCGTGGCAGCCGCCGTCGACTCCCTTCCCGCCACCGACCGTGCTCCCCCTCTCTTTGCCACAGCCCCCCACTCCCTCCCCTCTCTGTCCTTGCTTGTCGCGTGCTCGCCGTCGCCGCTACGCGTGCTCGTCGCGGCGGAGACTGCTGCTGTGGCATTGCTGCGGGGGAGGGGAGGAGGGCGGGGGTGGGGGTGGGGGAGGGGGGGCGGCGGCAGCTGTGGCGGGGAGGGGGAGCGGGGACGGACGGCGGTGATGGTGAGGAGGAGGGAGGAGGGAAGAGAAAGAAGAAAATGGAAATAACATTTTAGTCAAAAAATTTGCTCAAATGGGTTGATCGTTATTTTTGTTACTTTTGGATGGATTTCGTCAAAAGTGGAGATACATGTACATTATGAAAAAAATGTGAGGTATACCCTTAAATATGTTAAGTAAAAATAGAGGATAAGTCAATTTTTTTATTTTTTTCCATATATTTTTATTTTGTTTCTTTTTTCATGACCCATTTCGAATTTTTAATTCCGCCATTGGGTATAAATATTATATTATTGAGGTATTTTTTTGTTTGTTTGCGATTACATGTCTGATAAGCCAAGGGATATCCAATTGCTTTTGATTGATAGAGTCAATAATCACCTTCTATAATAAGGCTGCCATTCCTTGTAGTTCTGCAGAGGTCCAGAGCTAGAGATAAATGCCAATCCTTCAGCCTCCAATGGAGAACTTTCAATCTTTGATGAGGCAATTGCTCTTATGAAGTTAACATGCTATATAAATTAGGACTACGGAATAGAGTTACAATACTATAATGCAGTTCTCATTTTTATATGAGAACGTAGGATGGTGAGTATTACAAAGCACCAAACATGCCCTTCTTGAAAAGTTTAAATTCATTCCTGATGGGAATTCATGATTTTGTCCAAAATTTTCTTTCGAATCATCATCCCCTAGATTCCTTTTAATTATTTTGTGAGAAGATGAATTTAAAACAAGTATTTTCTTGTAGATGAAGCTACCCATCCCTTGAACTTGAAGTAGCCTCTTCCCAAGACTAATCCATGTAGTCTCATTAATTAGCAATTAGAAATCAAACTCCCAAGTATGTGCATGCCAAGCAAGACTCAAGGAGAAATTATTCAGTGGTTCTGACTCAAACTTGGTATTGATGAAACTTGATTCATCACCAACAGTGCTATGTCACTAAATTAGAGGACCGAACGAAAAGTGGTGTAACATAACATTATTGGTGAGAAATTAAGACCAACCACAGAATAATTCTCCAGACTGAAGAGCCATCCCAAGCTCAGCTCTGTATATATATATATATATATATATATATATATATATATATATATATATATGGGCTTTCCTTCCCTTTTGTTGATAGTCTGATTGTTGGTATCATAACTTCTCTTCTTCTGACCAATCCAACCAAAGTTTGAATCCGTATCAAACTGCTACAGCAGAAGAGTGTAACTAAAAGGAACGTGTCGGTGAAATCGTCGCCTATTGTCCAGTCACGACACGATACTGTTACCAGCAATAGCAAATAATGGTGGACTCCTGTTCTCCACTCAATTGCTGTAAATAAATTCTGAAAAAAAACAATTTACGATCGCAAAAGAGAACAAGAATAAAGTCTCCACTGTGTCCTGTCCGTAATTAGTACAACTGGCACTTACTTTAATAACCAAATGCGTCGGGAAAAGAAAAAAAGAACCCCAACCCATTTCAAATTCAAAAACGTCGAGAAACAAAACAAAGGCTAACCAATAAAGTCCACTCTATACTTGTCCTTTTCCCACAACTCTCCTCCTCCTTCCTTCCAACAACTCTTCTCTGATGATGGGTCACTCTGGGAAGTGGATCAAATCAATAGTAGTAGGCCTCAAGAAGCACAACAACAACGACAATGTGAGTTGCTCCCATCACCAAGCTCCCGTCTTTCCTCCAGTTTTGCGCTTTCTAGCTGATATCCTGACGTTGGTAATTCTTACTTTTGAAGGAGGTGGAGAAGGCTGATGGGAGGAGCAGCAGCAGAAGGAGGAAGTGGAAGCTGTGGAGGAGCTCCTCCGGGTCGAGGAGCGGGAGCCAGAGGTCTGCAGCTCCGTCGGATGCCGCCTCCGAGACCACTTCGGTGGCCGCAACCGAGGCGTACAGCGCTGCGGTGGCCGCGGTGGTCCGGGCGCCGCTGAGGGATTTCAAGGCGGTCAGGGAGGAGTGGGCAGCCATCAGAATCCAGACTTCCTTCAGGGGCTTCTTGGTATAAAAAAAAGGACTACTTTTCACTACATCGTTGATTGTCCATAAATAAATATCACGTGTTTATTTTTCTGTTAATTATTTGGGGATTTAGGGTTCATTATCCCTACCCCTACCCCTATGTTTAAAAAGTTTCATTCTTTATTTTTATTAACCTTTAGTAATGGTTACATTTGAGGACTTTAGTCTAACATGGTTAGGGAAAAATTCCTTCAAAGAAATATATCACTTTGGGGGCATTTCTTCATCGTTGGTTGCGTAATCTCTCTCCATTTTGTCCAACCTGGCGCTATTTCAGTTCAACACCATGTTTACAAAGATTTTTTAACTCCAATAAACCAAAGTTCTCAAATATAAATTTAAAATGCTTAATTAACTTGGCTGTATTTGATTGGACGTCCTTCACAAGTTTTCCACCAATATGTAGTGTTTGACGGCTTATATTTTTCATAAAATTATTTTACCAAAAAATATTATTTTTCATATTTTTCTCTAAAATAGTGGGAAATGAAACTTGGTTCAACCCATAGGAGTAATTTTCCATGGAAAATAACTTCTGTGAAAACTAATAACAATTAAACATCCAAATTAAGTTTTTCATGAAAATTAATTTAATTTTCACAAGAAAATAATTGCAATCTATTGTGAATTTTTTTTCAAATTCTATGGAATTTTTTTTACTAGTACAATAATTCCGTGGAATTAATTTATTTTTCAAGTATTTTTCATTTTGCAATCAAACGCACCAGTGATAAATTTTCAAACTTTTTAAAAAGCCGATGATTGTTTTGAAAATTAGTGCAAAACTCTAAAATTTTAGGGACAAAACCTATTTCATGCTTGTATCAATTTTAATTCCATGACATTTTCAAGCTAGTTTTCCTATGTTTTTTTCCCTAAAAATATATTCCTTGTTTTGGGCTTGGCAAATCCCTGTTTGTGAAATATAATACTAATCTTTGCGTGTACATGGAATATTTTGATGAATTAGGCGAGGAGGGCATTGAGGGCTCTAAAGGCAGTGGTGAGACTTCAAGCCCTGGTACGAGGTCGGCAGGTAAGGAAGCAGGCAGCCGTGACGCTGAGGTGCATGCAGGCCCTCGTCAAAGTCCAGGCGCGGGTGCGGGCTAGGCGTGTTAGAATGTCCACGGAAGGACAGGCTGTTCAGGAAATGCTCGAGGCCCGACGAAGCAAGACTGATATTTTGAAGGAAGCTGAGGTATATATCCATATCAGAGTTCACAATAGGCATACAAATCAATACAACTGCATTATTTTCTTCTGCAGAGAGCTTTTATGAATTATAAGTGCATTTTTCTTCTTATTAGTACGAAGGGTTGAATATGAATTTGAAGTAGTGCATTTTTCTTATTACTTTTCTTTTTTCGCGTTACATGTTGGTGTTTTTGCCTTTGGAGAAGTAAAGATAGTCCCACATTGGCTACACCACCATGTGAGTATCTTAATATAATACTTTGTTTGTGTTGAGGTCAAGGTTCAAAGTATCGGTATCGGAATCGGTATCGGACCATTCCTATGAGTATCGGGATCGGCGGTATCGGTAGTATCGGCGGTTTCGGATCGAAGTATCGGATTTTTTGGTATCGGAAAGCAAACAACTATTAGTAAATTATTAACATTTTAGAGAATATATTTTATACATTTATGCATAATTTAAAGTATTTTCAGTATTGTTTCTTAGTATTTTGATATTAAATGAAATAGTAGTCATCCTTGTCGATTGATTTATATGTGATAGATAAGTTTTTCTCTTTTATATGTTTTTACAACCTTACTATGCTTTTACATTCTTTCTAATTGATCTTTTTAATTCAAATTTTTTTGCCGAATTGACTGGAAAAGAGACCTCTAATGTCGGTATCGGTCAGTATCGGGTATCGGTCGGTATCGGATCGGGACATGCCAAACTGTATCGGTATCGGCCGTATCGTATCGGTATCGGCCGATACTTTAAACTATGGTTGAGGTGTGCACATGGAGTGTGGTGGGGTACATGGGTGCCATGTGGGGGTATTTTATTAGGAGAAAAAAATGATTAACTCCTCAATGAAAGCTTTTAAGTTTTTTGTCATGCTCTTGGATATTATTCCATAGGAGCTAAGTCCCAAAGGGGCTCCTAGGGACTCAGACTCGGGCTCAATGGCGCAAAGTGGTTCTTTGTTGGCGCACTTAGCACGTCAGCATCGTCGCAAGGCGCTTGTGCGCTTTTGTTGCGCTCGTTTTATGCTCGGGTTGTATGTGCGTGTTGTATGCGCGTGTTGCATGAGCGGACATTGAGCGGGTGCTAAACGAGCGCTGCATTGGACTGCGATTGTGGGATATCAATTTTGTATATTGGCTTTTTAGTTCCACATCGAAAAGAAGAGGAGGATGGGCTTCCATCCTTCCCTATATAAAGAGCCCTTTAGCCTCATTTCGAGACACACCAATAGTAGAGAAAGATGAGTCGAAAGGAGTCCGTTTAAGTCACACAAAGAGGCGACTACAAGCGTTCCAGAAGTTCTCTTGTGAACTTGCTGGCTCATGGGAGCAAATCGTCGATTGAAGACGAATCTTGCTTTGAGCAACGGTGGTCTTCATCGTCCCAGCAAGAATAATTTTTTATTCTGTATTCTTCTCCTTTTTCATCTTGGTTCGTTCTGTCTGATTGCAACTGCGTTTTTCAAGGAAGAACGAAGGTAGTTTTCGTTTTATTGTAACTCTGTTCTGTTCGTATGCAACTGCGATTCCAAGAAAGAACGGAAAGTTTGGTTAATTCTGATTCTTTTGTAATATGAGGTGCAAGTTGTAATCATTATTTTTATATAGTTCTTCGTTGGATCGAGGTATATCAAGGAGGAAACTTTTGTGTGAACTCCTGATCTCGACTTCAACTTCTTGTTACCATTTTTGATTAAGTCTCGGGACTAACAATATCAAAGCAAGATCCGAGGAAAGATGGGGAACATCCGTTCAAGTCTTCTGGACACACGTTTTCACAAACTTGAGAAGATTGACGAAATTCACTTCGAACATTTGGATGAGGGAATGAGTCATTTGTTAAATGTTGAAAGTGAGTTGTCGGAACCTACCATTTCCGAGGATGGAGGAGATAGCGTCTGAAGGACGCACATTCCAGTTGGAAGAAAGATTACAAGATGACAAATGATTGTAGAGTATGCGCACAAGGTGCAGACCTTGGCATATAGTAAGACTTGACGCATGACAGCGTATTGGAGGTCTCAGCGCATTGGAAGTCTTAGCGCATGGCAGAGCTGGGCGCATAGTGTCTCAATGCGCATGATGGTCTCTGCGTATGCAGGACGCGCATGATGGCTTATAAGCATGGATTGGCGCATGGAGGCTTATGCGCACGAATTGGTGCATGGGGGTTTATGCGCACGGATTGGTGCATGGTGGCCTATACACATGAAGGTCACTGCACTATACAGGACTTGACGCATGGCTGAAATTGGAACTTGATAGTAGAACCAATCCGAACCAATATAGCAAGGTATAACTAAACTTGGTTCCTTTGATTACTTAACTTGGTTGCTATGATTGCGCAGGTTAAGTCCTATGTCGTGGTTGCTGACCAGTGGATGGAAACTGGTGTATCTAGCCACATGTGCTTTAGAAAGAGTTGTTGATAACGGTCGAACCTTTTAGTGGTGAAGGTCTTGATGGCAAGTAAGGATCAAGTAGAGGATATGGGGATTGGGACAATTGTTCTGAACTTCGAGAAGTTATAGTCAAAGGAGTGCATGTATCAACGTACCAGTGATTACCAAGGACCTAATCTCAGGAAGTCTGTTGCAGACTTGAAAGTGAACATCTATAGTCGCAAGATGATGATATCTTGGCAGGAGACATATTTTGGAACAAGCTTTCAGTATCAAATGGATGTTCGAGCTTCTGCTTATAAGAAAAGTCTTATTGTAAGAGTTAGTGAGACCCCAGACTAGGACATGTACTTCGTACTGCAAGATTTCCAGTCTAGGATTTATCTCCAAATGTGGGGGTAAGGAGGTGGAGAAGTGTAAGGTCTGTGCGCAGATAAAGATCACAAAAAAATCGTTCAAACGGGTAAATCGAAGTACATATCTTCTGGAGTTGGTTCACTCAGATATATGTGACTTCAAGCAGTTCTACACAAAGGTCAAGAGGAGTACTTCATTACTTTCGTCGACGACTACTCGAAGTATGTGTTCGTCTATCCGCTCAAGTCAAAAGACGAAGCATTCGAGAAGTTCAAGGAGTTCAGGGTTGAGACTGAACGTCAAACGGGACAACAACTCAAGAGACTCAGAAGTGATCAAGACGGAGAGTATACGTTTATTGAATTCGTATCGTTCTGCAAAGAACATGGAATTGTTAATGAGACAACTGTTCCGTATTCTCCTCAATCAAATGTAGTAGTTGAAAGGAAGAACATGACGTTGACAGAATTGATGAACTCAGTGCTGTTGACTGCGGATCTTCCAAACTACTTCTGGGAAAAAGCTGTGCTGATGGCTACGTTCATTCTGAACAGAGTGCCATACGAAACTTCCGATGTCACTACTCAGGAACTCTGGTTCAGAGTCAGATCCAACTTGAACGTCATTCGAGTGTGGGGGTGTCTGGCTTCAGTGGAGCTTCCAGAATTGAAGATTCAGAAGCTGGAATCGAGGACTACGAAGACAATCTTTCAGGGTTAAGCTGAGAAGAGTGATGCTTGGAGATTTCTTGATATCGAATCAAATCATATCATTGAACTCTTCGAAGATAAATTTGCAAGGCACAAGAACATTAATATCGCGGATATTCCGAAAAATAGTGTGGGTGCACAAGAGGTTGAAGCTTCCAACGAAGATGTAGTCCAAGAAGAAGTTGTCATCCCAACGATAACGATCGAACCAGAACTCGCAGAGCCGGTGTCTAAGCGAGTGGGGAGAGTAAAGGGCTTCAAAGAAGATTTTGTCACCTATCATGTGGAAGCAGATCCACTTACCTATGATGAGGCGATGAAGGCCAGAGATGCTGTTTTCTGGAAGGAGGCTATAAATAATGAATATGACTCAATAATCTCCAACCACACTTAGGTGTTGGTCAATCTGCCTGAAGGAGCTAAGCCAATCAGATGCTTATCAGATCTTCAAGTCGATGAAGATGAAAGCAGACAAAAGAATTGAGTTCAAGACTAGGCTATCTGTCCATGGATTTTCTCAGACAATAGAGGATTGAGTTCTTTGGCACCTCGATGAGGGTGTCATAGATCAGGATGATGATTGCCATAGCTGC
Organism: Iris macrosiphon; assembly: GCA_036927795.1. Lineage (NCBI taxonomy): Eukaryota > Viridiplantae > Streptophyta > Magnoliopsida > Asparagales > Iridaceae > Iris > Iris macrosiphon. The sequence goes on from JAYESA010000012.1 coordinate 186,509,274, forward strand.
TATTCACAAGCTGATTATTTATCATATGATGGAAAGACAACAAGTTTTGGCGGAAGACAGACATGAGAGATTCACGGACAACAGTCATAATTATTGTCGTTTAAGTTTGAAGACAGTCTGCTAGTTTATGACATCTCGATACGGCCTGAAGCAATTTCCAGGATGTGGCGGCAGGAGTTTGACAAGACATCTAGTCAAAGTTGTCGCAGGATCAGCGAGACGGACAAGTGTGTGTATACGAAGTTCGCTAATAATGGAGGAGTCATCGTTTGTATCTATGTGGACGATTTGCTAGTCCCAGTTGTGGACATAGAAGTGTCACTAGAACAAAGATGTCATTTTTGTCCAAACTCAGGACATGGGATTGCGGATGTTATCCTGAGGATATAAGATAATCCGGATGCCAGGTGGACTTGCTTAGTCATAAGCTCTCAGCATGAAATGTTGATCACACGCTTTGGGTATCAAGGACGATACTCCTTAGGTGTGACATGAATATGAAGCCAAATCCAAGAAAAAGGGTCCGACAATTGGTGTGCTCGAACATCATCAAGTGAATGATTCAAGCTGCGTATACCACCAGGTCTGACATAGCTTTTGTTGTAGGGATTCTGAGTCAGTTCACAAGAAGTATATGTGTTGAACACTGAAAGCTGTGAAGAGAGTTGTCAGAATTCTCAGAAGAACTCAGTAGTATATCGTGTGCTACAACAGTTATCCAGATATGAAGGAAGGCTTTGGTGATGCCTCAGGTGTGACATGAATATGAAGCCAAATTCAAGAAAAATCGTCAGACAGTTGGTGTACTCGAGCATTATCAGGTGAATGATTCAAGCTGTGTGTACCACCAGGCCTGACATAGCTTTTGCTGTAGGGATGCTGAGTCAATTCACAAGAAGTATATGTGTTGAACACTGAAAGCTGTGAAGAGAGTTGTCAGAATTCTCAGGAGAACTCAGTAGTATATCCTGTGCTACAACAGTTACCCAGATATGAAGGAAGGCTTCGGTGATGCCAGTTGGTGCTCGAAAAAGAAGAGTGAAAGAACCACATGAGGACGTGACTTCTCCAGGAATGATGCTGCTATATCTTGGAAGTCGAAGAAGCAGTCTTTACTCTCAGAGTTCTTTGCACTATCAAGCTGCAACAAGTAAAGCAGAATAGCTCTAGAAGCTCTCAGATAATTTTTCTATGGTTAGTACACAGATTCGGGTGATATCGACATACTGAGAAAACCAGGAAGCTGCAACAATGGCATATGTTCATCTCTTCAACGGTTTGAAGAGAATTATGTGGATAGAACACAAAACACTGAATGAGTGCAGATTGCGTGAATCATTACAGTGCTTTAATGATCGGAGTCAGACAAATTTGGCGGATCCGTTCATGATAGGTTTCAAGGGCCAGTACAAGACACTAAATGAGCGCAGCTAGCGTGAATCATTACAGTGTTTGATGATCGGAGTCAGGAGGGTCTGGCAGATCCATTCATGTAAGGTCTCCAGTGCCAGCTGATCCCAAGAACTATAAAGGAGGGTAGTACTCCATGTTACAGTGGCGTGACACCACAAGTGGGAGTGAACCTCGGCTTCGGGTCATGTCACAGCGTCGTAACACTGCATATAGTCAAGGACACAATATATATAGACTTTGAGGACCTCTGATATTGTGTCTTTATAATCATACCATTTAGATTTATGCTTTTAGTTCAAAGAGAAATCTATTAGGCATCTAGCTATTGGTTCAAGGGGGGACCATTGACTGGGAGAATATCAGGAACAATGGATAGTCCTTAGAGACATTGAGGGGTTACAGACCCAGAACCACTGTTGTCCCCTCCTTGTTCTTTGTGTAGAACAATTTCCTGTGGAAGGATGTCTTTGATGCCTTAATGAGTTCTCGGGCAGAGTGAATGTCCGATGTGCTTTGCAGGAAGCATGTAGTATCAGCACTACAAGGGACTGAGATCCCATGCTATAGTGGCGTGATACCACACGAGGGAGTGAACCTCGGCAGAAGGCCATGCCACAACGGCGTAGCACATAGGCAGGTAGCCTAATGCTGTAGAATGAAGAGTGGTAGGCAACATTACAAAGAGGGAGAGAATCTCATGTTACAATGGTGAGACACCACACGAGGGAGTGAACCTTGGCTTCGCGAGCCATGTCACATCGGCGTAACACCGCAAAGAAAGCACAAGGCTTCATGCTGGGTAGTTTGGCACTACAAAGAGGGAGTTAACCTCATGCTACAGTGGATGACACCACATGGGAGAGTGAACCTCGCCAGAAGGCCATGTCATAGCGGTGTAGCACCGCAAGGAAGCACATTGCTTCATGCCAATGACTCTTTAAAAGAACTCTCCTAGAGTGTATGGAAAGAGACATAGGCCGTCTCTTGAGGGTAAACTCGTAGACGCCAAAAATATGTCATTATGTGAGTGAGAAGAATTGCAGCTATGATGCAGAATTCAAGGCTTAGTCCATTCTTGTAACATACTGTTATTCGACCCATGCGGAAAGATTCAAGTCGAAGCGACATCTATCCTACTGCATGATGGACAGTCACTGTGGGGAACGCTCAAACCATATATTGAGATATGTGGGGGATTGTTGATATTTTTGCCTTTGGACTAGTAAAGATAGTCCCACATTGGCTACACCACAAAGTGGGTATCTCAATATAATATTTTGTGTGTTGAGGTGTGCACATGGAGTGTGGTGGGGCAAATGGGTGCCACGTGGGGGTGTTTTATTAGGAAAAAAAATGATTAACTCCTCAATGAAAGCTTTTAAGCTTTTTGTCATGCTCTTGGATATTATTCTATAGTAGCTAAGCCCCAAAGGGCCTTAGCGACTCGGACTCGGGCTCAATGGCGCAAAGTGACGCTTTGTTGACGCACTTTGCACTTCAGCATCATCACAAGGCGCTTGTGTGCTTTGTTGTGCTCGTGCGCTCGTTTTATGCTCGGGTTGCATGCGCGTGTTGCATGAGCGGACATTGAGCGAGTGCTGAACGAACGCTGGACGGGCTATGCATTGGGCTGCGATTATGGGATATCAATTTTGTATATTGGCTTTTTAGTCCCACATCGGAAAGAAGAGGATGATGTGCTTCCATCATTCCCTATATAAAGAGCCCTCTAGCCTCATTTTGAGACACACCAAAAGTAGAGAAAGAGGAGTCCAAAGGAGTCCGTTCGAGTCACACAAAGAGGTGACTACGGGCGTTCCAGAAGTTCTTTTGTGAACTTGCTGGCTCCTGGTAGCAAATCGTCGATTGAGGATGAATCTTGCTTTGAGCAACGATGGTCTTCACCGCCCCAACAAGAATAATTTTTTATTCTATCTTCTTCTCCTTTTTCTTCTTGGTTCATTCTGTCTGATTGCAACTGCGTTTTGTAAGGAAGAACGCAGGAAGTTTTCGTTTTATTGTAACTCTGTTCTGTCCGTCTGCAACTGCGATTGCAAGGAAAAACGAAAAGTTTGGTTAATTCTGATTCTTTTGTAATATGAGGTGCAAGTTGTAATCATTATTTTTATATAGTTCTTCGTTGGATCGAGGTATATCAGTGAGGGAACTTTTGTGTGAACTCCTGATCTCGACTTCAACTTCTTGTTCTACCATCTTTGATTAAGCCTCGGGACTAACATTACATACCATATATTTAGTCTGAACTTTGGTCTTTCTCAATATACTGGAATTTGGTTTGGGGCATTAACCTGTGTTTCGATACAGTGGCCAGTAAAGTGTTCTCATTAGAGACTCCGAGTAGATGGAGCAAGGCTTTGTCATTGTCATTTGTGCTTATTTTTAAGCATCATATTGATGTTTGGACAGACAAAGATATATCACTCATTGTGTCCTCTGGGTAGGTTAAATTTGAGATGCTAGAACACCTATCATAGTAGGAATCAAATTGATAAGTTATGCTTCTTTTGCTCACTGCATTATTGACATGCATATACTTGGAACATATTTGCCCCAATGTAATGTTTGTGTAATTGAACCAAGTCCATTTATTCTTTGTATTTTAATTCATATGCTTTTCTCAATATGTTTCAAGGTAATTCATCTTTGACCCCAATATTTACTTCTATAGACTTTACAAATTTGCATGTTCAGCTAAGCCTACTTCGTTTTCAGAAACCTCTACCTCAATCTTACCACTACACTAAATATCTTTTGACCCTACTAGAACCCTTATTGACTGCACTTCTCTAGTTTCCGCATGCAGTTAAGTTATATTGGTGTTTGAGATCAATGAGATGCTGGTACTAAATGTTTTTCGACTCCTTAATTATCTAGTCAACTTGTAATTTTAGTTTCGAGAATTAATTTGTTAACATGCTGTATCATGGGTCTCGATGTCCAAATACCTTGAAAGTTCCGCTATATCCAAACTTTACGGTAGCATTTAGTTTGTGTTCTGCATCTGAATGATCTTAAGTATTGTACAAGTGTGGCATGTGAAGAAAACATTGCATGATTGCCGATTTCAGGAAGAATGGTGCGACAGTCAAGGTACACTGGACCAGATTAGAACAACGTTACACATGAGGCAAGAGGGAGCTTTGAAAAGAGAGCGAGCAATTGCGTACTCTCTTTCTCAAAAGGTCAGTCATATGACGATTGAAATATGAGGCAATTCTACCGGTGTTATAGTTTATATGATGATTGAAATATGTACCGTTTATTTTCAGCAATGGAGATCATCAGCCTCGAGTGGGAGGACTAATAACTCACCTGTGGTCTCTCTCAAGCACCACAATCTTGACAAGGGCAACGGGGGCTGGAGTTGGTTAGAGCGGTGGATGGCAGCAAAACCTTGGGAGAGCAGGTTGATGGAGCAAGCCAACAGCAGTCCATCTGATGTTCACAGCTCCAAAATCTCTGAAGAATTCCAAGGGAAGTGTTCAAAACTCTCCGACTCTGCTTCAGTGAGAATAAGGAAGAACAATGTCACCAAAAGGGTATCGGCAAGACCTATGTTTCACAACCATGCCGCCTCTAGACCTCAGCCGGCTTCTGCTTGTGATTTCCGATACGATGAGAGCTCCACCTCGTCTTCTTCTCTCTGTACATCTACTCAAATATCGGGTACCACTCTATTGGCATCTGAAAGGACTAAGGAGAGCAACAACAGTAGACCCAATTACATGAACTTGACCCAGTCCATCAAGGCTAAGCAGAGGTTTTGCAATGCTAATATAACTGGACAGTCTTCAGGTGATCTTCACTACTATAAGAGGGTTGGATTCTCCAACGTCGACTCCAAGAGCTGCAATGGTTCAGATCCTTCTGTTTCCTCTTCTAGATTGTTAAGTGCGGCGCGACCATGGAAGAGCAAGAGCTTGACGAGAAGCATGGACAAGGAGAACTGTTATCACAGTGAGAGATCATCCACTCATTTAGCCTAACTTTGTTTTGATGGTGAATCTGGAACTTTTTGAGTTCCACAAGTTCTTTGTGTGCGCTTTTATTGCCCAACACCTTGTTGCCATGTACTATGAATTATGAAATGATGTAATTTATTACTTTCAAAATAATTTTCCATTTGCTGCCATTTGCATTGTGATGACTGATGTGATGAATTTGGCTGCAAGGTTTAGAAAAAGTCGGATGCACCCAGAATATGGATAAATAAAGTGCGGTGCAACTCTAATTTTCTAAATTTATTGACAAAACAAGATTGAGATCAAAACTAATATAGAATTTTAGCAATTTATTTGTAAAATTTACTAGAATTCAAATAAAAATATAATTTGAATAAGGTTAATAGATCGAATATAAAAACTAGCAAATTCAAGATTTTTTTTTTCTACAATTGAAAACAAGTTACCATTGAAACACGATTAAAAAATTGAGATAAAAATTAGTATAGAGTTTTCGGTAACTATCAAAACAAAAAATAATGGAGTTAAATTAAAAATACATCTAAAAAAGATTTTAAAATAATATTGAAATTAATATAACAATCAATTAGTTAATAAAACTTACTTAAATCAAAATAAAATACAATCAGAACAATATTAAAGGTTAAGATCAAAATTAGTACAAATTATAAGCAAATGAACGTGTAAAATTCTAATAATAATACTATTAAAATGATATTAGAATATTAAAATCAGAATTATTATTGAACTAAGAATTGATCAATGAAACTTACTAGAAATAAGTAGAAGTATAACTAAATCAAGATTAACAGATTAATATTGAGGTCAAGATAGAATTTAAGTAATAGATCACTAATTTCTACTAGAATTATACCAACGATTAAACATTTGAGATCGAAACTAATATATAATTTTTAGCATTTTATTAACATAATTTACTGGAATTAAATCAAAAGTATCATCATAATAATGTCAAAAGTAATATGAAAGCAAATTTTGATTGAAATATGCAAGAACTAGAATGACATTACCACAAAAAGAATATAAGAAGATTGAAATAAATACTTTTGCGCATTTTCCACTAAAATAAATTTAAACTTTTTTTTTTCCAAATTTAATGCAGAAGCAATGAAAAATTTGAGGTCGAAACTATTTAAAATTAATCAATTTATCATCAAAATTTACTTAGAATGGGAATAAATATACCTCAAAATATTGATAACAGAAATTCATTAAAAATTATTAATTACCATTGACATTTGACAGCCGAGGAAGATGAATAAGAGAAAAAGAAAACGAAAGGACAGACGAGAAAAGAGAGATTTATTAAATAGTATCTGAAACTGAAGCAATGCACACTAATCTTCCCCATAAATATGAATATATTATTAGTACTTTTTCACATTAGCGGTCATTGATAAAGACACAACAAAAATATTAGAAGATATTAAAATTTTGGTAATTTATTAGAGAACTGTCAAAATTTTGATAGTCATGGATTAACAGTACTATGATAGTCAAAATTATGATATCCCATAATACTTTGTGTTGGGCCTATTATGCATGGCCTTTTTCTTGAAAGCAGAGTTCTTGATTGATGTTGTTAGAGGTACATTTAGGATTGTACTCTCTATTCTATATATATATATATATATATATATATATATATAAATGAAGTTTACTGGTGTGCATATTCAGAACTAACAGTTTTTTTTGCAGACCTTGTTAATTTAGCTAGGACTGCTAGTCTGATATTATATGGAGTAGCAAGTAATTTTGGTAGTACTAATAATGATTAGAGTGGCCTCAACAAATTTCCTATCTTTAACAAAGTAACCTATGATCATTGTTATATTACAAATTACAATCGATCCACAAATTTGAAAGATAGCTAATTTTAGTAGCTAGCGGTGACAGTTCATTAACCCTCCCATGGCCACAAATGAAGAAACCGAACAAGTGCAGGACCTCTCCTCATTCCCTCCTTTCCGGATCAAAATTCATACAAGGAAGGAAGACACAGGGACCAAAAGAAAAAGAAATTAACATCCCTCTCCTTCTCCTTCTCAACACAACACAACACAACACAACACAATGGGAAGACCATTGATAATAATCCCTTCTTTTTCTTCTTCTTCGAGCTCTTCTAATTCTGCACTGCTCTCTCTCCCTCTCCTGGCCGCGAGCATTGCCGCCACGTTCGCCATCTTCGTCACCCTCTGCGTGACGCACCACCGCAAGTCCTCCTCTCAGCCCCCAACCCCCCAAAAGCACAAACCAACCTCATCTCCATCCATATCATCATCATCATCATCATCGTCATCATCCACTACGACGTCAGACAAGTTATCGACCGTAAAGAAGGCGAAGGCGATCGATACGACGTCAGCCAAGATGACTATGATGTCGGCACCGCCACCTGAACGTATTCAATATAACGATCGAGAATTACAACACATTCATGAATCTCCTCTAGTGTTCCCCTTAGCAGCGACACACGGCCCTATCGGCCCCGCGGTATCGGCCCCCGTCGACGTGTCGACCCCCTCGCAACCGCGTAGGCTCTCGGCCAGCCTCAGCATGAGGCTGACCGAGAGGGTATCGAAGATCCGGACGAACAGGAAGGGGAAGGAGAAGGAGAAGGAGAAGGAGAAACACCACCACCAGCAGCAGCAGCAGCAGTCTCATAAAGAAGAAGACGAGGAGAAGAAGAAGCAGGCGGTTGCGGAGGAGTCGGTGTGGATGAAGACAATAATATTGGGGGAGAGGTGCAAGGTCCCTAACAGCGACGACGAGCAGGAGGAGGGGAACAAGCGGAGAAACTACCACCCGAGGACGCCAAGGTCGTTGCCCGTCTCCCGAACTAATTCCTTCACAGCGGTGCTCCACGACGCAGCGGCTGCTGCTGCTGTTTCTTGAGAGCATTATCATCGCCGATGATCATCATCTAGAGAGAGGTAGATTAAATATTTGTTAGAAGAGTGCTTCGCTTTTTTCCTTTTGTTAGCCTTCACTTTCATTGTAATGGGATTGAAGCAGTTTATTCCCATGCTTTGTCAAAGTTACTTTGTGGATATATCCATCAAATATAATTTTAATTTATACCGTCATTTATATACAAATAGTTACCATATCAAATTCACAGTCCATGATGCACACATTTACATCTTAGGTAACTGTTTGCTGATGAATCTGCAATTTATATGTAAACTATCCATTCAGGTTTATAGTATCTCAGTATCAATATCGGACCATTTCTATGAGCATTGGGATCGACAATATCGATTGTATCCGCACTTTCATATCCAAGTATCGAAATTTTGAGCCTAGCTCTTTTTGAAAGACGATGGTACATGGAGAGTTTTGAGTGCTACTGAATTATGCAGAAGTCCTGGCATTCAATCAATCCAGTTTGAATTGGTAACTATGGGAGGGAAGGAAGGATGTTCGGACCAGACCTGCAAGATTATGACATAGAGCTAAATGAAGGAATCAAAATGTAGACACAAAGGACCAATGTATATGTACTTCTCGAGCTAGAGAAGTTTTCAATGTTTTAGGGATGTACACGTACAACTATAACATTGTCTTATTTGTTTAATTTGTTTGCAGCAAGAGTCTCTTTGGTAAACTAACTGAGAACAGGGATTTGGATCTTCTCCTCAGTGTTTTAAGTAGCTTTTTAGGCTGATTTATTATTGACCCACTATTTTCTTAATTTTAATATTAACCCACTGTTTTTTTTTAATCGGCAGTTACTTAACATTTGTTGGAGTTGGTCTATGAGGTGCGATATTAGATTGGACCCATATGTCTTCAAAGAAAAATTTCATGTAAGACCTGAACTAATCACAATTATCTACCAATCGCAATACCATTTCCTACCCGACGTGGGACTAAACTATCGATTTCATACTCACCACATTTTGAGTGCTCAACTGGAAACGAGATACACCAACAATCGTCACCTTAGTTTCGCCAGTCGAGCACCAAGGAGATACAACATATTATCATTTCGATCCGTTCGACCACATAACCGAACAGACACATTTGTGTCCCAATCACAACGTCTTGTTCCACCTTGAGCGTGTCGTCTCCATCTTTGAAGTCAATCCGTATAGTCTCCTCTAACCTTAGGTCTGATCCGCCTTCAGACCACCTTACAGATGATGCTCCTACTCCACCTTGAGAAGAGAGCCAGTATAATTCAATTATACGTATGAACGTTTAGCATAATATGTCTTGAACCAATTAGAGTCGTCCATGTGTGACTAAACTATCACCTCCATAGTTACCATATTTTGAGCGCTAAACCGGAAACGAGATACAATACAACAATATCCACCTTAGTTCCGCCAATCGAGCGCCCAGAAGATCCAACATATTGTCATCCCTATATGTTCGACCACATAACCAAACTGACACGTTCATCCACAACATCATTGTGTGCCAACCACAACGTCGTGCTCTACTTGGACGTGTCGTCTCCACCTTTTAAGCCAATCCATGTAGTTGCCTCAAACCTTAGGTCTGATCTACCTTCAGACCACCTTACAGAGGATGCTTCTATTCCCCCTTGAGAAGAGAGCCCGTATAGTTTAATTATACGGATGAATGTTCAGCATCATCTGTCTTGAACCAATTAGAACCGTTCATGTGGGAATAAACTATTAACACCATAGTCACCACCTTTTGAGCACTCAACCAGAAACGAGATACTATACAACAATCTCCACCTTAGTTCCGCCAATCGAGCACCAAGGAAATCCAACATATTGTCGTCTCGATCCGTTCAACCACATAACCAAACTGACACGTTCATCCACATGCCATCTTTGTGTGCCAACCACAACGTCTTGCTCCACCTTGGATGTGTTGTCTCCATCTTTAAAGCTAATCCGTGTAGTTGCCTTTAACCTTAGATCTGATCCAACTTCAGACCGCCTTACAAAGGATTCTCCTATTCCACATTGAGAAGAGAGGTCTGATCCGCCTTCAAATCACCTTATAGAGGATGTTCCTACACCACCTTGAGAAGCAGCAACACAATCTGTCTCGAACCAATTAGAGCCGTCCAAACCAACCTCAAATTTTTGGGCTCTGATACCACTTGTTGGGAACATTGTGCGACCTAAACCGGAGTTGGCACATGAGGTACGATATTAGATTGAATCCATATATCTTAAAAGAATTTTTTTTATGTAAGACCTGAACCAATTCTAATTATCTATGCCTCACGATCTCATTTCCTACCTGATAAGGGACTAAACTATCAACTCCATAGTCACCATCTTTTGAGCGCTCAATTGAAAACAAGATACAATCCGACAACATTGTCTTATTTGTTTAATTTATTTACAACAATAACATATTTGGTAAACTAAGTGAGAAGCGGGATTTGGATCTTCACCCATATACTTTTTTGTCTCCTACACATACCAAAGATGTTTTTTAAATATAAGACAGTGGAAACATAAGAGTTAAGGTGAATTTGAATAATATTAATTAATTAATTAACAAATTATTAAAACTAGTAATTAATATTAACAAATATATTTATTAATTAATAACTAATTAATTATCTTATTCCTACTCAACTGCCATAATTATATAATAAATCATTAGATTAATATAATTAATTAAGTTAATTGAACAAAATAATTAAGTATTAACTTATATATTTAACTAGCTTAATTACTAGTAGATAATCAATACTGTTTAATTAGTTTTTGTTAATTAAGATAAAATTACTAATACTTGATTAAGAAACTTAATTAGTTAACTAATAACTAATAATAGTTGAATTACTATAAATAAAATTAATTTATTAACTATTTATACTAATTAAATTTAGTTAATTAATTATCTTAATTAACAAAAATATATATAACCAATTATGTACTAGTAATTAAGCAACTTAATTATTAAAATAGTAGTAGCAGTAATTAATTAAAGGAATGCAATAAAACAATGCAAGTGTCCAATTTCCACCCACTTTAGCGATTTTTTCTCTCCAAATTCTACTCCAAATACAAGTAGCCAAATAACCAAATAATATATATATATATATATATATATATATATATATATATATATAATCAATCTTCTAGACATCTCATGTGGACTACATTATTCACTATTTATGTAAAATTAATATATTTTTACGATAAAATTTATAAATTTTTTACGATAAAATAACCAAATAACCTATCTTCTCATCCTAGTAGTTAATTATCTCTCCTTTTGGTATCTCTTTGTCTCTATAAAATTTATAAAATTTGAGTCATTCAATGTACACCATTTAGTTATTCTATTTGGCAAGTGAATCTTATCAAACTCCAAAAAATCTACGAGGGAGGTCCAAAGTTTCCTACACCGTTGATCATAAGCTCAATGGATGATAGGGCCTCCAAGGTCTATTAAGATGGTTCGAGTTATTTGTCAGAGAGAGAGAGAGAGAGAGAGAGAGAGAGTAACAAAGAAAACAAAAAGGGTTTAGAAAACACAGTTCCAAATTAGAAAGTGAAGAGTGAGATTATTGTTGTTCCCATTCCATTATTCTGAGTTTCCCGAAATTATTCACCGCTCCACTAAATTCTAGAAATTTAAGATCAAGTCAAAATCTAGAATTCCTCAGTTCCCACTTGAAAGAATTTGTTCCTGACTTCTTGAATGCTCTAATGGTGGTGATCGATCCATACCCACTGATTGGAATTGGAATTCCGAAGGAGGAACTCTGAGGTTCATATTTAGATCGCAATTCTCTCTCTCTGAAGAAAATTTCCTAGTTTTTGATCAATTTTTTTTGCTTGAACTCTCACTTACAAGCGGAACTCTACTGCGAATCAGCAGTTCCCGAGCTTAGGAAAAGCACGGACACGACACCGATACTTCGAAATAACAAACTAGGTCATGCCTGAATCAATGGCGTGTAGTATTCGTGTCAGTGCAGCATAGTTCCCAATTCTCCATCAGTTTCTTTAATTTCTCAAATTTTAATATATTGTTTCAAGTAACGAGAGTACTGAAATTTGCTAACTTTGGTTGCCATGGCCAATAATTTGTCCGTGTCGTGTCATGTCGGACACAACATAAATTCTCAAATTTTTATTATATTTTTTTAGTAATGTGAGTAGTGAAATTTGCAAGTTTTGGTTGGTTGGGCAGGAATTTGCCAGACTGACATGGAGAGGAGTCGCTATCAAACCCGGGGTGGAGGAGGAGGAGGAGGAGTGGGTGGTAATAACCAGAATGTTGGTCGGTTGTCCACGGAGAAGGAGTTGCAGTTACAATTACAATGGGGCAGCCGGAAGCGGCTAAGGTGCTTGAAGATTCAAAGGAACGATAATGTCACTCACGAGAAGCCCCTCGTCGCAGTTCGTGGTGCTGACCGTCGGGCCAGCCTTCCGGTGCCTAATGGGACCCCCTTCTCCCCGACCCTTCCTCGAGCCCTCAGGCAATTCTCCTTTGTGTTTGTGATTGATCTCTTGTTATTTACTAAAGGTTACAAATGAATTTTAGTTATAGATAATTTATGGAAAATACTCATTCTGTGTACTAATTGGCTTTTCTAATTAGTTAATTTACATAGTTATATTTTTTATTCAAACAAATATCCCATTTGGCAACTAGAAGCTAACATTGGAACAGGGAACTTGTGGAATTCTTCAAAGTTTCCCCTTGGTGTGATACTGTGATGTTTTGTTCTTGTAAAAGTTTTAATTTTTTTTATACCACATCTACTAATACCGACACGGGTACAGATGCGGACACGACACAATTACTTTCAAATAGATGCAAAGGTAGTTACCTATGTTGCACGTATACGGGTACGAGCACACGATATGGATACGAACACCATTTTGTTGTGTCTGTGTAACATAGATGGTAAATAGGTGGAGAGGAGAGGGACCAACATTTATATGCGGAACACTGATGAAAACTAATTGATCTATACTATTAATATTAGTTACATGTCATTGCATTCATGCACTTTCTCTAGTTTCTAGAAACTAGAAAGAGAATAACTTTCCCACTTCCAAATTGTTTGTTAGCTTTAACAGGGTATACGGTAGAAAATGAGATCGGAATAGTCCCACATTGGCTACACCACTAAGTGTGTATCTCAATATAATACTTTGTATGAGTTGAGGTGTGCTTGTTGGGAACGAAAGTGTGGAAACCGTTCTCCAAAAAAGAGAGTACTTGCGAGAGAACCGAGCAAAACGCAAAAACCAAAAACGCTAAACACAAATCGCAGACACAGAGATTTTTGACATGGAAAACCCTTGCGGGAAAAACCACGGGACGATCGGAGTCCAACCCTGAAAAGCCTCCACTAATGGAATAATAAATACACCGACTCCTTACAAACTTCTCACCGATCCAAACGGATCACCACAACTCTTTTGGAACAAAAAATAGATTATAACCACGAAAAAGAAAGATAACGAGAAATAATGCTGGGTAGTTTGGCACTACAAAGAGGGAGTGAATCTCGGCTTCGCGAGCCATGTCACAGCGGCGTAACACCGCAAAGGAAGTACAAGGCTTAATGCTGGGTAGTTTGGCACTACAAAGAGGGAGTGAACCTCATGCTACAGTGGATGACACCACATGAGTGAGTGAACCTCGACAGAAGGTCATGTCATAGCGGCATAGCACCGCAAGGAAGCGCAATGCTTTATGCCAAGGACTCTTTAAAAGAACTCACCTATAGTGTATGGAAAAAGATATAGGCCGTCTCTTGAGGGTAAAATCGTAGACGTCCAAGATACATACACCGAAACCAGACATGCACATGGCCTTTAATGTGCAACCGGAAGCACAGTTGATGTCATTGTCTGAGTGAAAAGAATTGCAGCTATGGTGCAACCGGAAGCACAGTTGATGTCATTGTCTGAGTGAAAAGAATTTCGACCCATGCGGGAAGATTCAAGTCGAAGCGACATCTATCCTAATGCATGATGGACAGTCACTGTGGGGATCACTCAACCCATATATTGAGATATGTGGAGAATTGTTGGTGTTTTTGCCTTTGGACTAAGAAAAATAGTCCCACATTGGCTACACCACAAAGTGGGTATCTCAATATAATACTTTGTATGAGTTGAGGTGTGCACATGGGGGTGTGATGGGGCACATGGGTGCCATGTGGGGGTGTTTTCCTAGGAGAAAAAAAAATAATTAACTCCTCATGAAAGCATTTATGCTTTTTTTATGCTCTTGGAATTATTTTTATAGGAGCTAAGACTCGGGCTCAAGGGGGCAAAGTGCGCTTTGTTGGCGCACTTAGCACGTTAGCATCGTCGCATGGCGCTTGTGCGCATTTGATGCGCTCATGCGCTCGGATATGCGCGGCCGCATGGGCTGGCCACATGGGCGACCGCATGCGCTGCGGCATGAGCGGCCGTATGAGCGGTTGCTTGCGGGGCCCTATGAGCAGTTGCATGTGGGTCCGCTGCTATCGGATAGATTTAATCAGTTATGGAAAGATTGAGTCATTAATTTAAATCCGATATTTGTGGGATTTAAATTTAATTCACTCCAATCATGTAGGATTTAAATTAATCATGTGGGATTTGAATTTAATTCATTCCAACCATGTAGGATTTAAATTTAATCATGTGGAATTTGAATTTAATTCAAATCAATCATATGAGATTTAAATTTAATTTATTTCAATCTTGTGGGATATGAATTAAATTCATTCCAATCTTTTTTGTAATTGATGGACGGCCAGGATTAGGATTAGGGATTCCTCCCTATGCCTATAAATACTCTCTTAAAATCCCATTTGAGGACTTACTTCAAAAATTTGGAGAGGAAGAGAGTTGCTGCTGGAGCCGTCATTAAAGTCCAGGAATTTCGTGCGAGTCTAAGCAAGGAGGTGACAGCGAGCGTTCCAGAAGTTCTACGTGAACTTGCTGGTTCCTGGGAGCAGATCGTGTGGGGCGAATCTTGCTTTGAGTAACGGTGATCTTCATCACCCCAGCAAGCATGATTCCTTCTCCTTTCTCTTCTCTTCTGCTAGTAGTAATTCTGTTCTGTCCTTCTGCAACTGCGAGTGCAAGGAAGAACGTGAAGTTTGTTTTTTCTGATTTCTTTGTAATCTTGTGAGCAAGTTGTAATCAGAATCATTATATAGTTCTTCGTGGAAATCGAGAATAGTCACAGTGGGAACTTTTGTGTGAACCTCTGATCTCGACCACGCGTTCTTCCATCTTTGGTTAAGCCTCGGGACTAACAGATACGGATACCATTTTGTCGTGTCTGTGCAACATAGATGGTAAATAGGTGGAGAGGAGAGGAGAGGGACCAACATTTATATATGGAACACTGATGAAAACTAATTGATCTATACTATTAATATTAGTTACATGTCATTGCATTCATGCACTTTCTCTAGTTTCTAGAAACTAGAAAGAGAATAACTTTCCAACTTCCAAATTGTTTGTTAGCTTTAACAGGGTATAGCTGTAGAAAATGAGATTGCAAGGTACAGTTTACTTTACTCTTTATCAGAGAAATATAAGCTTGTGGAAGTAACTATCAGTAATTACCCAACACAGAAGAAAAAAAACATTAGGGTCTGATTTGTTTATCGCTACTCATATCATGATGCAATTCATGTTCCACGGAACATAGGCTGCAACAACTTAAGGGGAAAACTTGAGCTATTGCAACTTATCTTCCTACCAAATTGAGCACTTCATGAGATGTGGTAACCGAAAAACTTTTTATGTTGCAGACAACATTGAGTAAAACATTCCCAAGAAAAAAATATATCTTAAATTGCATCTTATGTTATCGCATCAAGCAATTGGAATCATCCTTGATGTAGTTAATGTGGTAACTCATGTTGCTTCTCCACGAGGTATGACATGCCAAATAAAGTCGTAATGGACAAATATGGGGATAATATCTTAGTATTTAAGTTTAAGAATGTGAGGGTAGCTCTCAGCTCTAGTCTTTAGCAATGAAGATGCTACTTGAGTCAATTATCTTATGCTAATCCTCTAATTTACTCTAAAATGCTTTTGAATTGTCGATGATGAAATTTAAGTCAAAGGAGTCTGTTTCCTAATGTTGACTTGTGCATGCACATTAGTAAATAGCTTGTTTTGATTATTCAAAAGCATTTTTGAGTAGATTAGGGGGGTTCATTGACATATTAGACCAAAAATAGCATCTTCATCTCCTTGGGTAGAAGGGCTATCCTCATATTGTTCAACTTAAACACTTACAAAATTATTGTCGTTTTAGTCTGATAAGGATTTATTAATATGTTATATCTCATGATGAAACAATATGGGCTAAAACACTTAAGATTTCTACAACTTTTATCAAATAATTATGTAAGTAGACCCAACCTGATAGGAACCTGCAATGCTAACGTCTTAGGAACAAATAAAACCAACTTGTCCAGTTGAATCCAGAAGTAATAAATACTTCCTTTGAATGCATATCCACTGAACATGTAATTCCATTGAGGAAGGATGCACACTATATGTTCCATCAGATGCTGGTTCAATGAAACCCCATCGAATCTTGTTGTATGGACCTTCTCAATAAATAAAAACTGAAACATCCATCCATCTTTTCGACTGGATTCATTGGATAAATATATGCTTTCCTATTCAATCAGAAGTGAAAAACATGGATCATTTCTTTCTTCATCTATAAATCATGAAACCCACTGTCACAACCTCTAAGACTAACTCGATTCCCCAAATGGAAGAAACTTTCCCCACTCCCACAGCTCCTCCCTTGTCTGTCATAACCCATCAACAGATTAGGTATTAAAATCTGTCATCTGGACCTGTTTAATATGTTAATCTAATTGTTCTTGTTTCGATATTTCTGTCAGGAATTTGGAGGCTGCAGCGAATGCTGGTGGGGCTGTGGCTTCATCGGAAAAGGGTGGGGGTTCTTCATCAGGAAGTGAGAATAACTCTGTGTGGCCAAAGTTGGCAATACAGCTGACAGTGAAGGAGAAGGAGGACGACTTCATGGTCTTCAAAGGGTCCAAACCTCCCCAGAGGCCCAAGAAGAGGGCAAAGCTCATACAGAAAGCTATTAATGTGAGGCTTTTCCACTTCCTTTTCCTTTTCCTTTCTGTTGAATCAGAGGAAATTATTTAATTTTAGGATAGAATTCCCATAATGTGCTGCTGGGATTCTGGAGTAAAAGTCTTTGCCTCTCCTGGCATATGACAGGTGACAATGGATAATAGTTAGGCTAGTAATAGCATGTGCTTTCCTCTTTTTTCTCTAAGAAATAAAGGAGTGAATGTAGTCCAATTCATATTATTTCTTTTTTCTAATAGATTGTTCCCTTTCTGTCGTCCGCCTCAAATAAGGCCTCTGTTGTCAGATAAAATGTACAGTGTCCTACGTGGGCCTGAACGACAGTCTGACCCGACTATCTGGTCCACTTTTTATTCCCTAATGCAGATAAAAGAGGATTATCCGGTTGAAATAGACAGATATTTTTTAAGGACCCACACGTCATAACCTAATACTGAATCATACTGTATTATAAAGTTTCAGAAGGTGTTGTGTCAGTCAGTAATTATGTCCTCTCCTTTGCTTTGGCTCTGCCTCAAACTAGTGACCTCTCTTGCCACAAAACAAAACAACCTCTTACACCTCCTAGAATGTTACACATTTATATTACCTATTATCATTTAAATGAGGATAATGTTTCATGAGGAGCTCAGAAATTTATCAGTCCCTCTTACAAGTTAATGTCTTTATTTTAGAGAACGGCCATGTGGTACTCCAAGCCACTCAAAATGGTATATTATACCACGTGGTTGAATGATGGAGTACACGTACTATTTTGATCGGTTGAGAGTACAAATATACCATTTTTGAGTGGTTTGTGTTGGTTTTGCTTTGGTTTTGCTTTTCTTGCAAAAGCTCAAGTCCCTCTTCCTTTCTTTAGTCCCACATCGGATGCACCAAAGCCTTCATGTGTACATATATTAGTTTCTCTCCTTTGCTCTATTAAGTTGTTGTGTGGGGAACCCCTTGGGCCACGCGCGCGCCGCCGCCGCCGCCCGGCCCGGCTCGGTTCGGTTCGGCGCGCGTAACGGGTGCGTACGCGCCCACATCTGCGGGTGCCGAATGCCGATCCGATTTCCTCTTCGGGTTCGGGCTGGGACCCTAAAAATCTTTTTGCTCCTCTTCATTTTTATTTAATTTTCTAAACGTTAGAAAATTAATTTCTGAACGTTACAAAATGTTTCTGAACCGGTTTTGTGTCCAGGTTCGTTATTTATTCTCTTGTGTAACGTCTGAATTAATAGAGAATTAATTCTGACCGTTACACAATAGTTTTATATATATCGGACAGTTTTCTTTGTAAATAATCAGAAAATATTCTTACGAAACCTCTGTCAACATTCTGTTCATTTCTTCGTCTTCATCTCCAAGCTCTGGGCAGAGCTAAGTCCTGGTCGTTCTCTCCAAGTCGTGTGCGGCAACGAGATACCGGTAGTGCGGGGGTTTTACCACTAGGAGCTTCGGGAACGTCTGCACACAGATCCCGAATAAACTCTTAGGGCAGTGCTTCGTGCACGACTTCCCCAGAGGCCGGTAACATTTAATTTTATTTTTGTATTCTGAAATTTTACAATAATAAAAGACAGCAAAAAAATCTAACAATCTAAGAGTTTATTTTTGTTAGAATAGTTTTTGTTAGAATTTTCTATACTGTTAGAATTGTTTCAATACTTTTGTTACAATTATTTCTCACTATTTGCTAATTACTGTTCAACAAACACTGCCCTTTCGGATCAGAACCTTAATCTGCCGCCTTAGACCATATTGGCTAGTTACTGTTGATTCTGTTTGCTAGTTATTAGAAGCACTATTTGCTACTTACTAGAAGCACTATTTGCTAGTTACTGTTGATTCAATTTCCTAGTTACTGTTGAAAAAAAAAAAAAAAAGAATTACTTACTGCTAGTCCTATAATAATTTCGTTTCTATAGCAATTTGATCTATAGCAATTAGAAAGGAATCTAGATCTCAAAAGTTAATACTTTTTCGTTTCTACAAAATTAACTGTTAATTTCAAAAGTTAATAATGTTTCGTTTCTACAAGATTAACCGTTAATTTCGTTTCTATAGCAATTTGTTCACAACTTGTTCTATAGCAAATTAAAGTTCACAATAGTTTCTGTAGCAAATAGTTACTGTATTTGTTCACAATAGTTACTGTAGCAATTCAAGTTAACAGTAGAAATTTTCTATAAATTTGTTCTATAGCAATTTAAGTTAATACTGTTTCTGTTTTCACTGAAGAAAAATAAAACTGGTTGTTAAATTGCTACTTGCTACTTGTTGTGGATTATCAATACTTGTTAACAAGTTTTGTAGTTAACAATTTATGCTGTAACCAAACAATTATTTTATTACTGTAGCAAATTTGTTACTTATAAAACTTGCAATCTAAGTAGCACTACTCATTTGGTACTTACCATTGCTCAATTGTTCTGTTGATTAGCATTACTTATTAGTTGCTGGATGCTGGAGCAAATTCTTTTGCTTAATTACTGTTAATACAATTTGCTTAATTTTAATCACTTAGTTTTTGAAACCAATCTAGGACCAAAAATAAAATAGTTTAGTAAAGTAAATTGCAAATAAAATCTTGAATCTAAAATTTCAAAGTAGAGACAAACTCGGGCACAAGCCGAAAGGGTCCTTCTGTCAACCGGGTGTAAACAACCCTAAGCGACACGGTACTTAAGAGTCTTCGGACCACCGCTAGCTGGGAACCGACCCCTACAGCTAACCTGAGTTGATCAACACTTGAAAAACTAAAGATTTTAAGATTGATTAGCAAAGACCACCTAAACTATTATCCTAGACATTGTTATTAAATAATTTATATATTTTCAGACTTATTAGCAAAGACCACCTACAAGCTACCTCCCTCTTGGTCTGATATTTCTAAGGAACTTATCCATACACAAGGAGTTCTTACCTACAATCAAGTCCTAAAGAAAATTAGAACCGAAGAACAAATTAGATTGAGGTCTAAGCCTAAGACTGAATCTAAAGCTAAGGTAAACATTGTAGAAGGCCAAGGAAAACCCAAGTCTATTTTTTCCTTATAAACCCAAGAAGAATTTCTTCAAGAAGAAGAAAAACTTTCAGTCTAACCACCACAACCTTCATCACCAGAAGCGAACATGCTTCACAAAGGTTCTTCGAGTTCCTTTAGGTCTGTAAGCTTTCAACCCCTTATTAACCTCTCTTACCATTCTGATGATTGGTGGTTGGATTCTGGAGCTAATGTTCACGTTTTGTTTGATCGCTCCTGGTTTTCAAACTATCAGGAATCAAGTGGAGGAGGTGTGACCCTAGGAGATGGCTCAACGGCACAAATTATTGGAAGAGGAAAAGTTAACCTGAAGATGACATCAGGAAAAATCCTAACTCTTCATGATGTTCTTCATGTGCCGTCAGTCAGGAGAAACCTAGTTAGTGGATCCCTTCTTGTAGCCTCAGGATACAAAATTGTAATGGAGGCTAATAAAGTAGTTTTTTCTAAGCATGACTTTTTATAGGAAAAGGCTTTGTAAAAGACGGTCTTTTCATTTTAAGTACAATGAATAAAATGTCTGATCGTTCTCTCATTGTCTCCAATATAGAATCTTCAAATGTTTGGCATGGCAGACTAGGTCATGTGAACCTAGGTTCCATTAAAAGGATGATGACTTTAGACCTTATTCCCAAGACTCCAATAGATGACAAACACAAATGTGATATTTGTGTTCAAGCCAAACACACTAGATTACCTTTCAAATCTGTAGAAAGAAATTCTGACATTCTAGAACTTATCCATAGTGATGTATGTGACTCAAATAGGATTTTGACCAGAGGCGGTAGAAAATACTTTGTTACGTTTATAGATGATTATTCAAAGTATTGTTACATCTACCTTCTAAAAACCAAAGATGAAGTTCTAGATAGATTTAAGGTTTTCAAATCTGAAGCTGAGAATCAATTAGATAGGAAGATTAAGATCCTTAGATCTGATCGTGGTGGAGAATATACCTCAAACGAAATGATTAATTTCTGTGAAGAACATGGAATAATTCATGAGGTAACTGCTCCATATTCACCTCAGTCTAACGGAGTTGCTGAACGCAAGAACCGCACTCTGTTAGATATGGTGAATGCCATGCTTCTCAGCTCTGGTGCTCCTGATAACTTGTGGGGAGAAGCCTTTTTAACTGCCTGTTACATTCTTAATAGGATTCCTAGTAAGACAAAAGATAAGACTCCCTATGAGCTGTGGAAAGGTAGAGCACCTAGGATTAATTATCTTAGAGTTTGGGGATGCCTTGCTAAAGTCGGAATTCCCGAACCTAAAAAGAGAAAGATTGGTCCCAAGACTGTAGACGCTATTTTCATAGGATATGCCTTAGACAACTATGCTAATAGATTTCTAGTGACTCACTCAGAAGTAAATGAAATCTCTAACAATACCATTATAGAAGCAAGAGATGCAGTTTACTTTGAAAACATATTTTCTTTTAAGGATAGAAGTTCAATCTCTTCCTCCATACCCTCTACTAGTTCTCAAGTCCAAATACCTAGCTCTCAATCTGAACAAGACTTAGAACCAAGACGGAGTAAAAGGAATAGGATCGAGAAAAATTTAGGAGAAGGATTCTTCACATTTTTGATAGAGGGTGATCCCTCAACTTATGAAGAAGCAATGTCGTCTCCTGATGCTCCCTTCTGGAAAGAAGCCATTAACAGTGAATACAACTCCATCATGGAGAATAACACTTGGTTTCTAACAGATCTACCTTTAGGGAATAAACCAATAAGTTGTAAGTGGATTTTCAAGAAGAAACTCAGAGCCGATGGTACTATAGAGAAATACAAAGCTAGATTAGTTGCTAAGGGTTTTACCTAGAAGAAAGGGTTAGATTATTTTGATACCTACTCTCCTGTAGCTAGGATCACATCCATTAGAACTCTCTTGGCCTTAGCATGCATTCATGATATGCTAATCCATCAAATGGATGTAAAGACAGCATTTTTGAATGGAGATCTAGAGGAAGAACTTTATATGGACCAACCTGAAGGTTTCATTGCTAAAGGTCAAGAAAAGAAAGTCTGCAGACTAGTAAAATCTCTCTATGGCCTGAAACAAGCTCCCAAACAATGGCACAATAAATTTGACAAAGTAATTTGTGAATATGGTTTCTTGTCAAATGAGTATGACAAATGTATATACTCTAAAGGTACATGTAAAAATTGTGTCATTTTATGCTTGTATGTAGATGACATCCTTATCCTAGGATCATCACTGGAATTGATAAATATTACAAAGAACTATTTATCTAGCCAGTTTGATATGAAAGACCTAGGAGAAGCCAACCTAATTTTAGGAATGCAAGTGACCAAAGGCAAAGAGGGTTATACTCTATCTTTAGCACATTCAATTGAAAAAATGCTAAAAAGATTTGAGTTATTTGATAAGAAACCTGTGCTTACTCCTTATGACAGCAGTATTGTACTGAAAAAGAATGAAGGACCACCTTTGGAACAACATAAATATTCCCAGATGATAGGCTCCCTTATGTATATAACAAACAGGACAAGACCTGATATTGCATTTGCTATTGGGAGACTAAGCAGATATACCAGTAACCCAAATCAGTCACATTGGACTGCCTTGGATAGGGTATTTAGATATCTCAAGGGCACCATAGATTACAAACTTCATTTTACTAGGCACCCTGATATCATAGAAGGTTATTCAGATGCAAACTGGGTAACCGACTCACATGATATAAAATCTACTACTGGATATGTATTTACTCTAGGAGGAGCTGCAATCTCCTGGAGCTCTTGTAAGCAAACTATCATAGCTAGGAGTACAATGGACTCTGAAATGATAGCTTTAGATACAACTTGCACAGAAGCTGAATGGCTTAAAAATCTTATTATGCATATACCTGTTTCTCTTAGTCCTGTTCCTGCAATTTCTATAAATTGTGATAATAAATCTGTTATTGAACTACTAAAGCATGATTCTGTGAATGCTAAGATGAACAGGCACCTGCAGCTGCGTTTCAAGTAAATAAAAAGCCTTCTAGGCAAATATGTGGTTCTTGACTATATAAAGTCAGAAAAGAACCTTGCAGATCACTTGACGAAGGGTCTGTCTAGGACTTTGATCCTAGAATCATCGAGGGGGATGGGGTTAAGCCCATAAGTTAGTCACCAGCAGTGGCAACCCAACCGAGTCTGACTGGAGATCCCAAGAAGCCGGTTCAATGGGTAGAAACAAGCTGAACTTAGGTGACTTTATGGAACACTGACTCGAGATTAAAATCTCATTAAAATAAAGCCCAAGCGGCTGTACGTGTGTACAATGACTCCCCATCCCTATGGTGACAGTGTTCCTGTGTGATATGGTTAGGATGAGTTTAAACTCTTAATAGGTCCAAGCTGTAATGCTAGGTTGATTCATATCACCAACCATTAAGGACTTACCTATATGAGAGGTCGTGAAGGCCGCGACTATGGGACATGGCGATCCCAGACAACTCTCATGAATATGGAAAGTGCGCATGGCCATTTAAAAGCGCCACCCGATAGACCAAGGACCTCTAGCGTACTATGTGTGCTATTTTCTAAATCTGGTTCAAGAAGTCTGATTCAAGGCATAGTCCATCAAGCACTTCTTCAGATTAAGGCAATAGTCACTACGTGAGATTCAAGGCTGTAGTCCATCTCATCTATGCATAGTATTTTACTGCCCAGATGCTCTCTCTCTATTTTGCTAATCAATCTCTATTTACTTCACTCTTATCTCTGTTTCGGAACTTGACCTTTTGGGGGGGGGTTGTTGGTTTTGGTTTTGCTTTGGTTTTGCTTTTCTTGCAAAAGCTCAAGTCCCTCTTCCTTTCTTTAGTCCCACATCGGATGTACCAAAGCCTTCATGTGTACATATATTAGTTTCTCTCCTTTGCTCTATTAAGTTGTTGTGTGGGGAACCCCTTGGGCCACACGCGCGCGCCGCCGCCGCCGCCCGGCCCGGCTCGGTTCGGTTCGGCGAGCGTAACGGGTGCGGGTACGCGCCCACATCTGCGGGCGCCGAATGCCGATCCGATTTCCTCTTCGGGTTCGGGCTGGGACCCTAAAAATCTTTTTGCTCCTCTTCATTTTTATTTAATTTTCTAAACGTTAGAAAATTAATTTCTGAACGTTACAAAATGTTTCTGAACCGGTTTTGTGTCCAGGTTCGTTATTTATTCTCTTGTGTAACGTCTGAATTAATAGAGAATTAATTCTGACCGTTACACAATAGTTTTATATATATCGGACAGTTTTCTTTGTAAATAATCAGAAAATATTCTTACGAAACCTCTGTCAACATTCTGTTCATTTCTTCGTCTTCATCTCCAAGCTCTGGGCAGAGCTAAGTCCTGGTCGTTCTCTCCAAGTCGTGTGCGGCAACGAGATACCGGTAGTGCGGGGGTTTTACCACTAGGAGCTTCGGGAACGTCTGCACACAGATCCCGAATAAACTCTTAGGGCAGTGCTTCGTGCACGACTTCCCCAGAGGCCGGTAACATCTAATTTTATTTTTGTATTCTGAAATTTTACAATAATAAAAGACAGCAAAAAAAATCTAACAGTTTGAACTTTGGAGTACCATGTGGCCGTGCTCTAAGAGCATGTAATAATTTCTTCTTTATAAAATAAGAGTTTTGGCTCATCTCAAGTGCAAATTGACCTGAATCCAAACCTTAATAATACATGGGCATGAATTTGATCTTGTACAAGTAATTAATCTAGGAGACACAAATCTATATTCTTGTAGGAACCAAGGTTTCAACATTTTCCGGACAACCTGGATCTGGTCATGCATGGTTCTGCGTAATTACTAAATAAGCGACAATATATTTGTTCTTTCCCTTTTGCATAGAAGAGTGTGATGAATAGATAAAGCAGCTTTGTTGTATAATAATCTTCGCTAATGAAATTAGAATTAGTAAACTTGACATAGCGAACAGGTAACTTGCTAAGAATATTATACATACAATAGAATCTAAAATATAGAATCTGGATCATCTTAATAGCTTATGGGAATCTAACTCAGAAGATTTTAGTTGTCATCTTGATAACAATATTCATGTGGATAGTTTTAGTTGAGGAAACAGGTCTCAACTTTCCATATTTTAAAGGTAAAATACTAAAATATAGCAGTATCATGCTACCCGATTGTTTTTGAAGGATATACATTAAAGACGTGGTCAGAATGACGAACTTGAACTTGGTAGCGTATTCATTCTTCATCCTCCTCCAAGCCTTCTCCCTTTAAAGTGGGATAGACTACTGAGTAACAATTATGACTCAAGAAAGTTGAGAAGACAAATAAAAAGAAAGAAAGTTGAGAAAGAAGGTTTGCAATGCTGGTATCAGAATAGATTTTAGAACCTTATTATGACTATCAGTATCAACCTCTTCAACACTTTCGACGGTTTTGGATCGGAATTTCGGAGTTCTTAGTTTCAGATCTAAACAATAATAAGAAATTATTCAAAAACTAGAATTTTGTTTGACACGTGTAGGGATAATCATATGTTTTATTTGTTCTTCCCTTTAGTTTTTAGTGAAATGATATTCAACATTGTTGAATTATTCACCTGCAAGAGATATTCTTGTTTATTTTACTTGCTTAGACAAAGTACACACAATCAGTGGCATAACCACATGGAGTCGAGGGGGCGTGACTACACCCTCTCAAATTTTGAGTCCACCCCCTCTAATTTTGAGTTTTTGTTTATATTTTTTTTTGAAGTATATATATATATATATATATATATATATATATATATATATATATATATAATGGGTATAGAAAAAACTAGCATGTCGTTCCTTTACGACAACACTATAATGACATATCAGTAAAATAATATATTTAAGGAACAATATTTTGACAAAACATCAACTAATCATTTAAGTATATTTTCGAGAACATGTCTATTATGAACAAAGTAGTTTCAAAGTATGCAACAAACAACCACTTTGTCTCTTTCCTTTTTTTTTTTTTTTCAAAGTGCCACTCTCTCTTTTTTCAGACCCAGTTTCAAGCAAAAAAGCCGGAGGTAAAAGTAGGGGAATAGGGGGGAGACATGAACTGTGCATGATTAAATCATGTCCTTTTGTCCACTTTAAATTGAACGAACCAAATATCTGAACTCATATGAGTTTAGCTGACTTTCTATATTTGCTCACTTTCAACACACTTTCCTCCAACCAAACACCCCCTATGTTGATTTTATGAAGATTTATCTTAGTAGCACATAGAATAAAAAGAAAACTAGTAAAGCACTATATACATCACTAAAAGATTAAAGTTCATAAGATAGATTTCTATATTGACAACACTCTCATTTAAAATATATATATATATATATATATATATATATATATATATATATATTGACAACACTCAACAGTTTATCCTCATCTTTTATATATATAATGTCAAAGCCTCCTACCTCACTTACAATAAAAAAGAACAATTAGGTAGTTGTAGGTATTTTTTAACTTCAAAGTATCAGATGATGTCATTAGGGATGGCAATTTCCTCAGAACCCGATGGAGACCCATTTTTTTTTCGGACGGGGACGGATCTGGGGATTTAAAAATAGAGACAAGTGCAGGGATGGGGATTAAAAAAAAATCTCCGGTCAGGTTAGATCCATTAGGTTAGATCCATTGAAATTTTTATTATAATTGATTATAGTGGTAACACTTTCTTTACTCTGAGCCAACTAAATTAATGGATCAATTAACTTAAGGTGAATCATAATATTTCTATTCCCCTATTAATCAATTATTAGGTTGATGCTTTATATTGTTTTATTCGTATTAATCCAGTAATAGTCTATAATATTAAGTATTAATATATGATATTTTTGGAACTATAAATGTATTTATTATAATTTTTTAATAGTAAACGCTACGTCACTTGGACGAAAATTCTGGCTATACCACTGCACACAATAGTTAGTTCTGGTTGGAATAATATTAAGATGCATGCACGGAATGAACTTATAGTATACAACTTTGACAAAAATGTAATGTTTTGTGCTGATAAGAAATTTTATCGAAACACTATAGCACGATATTTGACACGATCAAATAGTTGTGTCGACATTGTTTTTTTTTTCTTCCATACAATCTTTTTATTTTAAGAAATTTCTTTGTTGATTTGCCTAGGAAAGAAAACCATACTTTCGGTAGTCAATATCGGTTAGGATGAGTATCGGATTATACATGCCAAAGCGATACGATTGATATGTATTGGTACTTTGAAACTTGTTTAAGACCTTCTGAAGCTGGACTTCGTTAACTTTTACTTTTATGTTCCTTTTGCTCTTGTTGTTGCTAGTTTTTATCCGTCCAAAGTACACCACAATCTATATGTAACATATAGTTTAATCATATTCTTAGGATGACTGCATATTGCTTGATGTTGAGTTTCATAGGCATTAATTTGAAAGTAATTGAAATATTATGATCAAGTTTCAACTAGGATTTGGACTTTGTTATAAGTTTTTTTCTCATTTGGACCTAATCCTAATATTCCAATTACTTCATAATTAAGGCTCACAAAATCCAGCATCAATCAATACCTAGTCATCCCAATAGACTCCAAACTCATTGTGTGTGTGTTTGTATTGTATTTTGAGTACCCGAAATTAAGTTTAGGGTACTTGAGAGATTTTACCTATTACTTATCCTAACTACTTTAGGGTTTCCGTAGGGCTTATAAATAAGTCTCATTTGATCTCTAGAGGGAAATCTTCATCACTATTTAATGTTAATGTTAATTTTAATATTAATATTAATTTTATTGTGTTAATGTTAATTTTTTTAGTGTTAATGTTAATTTTTTTAATGTTAATGTTAATGTTAATATTAATTTTAATGTTAATTTTAATTTTCAGTGTTAATGTTAAAATTAAAATTAACACTAAAATTAACATTAAAATTAATATTAAAATTAATACTACAATTAACATTAAAATTATTACTAAAAATAAAATTAATATTAAAATTAAAATTGATATTAATAGTAATATTAAAATTGATATTAATAGTAACATTAAAGCATTAACATTAATATTAATATTAATATTTTTAAATATAGATTTGTTTTTAAAGATATATTTATTTTTAAAGATATATTATCTTTAGATTTGTTTTGAAAGATAGATTATTTTTTAGATTGTTTAAAAAAATCTATCTTTATTTAAAATAAATCGATGGATATGACTGTTTTTTTAAAGATAGAGATAGATTTATTTTTAAAAAGAGAGAAATTTGGAAGAGAAACATATGTTTGTTCTTAAATCCCATAACTTTTCCGTAAAAACTCTCCCGTATAAGAAGGTATATATATATATATATATATATATTGCATGGACCCGTAGCTGTAAGAGCTACCCAGCCGGCCCGGCCCGGACCCGTGGCTATAATAGCCAGCCAGCCCGGAGGGAGGGCTTGATCCCATGATCACTCCCCCCGGGTGTCCCCCACCTTACCACTAGGCTAAGGCTTCGGGACACACACACACACACACACACACACACATATATATATATATATATATATATATATATATATATATATATATATATATATATGGTTGTGGTGTGATTTAGCCAATAGAATTCATCATCATCAAAAGCAAAAGGAACATAAAAATAGAAGTCTGAGGAAGAGAGGGGAGGGAGAGAATAATCTTTCTTTCATATTTTATTCTCCATTTCTCTCTCCTCTCTCTTTCTCTATTTTTTTTTTAAATATTATGTTTTTCTTTCTTTTAATTATACCATCTGACTAGAAGCTTATTTTTGCAACTTCTCATTTAGACAAACTACACCCTTTTAAAGGGTTTCCACCGTAGGAGGCCTGGTTACCAAAAGGCGCTTTTGGTTACCAGAAGGGTTTTCCACAGAAAAGCGAGAAAGAGAGACATTTTCGTAATAGGAAAGAGTCTAAACGGTAATTCAAATTGTACTCTGTAGAGATTTGGAAACATTTTTAGGCGCAATTTAATTTGTAACGTAGTTGAAACAGGTCTCCTGTTACTATGCAGTCAATTTTGCTTTTATGCTGAAAAAGAAGGAGAATGGTGCCGCAAGACTAGCTAAGACTCATCTTCGAGACATTGAATCACAAAAGAACAGTTATAGTTGACAGGACTCACTCCTACAATGAGGAGCTATCCTCCTGGCTGTGAACTATGGACAGTGTGCAAGACTGGTAGTTTCTTGTTGGATTCAACTTCAAGGCATGAGATAGTTGGAAAAGGTCTTGTCAGGTTGATCAGTTGCCAACAAAATTGGTATGCCTCCAGTTAGGAGGATCAAATAAAACCAATGTTCACATCACACCCTCTAACCTGTCTAAGGTACTTATGACGAACAAAGGCATATGCAGAAGTGGGTAATGTATCTTAAGCATCATCTCCAAGGTCTGGCTTAATTGAAGGCGTGTAAGAATGGTGTTTTCTGGTTTCCTTATCTAGATCTGATGTCCGGACTAGAGAAGAGGATCCCTTTACCCTTAATATACGTCCATGATAATCAATTTAAATGTCATTTATGTACAGTTAGATACTGTTGAAATTAGTTGATCATTTTATTGATTGTCTCATTGGCATTATATAGCCTTACAGTCATTAATACAATGATCTCAATCATTATGACAATATTCTCATAATGGAATATCCTGTGACATATTCTGGCATCCCAAATATGTCCTCAGGATATTCCCATGTGCTTATACTATACTTAAATATGACACCCAACATACCATATCAATACTCCCCCTCAAGATGGGTGAAAGATATTCACTAAGTCCATCTTGTCACATCCTCTAATCATGCTCACTGAGGCGAGTCCCTTGGTTAGTCCATCTGCTACTTGATCCCTGGTTGGAACATGGCCAAGCTCCAGTAATCCACTATCCAACTTCTCTTTGATGAAGAATCTATCAATCTCGATGTGTTTGGTCCTGTCATGCTGTACTGGATTGTTGGCGATACTAATAGCTGACTGATTGTCACACCACAACTTCATCTTGGCTCCTTGATCCAGCTTCAGCTCCACCAGCATATTCTTCAACCATAGCAGCTCTGCAACTCCCAAGGCCATAGCTCTGTACTCTGCTTCAGCTGTCGATCTGGCCACCACAGACTGCTTCTTAGTCCTCCAGGAGACCAAGTTACCTCCTACAAATATGCAATATCCCGAGGTAGACCTCCTGTCATCAGCACAACTAGCCCAGTCAGAATCACAGTAGCCCTCGATGCTCACGTGATTGTTCTTCCTGAATATTAGTCCCTTTCCGGGAGCACCTTTCAAGTACCTCAGAATCTGGTACACTGCATCCATATGACCCTTCCGTGGGTCATGCATGTAACGGCTCACCACACTTACTGCAAAGCAGATATCAGGACGTGTGTGGCTCAAATAGATCAACTTGTCAACCAGTCTCTGGTATCTGTCCCGATCAACTGGTTCTCCAGCCTCAGCATCAATCTTGAACCTCTGATCTATTGGTGTCGCTGCAGGTTTGCACCCCAACATCCCAGTTTCTGTGAGAAGGTCCAGTGCATACTTCCTTTGAGAGAGAACAATCCCCTCTGCTTCTCGAGCAATCTCAATCCCAAGGAAGTACCGAAGAAGGCCGAGATCCTTCACCTCGAATTCCTTGCCAAGCTTTCCTTTGAGTTGGGCGATCTCCTGCTCATCATCTCCTGTGATAATCATATCGTCCACATACACCGCAAGCATGGTGATGTGGTCTCCACTCCGACGGAAGAACACAGTATGATCAGCATTGATCTACTGATATCCCATCCCTATCATCGCCCTTCTGAATCTGTCAAACCACGCTCGAGGAGACTGTTTCAGTCCATAGAGGGACTTCTTCAACCTGCAGACCTTGCCTACTGTCTGATTGGTGCCAAATTCTGGTGGTATCTCCATGTACACCTCCTCCACTAGATCTCCGTGAAGAAACGCATTCTTCACATCCAGTTGGTGTAGCTTCCATCCACCATTCGCTGCCAGAGAAATCAGAGTCCTGACAGTGCTCATCTTTGCAACTGGTGCAAAGGTCTCGTCATAGTCGATGCCGTACGTCTGACTGTATCCTTTGGCTACTAGTCGAGCTTTGTAGCGCTCAACCTGTCCATCTGTGTTCTGCTTCACAGTAAAGACCCACTTGCATCCAACTGCTCTCTTCCCCTCTGGCAGTCTCACAAGCTCCCAAGTGTGGTTCTTCTCCAGAGCTCCCAACTCCTCGTGCATTGCCGCTTTCCACTTTGGATCGTTCTTGGCAACCTGCCAATTGTTAGGTACAGTAATACTATCCAAAGATGCTATAAATGCTCCATGAGAAGAAGGGATATGGTCATAAGAAACAAACTGAGCAATATCCCAACCATATCTGTTTGGAGGATTTCCTGCATTGCTGCGAGTGGTCCTCCGTACAAATAGTGGTGTGGGAGGAGTAGAAGTAGGAGGAATGATATCTTGTGAAAGAGGGGGTATCACCTGAAGGGAGGTTGGTGTCGGTGCCTCAGGAGTTGGGACGAACGCAGGCAAGGGACTTGGCACTGGCACTGTCGGTACTGGTCCTGCAGTTTGCTTCTCTCTCCTGCTGTAGGTAAGTAACTCTCCCTGAGCCGTAGGACTAACACCTTCACCTTCTTGTCCCTTCTCCGTGCCTCCATGCCAAACTTCTAAATCGGTTACCACCAAGTTCTCCATCTCCCCCTTTCGCCTAATACTGGCAGTATTAGGCGTGTTGTGTGAAGTTCCGTCCTGGCGGTAGTATGGCTCATGCTCCCGAAAGTGGACATCCATACTGACAAACTTCTTCTTCTCTACTGGACTCCAGCACACATACCCCTTCTGGGTCGCCGAGTAGCCTACGAAGATGCATTTGACCGCTCTAGGGTCAAGTTTCCCAACTGATGGCCTGTTGTCCTTCACAAAACACACACACCCAAACACCTTCAGTGGGAGTATCCCACTATTATTGCCTTGCAATACCTCACATGGGGACTTCCATCCGAGGACCTTCGAGGGCATCCTGTTGATGAGTTGAGCTGCTGTCAACACTGCATGCCCTCACAGACTCTGTGGGACATTCATGTCGATCATCATACTTCTTGCAACTTCCAGAAGGTGTTTGTTTTTCCTTTCTGCAACTCCATTTTGTGCTGGTGTGTATGCACAGGTGGTCTGATGCTGTATTCCGTGTGCTGACAGGTATTCTGCAAGCGTCCTGTTGGTATACTCCGTTCCATTGTCAGACCTCAGTACCTTCACAACTGCTTTGTACTGAGTCTGGACATGCTTATGGAAATCCCGAAAACAAGCAGGTACATCATTCTTATTTTTCATCAAATATAACCAGGTAACACGAGAGGCACACTCAATGAGAGAAACAAAGTACTTATAACCATTCATAGTGTTAGTAGCACATGGACCCAGACATCAGAATGTACTACCTTAAAAGCAAAAGTGCTCCTATGACCCGTGCCAACATATGAGCTCCTAGTAAGTTTTTCTAACTCGCACGCATCACATACTAATTTCTCTTTATTTGTTTTTGCATAAATCTCTGGATACAACTTACTTAGAGTATCAAAGGAAGAATGTCCCATCCTCCGATGATGGAGTATCAAGGTATCCTCAGTCCTCTGCTGCAGTCCTTCCATGCCAGCCTTCTCTGCCATAGATACCAATGCTGAGTCAAGTCCTTCTCGATATAGGTACCACAGTCCCTCATGCCAAGTGCCAGTCCCAAGTCTTCGTCCTGTCCCTTTCTCCTGGAAGGTCACCTTAGGAATATCAAAAGAAACAATGCATTTAAGTTGGAGGATTATAGAACTAATGGACAAGAGACTGACTGGAAAGGATGGAACATGTAAAACATTGGATAATCTTACTGAACCTGTACAATTAACAGTGCCCTTACCGACCACTGGCTGGAAAGTGCCATCAGCTGTCTGAATGCTGTCTGCTGATGCTAGGTGAGTGTAGGAAGAAAACGCACTAGCATTTCCCGTCACATGCCGAGATGCTCCCGAGTCGATAATCCAGTCTGATGATTTAAGGGAAGAGATAGACGCAAGGGCAAGTGATTCGTCAGTACCTTCTGATGGATGGGCATACATGGCAGCGTTGCCCCTAACAAAGAATGAGGTGGACGCCTCCTCTGTTCTACTCCTCATGTCTCCCAGTGCCTGGTCCTCCACAGTAAATGTGTTATCAGCTTCTCCGTTCCCTTATGATATCAGGAGGCTCGCCCGATAACCTCCTCGGCCGCCTCGTCTACCCCCTCGACCACGACCACGTCCTCCATTATATCCTCGTCTGCCGAACGGTCCTCGTCCACCACCTGAATCTCCCTCCCTAGGTGGTTTGGTACAAGCATACCGATGATGACTCATCTCCCCACAGTTGTAGCACTGCCGGTTATGCTGCCAGGGCTCTCCCTTAGATCCTGTGTTTCCTGAGCTGGTGATCGCTAGTGCTGACTTTGCTTCGGGGGGACCACCTGTCCCGGCTTGCAGCCTAATGCGTGTCTCCTCCTGGATCATGGCTGAGATAGCCTCCTCAAGGCTAGGGATTTTTGGTTGGGCTAGAAGTAGGGCCGTCCTCTGTGCGAAAGCTGCAGTCAGCCCTTTGAGGAACTTCATCGTCCTCTCCTGCAGACACACCTGTCTCTCCTTACATTTAGGGTCCCCGCAGTTCGTCCGATCTGAGGAGTGATCATAATCCAACCACAGACGCTCCAACTCCGTGGCATACTCCTGTACCGTCTTCTCTCCCTGTACGGTGTCATCAATCTCCCCCTTTATCTGGAAGACCCGAAAGTTGTTCCCCACACCATCATAGGTCCTTCTCAACTTCTCCCACACATCTTTCACTATCTCGATACCGTCTACTGTGGCGGCAATAGACTGGACTAAGGAGTTGAGAAGCCAGATGTAGATCATCATATGAGTGGACTTTCACTCATCGCGTCCTGTCGAGCCCTCGTCCGGCTCTGTCGCCTCGCCCGTCAGGAACCCCTCCATGTTTTTTCCTGCGAGGGTTCTTCTCACCCGCCGTGACCAACTCAGATAGGTGGCTGGTCCATCTAATTTCAGATCGATGGAGGGAAGCTTCAACTCCGGCGACGTTCGTGTCGTGTTCTCACCAGCCGACATCGTCAACAACTTCATCAACGTCGCCACCTCTGCAGAATCTAGCTTCTTGATGATCTCCTCTATCGATGCGTCGTCTATCCAATCACGTCACATCCGCTCCACAACTCACGCTCGTCCTCGTCGTCCGCTCCTAGATCCGAACATGTCCCCCCTTTTTTCAGATCTAGGCATCCTATTAGGCGCTGTCTCGTGCTGGTGCAGAGGAGGCGGCAGTACGCATGTCACAGCCACCGTCGCAGCAGCAGCAGTCGCAGCAGCCGCAGCAGCAGTAGTAGTCGCAGCAGTAGCGGGACGGGGCAACAACAGCGAAGGGCGGCCTGCGAAGGGCGTGGAAGAGTTCGGTGGAGGAGATCTAGGAAATCCTCCTGTGGGTTTGTGGAAGCTTGGTGACGGCTAGGGTTTGTGGAAACTTGGCTCTGATACCATGTTGAAATTAGTTGATCATTTTATTGATTGTCTCATTGGCATTATATAGCCTTACAGTCATTAATACAATGATCTCAATCATTATGACAATAATCTCATAATGGAATATCCTGTGACATATTCTAGCATCCCAAATATGTCCTCAGGATATTCCGATGTGCTTATACTATACTTAAATATGACACCCAACATACCATATCAACATATACCTTTTGAAATTCCTATTGTTATTCTAATATTTCTACTAGATAGGTCTAGGAAAATGCTTCCTAAATCTGCTATCAGTTCTAGACAATCCAAGCATTGAAAATTTCCTTTTGTATCGTGATTAATAAATCACACTATGCAGCTTCTTTCAGTTTTTTCAATTGATGTTGTTTTGATTGAATTTTGCAATATCGAGGATCTAGTAAGAACTCATGGTCACTAAAAGTATCACAATTGTTTGGTGAAGAGTCATTGATAAGCCTAGTGGTTTCAGAGGAAAATGGTGAACTGTGCAGAAGATGCCTTAATGACAAACTGAAGTATCTAGCGCGCCAATCTGAGTTTGCAATTTTAGAAAGGAGGATGTGCACATGATTATTTATTCTTCATGAGGCTCAACTCCGAGGTGCCAAAGACGACGACGACAACAACAAGAAAAAAAAAATCCTTTATACCAAACTTTTGGGGTCGGTTATTTGAATCCTTTCCTAGATTCCTCTATGTTGAGGGTCATGCCATCTGTAACATTGACAAGAACTATATTCTTTGCTACAGTTTCAATGTAAGTTTGTTTAGGTTACCCTTAGTTCTAGCTGCTCATTTGGCTGAATCGAATCACTCTTGTTAACTGGTACATCTATTAGTCTACTTGCACATGTGCATACCACATGGAATGATTTTTCTCTTGAATTATCTTCACTTGGCGCCACCTCCAACTTCCTACATGTATGTTCGTTTGTTATCCTATCTGTCAGTGTATTTCCACTCGTCCACCTTTTCGTTATCATTTCAGCTACACTCATTTTATGGATGTGTTTCTTGATTACCTAGCACTATGAGCCAAGGTGCTAAAGAAAAGAAGAAACTAGTAAATGACATTCAATAGATTAGATGGTAAGAAAATTTTCTCAAACATAAATGATGTCGTGGGGAAGCTATATAATTACACAATAATGAAATTCACAATTACAATTTACACCAACAAAGCCTATATTCCAAAATTTTGGGAATCAACGGCCACCACGGCGGGGTGTGTGTGTGTGGTGGGTGGGTGGGGGGGGGGGGGGGGGGTAGTGTTTTGGTTCTTGGTGCATAGATAAACTCACAATGTCACAAGGTTGTAAATGATGGATGTTGGAGACATGTCCATGACATTTTAAAATCTCGGATATTAATAAACAATTACGTATTATATATACTAAATGTTCCAAACATGCTAAAATTAACTATAAAACGATAATGATTTAAGTCCAAATAAAAAGAACTATTAACATTAAAATTTTGTATCAAGTAATTTAAGAGTATAATAAAATTAGTTCAAATAAAACAACTAACATGTGTATTCCTTCACGCTCTTAATCTTGTTACTCATTAATGCAAAATCCATAATTCTTTGACATGTCTCTCTACAACAACTTTATATTGGGGTTTAACAGGTTGGGACACATTAGCCATTTAAAGTTTAAAAAAATGCTTTTTTAATATATTGACCGATATTAGATTATTTTGCGTTGACTGACATATCGGTCTTAACCTGATATATCGGTCAATGGCCGATTGTCTGCTCGATCTCTCAAATGATATAATTGACATAATGGTGCCGATATCCGTCATCTTTGTTGTGAAAATGACATGTCGACAACATCTATAACAGTGAATGCGGTACTCTAAAAAACCGGGAATCAAACTTCATACGGAAATAAACCACATAATAATACGTGATTCACCCCCAAGTGTGCTACGTTGAGCTAGTGGGGGGGTAGTCAAAATGGATTGTAGGACTAGAAACATTTGGTTGTGATTTCAGAATCACAATCACCGCAATTTCAGCCAAAATACGATGATTTCATAATTATTGTAATTGTGATTCTTGATAATGATTTCATAAGAAAATTACATGCAATCTTATGTATATGATACTATACATTTTACTTTTTAATTCATATGAT
Organism: Iris macrosiphon; assembly: GCA_036927795.1. Classification (NCBI taxonomy): domain Eukaryota; kingdom Viridiplantae; phylum Streptophyta; class Magnoliopsida; order Asparagales; family Iridaceae; genus Iris; species Iris macrosiphon. The sequence continues at coordinate 186,546,550 of JAYESA010000012.1, forward strand.
TCTTTTAGATTGAGAATAAGCTTTTATTTTTAAGATTCGTTTTTTTTTCTTTTGTCTCATGGTATGATACCAGTCTACACTCCCTCAACTCACAAGCTCCATATTTGACTAATGAGTGAAGATTCATGTTGGTCTATCTCGACGCACAACCACTTAGGATCCATCAATAAAATTTGTGATCATGTCGGATAGCAAGATATCCGAAGAATATGAGAGAGCAAACTAGTTGAGCGATGAAGCATAGAACCGATCTTACCATTTCAATGAATCTAGATGAACTTTTATATAAAAATAGTATATCGTCGGTGTGGACCAGTATACCGCCGGTATATTGTTCAATATACCAAAAATGATCCTGGATTATTTTTTACTCTTGTTTTGATTTTGCTATCCGTTTCTTGTGTTTATAATTATTTCTAAAACTCATAACAGACTCTAGATAGAGTAGGCAGGTGCAGGCTTCTTCAGAGTCTTGAAATGATAATAACATGTCATGGCTTGGCTTTTTCACTTGATAGATGATGGCTTTTTTTTTTGACGGCAGTTATCCAAAGATAAGTAGATTAGAAAATTTGTATACCTTTTGGGGGCTTCACCCCCGAACTCCCACGAGTGCGTGGCTCCGGAGATAGTCATAAGCGGTTCAGAGAAATTTTGTGGAATAACATCTTTGACCCATCATGATTTCTTCATTGCATATGTCCATGTTTGATCTTATTGTTTTTCTGTAAATACATGCTAGATTAACAAACCAATATACGTAGTAGCAAATATGATAGATTAATAATGCACATTAGGACAATCCATTGTTTAAGTATAAACATTATAGTGATTGCATAATTATTACTGATATCATAATGCTAAACTTAAACGATTGACCATAATAAAAAACATAGTTAGAAATTGGGCTAACATAAAAGTCGTCAATTTTTTTTTCAAATGTTGGCTAATGGGCTCAATAGCCATAACAGGTCAACACAAATATAATCATAATATAATTCCCTAAATCCCCGAATTAGCAGGGCAAAAGCCCTAGCCTCTCGTTCTTTATTCTGGTATATAGTTGAGTAGATTTATATAATTCAGTTAGTCTCTTAGTGTGAAGATGAGTATATCTATCTTAATGCATAGTTTCTTTATTCTATTGCCTCAATGCCTTCACTTTTATGCTCAAATATCTGCACCGATAATATTGAAAGTGTACATTAGAAGTAGTTAGTTGGAGAGATTCATAGTTCAGAAATTTTACGTGGAGAATCCAACCAATTGACCATGGTCTACATGTTGGCAAAACTCATGCACACAAAATATAAGTAGATATTCAACATTTATACCATTACAACAACGAAGCCTTTATTCCAATTTTTTGGGGCGGCTGAAAATTCTAAACTGTCACTTTTTAATTTTCTTTTGGAAATCATCCATTATGTTGCTACTTGATTTTGGTATGTCTATATTTCAAATGACAGAGATCATGATTAATGGTTCGGATTTTCATTTGAAGTGGAAGTTATTATGTTTGTGCGGGTAGGACTTGAGCTATATAATTTAGGATATTTGAGATAATGCAATAAATTTGTTTTATTGATACTTATATATAAGGCATATATCTAAGGAACCATATATATAGTTTATCCCTGACATCTCCTCCGATGTCCGATGTGTCAGACATGAATCTGACATCTGAATTTAATACCTTGATAAAGAAAAAGAGGCTGTCAATGCATGCTTCATACGGCTCCTTCAAACTGTGGAGCTGCGCTTAATATACATATAGGTTGGGTACTATTAGTATGAAACTATTTGATTACATAATGCAATATATGCTTGGCTCCTGCTACAATGAGCTTCTCCAATAGTCGAATATGGAGTTGTTTCCAATCCAAGGCCGCAAAGAGTGGGATACAAATTTTCCTTTTAGAGACCTATATGAAGGAAATAGGTATAGAATACCATACACCGAAAGAACCATTTGATTTTCCATTCATTTAAGTGACTCCACCTTGATAAACTCTACCTCTCTCTTTGTAAGCTTCAAATATCTTGCAACCTTATGAAGTCTCTTTGGCCTTCCAGACTGAGAGACTATTTTTTAGTATGGGAACCTGTGCTTCTATTTGATATTTTATTGATTCCTGTTCATCCTTAGTTCCTTATCCCCTTAGACAGTTGTAAGAAGATAGTTGCAGGGCTTCCAACTCAACCTCCATGGATGGACCTTCTCATGCATATTTGACTTTGGATGTCTGTTTTGATGTAATGATGAACAATGCCCTCATCTTTGCAATACTTATTGAACTCCTTATAACCAGAAATGTATTCACCTCTATTATCTGGCCTCACTCTTCACATTTGCTTTGAGTGTTTTCCTGCCAAAGCTTTTGATTGCTTAAAGATGACAAAAACTTCAGCTTTGCTTTTTAATATTTAAATTCAAGTCTTGTAAGGAAAGCCAATGTTGAAGGCATCCACTAGAAAAGTTTACCTAGGTTTGTTTTCCAAGGCGACAACCCTCGAAAAAATCTAGCTTGCATGGCTTGAACCCAATAAGAGGTTTCCACTTGGGAAACTCTATCAAATCTCTTTCCCTTGTATGTCCCAATAACATATGCCATAAAACTGTGGAGCTTCTTTTGCCATCGCTGGTGATGGAGGGAAAATAGTATAGATATCTACCTACATAGTAGAGTAGGCAGGCGGAAGCGGATTTGTTGATGTGGTGTGCCGAAACTCGGCGATGGAGACTGTAGGACACCAAAGCGGAGCGGAGATGACCAACGCCACTCAAACGGATGTTATATTTTATTCGAATCCACGAGAGGTGTCTGAATCCACAAATGGTCCGGAGTCGACAAGAAAATAAAGAGAACACATCTCAATGAAAAATAGTAATACTATTGGAGTTAGAAAAACTAGTACATCATATGCCTTTATATAGGCTGACAAAAAGGGAAGAAAAATGATAATTCTAAACAAAGAAAGAAAAAATAAACCTAATCAATCCAAAAAAAGACTTACAAAATAAGTATCCTAATTTGACAATATTCGGCTCTCTTGAAACGGATTGGACTGGTAAACCAATTGGTCAAGTTGACCGGTTGCACCCCAGCATCATATGGAATAAACATTATTGCTGCAACAATCATTGTTCTCTTTCATGCATGCATAAGTTTTTTCCTGCCTTCCAACATAAAACTACTTGAGGATTTCCATGACTCCACCTTCAATTACAGGCAACAATACTGCGAAGTACGTTATCTAAAGCATACAAGGAACATCATCATTCTTTAAATTTGGCACCTGTCTAAGATTTGTCAGCATGCCCACAATTTGGTCATGCATCATGGTCAGAACTGTAATTATCACGATTATCATATACATTCATTATTTACCATAAGGATTATTACTGATATTGAACAACAAATTTCTATCTTAAGACATGATATAGTATGATCATTATCTAATCAATGTTCTAGGTGTATCAAAAGTTTTATTCTCCTCAGGGGTAAGTCTGACAAGACTTCGGGCTTGGGCAACACCTCCTTCTGCTAGGGCAACCCAATCCAACCCCCCCCCCCCCCCCCCCCCCTTTCGGCTTAGCGTGGCCCCTTAAGTGGTCAAGGTCATGGATGACCCCTAGGACCGGCCCACAATAAGGGTCAAGGGGCAACCAAAACTTGCTCCGGATAGAGCAACCCAATCCACTGGCCTGGCCCGGCCCTGATTCTCCTTTTCTTTGAGTTTTTTAGTACCTTTGCTTGTTTGTCCTTTTTGCTAATTGGTTTGCATCTTCCATGTATAATGAATCTTTTTTTTTAAACCACCTGGTTGGTGTTGCTTTTGTCCCTTTACTTAAAATAAAAGAAAGCGAATGGGTGGGAGAGAGCATGAGCCCTACAAAGATAGTTGGGTTAGACCCCTGCTATACAATAGAGAGGATTGGTCCATAGCCCTACAAGTTCACATGGATAGGGGAACGGCCCAGACCCCTTGTAGAATATTTTGGAGTAATTGTTATATTTTTTTATTGATAATCTCTTGGCTATTTATAGCCTTACAACCCTTCATCTTACATTAATATCACATTAAAACTCATGTAGAATATTCTAATATCCCAACAAATATACCAAGAATATTCTAATATACCAACACTCCTCCTCAAGATGGACGAAAGATATTCACTAAGCCCATCTTGTCACATCCTCTAATCATATCTGCAGAGCTAAGTCCCTTGGTCATACTGTCTGCTACTTGCTCCTTGGTTGGAACATGACCTAGCTCCAGTAGTCCACGGTCCAACTTCTCCTTGATGAAGAACCTATCGATCTCGATGTGTTTGGTCATGTCATGCTGCATTGGATTGTTGGCGATACTGATGGCTGACTAGTTGTCACACCACAGCTTCATCTTGGCTCCTTGATCCAGTTTCAGCTCCACCAGCATACTCTTTAGCCATAGCAGCTCTACAACTCCCAAGGCCATAGCTCTGTACTCTGCTTCAGCTGTCGATCTGGCCACCACCGACTGCTTCTTACTCCTCCAAGAGACCAAGTTGCCTCCTACAAATATGCAATAGCCCGAGGTAGACCTCCTGTCATCAGTACAACTAGCCCAGTCAGAGTCATAGTAGCCCTCGATGCTCAAGTGATCATTCTTCCTGAATATCAATCCCTTTCCGGGGGCGCCCTTCAAGTATCTCAGAATCTGGTATACTGCATCCATATGACCCTTCCTTGGGTCATGCATGTAGCGGCTCACCACACTCACTGCAAAGCAGATATCAGGACGTGTGTGGCTCAAATAGATCAATTTGCCCACCAGTCTCTGGTATCTGTCTCGATCAACTGGTTCTCCAGCCTCAACACACAGCTTGAACCCCTGGTTGATCGGCGTCGCTGCAGGTCTGCATCCTAACATTCTTGTCTCTGTGAGAAGGTCCAACGCATACTTCCTCTGAGAAAGAACAATCTCCTCTGCTTCTCAAGCAATCTCAATTCAAAGGAAGTATCGAAGAAGGCCAAGGTCCTTTACCTCGAACTCCTTGCCAAGCTTCCCCTTGAGTCGGGCAATCTCCTGCTCATCATCTCCTGTGATAATCATATCGTCCAGCATCCACTCCGACGGAAGAACACAGTATGATCATCATTGATCTGCTGATATTCCATTCCTATCATCGCCCTCCTGAATCTGTCAAACCACGCTCGAGGAGACTGCTTCAGTCCATAGAGGGACTTCTTCAATCTGCAGACCTTGTCCACTGTCTTATCGGTGCAGAATCCTGGTGGTATCTCCATGTACACTTCCTCCACTAGATCCCCATGAAGAAACTCATTCTTCACATCCAGTTGGTGTAGCTTCTATGCACCATTCGTTGCCAAAGAAATCAGGGTCCTGATGGTGCTCATCTTCGCCACTGGTGCAAAGGTCTCATCATAGTTAATGTCGTACGTCTGACTGTATCCTTTTGCCACCAGTCGAGCCTTGTAGCACTCTACTTTTCCATCTGGGTTCTGCTTCACAGTAAAGACCCACTTGCATCCGACTGCCCTCTTCCCCTCTGGCAGTTTTACCAGTTTTCAAGTGTGGTTCTTATCAAGAGCGTCTAACTCCTCGTGCATCGCCGCTTTCCACTTTGGATCATTCTTGACATCCTGCTAATTGTTAGGTACAGTAATACTATCCAAAGATGCAATGAATGCTCCATGAGAAGAAGAGATGTTATTATATGAAACAAACTGATCAAGGTCCTAACCATATCTATCAGGAGAATTTTTCACATTGCTGCGAGTGGTCCTCCGTACTGATAATGGTGTGGGAGGAGTAGGAAGAATGATATCACCTGAAGGGGAATCTGGTGGTGGTGGTGTAGGTGTCTCAGGAGTTGAGACGGACACATGCAAGGGACTTGGCACTGGCACTATAGGTATTGGTCCTGCAGTTTGCTTCCCTTTCCTGCTGTAGGTAAGTAACTCCTCCTGAGCCGTGGGCCTAACACCTCTCATCGCCTCCCCCTGTTCCTCTTCACTCTCCTGCTCCTCCTCAAACGTTCCTCCATGCCATACTCCTAAATCGGTCACCACACTCTCACCAATCTCCCTCTCTCGCCTCATACTCTCAGTATCAGGTGAGTTGCTCATGGATGAGGTTCCCTTCTGATGGTAGTATGGCTCCAACTCCCTGAAGTGAACATCCATGCTCACAAACTTCTTCTTCTTACTAGGCTCCAGCACACATACCCCTTCCGAGTCGCCGAATAGCCAACGAATACACACTTGACTGCTCTGGGGTCAAGTTTCCCAATAGACGATCTGTTGTCCTTCACAAAACATACGCAACCAAACACCTTTAGTGGAAATATTCCACTATTATTTTCTTGCAATATCTCACATGGAGACTTCCATCCCAATACCTTCGAGGGCATCCTATTGATCAATCGAGCTGCTGTCAACACTGCATGTCTCCACAGACTCTGTGGGACATTCATAGCGATCATCATGCTCATTGCCACCTCCAGAAGGTGTTTGTTCTTCCTTTCTGCCACTCCATTATGTGCTGGTGTGTATGCACATGTAGTCTGATGTTGTATCCCTTGGGCTGACAGGTATTCCTCAAGTGCTTTGTTGGTATACTATGTTCCATTGTCAGACCTTAGTACCTTCACTACTGTTCTGTACCGAGTCAGGACATGTTTATGAAAGTCCCGGAAACAGGCAAAGATCTCTCTTATTCTTCATCAAATACAGCCAGGTGACACGAGAGAAACAATCAATAAAAGAGACGAAATACTTGTAACCATTCATAGTAGTTGTGGCGCACGCCCCCCAGACATCAGAATGTATAATATCAAAAACAGAAGAGCTCCTATGGCCCGCACCAACATATGATCTTCTAGTAAGTTTGCCTAAATTGTATGCATCACATACTAGTTTCTCCTTATTTGCCTTCTCATATATAGATGGATACAACCTACTCAAAATACCAAAAGAGGAGTGTCCCAACCGCCTGTGATGGAGTATCAGTGTATTATCGACACTCATCTTTGGTCCTCTCATTCCTGCCCTTTCTGCCACAGACACAAATGCCGAATCCAGTCATTTCCGATCCAGGTACCACAGTCCATCATGCCAAGTGTTAGTCCTAAGTCTTCGTCCAGTCTCCTTCTCCTGGAAGATCACCTTAGGAATATCAAAAGAGACAATGCATTTTAGTTAGAGGATTATAGAATTAATGGACAAAAGACTGACTGAAAGGAGCATGTAAAATATTGGATAATCTTACTGAACCTGTACAATCGATAATACCCTTACCGATCACTGGCTAAAAATTATCATCGGCGGTTTGAAAGTTGTCTGCAGATGCTAGGTGAGTATAGGAAGAGAACTCACTAGCATTCCCTGTCACGTGTCGAGACGCACCCGAATCGACAATCCAGTCCGACGATCTAAGGGAAGACATAGATGCAAGGGCGAGTGAGTCATCGGTACCTTCTGACGGATGGGCATACATGGCAGCGTTGCCTCTGGCGAAGACTGAGGTGGATGCCTCCTCAGTCCCACTCCTCCTGTCTCCATCGCTTGACGCTCTCTGCTTTCTCCTGAGTACTTCGAGCATGTCCATTAGTGCCTGATCCTCCTCAGTATAGGCACCATTAGCTCCCTCCTCGCCTTCTGCTACCAGCAGGTTCGTCCGATAACCTCCTCGACCATCCCGTCGACCCCCACGACCATGGCCACGTTCTCCAAACTGTCCACGTCCGCCACCTGAATCTTCCTCCTTGGGTGGTTTTGTGCAAGCATACCTCAGATGGCCCACCTCACCGCAGTTATAACACTGCCGGGGGTCTCCCTTAGGTCCTGTGTCGTCTGAATTGGCAACCGCTAGTGCTGTCTTCACTTCAGGAGGACCACTTGTCCCTGCCTGTAGCTTGATACGAGTCTCCTCCTGGATCATGGCCGAGATAGCCTCCTCAAGTGTAGGAATCTTCGGTTGGGCTAGAAGTAGTGTTGTCCTCTGAGAAAATACTGCGGCCAGCCCCTTAAGAAATTTTATCGTCCTCTCCTGCAAACATACTTGTCTCTCCTTACACTTCGGGTCCTTGCAGCTCGTCCGATCTGAGAAGTGATCGTAATCCAACCACAGACGCTCCAACTCCGTGGCATACTCTTGTACCGTCTTCTCTCCCAGTACGGTGTCGTCGATCCCCCCTTGATATGGAAAATCCTCAAGTTATTTCCCACACCATCGTAGGTTCTCCTCAACTTCCCCCACACATTTTTCACCATCTCAAGGCCATCCACTATGGCGGCGATCGATTGGACTAAAGAATTGAGGAGCCAAATGTATACTACCATATGAGTGGACTTCCACTCGTCGCGTCCTGCCGAGCCCTCATCCGGCTCTGTCTTCTCTCCTGACAAGAAATCCTCCAGGTTTTTTCCTACGAGGGTTCTCCTCACCCGTCGTGACCAACTCAGGTATGTGGTCAGTCCATCAAGCTTCAGATCGATTGATGGAAGCTCCAATGTTGCTAATGTTCGTGTCGCGCTTGCACCAGCCGACAGTTTCATCAGCTTCATCAACGTTGCGACCTCCGCAGAGTCCAACTTCTTGATGATCTCCTCCATCGATCCTCTTCTCCGATCACCTCACACCCGTCCCACGATTCACGTTCGCCCTCTTCGTCCTCTCCTAGACCCGATCATGTCTCTCCTCCATCAGATCTAGGCCTTCGATGTTAACGTCTGGAACGACCCGCCGGAGACGCCAGGAACCGCGGCAGAAGGCTCTACGGGAGTCGCGGCTTAGCGGTGGTGGTGGCGGGCGAGCGGTGGGACAACGGTAGTGGCGGGCGGCGCGGCAGCGGTGGTGGCGGACGATGTGGGAGCGGTGGCGGTGGTGGTGGTGGCGGCTAGGATTTTGGAGGTGGTGGCTAGGATTTGGACTCTGATACCATGTAGAATATTTTGAAGTAATTGTTATATTTTTTATTGATAATCTCTTGGCTATTTATAGCCTTACAACCCTTCATCTTACATTAATATCCCATTAAAATCCATGTAGAATATTCTAATATCCCAACAAATATACCAAGAATATTCTAATATACCAACACCCCTAATACAATCAAGGTTGTAGGGTTGCTAATCTTCGAATAATAGATTTAGTTCTTGTTAGCTTTGCTTGAGCAAAAGCTTAACTTTCTTCTTTCCTTTAGTCCCACATCGGATGGGCCAACCCCTCCTTGTATGTATATATTAGTTCCTCTTCATTGCTTTCTTAAAGATGTTGTGTGGGGAACCCCTTGGGCCACGCGCGCCGCCGCCGCCGCCCGGCCCGGCTCGGTTCGGTTCGGCGCGCGTAACGGGTGCGGGTACGTGCCCACACCTGCGGGCGCCGAATGCCGATCCAATTTACTCTTCGGGTTCGGGCTGGGATCCAAAAAAAATTTTGTTGCTCTTTATTTTTTGAACCCATTTGGCTCATTCAAATTTGAACGTTGAGGCTCATGTCCAGATTCTTTGAACCTTGCAAACATCTCTTTTGACAGTCTTTTCCCACGTTTTATTTGCTCCTTAATGGCCTGTTTATGAGCCATTAAGTACCATGTCTGTGGCTGTGTATAAGCTTCAGCCTATTTAAATGGTCTACTCCTCCTTCACTTTTTAGACAGAAAAATTCTCCTACGTGAAACCTCTCTCTCTCAAACCGCATTCTGTTCTCCAAATTCTTGCTCTGGGCAGAGCTAAGTTCGGTCTCTCTCTCCGAGTTGTGTGCAACGAAGAGAACCCGGTAGTCAGGGATTTTTACCACTAGGAGCTTCCGAGAAACGTCTGCACATAGACCTCGGATTAACTCTTAGGGCAATGCTTCGTGCACGACTTCCCCGGAGGCCGGTAACAATTTTTAGTTTATTTGTTCTCTTTTTAATCTCTGCAAAATAATATATATTTATATTATAAATATCAATAACAATCTAAGAGTTAAATCTTATTTTCTATTCAGAGCAAACTTTCTTAAGTCGTCAATATTATTGATAAAATTGTTACTGTCAACAAGTGACCGTTTTTATTTTGTTAATTGTTAGCGCTGTAGCCAAACATTTTTATTAGTATTGTAGCAAAAGAAAATTACTGTGCCAAGTCTGTTACTTATAAAACTTCCTCACTGATTGTTACCTATAAAACTGACAATCTAAGTAATACTACTCTTTTGTTACTTAACACTACTCTTTTGTTACTTAGCACTACTCATTTGTTTTGTCGATTAGCACCACTCATTAGTTGCTAGAACAAATTCTTTTGTTTAATTACTGCAACGTATAATTAATTTTTTCACTTGCAACCAATTAATTTGCTACCATATATTCGTTGGCTACCATATACTTCTGTTCCATAAAGAAAACAAACAAATATTCTGTTTCATATACAAAATTCTTATTTGCTACTATAATTTAGCATTTGTAGCACATAAAATCTTGCTTAATATATATATACCATCATTGGTATTCATTATTATTATTAGCTCTGCATTTTATTATTGTTAACTACAATATTGTTTATTTGAAACAACCTCATGACAATAATAGTTAAGTATAATTCAAATCTCTTTGAGTCTGAATTCTAAAAGTAAAGATCAATTTGGGAACAAGCAGAAATGGTCCTTCTGTCAACCGGGTGTAAATAGCCCTAAGCGATACGGTATTTAAGTGTCTTCGGACCACCGCTAGCTGGGAACCGGCCCCTACAGCTAACTCAAGTTAATCTACACTTGATAGACTAAAGATTTTAAGATTGATTAGCAAAATCACTTGAACTATTTTCTAAATCATTGGACATTGTTATTGAGTAAATACATATCTTTCAGTTTCAGTTTTTCTCAATAGCAATCATGACTGGCAAGGATGAGACTTTCACTGCTAAACCTGCTAAGTTCAACGGGACCTATTTTAAGAGATGGCAGAGTCAAATGAAGTTTTGACTCACAACTTTAGGGCTGATCTCAGCCATTGATGGTTCCACACCCAACACAAATGATTCTGATGATACTGAGTCTGACGTAGGAGTGTCCAAATCTACCAGCTCCTCTAAACCCAAAACACCTAAGGAAATAGACTACCACTGCTTCCATAGAATTCTAAGCGCTTTGTCTGAATCATTATATGACATATTTTTTGAATATAAAAGTGCTAAAGAACTTTGGGAAGCTTTGGAAGATGAATATAGTTGTGATGATGCTGGAATCGAAAGATTCAATTCCTCCTCATTCAACAAATACTTTATGGTAGATAATAAACCCATGAATGACCAAATACATGAATTCCAAGAATATCTTAGGCATATTCAAGCCAAAGGTACTTTCTTTTCTACTGAGTATAAAATAGCCTGTTTGGTAGACAAGCTCCCTCCTTTTTGGTCTGATGTTAAGAAAGATCTTATACATACACAAGGTGGCCTTACCTTTGCTCAAGTACTAAAGAAAATTAGAACAGAAGAACAAATTAGGCTAAGGTCTAACCCTAAGTCTGAGTCTAAAGCTAAGGTAAACCTAGTAGAATCCCAAGGCAAACCCAAGCCTAATCATCACCACAAACCCAAAAGGAACCTCTTCAAGAAGAAGCATAACCCTCAGCCTCACCACCAAAACCATCACCACTATAAACCAAGAAACTTCGGTCAGACTCAGGATCAGAAGAGATTTTGTTTTGTGTGTGATAAAACAAACCATATAGCCACTAACTGTTTCCAAAGGAAGAAGGAAGCTGTCCAGACCTCTTACAAAGGGAAACGTCCAGCCAAACCAGAAGCAAACATGCTTCTCAACGGCTCTCCTAGTTCCTTCAGGTCTGTAAGCTATCAACCCTTAGTCAGTATTTTCTACCATTCTGACGATTGGTGGTTGGATTCTGGAGCTAATATTCATGTTTCTTTTGATCACTCATGTTTTTCAAACTATCAGGAATCAGGTGGAGGAGGTGTAACTCTAGGAGATGGCTCAGCGGCACAGATTATAGGAAGAGGAAGAATAGATCTAAAGATGACATCAGAAAAAATTCTGACTCTTCATGATGTGTTATATGTGCCGTCTATCAGGAAAAATTTAGTTAGTAGATATCTTCTTGTAGCTTCAGGGTACAAGATTGTTATGGAAGCAAATAAAGTAGTATTTTCTAATAATGACTCTTTTATTGAAAAATGTTTTGTAAGAGATGGCCTTTTTATTTTGAGTACCGTGAATAAAATTTCAGATCCTTCCTTTGTTGTTTCAAATGTAGAATCTTCAAATGTGTGGCACAGTAGATTAGGTCATGTGAATCTAGGTTCCCTAAGAAGGATGATGAACTTAGATCTTATTCCTAAGACTCCAATAGATGATAAACACAAGTGTGAGATATGTGTTCAAGCCAAACATACTAGGCTACCATTCAAATCTGTAGAAAGAAACTTTGACCTTCTAGAGCTAGTTCACAGTGATGTGTGTGACTCAAATAGGGTTTTGACCCGAGGTGGTAGAAAATACTTTGTTACCTTTATAGATGATCATTCAAAGTATTGTTATACATATCTTCTCAAAACCAAAGATGAAGTTCTAGACAGATTTAAGGTCTATAAATCTGAAGCTGAGAACCAGTTAGAGAGAAAGATTAAGATTTTTAGATCAGATCATGGTGGAGAGTATACATCAAATGATATGACCAATTTCTGTGAAGAACACGGAATAATCCATAAGGTAACTACTCCATATTCACCACAGTCCAACGGAGTTGCTGAAAGGAAGAATCGCACCCTATTAGACATGGTGAATGCCATGCTTCTCAGCTCAGGTGCTCCCGATAATTTATGGGGAGAAGCATTATTATCGGCATGTTACATCCTTAATAGAATTCCTAGTAAGTCTAATGATAAGACTCCCTATGAATTATGGAAAGGTAGAGCTCCTAGGATCCATTATCTCAAAGTTTGGGGATGTCTGGCTAAAGTAGGAATTCCTGAACCTAAAAAGAGGAAGATTGGACCTAAGACTGTAGATGATGTATTCATAGGATATGCCATAGATAGCAATGCCAATAGATTTCTTGTTACTCACTCAGAAGTAAATGAAATCTCTAACAATACTATTATAGAAGCAAAAGATGCAGTTTACTTTGAGAATATATATCCCTTTAAAGATAGAATTTCTTCCTCTTCCTCCATCTCCTCTCTTGCTCCGTCCACTAGCTCTCATGTTCAAATATCTAGTTCACAACCCGAACAAAATATAGAACCTAGTAGGAGTAAAAGAGAAAGAATTGAAAAGAACTTAGGAGAAGGTTTCTTCACTTTTTTGATAGAGGGTGATCCCTCAACTTATGAAGAAGCAATATCTTCTCCTGATGTCCCCTTCTGGAAAGAAGCCATTAACAGTGAGTATAACTCCATCATGGAGAACAATACTTGGTTTCTAGCAGACCTACCTTTAGGTAGTAAACCTATAGGTTGTAAGTGGATATTCAAAAAGAAACTTAGAGCCGATGGTACCATAGAGAAATACAAGGCTAGATTAGTAGCCAAAGGTTTTACCCAGAAAAAGAGACTAGATTATTTTGATACATTCTCTCCTGTAGCTAGAATCACCTCTATTAGAACCCTTCTAGCCTTAGCATCCATTCATAATATGATAATCCATCAAATGGATGTAAAGACATCATTTCTAAATGGGGACCTAGAGGAAGAAATCTACATGGAGCAACCTGAAGGTTTCATTGCTAAAGGCCAAGAAAAGAAAGTTTGCAGATTAGTTAAATCTCTTTATGGTCTAAAGCAAGCTCCCAAACAATGGCACAACAAATTTGACAGTCATCTCAGAATATGGTTTCGTGCCAAATGAGTATAACAAATGTATATACTCCAAAATTTTAGATGAAAGTTGTGTCATCTTATGTTTGTATGTAGATGACATCCTTATTTTTGGATCATCACTAGAATTGATTACTAAAACCAAGGACTTCTTATCCAGCCAGTTTGATATGAAAGATCTACGTGAAGCAAACTTGATTCTAGGCATGCAACTGTCCAAATACAAGGAGGGTTATACTCTATCCTTAGCACACTCTATCGAGAAAATGCTAAGAAAATTTGAGTTTTTTGACAAGAAACCTGCCCTTACTCCTTATGACAATAGTGTTGTTCTCAAGAAGAATGAGGGTTCTCCCATGGAACAACACAGATATTCTCAGATGATAGGTTCTCTCATGTATATATCAAACAGGACCAGACCTGATATTGCATTTGCTATTGGGAGACTAAGTAGATATACTAGTAACCCAAATCAATTATACTGGACACCATTAGAAAGAGTTTTCAGATATCTTAGGGGTACTCTAGATTATATGTTACACTATACTAGACACCCTGATATCATAGAAGGTTATTCAGATGCAAACTGGGTAACTGACTCACATGATGTAAAATTCACTACTGGATATGTTTTCACTTTATGAGGAGCTGCAATCTCCTGGGGCTCATGTAAACAAACTATCATAGCTAGGAGTACAATGAACTTCGAAATGATAGCCTTGGACACTACATATACAGAAGCCGAATGGCTAAGAAACCTTATTATGCATATACATGTTTCTATTAATTCTGTTCCAGTAATTTCTATAAACTGTGATAATAAATCTGTTATGGAACTACTAAAGCATGATTCTGTGAATGCTAAGATGAACAGGCACCTGCAGCTGCGCTTCAAGTCTATAAAGAGCCTATTGGGCAAATATGTGGTTCTTGACTATATAAAGTCAGAAAAGAATCTTGCAGACCACTTGACGAAGGGTCTGTCTAGGACTTTGATCCTAGAATCGAGGGGGATGGGGTTAAGCCCATAAGTAAAGTCACTAGCAGTGGCAACCCAACCGAGTCTGACTGGAGATCCCAAGAAGCCGGTTCAATGGGTAGAAACAAGCTGGACTTAGGTGACTTTTATGGAACACTGATCCGAGATTAAAATCTCATTCTATATTGCCCAAGTGGCTGTACATGCGTACAATGATTCCCCATCCCTATGGTGACAGTGTTCTTGAGTGATATAGTTAGGATGAGTTTTAAAACTCTTAATAGGTCCAAAGCTAATATGCAGGGTTGAAACCTATCAACAATCCTTAAGGACTTACCTATATGAGAGGTCGTGAAGGCCGCGACTATGGGACATGGCGATCCCAGACAACTCTCAGGAATTTGGAATTAAGTGCGCATGGCCAACCAAAAGCGCCACCCGTTAGACCCAGAACCTCTAGCGTACTATGTATGCTATTTTCTGAATCTGGTGAAAGAAGTCTGATTCAAGGCATAGTCCATCAAGCACTTCTTCAGACAAAGACAATAGTCACTAAGTGGGATTCAAGGCTGTAGTCCATCTCATCTATGCATAGTATATACCTGCCCAGAAACTCTTCTTTTTAAAAAAATTTGTCACTTCTATTTCGGAACTTGACCTTTTGGGGGGGGGTTGTTAGCTTTGCTTGAGCAAAAGCTCAACTTCCTTCTTTCCTTTAGTCCCACATCGGATGGGCCAACCCCTCCTTGTATGTATATATTAGTTCCTCTTCATTGCTTTCTTAAAGATGTTGTGTGGGGAACCCCTTGGGCCACGCGCGCCGTCGCCGCCGCCCGGCCCGGCTCGGCTCGGTTCGGTTCGGTTCGGCGCGCGTAGCGGGTGCGGGTACGTGCCCACACCTGCGGGCCCCGAATGCCGATCCAATTTACTCTTCGGGTTCGGGCTGGGATACAAAAAAATTTTTGCTGCTCTTTATTTTTTGAACCCATTTGGCTCATTCAAATTTGAACGTTGAGGCTCATGTCCAGATTTTTTGAACCTTGCAAACAGCTCCTTTGACAGCCTTTTTTCACGTTTTATTTGCTCCTTAATTGCCTGTTTATGAGCCATTAAGTACCCTGTCTGTGGCTGTGTATAAGCTTCAGCCTATTTAAATGGTCTCCTCCTCCTCCACTTTTTAGACAGAAAAATTCTCCTACGTGAAACCTCTCTTTCTCTCTCAAACCATATTCTGTTCTCCAAATTCTTGCTCTGGGCAGAACTAAGTTCGGTCTCTCTTTCCGAGTTGTGTGCAACGAAGAGAACCCGGTAGTCAGGGGGTTTTACCACTAGGAGCTTCCGAGAAACGTCTGCACATAGACCTCGGATTAACTCTTAGGGCAGTGCTTCATGCACGACTTCCCCGGAGGCCAGTAACAATTTTTAGTTTATTTGTTCTCTTATAAATCTCTGCAAAATAATATATATTTATATTATAAATATCAATAACAGTTCTCTGGTCAATGTTCCCATCTCATGCATAAAATTGTGACTGTAGCCTCTTTTAAATCAATAATTTCTTTGAAAGTATAGATACTCAAAAATTGGTGATGTGTACTACAAAATACACTAGGAAAAACGAGAACCAATTCTCTATCCATATCGTCGTTTCCATGTCGTCTTTTAAATCCATATCGTCGTTTCCATGTCGTGTCGGATTTATATCTATGTAACATAGGTCATTTCATAACAAGATGCTCAAAAGAAGGCAATAATGCTCACAAAACCAAAGCCTACTAAAAGTATTGAGATGATTATGGATTGATGTACCTTTCTTTTATGTACAGGTTGCATAATCATTACTCAGAAATAATCGATGTGCTGATAATTTTTCTTTTAGAAGCTTTCAAACTTTTTCCGTAAACTTGATACTGTTTCTTGCCAAGAATTATAGAGACCAGCGTCAGCCAAGTACAAGCTAAGTGACATTATTATTCTCAAATCAATATCTTCTACTTCTCCTTGCCATGCAATCCCCTTTCCCATTTTTGCAGAGTTTTTATGTTGTCTTGGTCCTGTAATCTTCGTCTCTGTCATTCTAATTCCATCTACACCTTCCTCGATATTCAGTTTGGTATGAGACATACTTCTCCCAATCTTTATGGTTGCCTCCCTGTCAATCATCCCGTGCACTCTCTGCTGCTATCTCAGGACTGGTTCATTTGCTCCATGGAAGGTGAAGTGTTATTTTGGTTCACTCGTGTGAGAGTGATCTTCTGCAATCAATGATTGAATAAATATTAGATACCCTCCTTTTGACCAGCTTCCTTTCATAGATCATAGGAGAATTAACTTAGGTAAATCAAGTGAATATCTGTTGGGTGAGGAGGTTTTTTATTTGATCTAGCATTGACGCAACTAATTTCCCTTTATAGTCGCATCTTTCGTCCTAATCAAATATGGACTCCCGTTGTCACTTAATGTGGATGAGTTGTTTTTTATGATTTGAAGGTTTTATGTTAGCCGAACCCAAATGTTTGGGATGAGCTCCCTAATAAAGGCTTGCATTGTTGTTATAGGATTTGTTTGTTTAGCATCCATTTCTTTCTTGACCAAGGTATTATGATTTATGAAAATCATTTTATGATTATGAAAATCATTTGTACATATTTAGTTTATCAGTGAGTTTGATCATTTGTACGTACCATATGGACATGGCGATATGGACATGGCACCAATTTTCGGCATGTCCTACTGTATCTTGAAGTGTTTGACAGGCACACAACACCAGCTTTGGAGTGTCCTTGTTTCCCGGAAATATAAAATAAATCAACCACCACAACCATAGTTTAAACTAAACGATTCGCTTAGGTCAAAGTCATAAATTTACACACCTCGAGTTGTTGTTGGTGGTGGGGTGTGTGTGTGTGTGTGTGTGGCGGGTGGGGTGTGCAACCAACACAAGTACATCATCTAACAATTTTTGAAACCTAGAAATTATATTGTTCGTAGAGAGAACCACCACATTATTGACACAGAGAGCAATCCTCAAAAGTTCCTTTATGCTAGGAAAGAATTCAAACAGAGATGTAAGGCTTGCTGTAGAGAACTGCATCCATCTCACAGAATGGAGGCAAAGTTTGAGCCTTCAAATAAGTAGTTGTAGATAAATAATAGTATAATTTACAAATTAAAGGAATGTTTAATCTTGTGTTAGTTCTGATTATTTATGCCGGAGGGAGTTATATCTGTAAATGAAGTATTCAGCTAGATGTAGACTCTGAGGGGAAAAAAAGGATACTTAAATCATGTGTCTAAGTTTCTCTATGATGTTTTAAATTTTATGTGTTTGAAGGCAACTTTTAGACCATGTAATGTAATGGCATCAGTTGTGTTTATTGCCGATGTTTGTGTTCCCTGTTTGCAGGTATATAAATTCATTTGAAACTCTAGGCCTGAGTAAAAAGATGATCCAAATATTACAACTTTTTTAAGTCCATTTCTTTTCATAAAGTCAGCATCATATTTTCTTTGGTACTTCATGTTCTTCACGACCATTTTTTTGTTTTTTTATGTCTATTCCATCATCTGCATGTGAGCCGTGGAGGGACCTTCATTTCAAGGTTTAATGAACTTTCCTTATATATACTACCAAAATCTGAACGTCAAAGTTGATCATATAGCTAATAAATCGATAGGATTCCTTCTAGAATCCTATCAATAGCTCCCCAGATGAACCTTCTTAATGCGCCTTTATGTGAGCCTTTTTCTTTTTGTCTCTTCACCTTTCAGAGATTCTATGTATATGTTCTTCGAGTTTGGCTTTGGTACATTGACCTCCACTATCTGTAAATTTTAATTCTGTTCAGTTATGCGTTCCTAAATTCTTGAAGTTGAACCGAAGAGAGTATATATATATATATATATATATATATATATATATATATATATATATATATTTGTGGCTTCTATTGAGGCTTGGCAAGTTATAAACCAACTCATCAATTTAGAAGTTTGAGATTTTGACCCATTATAGTGTTTCTAATTCGGTAATTTCTTAACAGATGGTAACCCCAGGTTCGTGGATGTCTGATCTTAGTGTAGAACGCTATGAAGTTCGGGAGAAAAAGACCTCCAAGAAGGTTAGTTCGGTTAGTCGGTTACTCTTTGATAGCCGCAATTTCATGAAATAGTACTGTATATAACCAAATAATTAAAAGTAGAACCAAGGAGTGTGTTATATATCAAATTATGTACTCAATATCTCATTTTAGTATTATAATGTTTTGCAGAAACCAGGAGGTTTGAAGGCTATGGGGAACATGGATAGCGACTTGGAATAGTTAGTAGAAAAAAGGTTACAAAGTGAAATAAATAAAAAGAAGACTGAAAATTGAAGGCTGAAGAGAGAAATATTGTGGCTTTTAGAGATGTGGGCAGTCATGCTACTGGTATAATGATCAACTATGCATTTGCTTGGGAAAAAAAAAATCAAGGTTGCCTACTTTAGTCTATAATGTTTTTCATCAGTTTTTGTTGTGAAATAAGTTGAAGGCCTACTGATCATGTGGGGAAGTTAGATGATGCACACTTGTTTGAGTAGTTTCCCGGTTCCTTTATCAGCTTCATTTGCATCACCCAGTTTGCGATGTACACTTGGCTAGGTAGTTTCCTCAATCCTGAATCAGCTCCAGTTGCATCTCCCAGTTTGTAGCTCTGGCTGAGAGCCTTCAGTGGCATTGGCCCAGGTAGAACTAACTATTAGAGTGGTTGGAATAATTTCTTCATAAATTTTATATTGTATGGATCGATGGTGACAATAATACTATGTAGTTGCAAAATGACTGATGGCCCGATATCATTTCTCAGGTGAAATTGTATATAAGCAGTTTGAGCTTTCCTCGGACAGTCGCAACCTTTAGTGTTGTTCTCTTTCTTAAATTCCTACAATACCTGATTTTGCTATGACAGTATTAGTACCAAACCAGCTTGTTTTATGGGATATTGATTCTTTAATGCCGATGTATTATTTTATCTGCATTTATGTAAAATAATATCTGAAAAAATGTCCATTTATCTTAAATGGCTGCGAACTTTTTATAGTCACTGTGTTTCGTTTTGAATCATTGAGACTGATTCACCGTGCCGTGTTTTTCAACTTTTTTCTGAAACCCCACCGGAATGATATTTTTATTCAGGTGCTGAGTTCTGTAGAATCATGTGCCAGTCCTAGAGAAAAACAAGTAATTAGTATTATACCCATTTTGTTCCCAAGGCTTCGTAGATTTCTCCTGTCATGAAAAATATTGTAATAGCGACCAGCAAAGAGAAGAACAATTGAACGATGATACTAAAAATATTGGCTTTTGATAAGGGCACTGCACATATTACTTGGGGCTAGCCCAGGATTGGGGTTAGCCCAGGATTGAGCAAAGTTTACTCACACTAGCCCATTATTTTACTTGGGGCTAGTCCACTTTCCCAAACCCTTCTCCCAAACCCTCCCCACCCCACCGGAGCCCTCCCCCCTCCCGCCGGCGGAACTCTCCAACTCTCCGAGACTTCGTCCTCCTTGTCGATGGCTCCCAAAGTCGACAATGTCGAGAATCGAACACGATTTTAGGTCATAAAATGTCGAGAATCGTCGACAATGTCGAGCAATATCGGGCGAGACTGTAGATTTTCCTACAGTCCTATATAGATTTAGGACTGTAGGAAAATCGACAGTCCTATGTATATTAAGGACTGTAGAATTTTCTACAGTCCTAAATTTATATAGGACTGTAGGCATTTCAACAGTCCTAAAAATTTAGGACTGTGGAAAATTCTGCAGTCCTGTATACTTATAGGACTGTAGACATTTATACAGTCATGAATGTTAAATTCTGCAGTGGGTAAAGTTTAGGACTGTCACTATTGTGACAGTCCTAGTAAATACTAGGACTGTCAAAATTGTGACAGTCCTAAACTTACATATAACTGTGCTTACAGACAGTGGGTAAAGTTTAGGACTGTCACAATTTTGACAGTCCTACTTTATACTAGGACTGTCACAATTTTGACAGTCCTAAAAATATATGTCGAAATTTTTAGGACTGTCAAAATTTTGACGGTCCTTCCAATCGAAATTTCAAAATTAACAAAAAATTAAAATAAATTAACTCAGTTGTCGATATATATCAAAATCCCAAATTTCTATCCTTAAAATTTATTAAAGTATTCTGTTATTTAAAATAGTAAATTTATTATTGGTACATTAAATATTTTGTAAAAAAAAAAAAATACCAAAAGTAAGATTTGGAGGTCGAAACATCATTTTTTGGCGATTCTAAAAATTTGGGAAGTCCGTCAAACGGTGAAACGGTTTATCCCGAAGTACTTTTCCATACGGTCATTTTGGCTCAAACTGGAGCTTGTTTCGATCTCCCAGTCAAAAGTTATGATACTTTAAAGTTTTATATTTTATATTTTTGCCTGTAATATGTACGTCTTACTTCGGATGAAAATTCTCTCTACACGAACTGTGTTACTCTCGTCGAAAACATACAAATCGACCTATTGTGTGACGAAAAATGATTTGAAAACAAATAGTTATGGGCCGTTCGAAGTCTGATCGACGGCAGACGTAATATTCGTACGGTAGATATATATTTTATTTTTTTGGGTTCAATGATAACATATTTTATTTTGGATGTTAAACTAAATAAAAAAAATTAAAATCCAAAACTAACTAAATAGAAATAAACTAAAAAAAAATCCTGACAATTAAAATGAGGACTGTCAAAATTTTGACAGTCCTCATTGTTTGTGGGACTGTCAAAATCCTGACAGTCCTAGTTTTATATAAAATTTTCAGTGGGTTAAAATTAGGACTGTCAAAATTTTGACAGTCCTATAAATTGTTAGGACTGTCAAAATTTTGACAGTCCATACAAATTGTAGGACTGTCAAATTTTTTACAGTCCATCCAAGTGGTAGGACTGTCAAAATTTTGACAGTCCTGATTATAACAGTCCCGACTTTGGGCTAGCCCCAAGTAACTTTTAGGATGGTGGACTGTCAAAATTTTGACAGTCCTAATTATAACAGTCCCGAGTTTGGGCTAGCCCCAAGTAACTTTTAGGATGATGGACTGTCAAAATTTTGACAGTCCATCCAAGTGGTAGGACTGTCAAAATTTTGACAGTCCTATAACAGTTCCGAGTTTGGGCTAGCCCCAAGTAACTTTTCGGATGGCAAACTTGTAATTTTTTGTAATTTTTCAATGGGCTAGCCCCGAGTAAAATGTGCAGTGCCCTTATAATTTGCCAAAATATTTTGGTGAAAGGAAAATCTTGGCTATTTTTATGTGAAATTTTCTGGTTGAAAACTATAATAATGATACCCCAAAACAGAGCAGGATCGAATTTACCCTAATATTATCCATTTCAAAATTACTTCTCTTGAAAAAACATTTTCCGAAACACATACCAAAAATATCAATGACCTGATCGTCAGGGACGATCGATGATGCTCTTCTTCGGTTTCGGACTCGATCTGCTTATCATTCTTGTGAATCATTGGTAGGGTTAACTATGTAGTTGAATTTGCTAACTTGGCCGGACCTACATAGAGGTGAGTGGAGACAGTTCTTTCCACTAAATTTTTGCTTTCGAATTAAATATTTTTGTTCTTTTTGAAAAATTTCATCAATTTTATAATTTGTCCCCACCGAAAATTTTAATTTTTAATTTTTATATACATATTTACATCATATTTTTTTCTTTTATAATTTTTATTTTTTTCACGATTGAATACAGAGAAAAGTCAAGGTTGAGTAACTTTTTATTTATTTATTTTATGTAGTGAACTTTATATAACAAAATTTTGAAATTTTTTTATATTTGAGGTTGACCCCTTCTTTATTTAACAAAATTACTGTATTAATAACTTAGGAAAGTCAAATACCAGGGAATAAGAACCTAAGGAAAAGAAAGAACAATATGATATTTATTAGAATTGCAAGTAAAAAACACTGGATATATATATATATATATATATATATATATATATATATATATATATATATATATAGTTCGAAATATAGAGGAAATTGCGATGAATCCTTAATTTTAATAAAAGAGAGAAATGAAGGAACAAATAAAGAGGGATTTAGAAGCTGCGCATCTAATAAATTTTCCATTGTCAAAATATGTTACATCATCCAACGCACCGTGTTACGAACTCACAAGCATTTCACCGTTGTGAACTATATATATATATATATATATATAGCTCATATCAAAGCTCGACTTTTTAAGATGGCAACAAAGGTTCAGTTGAGTGGCCCATACCAAATGGATATGGCTTTCCACAACTGTATGATATTTTACAACACAGCATTTGACAGTCGAATTTAGATTAGATTCCAACAACAAAAGACTGACAGGACAATCATAGTCACGATTTGTATTGCTGCCTCTCTCTCTCTCTCTCTCTCTCTCTCTCTCTCTCTGTGTGTGTGTGTATGTACCGGAGTATCCGTGCTGCCGACTCTGTTGCAGATCCAGCATTATGAGGCACCAACCTTTATCACACGATTCCGACCGTCAGGATTTGTATTGCTGCCTCTCTCTCTCTCTCTGTATGTACCGGAATATCCGTGCTGCCGACTCTGTTGCAGATCCAGCATTATGAGGCACAACCTTTATCACACGATTCTGACCTTCACCATGACAAGATTCCGAAATTTGATTCATGGACACAAAAGCCCCAGGCTTGTGAAACAAAGGACGTTGTTCATCCTCGTCGTCACGAGGACTGCTGCTGCTCACCGTGCTTCCTTGTACCTCACTATCTTTAGAGGCATGAAACTTCCGTACCCGTCTCAGGACGGCTTCTCTGCTTGGATGAGACACGACACAGGAGCTCCGACCCCCCTGCTGTAGTTCGCGTCCATTTGGTTGTGACCCGGCCGAAGGGATCACTTGTTCAACTGCAGAGGAAGAGAACATTGGCTTCTCCATTGGGAGGTTATACAAAGATGGGAAGTAATTTGGAGGTGGTTGATATGGACGAGCACCATAGGCAGAATTCATGAAATCTCCGCCTGCAGGTTGAAATCCATGAGGGGCACAACCTCCATAAAAGGGGGCCACGAAGCCAGGAATTGGAGGACATGGACCAGAATAGGGTTTGTAGATGAGTCCTTCAGAAGGGGACATTACAGGAACCAGCCACTGGTTTGGTGGTGGGTGGAAACAATAGGCATTGGTTCTGTTGTCAGGAGCTGAATCGACTGAATGCGGTCTAATTCTTGAAATGTCTTCTTGAGGTGGATCTCTTACTGGGTTCTCTTCAGGGCAACCTGTGCTCAGATTTAGCTTCTGGGATGAATCATTTTGTTCAATAGTTGGCTGATGAGAAATCCCAATATTGTCTAGCGGCGGAGGGAGCTCCCGGACATCTTCAGGTGGCAAGTCCTCCGAGACAATTTTTACGGGAGAGGGTTTCAGGTATACATCAGTCATAATAACATCTGGAGATGCAGCAATCAACTTCTGCACCTGTACAGAATAAATATCTTAAGCTTCAGTGTCAAGTTCATGTCCATGCTTCAGTGTTATGAATTAAGTGAGAGCAACAAACCTTTATCAATCTATGCAGCTCAAACACTTGTATTGCAAAAACTCTCTGCTGACTGCAATAAAATTAGGATTGGATTCTTTATCGCCAGAAACAGGGAAAAAGTGATCTTACTCTAAGATAACTTACCGGCTATAAAATAAGTCTATCATAATAAGTCGGGCAATCAATAAACTGCCATATATTTACTAATTAAACTGCGTTTCACCTAATCAGTTCAAACTTTAAAAAAAGAAAACATATTGTTCTACCAGCCTAAGTACTACAATTTAATAGTAAGATGGGTGCTTGAGAATTTCATGCAGAATATACAGTAATAGCCCACCAGGAAAACAATGCAATAAACTAACAGTAGACTAGTAGAGTTGTTCTCAGTACTTGCAAATAGATCAGAATGATAGTCATACCTATTTGACAATATAAAATAATGCTATCCAGTACTTACTTGACAATAGCTCTTCTTGCTTTCCAGAAATGTTTAGTACCAATTACTCCAACAACATCATCAGGCGATATCATCATGCCCATGCCCGCTATGTAATCCATTGAGGCCTCAGATACTTCATCTCTATCCCCATCTCCAAGTTCGGGTTGACGAGTTGACTCATCATGAGTTTCTTGATCAAATTTGTCAGATTTTTCCCCAAGTGATGCTTTAGAACAAGATGCTATTATATTTCTTGAATTGTCTTCCTCTTCTACAACATCTACACGGTTCGAGCACCTAGATCCTCTTAGATAACCATCAGCACAAGATTCTACATGCAATTCTTTGTTGGCATGGCATGCATGCTTGTCAACATCCACAGTACCCGTACGATGTACATATGTCTTGTCCCAGTTTGTTAGCTCAGACAACCTTCTAGGATCACGAATTTCTGAGGAATGTGCAAAAACTGAAGTTTCTTTACAGTTTTGTTCACTCCCAGAGTTTCTAGAAATTGTGTTAGTACCATTTTCTTCAAAAGGCTTTTCATTACAATTGGGTAATGGATAAGAGCATCTTTTCTGAGATCTTTCAACATGGGATATAGTTGGTTTCCCTGGCTGAATTGCAGGCAAATCATAATTGGAGAATGCAGCAATTTCAGTTTGAACAAAGGTAGGAACCGTAAAATCATCCTCATCTTCAAAATTCTCCCTAGATTTCTTTGCATCTGAGGGGCCAGATAAATGGCGTGAAGTACATTCCGCAGAAGCTAAACCTCCGCCATTTACAGTGTTTTTACTTGCATGTCTTTTAAAAGATCTCCCAGAATCTTCTCTTGTCGTATTACGACTCACTCTCTCTGACAGACGAGAATGGATTCTATCCTCTGAATTGGAGTGTGGGTTAGGAGACATGTTGAACGGGGATAAAACCATCTTCTCATGCCCATTAGCCTGCAATCATACAAAAGCTTGTTACTCAACTTTCATAACCGCCAACAAATAATTACCAGTAATGCAATTTTCAGATATAAAGTATTATTGTTACAAAGAACAATACAAAAACAACAACAAAGCATTTATCCTGAACTATTTGTGAATCTTTGCTCATTTCTGGGAATGATTCTTAATCACCGAAATTTGAACTCATTAAGGATGACTAGTGCTCTAGCTGTCTTATAGAAATTTGCAATAAAGGCTTTGTTATTGTTGTTGTGGTGTTCTAGCTGTCTTATAGAAATTTTATTGTAACTTTAAGGCGTTCTACAATCGCAAAGCATTCACAAGTACTACTCCATTTCAACCATCCTGCTTTAGAAAACATCCTACTTATCCCCTTCATCATGGTGAATACTAGATCGTACATTGTGAAAACTATTACCCTTCGGAGTCTCTTAATTACCAATATGAACTATTCAACCATTTCTTCCTGAGTTTCCCTAAAGGTGCATCTCATATGCTATGTTTCCCTTGACAAGCTTCTAAATCCTCTATCCATAGCTTCTGTTCATGTTTCTATTTTAGAAGAGAATAATTCTCTGATCTTATTGAATGGCATGGTATTATTAGTAAATAGCATACATCATGGAACTCATTGTAAATGTAACTCGTAAATCATTTATAACTTGTGCAAGAGATAGTGCTGATTATTGATGTAAAGCTATGGTAAAGAAACATGGGGATATATCTTCTCAATTTATCCTCGTAATAGATATGAGTCCATTATTAACCATACATATCCTTAATAATTATAGGATGTTTATAAAGCTAAGAACTAAGGTATATTCATCTCATGCTTGTACAGGGAACCTGTCAATCAAAGAGCATGAACAAGACAAGGATATGGCAACCACAGTAAAGGAGAACCTACAAAATGCCAAGTACAATGTGCCTGATTGAAGAAAGCATAAACACGAAGCTCAATAAAGAGCAGAAGCACGTGAATAACGCTAACTATTACCAGCTGTGCAAGTTATTTAAACTAAACTAATTCAGAAGCGATCAGCATGTTAAAGACCGTAACAATAACAAAAGGAAGCATAAGATCAACGGAAGGAAATTGTAACTTTTGAGTGTTTCGATATACAGAGGAATATTATGCCAATTACAATCTTTAATTAGTATTTTGATATAAGATCAACAACAAAAAAAGACTAGAACAACAAAACATCATAAGAAGAAACAACATTAAGATATACAAAAGCATAGGATAAGTAACACAAGTGGTGGTTCTCCAATTAAGCCAAGCAACGCTCTAACAGTGACTTAATCGTGATATTAAAGAACAACGATAGCAGATGGATATAAAATAGATAGTTATACCAGAACTCTTATAGTGGTAAGCCTAAGAGCATAATGTGTGTACTAAAAGCAAAAAAGCATAAACTTCCATCCGCCTACCGTACTTTTTTCCTTAGAAAGCTCCTTGATGACGAAAGTATTCAACACCTGCACAAAATACCTTGTAGTGTAACCTACATCAGAAAATTTTCCCTCTATATATCTCTTTCGATCATTGGATCAGAAGGAAAGGCCACTTACACTTCTTTTGCAGGAAGTAGGACTGTAGGACGGACTTGTACCAATTCTCAACCAATTTGCTCACAGCGGTCTAGAGTGACCAGATACAAGGAACACAAAGAGAACAAGTATCCTTATAAAGATTTGGCAGATTATGTGCATGAAAGAGGATGCTGCATTCAAGTAACAAAAAGAGATATTTTTGAAATATTTGAAGGCAAGCCCAAGGGCACTATCTTCAGAAAAGGAAAGGATAAATCATATGATGATTTTCTCAAGATTCAGCAATCTCCCATGGATAGACTAATTTCCGGGAATACTCGAACAAGGACAATCACATAGGTTCGACCCAAAGAAAGATCAGACTAACAATGCAAAGGAGCAAATTTCAAGGTGTAGTGCTCGTGCTAAAGCAAATAAGCCTTTGTGCCCTTTCAACTGATGCATTCATGTTTTAACCACCTCTTCTCAACATAATATGTGAAGAACTGGCTAGTGAATACATTGTGGTCTTCAGAAAAGGAGAAAAAATATATTCATAAACCGTGATAAAGTTTATGAAACAAAGAAGAAAAATAAAACCTTGGCTCTGAATCACAGGCAAATGATTCCATCACCCTCATAGAATCCCACAAGACTCCGGGTCACACACACTCCTCTCCCTCTCCAAACCACCTGCCTGCACAAATTTGGTGTTAATCTAAAACAACACTTATGAATGGCGGCCTTGAAGAGTCTGCTGGTGCGTGGAAATACAAAGATTTTAACATCCGGAGAACGGAAAACCAAGCCTTGCTAATCATCTGCCAATCACTAAGAGCAGACAAGAGAATATCAACACAATAAAGTTCATCATTTCCATGAACCCTAATGATTTATCCACCTACCTCATGAATTTCACACACTCAAGAACAGAAACAAAATCATAACATGATATTACCAAAAGCAACATATAAATAACACCTCAGGAGCAATAAATCCATTAGAAAGTAAGTCGATCTAAACATTTCACAAAAACTAATTATTTACAAAGGAAAAGACCTGAATTCCCGAAGACTGTGGTGGCGGCGGCGGCGGCGGGGAGCCAGCTTTGTCGAGAGCAGGCGACGGTGCCGAAGAGGAACTGAACCTCTTGGAAGGGATGCTGAGCTGCTCGTAGAGAGCCATCTTGTTCCTGGGAGGCGCTCTGGGACCCCCTTTCTCTCTATCATTCACATGTAGCCTCGGGAACAGAGGTTCCATGGCCTTCCCCTCGTCTTTCCCCCCTCCTTTCATCAATTTTCAGCGAACCAGTTTTCTTTTCTATTGAGAAACCCCCAAAACAAAACCAAGATCAAATATTTCCCCCCTTTTCCGCGAAATTAATAAAAAATTATGAAGAATCTAACCTTTCGGAGCAGACCCAGATCGAAAAACTCCAACTTTGACTCGAAATCGATCCGGAAGGCTAAAAAATCGAAGCTTTTCCCCCAAATCGAACAATCCGGAGCCGACCCAGATCGCAAAATCCGACCTTTAGACAAGAAGAGGCGAGAAATTACGGAATCGATCACGGAATGTATTGGCCGCAACAGAAATTTTTTGGAGCAAAAGGGGATGGGGAGAGCACAGACCAGTGAGAAAGCAGGGAATGATAATTAGAGGCACTTGAAGAGATTAGATTCGATAGGGATTTGCAGCAGATGTCACTGCTGCCAGCGGGGAATCCTCATCCATTTATTTTCCTCCTGTGGTAAAAAGCGCACGTGTGGGCCCCGCCATACGTTTGGTGGGCCGGCCGGCCGGCCTGGGTTTTGGTAACCCAGGTTTGGTAGGACCGCACAAACAGCTAATTAAGGAAGGAAATTCTCAAAAACAATAAGATTATACCAAGAAGAAAGGTGTTCATGTACTTTGAAAAAAAGTACATTCCTCAAGAAAATATAATATTATTTCAATTCTCAGAATTGAAAGTCACAACTTTACACACCTGAATTCATCAAGAGGGGATGGCTGATTAAGAATTGTAATTGATAGGTCAAATTCTGTTGGATTTACTACCATCAGACATGAGTTTGTACTTAGCTCTCTACTTAGAAGAGAAGAGTATAAATACAAAACCTCAAGTCGATCTAGGTGCTCACCAAGAGTTTAAATAATTTAATTATACAATCAAGCTAGTGAGTTCTATGTCAAAATGTCTATTGGGCCAAACAATTCATAATCCGCTATGAGTATATATATATATATATATATGGTTCAAAAGTGAGTCATCTAAGTCGTAAGTAAATATTCAAGCAATTAATTTTTAAAAATAATAATTACGGAAGATAAATGAGACATTAAACAAACTTCCATCTTATCCATCAAAACCGTTAATAAATACTAAATTAATAAAAAAAACTAACGGAAGATTAAAAAAAATCTAAAACCAACTTCCTTCTCATCATCCGTAACTCACTCTTTTCTTTCATAATAAATTATAATAAAAATAATTTTAAACATTTAAAGTATTTTACAATAATATATAATAATAATAAAATCGTGCAACATACGCTAATTTAATATATATATATATATATATATATATATATATATATATATATATATATATATATACTCTTATAATGAGACTTGGAAACGGATCAAAATTGAGTCATCTAAGCCGTTTGTAAATACTACACTAAATTTTTAAAAATAACTATTTTTTAAACTACCTAATATTATTTATTTGTAAATAAACAATTCTAACTCAAGTGCTTAAGGTGGGAGGTATTTTTCTTGGTTGCTTGAGTTTAATTCTTAAAAACAACAATATTTATAATAATTTTATATTTAAATTTTTTAATAAATTTTTATACACGTACACGTTACTAATATACACTTTAAAAAGTTTAGCAACGAAGATAGAGGGATTTGAACCCTAAAACTCAAGTAAGTTTAAAGTTTCCAAGCTAACCAGTCTTTCTACGTTACTTTGAAGTTATAAATATATATAAATATAGTATACATATTAAATTTTAATATATTTTTAAACTAAACAGCCTGCAGGTTGACCAAGACCTAGTCCAAATTCAGCCCGAACTAGACTTGAACATAACCAAACTGGATCTCGACCCGTGCTGGATTTGGAATTTTAATCTAAATCCTGGTCCGACTTGCTGCTCAAGACCGGGCTGGCCCGGTCCAATTCCAGTCCAATTCGTTCCATTGCACACCTTAGCTCTACATAGAAGAAATTAGTCTCCTAGAAAATGACAGGTAAAAAGCTCAATTGGTTAGACCCTTAAAACTTTGTTTAATTGATGGGCGTTCTATTCCTCCTTCCAGCGTTTTTTTTTTTTTTTTTTTTTTATTTTTTATTTCTATTTTAAGATTTAAAAGAAATCATTTTTTATAGTTAACATACTACAAAACCATCATCTCATGTTCAACCTGAGCATGCAGAAAGCCCATTTGAAGACCCAGCGTTCAGTCTAGTTCAAGTTCTTCAACCGTCTGCACCAGTATTTCTCAATTATTTCTTTCTGACTAATGGTTGAGATTAGATCACGTACAATTTGATTCGTTATACAGTTTAGAGATTGTCAAGCTTCTTCACACACTTTTATTTTAACATTTAACAATTCTCTGTTTCCAATAATTTTATATGGAGGTCTTGATCCTTCTTAGGATAAATTATTTGGTGTGCCGGCCTCATTGTACCATTTCGCTCCCCAACCATTAGGTTGTACGAAAATATGTGCATTTCCACTACAATCTAACTGTTGGTACGAAAAATGTGC
This sequence comes from Iris macrosiphon, assembly GCA_036927795.1. Lineage (NCBI taxonomy): Eukaryota > Viridiplantae > Streptophyta > Magnoliopsida > Asparagales > Iridaceae > Iris > Iris macrosiphon. The sequence continues at coordinate 186,577,677 of JAYESA010000012.1, forward strand.
ACTGACACTAGCATATCCAATAATTTTTCTCTCCCTTAGACCTTGCCAGGGGCAGATATAGAATTTTTAAAAAAAAGGTCAATCTAAAATGTAAAAAAAAAAAAAAAAAAAAAATTGTTAAATAAAATTTGCTACATCAATTCTATATTTTTTTTCTCCTCCAAAATATTAAACTCGGAAGCAAAAATTCAGTGTAGACAATTGCCCCCACTAGTCCTCATACAGGTCTGCCTATAAATCTGTCTGCATAAGCAAGAACCTAACTAAAACGAAATATTCTTTTTTTCTTTTTCTTTTCTCTTTTACCTTTCTTTGCTCAATTTGATCAACAATATATTGCGAGTAAATATCATAGAAGATCCTCCTCTGACATGCCTAATTTATCCACAACTATCAAAAAAGGGCAACTGGATATTGATCAAGAATGTAAGACAACCGAGTGATTTGTTAGATTCCACGTACTACTATAATTGTTTTTTTTTTCAAGCATTTGTTTATGTTTCCTCTATTCTTAATGGCATTTCATGATTTTTGTACTTATCTTTATAAAACGTTATCATGGAAAAATACTTTTACTTTTTTAACAAACTCCGCTCTTTTATTAAACCAAACGCATTTTTTGGGTTTTATATATCTTTTTGTCAAACTTGCCGTTGAGAGTTTGGGCAAGAAAGTTTTATTATCTGCTTTTGCAAATTGGGCATCCAATTAAAAAATGTATTTTCATCGAAATGTATAAATTTGTTCCTAAATTAGGCTGGGCCAGCCCAAATTTGTTCCAATTGATGGAGGTGGATTTTGAAAACCCACCATCCATCCCACTTGGGCTTGTTGAATATATATTGTCTTTGACCACGTCACACTACCAAATTGGTTGTCCAGACTTTTGCAAAGCCCAATAAAATCTTCTGTAACCAATGGCACAGCTAATCCACGTGGCCCAAAGTTCTCGCCCACCCTAAACCAAATATTGTATCACTCTTCTCCTTTCTTCTATTGAATTTTGACTCAGAGTAATGCTAGGATTATAATCAAAAGCATTACAATCGGCTTACAATTGTCTAGATGGCAGTTGCCAATTAGATTTCCTCTCTTCAAGTATATCGTGTTAAATGGGTCACCCATGCTCTACGTGTATGCAGATCCATCAGTTGATTAAATACAATTTTAAAAAGATTATATTAAATATATGTGCTATAATTAAAGTAAAAACATGGCACACAAGAAGTGTCCTTGTGATAAATTTGAACCGTCTAGCTTATTAATGCTAACTACCTCTAAAATATGTGTTGTAAAATCATTATTTGCGGCGTTCGTTCTTATGTACGTCTTAATTTTAATGTCGTAAAAAGTAATTTTTCTTGTAGTAACTCTTTTACTTTTCAAATATTGATTTTTCCAATTTCTACATCCAGTTAGCAAAATTTGTTTCAATATGGTGAGTGAATATAGCCTTCAATTCTTCATTTGAGAATGTAAAAGTATAGCAAGATTCCTTTAAACGTATTAAACAACACATCCAATTTCTCCTTGAATATTTTAAAAAGTAAACCTATAGTCCTTTAATCTCTTACTTAAATAATACACCAAAAATTTTCACAACTTCAGTTGCAATGATCCCAGCTAATGAAATACAATGATTATGTTATAAAATTGACCAAAATATCAAGAATTAAAACTAGTAATAGTATGAAAATAAGTTCCCACAATTAAAATTAAATTCATACTAAACCTTTAAATTGAGAGTATGATAGAGTTACGATGAATATGCACATTTTTTTGGCAATATATAATTTTTTATGATAAGAGATATTTTCTTGTAAATACAAATTATTCCCAACAATTACTTTCCCTCACAAATACAAATATTACTTCTGGCAAATTCTAATTGACATCAGAAATAGTCAACTACTTTCGATGCTTTATACAATTCCTCGAAAAATACCTATAGTTTCACCAACAATATCTACATTCCCTTGTAAATAGAACTTTATTTCCTACAATATCTAATTGCTCTCACAAATAAATTCTTATTTATGATCAACTATACTTGCCCTGACAATTAGGCTACTATTTTCGACGAGTCCAATACACCCTCATAAATAATAATACTCTTCCAAGAAGAAAAATTCCAGTCGAAAATAGTATCGACGCCAACAACTCTTGCTAGTTATTGAACAATTCCAACAAAAAAATAACACTTTTTCAGACGAGCTTTATAACACAAATATTCCAGTTGAAAATTTTCGTCCTCGGAATATCACGAAGGCTTGTCGAGCTGGAACACACGAGAAAGCTCAAAAAATTAAATTACAATTTAAATGATTACACTAAGCAAATAATTAAAAATAGAAAAGATAGCTGCAGAAGGTAACTAATGAATAAATGTACAGAAGCATCACATAGGGGGAATGGAGGCATATGAATGTATATACCCCTGAGTCAGTTAAATAGAAATTCGTCCTCGCTTGCCTATGCTGACTCACAAATTGGATAAGAGCCAAGCCTAGAAGTAAGTCGGTACCAATGACTATACCGAGGACATAGTCTAATCCAGGACATACCTTCGCAGTCGGGATACATGATAGAAATCACGTATCATACGATACGCAGGCAGAAGAGTTGGACAAGAATCTCGCCTCCACTCGCCGAATAAGTCGAGGTAACTGTTGCACTCCAGACATAGTGGAATACAAGGCCATCGACAAGAACCCAAGATATAATACCAACGCCTGCCTGGCTAAAAATAACACATCTGAGATGAAATCATGAAGATGCTACCTGCAACCCTTGAGGTACTACCCTCATGTTGGATAGGATACTAAAATTTCCCCTGAAAGTGCGCATACAACTGTGCTCTGCGCTGCCTAACCCTCTGAGATCGAGATGGTAGAGGTTGCTGCGCCAACGGCTGTACTATTAGTAATGGCTCATCTTGGTCTACCACTACAGATTTTAAAAATTGAGGTGACTGAAATGTCTGAGATGACATGCCGGGCGTAGTTGGTCGTTCTTGAGGCAACAATTACGGGCAATTTCAAACTGTATGACCTATAGCTAAACAATGAGAACATCGCCCATTTGCCTTCCAACAATCTGATCTAAAATGCCCCATCTTTCCACAGTAGGTAGACCCTTCTGGTTTTGTCGGGTGCTATTGCGGGTGATATTCTGGTATCGAGGTCTGGAGCACTGCTCGTCGTTCGGGTGATAGTCGTGGGCAGGAAGCAATCAAATGATCGGGTGCTCCACAAAGAAGACGTAGGTGATTAGCCCTACAACATGTTATACTGGTGTGTCCTACCTTCCCGCAGAAGGAACATACGACTGGAGCCTCCAGGCACTGATACGAAGAACTGAAAGCTGATAGGTGAGGGATGCTGAAATGAAGAGTCTAACGGGGGTGCACGATTCCTCTTACGACCCTCAGTTGTTGATGTGGTCCCCCTGACTATATAATCATGTCATGGCGATGCTTCTGCGGTAGACCGGGCTGGACATGCCGACTTACTGAACGAGTGGTACTGTCCTTCTCATTACCAGAAAAAGTCAAATTAGCAACGTCTAAAAACGTCGCTAAATAACCAAAAAACGTCGCTAAGTTGGTTTAGCGAGTAATTAGCGACGTTCTAAAGCAGTCGGAAAAAACCAAGTCGCTAAAACAAAAAACGTCGCTAAACGTCGCTATGCCGACATTTGTTAGCGACTTTAACGATCGCTAAATTTAGTGACGTTTAGCGACGCCACGTCACTAAATAGCGACGTTTATTAAAGTCGCTAAACGTCGCTAATTAGCGACTTATATAGCGACGTTCCACCGACGTCTTTAATGACCTGGCAATACTGCCATGTCAGCAGTTTACGACGTACAACGACGATTTTAGCGACGTCGTTAGCGACGTATTTAGCGACGTGTAACAGCATCGCTAATTAGCGACGTAGTTAGCGACATAATTGATCATCGCTAAACGTCGCTAATTTTTAAAAAAATAAAAAAATATTACTGAATTGCATTTCTGGGTTTACCAACCCCCTTGGGTTCATTATCAGGTATATGATGGTAGTAGAAATAATTGAATAAAGGACACAGTAGCAGCACCAAGGAAGAAAATTCTAGTGCACTGGATAAATACAGGCCAAGTATCAGTCATCAGTTGTAAACCAAATATGAATAATATAATAAAATTTGAAGAAAAGAAAGCATCCAGCAAATCTCATCGTAAACGTAAAGAATATGACAAATTTATATCCATACAATCGCATCCTAAATAATAATAAAAATATAAATATCCAGTAACTAACTATACTACTGCGGATCTGCAGGAGACTGACCACCGGCGCACTTGAAGGATAAGAACTGCTCATACTCGTCCCGTGGAATCGACACCGATGTCGATGGAGAAGGCAGTGACGTCGGTGGAGTCTGTGTCGATGTAGGCGCACCAGGAGGCCGTGCCCGCTCCAAGTATGCGAGTCGCTGGTTGTAAGAATCCATGGTAGATAACAGCCTCGTACTGCTATGAACCATTGAATCCTGCATCATCGTCAGCCTCTCGCCTATCGATAGCTGTGACGCCTGCAGCTCCATGATGTTGCGGTCATTGGAGGCTCTAATATCATTTGTCAAATCCCGGAGCTCCGTCATGCTGCGGTCGAGCATATCGAATCATGCGATGAGCATCGGATCGTCCGCCTGTGGCTGGGACCGGGGCTGCTCCTCCATCCGTCGCAGCAACTCGTCACGGAGAGACACAATCTGACAGTCAACGGCCTCCTGGACGGCCTCCTGGACTCTGGCCGACGACTGCAAGGGCTGCGACTGCGAGGGCTGTGTAAAATACGCAGTTGTCGGGGAGGCCCTAGATGACTGCGTCGCAACCAGGGCGCCATAGGAGCCTGTACCGTAGTACGTACCCCTTTGGAGACCACCAGCTGCGGTCACCCACAGGTCGTCCGCCGACGGAGCTGGAGCGGGCTGGGACGAAGTACCAGCCTCTCCAGGTGTAGGTGCACTAGCAGTCGCCCGCTCACGCAGCCTAAGATACTCGGCCTAGAAAGGTTTGGAAACTCAATAATTTTCTAAGTTATATTAAAATTAACACAAAGTAAAGTAATACTTACATAGGTCTGCGAGGCCCTCTCATCAATGAGATTTTTGTCCTTACGATGGATGGCCAAGAAAACGGTCACCATGTTTGCATCCTCACCCCTCTGTACTAGTTAAAATATATTATTTATTACTAAACTTAAAAAAAATTTCTAAGTACCATTTTATGGTACTTACATTAAAATAATATATTTTAAAAGAAAAAATATACCAAACGACGGAAATATTCTGTCATCGAAATCGAGCTACCATACCACTTGGCAGCATTCCGCCTAGCCGCCTTGGCCTTCTTAGACCTTTCCTTGTAGCTCGGATCGTCGAATCTAGCCCTCATCGCAGTCCACTGCTCAGGCGTGATCCAACCTTGGATCAGTTTTCCAGCACGATCACGAGCCTTCTGGTCATCCAGAGCATCTCGGATAAGCTTAGCGACAACGGTAGGAAAGAGCCGCTCGATGAACTCAGCCCGGTGCGGAGGATTAAAATACGTTTGCTATAATAAATAATTTAGTAAGTTAGCATCACGGATAAGTTATATAATATGCATAAATTAGAGAATTTATTTAATATACTTTTACCTGGAAGTGCGTAAACCAGAATGCCTTCCTCTCCTCCGGAGCCTCAGAGTAGTTGATCCAAGGGCCACCGTAGTTGTTCCTCAGAAATTCGCCCAGGCGTCTCTGAACCGACGATGGACGATATCTATACAGAGATAATAATTTAGAATACTGAAAAAGTCAATATACGATGAATAAAGAAATACACGATATATATTATACTAAACCATCTAATTGCTTACTTTGTACCGTCGGCCCAAATCTCTGTCCCCGTCTCCTCCGGAGGTGCGCATGGAGGATCTTACTGATGTTGGGACAACGTGGGCACGACCTCCTCGACATGCTCATCTGTCCCCATGGTTCCGTCAGCAGGAGGAACGCTGGACGAGGGTGTACTATCACGCCTGGAACTACTCGTCCCAACAGTCGGAGATGTGAGTGATCGATATACTGGAGTACTGGGCGACGATGATCCGGAACCAACAGTAGACAGTACCGGAAGAGCACTCTGTCTACCTCGGGACCTGCCGAATCCTCCGCGTCGTCCTGTCATATCTGATAACAACATATGATGAATATAGAGAAACACAAATATATAGTACATTCTACAGTCGAAATATGATGCATATCTCAAAGCATTCTACAGTCAAAATATAATACATATATTCGTTAATGGGTACATCTACTTCGTCAATTTTCCAACCTTGATCTACATTCTACAGTCAAAATATAGTTGCATTCTACATGCAATATATTTTATTTTCAATCATCTTCAGAAAATTTATCTTGTTCGCCTTCTCGTCCTCCTTTTTCTCTTCCTCGTCTTCACTTTCATCTACTTCGTCTTCCTCTTCGAATAATTCTATATCTTCTAGATTATTATTCATGTAATGAGTAACTTCCGTTGAGTCCACATCTATAATATTTGTTACAAGAGGTAGATCGTCCTCCTGATAAGCTATTTCGTCAATGTCAAAGGTATTTCTAGCTTTAGTCTTGCATACTGCCCACCAATCCGACCTCGCTGTCCCCCGTCTAGGATAAGTTGTGAAGTACACGAGCTGAGCCTGACTTGATAGGACAAATGGTTCATAGCCTTGATATCGACACTTGTAGTTTATATCCACAAGGCCATGCTTGTCAATTTTTCAACCTTGATCTTGAATCAGATCGAACCATTCACACCTGAATAGCACGATATTAGCAGGTTCTGTGCCATAATTATATGTCAACTCCACAATCTCTTGTAAGATTCCAAAAAAATTATTGCCCAGATTGACGTCTTTGTAGTTCGAAGATTTGATACAAAAATAACTGTTTTTCGTGGAATCAAGATTCAGAAAGCTGTCTCTGATAGGAGCATTCGTTGACTTGAACTGAACCCATTCACACAGAAACTTGACCATATTTTTATGGCAGTAATTGGTCCCTTGGCTAGAGTTCTAATAGATTCAGTCTCGGGTGTTATTAGACGATCGACCTAAATACCAAAGTAGCGATAGTAAGTTATTTGTTTCGCAAGTGCAAAAATAAAAAATAATTACCAAACATCTTACATATGCAGTCAACCAAGAAGGAAAATGGCAGGTGTAACCGACCTCAACTCATCATTATATGTGCTAAAAAATAATGAAGCAACTGCTGATTAGTAGCATAATAGTATCTTATACTATTACATTGAGATGATGTAAACATGGACGTATTAATTACTTACCACTCTAGCTTCTCCACTTCATCCTCGTCGCAATTGAGTAATTATACAATTGAGCAACCCTTAGCTCATCGTCATTCAAATATCTCTTCTTTATTTTTCCCGAAGGCTTTCCGGACGCATTGAATACTTTGAGTATTGCATTATTAGATTCCTGATGTGCGTCATCGTTTCTCGAAGCTTTTGTCCTATTAGTAGCAACATGCGGTTTGAAATACGTCGAGCAAAAGTTTATAATCTCCTTGAGAACATAAGCTTCACAAATAGAGCCCTCAACCCGTGCCTTATTTTTCACCTTTCTCTTTAGGTGATTCAGATGCCGCTCGAAGGGGTACATCCACCGATAACCGACAGGACCACTGTCACGCCCCAGTCCCAAAATATCGAGGGACTGGTCACGTGGCAATGGCCAGCAGCACGCACCGATGGTCAACCCAATTTAATGGAACCATCAGGGCGCACTTAAGCTGTAAAGAAGGTCTACTATAACAAGTCACACTGATCTCATCCATAAAAGATAAAGAAATAAACTGCATAATGAAATTGAAATAAATAGCAACAACAAGTCAATCGGGGAAACAATCCGACTTATGTCTGAATACACTGGCTCAATAGGCCAGGAACAAAAGAGATAAACATAAGTAAATACTGAGTACGGGATCAGGTACTCAGGAGAAGTCTTCGGCAGTCACCTCATCTGCAGGGTTCAGTTCTACTCCAGTATCAAGTCCAGCAATAGCCTCAGCTCCTGTTCCGTATATCTCGGGGTACTGCTCCTTAGCTAAACCTGGTGACATAATCCATTCCAGGTCCTCAGTGGACATAGCAAGGCACAAAATAAAACAAGCCAAATAAATGCAGTGCAATTAAATTAATGAAACAGCAGGGTAAACTATGTAACCATCTATGTGATATGCAAATGAGAGCAACACTAGTACTCAGGCTGAGACCGCTACAAGCTCTGTGTCGGGGAGCCGGTAGCAGTAATAACACGTAAAGGGTCTAGCTCTGCTGGAGAGTCTACAACCTCACAATAATAGTAGATATATATATAGAACAGCCTGTAGCCTGTGTGTCTCTCCCCACCCAATGTAATCACGCAAACCATGACCATAACGTCTCATGTCCATGTCAGCGGGATTATAACTAATGCAACAAGTCATACTGTCTATAAATAAAAATCTCTGTCAAGTCCTGCATCCTATACAGAATCACCACGAATATCTCGGAAAGATTCTGTCCATGTATAGTGTCAAGTGTCCTGGGTTGTAGGGTACTTGATAGGTCAAGTACAAGAGTAAAGGGTATCGTAAATCCATCTCTAAATGACGAACCCAACATCGCGTACGGTGTTGGCACCCGACTAGGATCGGACACTAGGTACGTCATACGTTTCCTAGGTTAAGCAGTTTAAACAAGTTATATGAATTTACACAAGACATCCAGCAAAGTATTATTACAGGAAATATGAAGATAAAGACTGCAAGTTTGGCAAGGTGCACTTGCCTGATGTTTGGATTCCACTTAGGTCCTGTTCTCGGAAATTTCTAGAGATATCTCCGAAAGCTGAAACAAACAGTACCATCATGCTCAGAAGATGTCAAATATCTAGGAACGCCTATCCTTGGGTCCAATTTGGAGACAAGGGCAAAAACGATAATTTCGGGCCAAAATGGGGTCCACCGGTGGGCCCGTTTTGCACCAAAAAATGTGTCAGGGTCAACGGTCTCCAAATTCACCAAACTTAGTGTCAACAGGTCAGGAACGCTGATACGAACCCAACGGAACTTTCATATTTGAATTCCGATAAGCCGATCACAAAATCGTCCGTCGAGCGGGGCCTGTGGGGCCCACGACACGCGATTTCGTCAACTTTCTCAGAATCGAACCAAACTTGACCCACAGGACCAACGTATTGCTACGAGTCCGATGGCGCAAGTTTCATCTCGATCCGACGTATGTGCACGAAGTTAGGGTAAATTACAGAAAAGTCGGATACGGGGCGATGTCCGCGGATACGTACTGATTTCGGTGTGCACGCACATCCGAATCAGCTTCTGCGAAATCCCACACGTCCGTATCGACGATGCGCACGTATCTGTGAAGACCGCACGCGACCAAGTCGTCCCGTTTGGCGGGGCGTACTCAGTTTCGGGGTAAAACAGGGTCTGGTTTTTTCTGTTTTTGGATCGCGGTGTGCGATCACCACAGGACGCGATGCCCCGAGCGGTTTGTCCGGGCACCGAGAGGGTCATACAGGCTTCGCGTTGCAATTTACGGAATCGAAATCCGAGCTACGAGGAGAGAGATACATGCACCTGAACGGGATTCAAAAACTCGAGAATTCCGTGTCCGACACGACACGAAAACCTAGGGTTTAGGGTTTCTGGCCGAACTCCGGCGGGGACGGCGGCTAGGCGGTCGGGCTGAGGCCGAGGGGGCCGGAAGCACGCGGCGCGGCGAGGAGGAGGGCCGGGCGGCCGGCGCTGAGCGGCACGGCGGCCGGAGCTGCTGCCGCTGCTGCTCGCTGTTGCGGCTGCCGGTGCTCGACGGCGAGAGGAGGAAGGAGGAGGAGAGGGAGGCCGGGGCTCGGGGCTCGGCGGAGGAGGCTGGCGGGGTGACGGCGCGGGCACGGCGACGCTGGCGGCGAGGCGGGGGCTGTGGCGGTGTGGTGGTGGCGGAGGGCTGACCGGGGGCGGGGATTTATAGGCGAGGAGAGAGAGGGAGTCGGCCGAGCGGGGCGGCGGGGATGGCGGAGAAGGCGGGGGTCGTGGGGCGGCCGAGGCGGAGGGTGGCGGAGCTGCCGTCGGGAGAAGCGGGGACGTGGGTGAGCGGGTGAGCGGGTCGGGCGGCGGGCAGACCCGACCCGACCCGACCCGGTAGGGGAGCGGGCTGGGCCGGCCTGCGGGCCTGGGTAATGGGTTTTGGGCCGGGCTGGGAATGGGTTTGAATAATAATAATACAATTAATTAATAATTAGCTTAAATAGGTTTTAGGCATTTAAAAATAGGTCTGAGGCCCAATAAAATCCAGAAAAATTATCCTAAGTCCGGTTTTCTATTTTACACCATAAAATCATATTTTTATTACATTTTAATATTAGTTATTAGCAATTAAAAAATTATACAATCACCACAGCACCTATGTAAATTCCTGAAAATTGCAGAAAAATTCCCCAAAAATTAATTTTTAAATAACTGAAAAATTTTAGGGTGTTTACAATCTACCCCCCTTAAGAGGATTGCGTCCTCGCCATCGAAGGGTAAACTACAAAGGCACAAATTTACAGAATTAAAGATTGCTTAGGTTTTACCTGCATCTGCAAATAAGTGTGGATAACGCTGGCGCATAACATCTTCTCGTTCCCAGGTCGATTCGCCAGGAGAGTGTTGTTTTCAAGCTACCCGAACCAGTCTGATTGTCTGCCCTCGCAGTGTCTTCTCACTGGTGTCGAGTATACCCACTGGTTGTTCCTCATATCTCAGGCTAGGGCCCACCGAAATCTCAGAATGATCAACTATATGACTTAGGTCGGTCACGTATCGCCTCAACTGTGAGACGTGGAATACATCATGCACTCCCTCTAAGGATGGAGGTAATGCAAGACGATAAGCCACCTCACCAATGCGCTCCAAGATATCAAATGGCCCAATATACCTTAGGCTTAACTTGCCTCTGCTGCCAAATCTGATAGTACCTCTAGTGGGCGAGATCCTCAAAAATACGTGCTCTCCTTCCTTGAACTCCAGGGGACGTCTGTGCGCATCGGCCCAATGCTTCTGTCTATCCTGGGCTGCACGTAGATGATTCTGAATCTGCCTTACTTTCTCCACTGTCTCCGTTACCAACTTTGGTCCCAGTAATTGACGTTCGCCAACGTCACTCCAGCATATCGGCGATCTGCACTTCCTTCCGTACAACGCCTCGAAAGGTGCCATCTGAATGCTTGCCTGATAGCTGTTGTTGTAGGAGAACTCCACTAAGTGCAGATAATCTTCCCAAGATCCTCCGAAGTCCAGTACACATGATCGCAGCATATCTTCCAAGATCTGAATTGTGCGCTCTGATTGTCCGTCTGTCTGGGGATGATAGGCAGTACTGAATTTGAGCCTGGTGTCGAGACTCTCTTGCATGCTTCGCCAGAAGTGAGATGTAAATCTCGAGTCTCGATCTGATACAATACTAACCGGCACTCCATGTAATTTTACGATCTGTCGCATATACATGTCGGCTAGTACTTCCGTGGATTGTCCGACTCTGAATGGCAAGAAGTGAGCCGACTTAGTGAGCCGATCCACGATGACCCATACCGCATCCTTTCCACTAGGGCTTCTAGGAAATCCAGTGACGAAGTCCATGGTAATATGCTCCCACTTCCATTCAGGTATGGGAAGTGGCTGCAACATACCTGCAGTCCTTTGGTGCTCGGCCTTCACCTGCTGGCAGACTAAATATTTTGCCACAAATCGGGCAATCTCCCTTTTTATTCCATGCCACCAGTAATATTGTCTTAAGTCCCGGTACATCTTGGTTCCTCCTGGATGAACCGAGTATATGGAGCTATGTGCTTCAGTCATCAACTCCTGCCTTAATTCTCCATTTGGAACATATAGGCGATTTTCGTACCTTAATGTCTCGTCCTCGTGGATGCGAAGTCCCGTTTGCATGCCTGCTTCGGTTCTCTCTTTCAGCCTTCGGAATCTGGCATCATTAGGCAAAGCTTCTTTTATTCTCTCCACCAGCGATGACTTAACTTCGAGGTTAGCCAGCAAACCTTTTTGTCCAGGTAGAACAACCTCTATCTGAAGATCTTGCAAGTCTTGTAATAGCTGAGGCTGCTCAGTTAAGAAATAAGTCGAGGGTTTTCTGCTGAGGGCGTCGGCTACAACATTTGCTTTCCCCGGGTGGTACTGCAGATCTATGTCAAAGTCCACCATCAACTCAAGCCAACGCCTTTGCCTCATGTTGAGCTCCTTCTGAGTATAAACATACTTCAAGCTCTTATGATCAGTGAATATTTCAACCTTCTCTCCATACAGATAATGCCTACAGATCTTCAATACAAAAATCACTGCAGCTAGCTCCAGGTCGTGCGTTGGGTAATTCTTCTCGTGGACCTTCAGCTGCCTCGATGCATAAGCGATAACCTTGCCATGTTGCATCAAGACACAACCTAGTCCACTACCGGACGCATCACTATAAACAACAAAACCTCCTGACCCTGAGGGAAGAGTCAAGACTGGTGCTGTTGTTAGACGCCTCTTCAATTCTTCAAAGGCATTCTGGCATTCTTCCGTCCATATGAACTCCTGATCCTTCCGTGTCAGCTTAGTCATCGGCTCTGCGATCCTTGAAAAATTTTCTACGAACCGCCGGTAATACCCCGCAAGTCCAAGAAAACTTCTCACTTCTGTAACAGAGATAGGGGTAGGCCAGGTTTCTATAGCAGTGACCTTCTCTGGGTCCACAGACAGTCCTTCACCCGAGATAATATGTCCTAAGAATGGCACTTTGTCCATACAGAACTCACATTTGCTGAGTTTGGCATATAACTTCTCCCTTCTCAATGTTTCTAGCACAATTCTGAGGTGTTCCTCGTGCTCTTCGTGGTCCTTGGAGTAGACTAGAATATCATCAATGAATACCACCACGAACTTATCTAAGTACTGATGGAAGACTCCGTTCATCAAACTCATAAATACAGCAGGTGCATTGGTTAAACCAAACGGCATTACTAGGAATTCATAGTGTCCGTACTTAGTCCTGAAGGCCGTCTTTGGGATATCTTCCTTCTTCACCCTAATCTGGTGATAACCGGATCTAAGGTCAATATTTGAGAATACCCTAGCACCACTCAATTGGTCAAACAAGTCATCAATGCGTGGTAAGGGGTACCGGTTCTTAACAGTTACAGCATTAAGGGCTCTGTAATCAATGCACAACCGCACGGTTCCGTCCTTCTTGGGTACAAAAAGTATAGGTGCTCCCCAAGGTGAAACACTGGGCCGGATAAATCCTTTCTCCAGAAGATCATCAACTTGTGCTTTCAATTCCACTAACTCCTTAGGTGCTAGCCGATATACTGATGAAGTGATATGTTCGGCTCCTGGAGTTAGGTCTATTATGAATTCTATCTCCCGATCAGGTGGTAAACCTGGAAGGTCGTCGGGAAATACATCCACAAATTCTGATATGACTCTTGGGTAACCTGAATCCTCTTCTACAGTTAATACCCTAAGAGTTGGCTGGACCCCTTGTTCTACAGCTCCTCGAAGAAATGCAAACTCAGGATGGCTAGGGGGTCTAAATATCACTTTTCCAAGCCGGCAATCCAGTGTCGCATGGTACTGACTTAACCAGTCCATACCAAGTACAACATCGTAATCAGACATAGAAAAGATCAGGAATTGGGCTCGCATCTCTCGGCCACAGACTACTACCGAACAGGATCTACAGATATCACTAACCGGGATAATCCCACCTCCCGTTAGAATTCTCTACATCTTCGAGAGAGGTGCGGTAGCTACTCTATGTGTGGCTACGAAGCTAGCAGCAATAAATGAATGCGAGGCTCCAGAATCAAATAATGCTACAGCAGGAATTGAAGCTACTAATATGGTACCTGCTATCACTTCGCCTGCAGTAGCTTCCTCAGTGACTGCTAGTGCATATGCCTGACCTCGTCCCTGAGCGGGACCCCTTTGCTGACGAGCTTGCTGGAACATTGCTGCCTGAGGTGGTAGAGGTGGCCTGGCTCCTCCAGGCCCTGTCTGTGTTGCTCCCCCAGCTGGAAGAGCTGGCCTAGGTGCAGGTGGAGCTGGTTGATTCGGAACTCCCTCTCGACGTTCCGAGCAGTCCTTTGAGAAGTGTTGTCCGGATCCGCAAACCAGGCAGAGTCCCAGCTTGCGTCTACATTCTCTTTCAATATGACCTACTTTGCCGCAGTAATGGCAAGTAGGCAGGTTCTTTGATGCTGCTTTCTGAGGCAGGTTCTTCTGGGGCCGTTTAGCAGATTCCCCTGGTGATGACTTAGACGGTGCTGAGGAGAATGGACGTTTCAGGCTTGATTCCCTCCGAGTAACGCTCTCCATCCGACGTGCTGCAGCTAGGACGTCGGAGTAAGATGCGGGCGCGACCGATCCGATTAACTTCTGAAGCTCGAACCTGAGTCCATCAAAGAACTTCTCCGCCTTCTCTTCTTCGGTAGGAATTAGAGAAGGGGCGAAGCGGCTCAGGCGAATGAATTCGGCGTTGTATTCCTCCACCGTCATGTTGCCCTGGATCAGGCGGTTGAATCTGTCTCAGATTTCTGACCGAGCCACAGCAGGGATGTACATATCCTGGAAGAGTCTGGAGAACTCCTCCCAGGTGACCTGACCATGTCCGAGCCTTCTTTCTTCGGACAGCCACCAATGGTACGCGTTGTCCGTCAGTTGCATCCTGACGGCAGTCATCCACTTCTCCTTTGGAAGTTCAGCGGCCTCCAACTGGTGCTGAGTGTTCGTAAGCCATTCATGAACTTCAGTTGGTCCTTCCTTGCCCGAGAAGGTACGAGGTTTGAGTTGGCAGAAATCTGTGATAGATCCCGTCGTTGGTCGCCTATTTGGTGGATTTGCATATTCCAATGCTGCGACAATATTGTTCCTTAGGTTCTCGGCCTCATGACATTGAGCCTCCTGTTGGATCTGTTGTTGTGCCTGCATCATGGCGTAGAACATCTGGAATATTTGCTGTCCGTCCATTGCCTGCCCTAGGGGAAAGACAGGCATCGTAGGAGGGAACTGGGGTGGAGGCGGGATGTCATCACGCCTGAACCTGGAACTTGGCTGGCCAATTTGATTGCTCTGAGAGGATTGTCCTCTGGTATCTGGCGTCGTTCCAGCTTCACAGGTAACCACTGCTTCAGGCGGTGTACCCAAGGGGGTCTCGTCACTACTTCTGGGATCCATTACTCTGCATCAAAAGGAAACAATAAGAACGCACAGAGGAATCAAAACAGGATGCAATTCAAGCATTTAAATTGAATTCGACATAGAGTCCAAAAACGATTCAATCAATGGATGAGATCCTATAAACTTATCCTATCTTATTGCAGGCATGTTCGGTCCCTAAGTTAAAACCGAACAATTTAGTTGGGACCTGCATGGGCCACCACAAAAACCATGTCACGCCCCAGTCCCAAAATATCGAGGGACTGGTCACGTGGCAATGGCCAGCAGCACGCACCGATGGTCAACCCAATTTAATGGAACCATCAGGGCGCACTTAAGCTGTAAAGAAGGTCTACTATAACAAGTCACACTGATCTCATCCATAAAAGATAAAGAAATAAACTGCATAATGAAATGGAAATAAGTAGCAACAACAAGTCAGTCGGAGAAACAATCCGACTTATGTCTGAATACACTGGCTCAATAGGCCAGGAACAAAAGAGATAAACATAAGTAAATACTGAGTACGGGGTCAGGTACTCAGGAGAAGTCTTCGGCAGTCACCTCGTCTGCAGGGTTCAGTTCTGCTCCAGTATCAAGTCCAGCAATAGCCTCAGCTCCTGTCCCGTATATCTCGGGGTACTGCTCCTCAGCTAAACCTGGTGACATAATCCATTCCAGGTCCTCAGTGGACATAGCAAGGCACAAAATAAAACAAGCCAAATAAATGCAGTACAATTAAATTAATGAAACAGCAGGGTAAACTATGTAACCATCTATGTGATATGCAAATGAGAGCAACACTAGTACTCAGGCTGAGACCGCTACAAGCTCTGTGTCGGGGAGCCGGTAGCAGTAATAACACGTAAAGGGTCTAGCTCTGCTGGAGAGTCTACAACCTCACAATAATAGTAGATATATATATAGAACAGCCTGTAGCCTGTGTGTCTCTCCCCACCCAATGTAATCACGCAAACCATGACCATAACGTCTCATGTCCATGTCAGCGGGATTATAACTAATGCAACAAGTCATACTGTATATAAATAAATATCTCTGTCAAGTCCTGCATCCTATACAGAATCACCACAAATATCTCGGGAAGATTCTGTCCATGTATAGTGTCAAGTGTCCTGGGTTGTAGGGTACTTGATAGGTCAAGTACAAGAGTAAAGGGTATCGTAAATCCATCTCTAAATGACGAACCCAACATCGCATACGGTGTTGGCACCCGACTAGGATCGGACACTAGGTACGTCATACGTTTCCTAGGTTAAGCAGTTTAAACAAGTTATATGAATTTACACAAGACATCCAGCAAAGTATTATTACAGGAAATATGAAGATAAAGACTACAAGTTTGGCAAGGTGCACTTGCCTGATGTTTGGATTCCACTTAGGTCCTGTTCTCGGAAATTTTCAGAGATATCTCCGAAAGCTGAAATAAATAGTACCATCATGCTCAGAAGGTGTCAAATAGCTAGGAACGCCTGTCCTTGGGTCCAATTTGGAGACAAGAGCAAAAACGGTAATTTCGGGCCAAAATGGGGTCCACCGGTGGGCCCGCTTTGCACCGAAAAATGTGTCAGGGTCAACGGTCTCCAAATTCATCAAACTTAGTGTCAACAGGTCAGGAAAGCTGATACGAACTCAATGGAACTTTCATATTTGAATTCCGATGAGCCGATCACAAAATCGCCCGTCGAGCGGGGCCTGTGGGGCCCACGACACGCGATTTTGTCAACTTTCTCAGAATCGAACCAAACTTGACCCACAGGACCAACGTATTGCTACGAGTCCGATGGCGCAAGTTTCATCTCGATCCGACGTGTGTGCAAGAAGTTAGGGTAAATTACAGAAAAGTCGGATACGGGGCGATGTCCGCGGATACGCACTGATTCCGGTGTGCACGCACATCCGAATCAGCTTCTGCGAAATCCCACACGTCCGTATCGACGATGTGCACGTATCTGTGAAGACCGCACGCGACCAAGTCTTCCCGTTTGGCGGGACGTACTCAGTTCCGGGGTAAAACAGGGTCTGGTTTTTCCTTTTTTGGATTGCGGTGTGCGATCACCACAGGACGCGATATCCTGAGCGGTTTGTCCGGACACCGAGAGGGTCATACAGGCTTCGTGTTGCAATTTACGGAATCAAAATCCGAGCTACGAGGAGAGAGATACACGCACCTGAACGGGACTCAAAAATCCGAGAATTCCTTGTCCGACACACGTGTCCGACACGACACGAAAACCTAGGGTTTAGGGTTTCTGGCCGAACTCCGGCGGGGACGGCGGCTAGGCGGCCGGGCTGAGGCGGAGGGGGCCGGGGGCACGCGGCGCGGCGAGGAGGAGGGCCGGGCGGCCGGCGCTGAGCGGCACGGCGGCCGGAGCTGCTGCCGCTGCTGCTCGCTGCTGCGGCTGCCGGTGCTCGACGGCGAGAGGAGGAAGGAGGAGGAGAGGGAGGCCGGGGCTCGGGGCTCGACGGAGGAGGCTGGCGGGGTGACGGCGCGGGCACGGCGATGCTGGCGGCGAGGCGAGGGCTGTGGCGGCGTGGTGGTGGCGGAGGTCTGACCGGGGGCGGGGATTTATAGGCGAGGAGAGAGAGGGAGTCGGCCGAACGGAGCGGCGGGGATGGCGGAGAAGGCGGGGGTCGTGGGGCGGCCGAGGCGGAGGGTGGCGGAGCTGCCGGCGGGAGAAGCGGGGACGTGGGTGAGCGGGTGAGCGGGTCGGGCGGCGGGCAGACCCGACCCGACCCGGTAGAGGAGCGGGCTGGGCCGGCCTGCGGGCCTGGGTAATGGGTTTTGGGCCGGGCTGGGAATGGGTTTGAATAATAATAAATAATAATAATAATAATAATAATAATAATAATAATAATAATAATAATAATACAATTAATTAATAATTAGCTTAAATAGTTTTTAGGCATTTAAAAATAGGTCTGAGGTCCAATAAAATCCAGAAAAATTACCCTAAGTCCGGTTTTCTATTTAACACCATAAAATCATATTTTCATTACATTTTAATATTAGTTATTAGCAATTAAAAAATTATACAATCACCACAGCACCTATGTAAATTCCTGAAAATTGCAGAAAAATTCCCCAAAAATTGATTTTTAAATAACTGAAAAATTTTAGGGTGTTTACAACCACCAATACGTGCCTTATAGGAAAGATGAATTGGCAAATGCTCCATAGAGTCAAAGAATCCAGGAGGAAACACCTTCTCGAGCTTACATAGTGTTACCGCAATATCCTTCTCTTGCTTTTCTAGACGATCGACGAGAAACTTAGTACAACAAAGATCTCTGAAGAATATGCTCATCTCTGTCAATGGGTCCCAAATGACCTACGGTAAGAATTTCCGAAATGCAATCAAAATTAACCTCTCCATAAATACGTGACAATCGTGGCTCTTCATACCCACCAGTTTGTTCTTCTTGAGGTCGACGAATCTTCTCAAGTTTGACACGTACCCGTCTGAAAACTTTAGACCCTGAATCCACCTACAAAGTCTACCTTTATCCTCTTTCTCCAGTGAAAAAACTGACTTAGGTTGCTTTAACTTTCCATTCCCCTCCTCTATCAAATACAATGCAGGACGTCTACATATTTCTTCTAAGTCCAACATGGCATTCGGATTATCTTTCGTCTTCCCCTTTACCTCCATTACAGTATTAATTATGTTATCAAACACATTCTTCTCGATATGCATGACATCAAGGTTATGTCCAGTTATGGGTGCGACCAAATCTGTCACACTTGTACCCCTTAGCAGGCTCTTCGATAGCACTTGGTAAATCTTTTACCTCTTCGCATATCGTGCATCCGGGCCACCTTGGCGGTGGATTGGCCTTCTCCGCAACTCCCGCACGAAAAGTATTTCGGTTCCTCCGGTACGGATGATCCTTCGGCAAAAATTATCGATGACAATCGAAGAAGCACGGTTTGCCTCCGTGTTTCAAACGGAAAGCCTGAGTACGGTCCATGCAATACGGACATGAGAGACGACCATGGGTGCTCCATCCCGATAATATTCCATAGGTCAAAAAGTCGTTGATGGTCCACATAAGTGCTGCCCTCATTTGAAAATTCTGCTTTCTAGAAATATCGTACGTGTTGGCACCTACTTCCCATAACTGATTCAACTCATCTATCAAAGGCTGTAAATACACATCGATGTTCTTCTTCGAATTGTTCGGACCCGGGATAATAACGGTTAGGAACATATACGGAGTCTTCATGCACATCCAAGACGGTATATTGTACGGAGTGACGATCACAGGCCAACACGAATACTGGGAGCCCGAAAGTCCGAATGGGGTAAAACCGTCAGAGGAGAGCCCCAATCTGACATTACGCGCTTCCTCGGCAAAATATGGATACTCTCGATCAAAGTGCTTCCATGCTTCTCCATCGGATGGATGATCCAATACTCCTTCGATCTGTTTTTGCCTGTGCCAACTCATGTTTTCTGCAGTCCCCTTAACCATAAACAACCGCTACAACCGCGGCGTCAAAGGCAAGTAGTGCATCGAATCGGTAGGCTTTCTTGCACCGACAGACTTTTCTCTAACAGTGGCCTTGTAGCGATCAGCACCACAGAATCTGTACGCATCTTCATCCTTGTCGTCTTTGTAGTACAACATGCACCCGTTGCGACATGCATCAATTTTTTCGTATCCCATCCAATGCGATCTCACCATCATCTTAGATCGATAGAAGTCTTTAGGCAACTTTGCACCCTCGGGCAAGATCTCTATAATTAAATCGAGCAGTCGATTATAGCATTCTTGCGACATATTAAAATCAGACTTGATGCTCAATAATCTTGTAACCACCTCCAACGGTGAATGATCCTCACTACCAGGATATAGTGGAGTCCTTGCATTCTCTAGCAACTCCATAAACTTTACAGCATCGGCATTCGGTGCCTCCTCAGCTGCATCATAATTGTCCGGATTAAAACTAGGTCCCGCCGTATCATAATTGTCCGGATTGAAACTAGGCCCCGCCGCATCATAAACCATGTTCACCATTCCATCATCGTAAGCATCGTGGTCGTGGACATCCATATATGGCTCCACATAGGGCTCTGACTCCGATGCTAGAGATACAAGTTCTCTGTGCGCGGTCCACTGATAGTAATTCGGCGTGAAGCCCTTCGAGTATAAATGATATGTAACTTCCACTTCTGGATGATATTTCCTGTTGCGACATCTCACACACGGACACTTAATTTTGGTACCGTCCATGTACTGAGGGAACGTCTTGGCGAACTGCAGGAACTGCTGTACACCCTCAATGAATTCATTCCACACACCGCACATATCATCAGGATGACGGTTGTACATCCACGAACGATGACGCAGATAGTAATTCATATCCATTTCTAGATACTTCTGCAAAAATGACAATATGTATCATATAAATTATTACATACAGTAGTTTATCACGTAACTTCATAACTTAACCGTACTATAAAAATTATAAATGATATAATACATACTTTCATTTATCAAAGTCTAAAATAAGCAATATTCAAAACAACTGACCATTTATCAAAGTCTAAAATAAGCAATACTTTTATTTCATAACTGATATAATACATACTTTCATTTATCTAAGTCCAAGAGCCCTTAAAATGATAAACATGGTTAACTAGTTCACGGTGATGTTTCTAAGCCACTTCTAGATCCATACTAGTTTATACTAGTCAATACTAGGTTAATACGTTGCTACACTATGTCTTCTAGGTCGTACTAAGGAATTCTAGTTTATACTAGTTAATGCCTAGCTAATACTAGTTATTACTAAGTATACTAGTTAATATTTGCTATACTAAATACTACTAGTATAACTTAACTAATATCCTACCTTACCCCAACTCACATCTTAGCTCATAAATGTATGTCATAATAATACCTTGGTCCCAGTCACTTGTTACTCCCACTTGATACTGGACTACTAGGATATTCTGCTTTGAAATTAAGTACTCTACTATCCACACTGAGAGCCTCTTACCCTTGGCATGGCACCTTGCACTTCATCCTTATACTTGCTCACTAGACTACAACCCATAGCAATCACTCCTCCATGATACCACAGTATCAGTTCACTTCACAGCACTTTTGTGCTCTAATTGAACTGCACTGCACTGATCACTCTTGCCAATTAAATCCCTGATACCACAGTATCAGTTAAGGGCTGTATTGGCATGCAACAAGTGACCGGTGAACACCTACCCGATACTTGTGGTCGTGTGTGTCATTACCCGCACCCGGAAATTCGGGCACGAGTACGTGGGCACGTCCAGCCTACGCCGCAGTGTCGGCGGTAGTACGCTGTCTAGGTCATTTTCTGGGATCAATAAATATCTATCTCATCCACAAAATAAATAGACAAGGAAAATAACAGGAAAAGGAAATTCTGAGATTTCATAATATTTAATCTGTGATAACCAAATCCAAAGTTAATACAAAGCCAGAAGATAAATCGGGGACAAACCCGAGTATTATGCTGAAAGAAAAATACTAGCTAACTGGTTGACTACTCCTCAAAGGTAGTCTCCTGAGTAGGAACCGGCTTCTCAACTGTGTCACATGCTGCCTCATAGGGGCCATAATAGGTAGGGGCAAAGTTCTCATCCTCGCCTAAAACAACGGATCCAGTCAGGAAAGGAGCAAAGTACACAATGCACAACAAGATTAAACTAAATATTGGTGACAAGTAGGAAAAGACTGGCTAAGTATCATAATCAGAGTATGCATAATAAATAGTGAAATTAACTGTGAATTAAGGCTACAAATCAGTACTATAAGTAAAACATGATTAATTTCTATAAATCAGGAATAAGGGTAAAACAGGAATAATCTGTGACAAGGAATGTAACTGTAACCAGACAACAAGAACTGCAACACGACAAGAAACTCTGTGCGTGAACTTGTGTATTTAGAATACGTAGTTGGCATGTAGGGGTTTATAAGGCTAATCTAGCCGTCATGGACGGTTATTAAACATGAATAATTGAGATTCGGCTGAGGGTACAGTCGCGCACCAACAGCTATTAAACACGGTAGGGGGAAGGGTAAACTACATGCCTTCTAGTATTCTCCCACCCGACATAAAAAATAAGACATGAACTCCAGTATTCAAGACATGAAATCTAGTGTTCTAGCACTACGTGTAATCATCAATGGTACTAGTAAAGCAGGGAATTAATTATCACAATATAAAGATTAACTTGAAGTGCAGGTACTTGTCTGTTGTTTGGATCCAATTAATTGTACTCGAAATTTTTTTCCAGAGATGAGTCCAAAAGCTGAAATAGACATTACCATCACGCTCAGAAGATGTCAAATAGCTAGAAACGCCTGTCCTTAGGTCCAATTTGGAGACAAGGGCAAAAACGGCAGTTTCGGGTCAAAACGGGGTCCGCCGGTGGGCACGCTTTGCACCGAAAAATGTGTCAGGGTCAAAGGTCTCCAAATTCACCAAACTTAGTGTCAACAGGTCAGGAACGATGATACGAACCCAACGGAACATCCAGAATTGGATTCCGATGAGCCAAACACAAAATTGCCCGTCGAGCGGGGCCTGTGGGGCCCACGACACGCGATTTCGTCAACGTTCTTAGAATCGAACCAAACTTGACCCACAGGACCAGCGTATCGCTACTAGTCCGATGACGCAAGTCTCGTTTCGATCCGACGTGTGTGCACGAAGTTAGGATAAATTATAGAAAAGTCAGATACGGGGCGATGTCCGCGGATACGCGTTGATTCCGGTGTGCACGCACACCCGAATCAGCTTCTGCGAAATCCCGCACGTCCGTATCGACGACGCGCACGTATCTGTGAAGACCGCGCGCGACCAAGTCATCCCGTTTGGCGGGGCGTACTCAGTTCCGGGGTAAAACAAGGTCTAATTTTTTTCCTATTTTTGGATCGCGGTGTGCGATCGCCACAGGACGCGATGCCCCGAGCGGTTTATCCGGGCACCGAGAGGGTCATACAGGCTTCGCAACACAATTTGCGGAATAAAAAACGGAGCTACGAGCAAAAAGTTACAAGTACCTGAAGGGGACCCGAAAACCGGGGTCGAACCGTGTCCGACTCGTGTCGGACACAGGGAATCTAGGGTTAGGGATTGGGGATTCGGCTGAGCTCCGGTGGCTCTACGGCGGCTCAGGGCGGGGGAGGCTGGCCGCGGGTGCTGCGGCGGAGGGCGGCGCGGCGCTCGGGCCGAGGCGGCGGCGCGGGGGCGGCCCAGGGCGGCGTCGACGGCGGCTCGAGGAGATGCGGCTGTGCTGCTGTCGACGTCGAGGCCTCGTCGGAGAAGAAGAGAAGAAGGCGGCAGCGTCCGGCGACGGCGCTGCAGTGAGGCGGCGCGGCTGGGGCGGTACGGTGGCGGAGCTGGTGGGAGGCGGCGAGGGTGGAGGGAGGTCTGGCCGGAGGAGGCTGAGACCTAGGGGATTTATAGGGGGATGGGAGCGGTGGCCGGCCGGGAATGGCGGAGGGGCTGGCCGAGTCTGGCGGGGAGAGGGGGGGTCGTGGCTCGCCGGAGCGGGCGGCGCAGCGTGCGGGGCGGCGCGGGAAGCGGGCTCAGGGAGAGAGAGGGGGAGCCGGGTTTGGGTGCGGGTCGGGTTCGGGCAGACCCGACCCGACCCGGTAGGGCTGGGCTGGGTCGCTTGGGGCTGGGCCGGGCCGGCCCAACGGGCCGCGGGCTGGGGTTTAAATAACTATAATAATAATAATAATAATAATAATAAATAGTAATAAATAGTAATAAATAATAATTAATTAAATAAAAAAAATACTTTTTAGGTGTTTAAAAATAGGTCCGGGGTCCGATAAATCCCAGAAAAATTGCCCTAAGTCCAGTTTTTCATTTTACACCCAAAAATATTATTTCTATAATATTTTAATGTTGTTTACTAACAATTAAAAATTATTTAATAATTAAAACCTTGATTTTAATTACAGAAAATTCACAGAAAATTCCAGAAAATTGTGAAAAATCCTAGTTTTAATATTTTTTGAAAAATCAAGGGCTTACAATCTACCCAACTTATGAAAATTTTGTCCTCGAAATTTAAAATTAAGCCATACTCTATTAATCCTTCACGTACATCAATCGCAATCTTCTTGCAAAAATTTAAATCCTAATCATGTCCACTGCAATCACTTCATGATTAAGGTGACTACTTGTTCCAATCAAAATTTTAACCTATGGTTATTACTTCTTACTTCCTCAAATTATCCAAAGGTGAAATTTAAATTAAGTCCATATAACATCTTCCAGATTTGCACGTGCTTATGAATTTACCTCACGATCGTAATTTCTTCTGGAAGTAATTCGAGTCTATTAGTATTCCCATTGACCTGTATGCTTCAACTTTTTAAATTTTATTCATCTCCTCAATAATCCAACTAGTTAGTCCAACCATCAAATTTTAATTTGTAATTCAAATCATTAAATTAAAAAATAATTAAATGTAGTCCACCCATGTTCAAGTCTGAAATAATTTTATCTTCTAAATTCAAATTGATGATTTTACCTTCATTATTCAAAATCATAAACCTAAGATATAACTATTGGGTCCTCGATATCAATTCACTAATCATCTTAGTCACTCCTTTAAATTTTCTAAATTAGAATGGCTTGCTTCTTCCAATCTAACCTTACTCGGTCACAATCCAAAGGACATTCCTCTCGAGTTGACAAATGCATTGCTACCCAACTTAGAGTTTACCCATTCATCACAAAAGACTATATACCTTAAGAAAATATTCCTTAAATAGGTTTACCTATGTCATTCAATCCTCGAACTTCAACGCCGATCATATCACATATGATATGTCCTCAATTACGAAAGTTTAATCCTCAAGTATGTGATCGGCCTATGTGGCATATCTAGTACTATCTATGTACTAACTTATACCAGGCACGATATTTCGTCTTTCCGAAATAAGGGAAGACGAAGATCAATAATAAAGAGTTCAAGGGTGGGGTGATAGAAAAGAAATATCGGGGTCAAGGCGTTTTAAAGTATTCAGGTGGGAATTGTCAAGCGATTGTGGATTGAATCCTATCTCGGTAATTCCTATTCACATGCTCGTATTAATATAGTTATGTAATCGATACGATATGCTCGAAAATATCTAGGGGATAAGTATACTAGTCAACTATATCTCAATCCACGTAAAGTATAAATTCGAAGGGCGAATCAAGCGCACTATGGTTGATCAGACCGTAATACACTGATTCTGAAATGTATCATTGTGGGCCTCCCCAATAATACACTTGTCATGAACAAGCTCGATAAAGAGTAAGCTTGCAAAACTAGGCTTATAGAATAGCAGCATAAATCAAGTACGGCAAAATTAAGTACGCTAGATGATGATGAAAGGAGGTACAAATCATTGAAGTTCACACAATAAGCAAAATAACAGGAGACTCTACAATCTCTACAGTTATTAAATATAAAAGCATACCAGGTTATTAGCAAGTTTAAAGTTACTAGGTTGGGCTGAGGTCACGAACCAGTAGGCACAAGCTAAAACAATACTAGAAAATGGTATCTACGAATCACTTACGCGCATTAGTTACTCTAAGAGTCTGCACGTTCTCCACGGTCATCGCGTAAGCTTGTCCGTGTTCTTGAGGTGGTGCCCTCTGCTGCGCTGCTGGGGCCTGGCCTGAACTAAAACTTTTTGTGCAGTTGTGCGTCTTTGAGCAGCAGGACAGTCCTTCATTTGATGTGCTGCTGATCCACAATATAGACAGGCACCTAGCCTCTTTCTACAATCCTGCCAAATGTGACCTTGTTTTCGACAATAGCCACAAGTGGGAGCTTGTTGGTTCTGTCCTTGAGTTGGATTCATCTGTGGTCGCTTTGCAGCTTTTTCCTGTTGTGCTTGGTCTGGTGTTGACGCATACGGCCGCTTCCGGCTGGACTCGATCCTTGTGGTGCACTCCACAGGTCGCGCTGCAGTAAGAACGTCCTCGTCGAAGGTAATTGCATTTGAACTGCTTAGCTTCCGTGACTCCGAGCTAATTCTGTCGATGAAGTTCTCTGCTTGGTTTTGCTGAGTTTCTTGTTGAACCTTCTGATAGGCTTGCATCATTATGTAGAACATGCGGAATATCTGCTGTTCGTCCATAGGCGGTCCCAGTGGGAAGGAAGGCATTGGTGGAATAGGCTGCGTCGAGGGTGGAACGCCATCTTGATGGATTATTGAGGCAGGCTGACTTGCTTGACTGCCTTGTGATGATTGGCCTTCACCGACTGGTATCACATCGTCTTCTTGGGTAACCACAACGGTTTGTGTTGTTTCTGCATGAGCCTCGTTGCTGGCTTGTGGGTCCATTTCCCTGTATCCAAAATAACCAATAAGAGGCGCACAGGAATCAAGGCAAGATGCAAGTTCATATTAGTTCGAATACGATACAGATATCAAAAAATAATTCAAGCAAGTGGATGAGATCCTATAAACTTATCCTAGCTTTATTGCAGGCCTGTTCGGTCCCTGAGTTGAAACCGAATAATTTAGTCGTTGACCTGCATGGGCCACCACAAAAACGTGTCACGACCCGCACCCGGAAATTCGGGCACGAGTACGTGGGCACGTCCTGTCTACGCCGCAGTGTCGGCTGTAGTACGCTGTCTAGGTCATTTTCTGGGATCAATAAATATCTATCTCATCCACAAAATAAATAGACAAGGAAAATAACAGGAAAATGAATACTGAGATTTCATAATATTTAATCTGTGATAACCAAATCCAAAGTTAATACAAAGCCAAAAGATAAATCGGGGACAAACCCGAGTATTATGCTGAAAGGAAAATACTAGCTAACTGGTTGACTACTCCTCAAAGGTAGTCTCTTGAGTAGGAACCGGCTTCTCAACTGTGTCACCTGCTGCCTCATAGGGGCCATAATAGGTAGGGGCAAAGTTCTCATCCTCGCCTAAAACAACGGATCCAGTCAGGAAAGGAGCAAAGTACACAATGCACAACAAGATTAAACTAAATATTGGTGACAAGTAGGAAAAGACTGGCTAAGTATCATAATCAGAGTATGCATAATAAATAGTAAAATTAACTGCGAATTAAGGCTACAAATCAGGACTATAAGTAAAGCATGATTAATTTCTATAAATCAGGAATAAGGGTAAAACAGGAATAATCTGTGACAGGGAATGTAACTGTAACCAGACAACAAGAACTGCAATACGACAAGAAACTCTGTGCGTGAACTTGTGTATTTAGAATACGTAGTTGGCATGTAGGGGTTTATAAGGCTAATCCAGCCGTCATGGACGGCTATTAAACAGGAATAATCGAGATCCGGATGAGGGTACAGTCGCGCACCAACAGCTATTAAACACGGTAGGGGGAAGGATAAACTACATGCCTTCTAGTATTCTCCCACCCGACATGAAAAACAAGACATGAACTCCAGTATTTAAGACATGAAATCCAGTGTTCTAGCACTACGTGTAATCATCAATGGTACTAGTAAAGTAGGGAATTAATTATCACAATATAAAGATTAACTTGAAGTGCAGGTACTTGCCTGTTGTTTGGATCCAATTAATTGTACTCGGGAAAATTTTCCAGAGATGAGTCCAAAAGCTGAAATAGACATTACCATCACGCTCAGAAGTCGTCCCGTTTGGCGGGGCGTACTCAGTTTCGGGGTGAAACAGGGTCGGGTTTTTTTCCTGTTTTTGGATCGCGGTGTGCGATCGCCACAGGACGCGATGCCCCGAGCGGTTTATCCGGGCATCGAGAGGGTCATACAGGCTTCGCAACATAATTTGCG
The DNA here is from genome assembly GCA_036927795.1 of Iris macrosiphon. Taxonomy (NCBI): domain Eukaryota; kingdom Viridiplantae; phylum Streptophyta; class Magnoliopsida; order Asparagales; family Iridaceae; genus Iris; species Iris macrosiphon. The sequence goes on from JAYESA010000012.1 coordinate 186,605,815, forward strand.
GAATCAAAAATGGAGCTACGAGCAAAAAGTTACAAGTACCTGAAGAAGACCCAAAAACCAGGGTCGAACCGTGTCCGACACGTGTCTGACTCGTGTCGGACACAGGGAATCTAGGGTTAGGGTTTGGGGATTCGGCTGAGCTCCGGGGGAGGCCGGCCGGGGGTGCTGCGGCGGAGGGCGGCGCGACGCTCGGGCGGAGGCGGCGGCGCGGGGGCGGCCCAGGGCGGCGTCGACGGCGGCTCGAGGAGATGCGGCTGTGCTGCTGTCGACGTCGAGGCCTCGCCGGAGAAGAAGAGAAGAAGGGGGCGGCGTCCGGCGACGGCGCTGCAGCGAGGCGGCGCGGCTGGGGCGGTACGGCGGCGGAGCTGGTGGGAGGCGGCGAGGGTGGAGGGAGGTCTGGCCGGAGGAGGCTGAGACCTAGGGGATTTATAGGGGGATGGGAGCGGTGGCCGGCCGGGAATGGCGGAGGGGCTGGCCGAGTCTGGCGGGGAGAGGGGGGTCGTGGCTGGCCGGAGCGGGCGGCGCGACGGGCGGGGCGGCGCGGGAAGCGGGCTCAGGGAGAGAAAGGGGGAGCCGGGTTTGGGTGCGGGTCGGGTTCGGGCAGACCCGACCCGACCCGGTAGGGCTGGGCTGGGCCGGGCCGGCCCAACGGGCCGCGGGCTGGGGTTTAAATAACTATAATAATAATAATAATAATAATAATAATAATAATAATAATAATAATAATAATAATAATAATAATAATAATAATAATTAATAATTAATAATTAATTAAATAAATAAAATACTTTTTTGGTGTTTAAAAATAGGTCCGGGGTCCGATAAATCCCAGAAAAATTGTCCTAAGTCCAGTTTTTCATTTTAAACCCAAAAATATTATTTCTATAATATTTTAATATTGTTTACTAACAACTAAAAATCATTTAATAATTAAAACCTTGATTTTAATTACAGAAAATTCACAGAAAATTCCAGAAAATTGTGAAAAATTCTAGTTTTAATATTTTTTAAAAAATCAAGGGCTTACAGTGTGTCTGTGTGTGTCTGTCAGTGTCTGTGTACGTCTGTGTGTGTGTGTGTCGTGTGTGTCTGTCAGTGTCTGTGTGCGTGTGTCGTGTCTGTGTGCGTGTGTCATGTCTGTCAAGTGTGTGTTGTGTCAGTGTCATGTGTGTGTGTGTGTGTGTGTGTGTGTGTGAGAGAGAGAGAGAGAGAGATTACCTAGAGCTCGAGGAGGAGGAGGGGGGTACCGGAGTAGCCGCAGCCATGGAGAGCCGGTCGCCGGAGAGGGGGTGGCACTACCAAAAAAAGTCAAATTTGCGACGCCTAAAAACGTCGCCAAATGACAAAAAAATGTCGCTAAACACGTTTAGCGACGTAATTAGCGACGTTTTAACTTAGTCGGAAGAAACCAAGTCGCTGAACGGAAAACGTCGCTAAACGTCGCTATGCCGACGTTTTTTAGCGACTTTATTGAGTCGCTAAATGTAGCGACGTTTAGCGACGCGGCGTCACGAAATAGCGACGTTTCTTAAAGTCGCTAAACGTCGCTCATTAGCGACTTATATAGCGACGTAACAGCGACGTCTTTAATGACCTGGCAGTACTGCCATGTCAGCAATTTACGACGTACAGCGACTTGGTTTAGCGACGTTTAGCGACGTCGTTAGCGACGGCTAATGACACGTCGCTAATTAGCGACTTGTTTAGCGACTTATAAAAACGTCGCTAGACGTCGCTAAACGTCGCTAAATTGAAAAAAAAAACTGAATTGTTCCAAACAATTATTCCTGCAATTTATAAATTTCTAATTAAAAATAGACCCGGAGCAACCCTCCGTTGAATTCTATGGGTTCGCCGACCCCTTCGGTGGAACACTCAACACCGGATTAACAATATTTAATATGAATAAAAGTATCACAGGCATACAATTAATACACACAAATATTATAGACAGACAATATAAGTATCACAGTCATAAAAGTATCACAATATCACAGTCACACAAAATGGGCATAAACAGCATCACAAAATACATAATATATAAGTATCAGAGTATCACAGTAACACAAAATGCATAATATATAAGTATATGAAATATTATAGTATCAATCTCGAGGATTTCCAAAATGGGGCAGATACCAGTCCCTCAAATACTGCGCATAAACAGCATTTATGTTATCAAGCTCCGCTATGGGTGCTGGGTGACTGGAACTCCCCGTCTGAGATACAGCCGCGATAGGTGCTGGGTGACTGGAACTCCCCGCAGGTGGTATCTCTTCCTCCTTAACAGTAGGAGGCATCACTTCCTCCTTAACAGTAGGAGGCATTACTTCATCCTTAACAGTAGGAGGTGTCGCTCTCTTGGGTGCCATCTGGTAAGATAGATGAAAACAAAGAATTAGCAAAGAATTAGCTATTGGACCGGAACGGAAGAATTAGATGACTCACAAAGAATTAGCTGTAATTAATGTCAGGGGTACAGAGAGATAAGAAGAATGCAACAAAACTTAGGGGGGTGTACTTGAGCACAGTGACCCCACTAATCTCTATAGTTTTGTGCACTTTAAAATCTCGCAGCTGATGTTATTATCTATCTGCTGATTGACATAAAATAATTATGCATACTGAAAGACAGATATGGGTCTCTTCTTTCCTTCTTCCCAGAAATAAAATAATTATGCATACTGAACTAAATAAATAAACAATTAGTCAATATTACACAATTATATTCATTACCACATGATATCTTAATTCAGGTGTTAAATTTGTCATTCTTGACAAAATAAAGAATGAGTTTCAGATATTTATTGAGTTGTGTTCTTCTATAACGTTTTGAAGCACTATGTATCCTAATTTTTGTCACTAGCAAAAAATACTACGTTTGTCAAGTATGAATTTACATCCCAATTACACACTCATGTCATGAATGTTCTGTAAATATTTTGCTATGAACATTAATGGCTATTCTCTAGTACTATTTTGTTGGAAATGTCACTCTTATATTGGCAATCAAATTATACATATAAAAATAAATGCAACTTTGTTATGGAAAAAACATATACTGAGGTAATTGTAGAACATATATGCACATAACTGGTGTATCCCAAAAGTCAGGATATACTGAGGTAATTGTAGAACTTAGGTATCAGATGACACAGGTACTGAAACATTATAATTAAACACAGAGAAGACACCTATAGCTAATGCACTACAATATACAGAAAAAATGCACATCAGCAGCTGTTGAAACAAAAGCAAGACTTGAATTTAGTAGCACTGCAACCAATCGATAGCATCAACCAAAATAATTGATAGAGAGCTAGAAAAAGGTGGGCATCACCAAAAAGTTACACTTGACTAACTGATACAAGTTTTTCTTCTACAAGACATCCGAGAGCCAACTATCCAGAACCCTAACCCTAACCCTAACCCTAGCCCTAAACCTAACCCTAAACCCTAACCCTAACCCTAGCCCTAACCCCAACCCTAACCCTAACCCTAAACCTAACCCTAACCCTAACCCTAACCCTAACCCTAACCCTAATCTGCGTCTGTGTGTGTGTGTCTGCGTTTGTGTGTGTGTCGTGTGTGTGTCTGCGTCTGTGTGTGTGTCTTGTGTCACATGAGAGAGAGAGAGAGAGAGAGATTACCTAGAGCTCGAGGAGGAGGAGGGGGATGCCGTGGAGACCCGGTCGCCAGAGAGGGGGGGCGCAGCCGTGGAGACCCGGTCGCCGGAGGGGGGGGGGGGCGGGGGAAATCGAAACGATTTCAAAAATTTCGACAGATGGAGAAAAGAAAACTGAGCCCTAATTAACCAAAATTTAGCGACGTCAAATAACAACGTCGCTAAAATAAAAATTAGCGACGCCAAAGACGTCGCTACATACGTTGCTAAATATTTTTGATAGATACGTCGCTAATTACGACGCTAAACGTCGCTAAATTAGATATATTAGCGACGTTTAGCGACCTTAATTGAACTTATAGCGACAATTCTTTTAAAATCTTAATAAAAGTCGCTAAACGTCGCTAAATGTCGCCATTTAGCGACGCCTAGCGACGATTTGTACCGAGTCGCTAATTTAGCGACGTTTTTACTAGGAGTCGCTAAAATACGTCGCTAATCTCGCTTATTCTAGTAGTGGGGAAAATCGAAAACTTTCAAAAATTTTGACAGATGGGGGAAAAGAAAACTGAGCCCTAATTAACCAAAATTTAGCGATGTTTAGCGACGTCAGATAAAAACGGCGCTAAAATAAAATTTAGTGACGTCAAAGACGTCGCTAAACATGTTGCTAAATATTTTTGATATATACGTCGCTAACTACGAAGCTAAACGTCGCTAAATCAAATATATTAGCGACGTTTAGCGACCTTAATTGAACTTATAGCGACTAATCTTTTAAAATCTTAATAAAAGTTGCTAAATGTCGTCATTTAGCGACGTCTAGCGACATTTTTTATGGAGTCGCTAATTTAGCGACGTTATTACTTGGAGTCGCTAAAATGCGTCGCTAATCCCGCTTTTTCTAGTAGTGTCTTTAATTCCTACTCCATCTGGGCGCAAGTCTTTGGTTTGAAATTTTCCTGACAAACTATGCCTGTTGAGTTCTAGCAACATCTGAAGACTCTGTTGGATGGTGTGATTTTTCTCTAGTTGGGACTCCTGGTAAAGCTGGAACACTTGTTGCTGGAGATAAAGTTGTTGTTGTTGCTGCTGCTGTGTCACCATCATAGTCCTGATTATCTCTTGTAAATACCCAGATTTTTAGAAATTAATTTTAAAATTTTAATTATTTTAATTAGGAATTTTTGAGTTTTTGGAGATTTTTCTATAATTTTTAGTTAATTATAATAAATATTCGTTCATGGAATTATATTTTGTGTATTAAATAAATTATTAAAAAATAAAAAAATTATATTTTTTGGTGTATAACTAATAATAGAGTATTGTGTAATTTTTCTGAAATTTATTGGGATAAAAAACTATTTTTTATGACCTATATATAATAAGCCAACTTAAACCAACCCAAGCCAAACCAAACCAAACCAAACCATTCTAGACCAAACCAACTCTACTGGACCCAAACCCGACCCGTACCCGACCCGCTAACCCGAAATCCAATTGTAAATGAGATCGATTTTATAAACAAAAAAGGGTTTTGTAAAATGGAACTGATTTTGTAAACATAAAGAGATTTTGTAAGTGAAACAATTTTTTTTAAACATAAACTTATCAGTAAATGGTCTTGTAATATAATTGAAACTGAAACATAACTGGAACATATATTGGAATGCATATGATGAAATACAAAATCAACAAATTATAGTGCTGCAGCACGCGTAAACTTGGTCAGTCATGGAGCCCTTGTCTACCAGGGTTGTTACATGCTGCATGGGGCCCTTAGAGATTGGGGTAGCCGGTAGTACAATATTCTTCCCTCCTAATGATCTAGGTAAATATTATCTTATTTAATCATTACTAAATTATTTCAAGTTCTTGAGTCGTGGACTCTCGAGAAATTTCCTAGAATGACGGATCACGGGTACGAGCATTTCATGAGTTATCGTTTCCGTGACCCGCGATACATTGGGCTATACACACACTCCATTGTCCGATGCTAAATATAAAGAATTTTCATACACAATTATTTTCACGGTGTCGTGAGGATTATGAAAATAGTACATAAACTGGTCTAGTAACATAAACTTGTATCGACGTAAGGAAGCACGCCACAATAATCACTAAAAGGAAATTACTTAATGAAACATAATAAAAAGCTACACAAAATGCATAAACTTTTTTTTTGGCCGCATGTGTCCACTGGCCGCATGGACTCCCTTGCCAGATGCACCCACTGGTCGTATGGACTTATTTGTCGTATGCACCCACTGGCCGCATGCTCAAGGTTAAAGTCTACTCCTTGGGATAAGTGTCGAAGTGACGGTCAATAAATAAAGTGTCAGTGAAGTGACATAAAATGATTGATGTGACATGCCATAAAGTAAGTCAGAAAGAAAAGACAAAACCATAAAAAGATGTGCAAGGGTGAAGTAGAGTTATGCGACAAAAGATAAGGGACGCAGAGTGCCAATGCGGCATAAGTTCGCTTGCCGCATGCTCAGATTGCCGCATAGATGTCCCTCTTGGACTTAGCGAATTTTTTATTCGTTCAGCGAGTGAAAACACAAGCAGTTCAAGGATTAGCTCCAAAATACTTTGTGTGATGTACAGTCATGCATCAAACAAGATGGACTATGCTGTCAGTATGCGACAAGGAGTTCAGTCCGCATAACCCTTTCGGGCAGCATGGCGCTCTCTGCCGCATAGGTCGCTGGCTGCATGAAGACTTCCTCTTCTCCAACAGCAGGTTCAGCCATGGCCGAAAGCTCCAAAAATTAAAATTTTATTTTCTTCATAAATTTTTTATTTTAACTCCAAATTAAGTGAATCAAAATCCAAAATGCTCAAAATAAAATGCTCTAACATAAGGAACAACTAGTTTTCGAAAACACTAAGTTTTAATTGATCAAAACCAAGAAAAACTTATGGAACCCACAAAAATCCTAAACTTAAAACCCAGATCTACAAAAATCTATACATAAAAATTCAAAACTCCAAGAACTAAATATAATCAACAACTCAAGGAGAACATTTTTTTTTATCAAATTTATTTTTTAAAACAACATATATGAAAAATCCAAAAATTTATGACTTCACCATTGAGCAAGATGTACTTGCCTTGGGTGGCTCCTAGCCTCTACCTCTCACGGTCTAAGTCACAACAACTTCTCCCTAGGGTTAGGGTTAGGGGGAGCTTGAGGGAGAGGAGGGGGAAGTAAATGAAAAAATGAAGAATAAATAGAGGAGGGAGAGAGAAAAGCTCATATATATACTAAGAGGGGAGGGAAAGAGGTTTAGTCATGGGTTCGATCAAATGAACCGAACCAACTGTCCATTCTACATACAGATCATAAAATGGGTCTATGGCAATGCCAATGGATATTCTACTGGTCTCGGATAGTCTCTCTCAACAACAACAAAAATAATAAATAAAATGACAGAAACCAATATGAAAAATATAGCAGGAATACATTATCATAAAAAAATAAATCCAAAAAATTCAAGAAATACCAAATCTGGAATCGGGTGTGACACATAGCACCTGGCCGCATAGCTCCAGGACGCATAACTCCTGGCCACATAGTTCTTGGCCGCATAGCACCTGGACGCATAGCACCTGGACACATGCGCCACGAAGCATGCGTCCGAGCATGCAACCGTGCATGCAACTCGCACATAAAATGAGCGTTAGAGCGTCATGCGACGATGCTGACGCGCTCCTCTGTCGCATGCGCCAACAATCCGCCACTTTGCGCCCTTGAGCCCGAAAGCCCCTTTGCGAACTAGCTCCTAAGAAAAACTTCCCAAAAAGTAGGTGATAAAATTAAGATTGTCATAAAGGGGTTCACACTTAATCTCTCTAGAAAAGTTAACCCACATGGGCCATTACCCCATGTGCATATACCAATACTAAGCAAAGCTATATATTGAGATATACACATTGGTGGTTTTTCGATGTGGGACTAAAACTCCCAAAGCAAAGTGAAAAGCACGAACAGATTTATATTCGTAGTTTTGTCGTTTGAAAATTTTCTCGTTTGTCGAATTGCTAACTAGGTGTATATGTATGGGATATTTAGACTTTGGGTCTCTTATAAGTTCCATAATTAGTGTTTGGGTCTCCATATATACATAATTAGTGATTGGGTCTCAAAAATATCACTAATGTCTCAAAAGTGTCAATAATTATTTTTGTTGACACTTTTGATCAGACCCAAATACTAATTATGTATATATGGAGACCCAAACACTGATTATAGAACTTATATGAAACCAAAAAGTGTAAATATTTCTCTCTCTCTCTCTCTCTCTCTCTCTCTCTCTCTCTCTATATATATATATATATATATATATATATATATATATATATATATATTAATTTCCTTCTACTAGATGCACGTGCTGCGCAAAATGGTATGGGTGACGCTCTCAAGGGCACGCTAGGCCGGAATTAATCCTGGGGACATGGACCCAGCCCACAAAGGGGAATGTCTGTTTCCTTTCCTTGGGCTAGCTGCATCTGCATGCCCAGCTCAAAATTATCAATTCCAAGTTTCTAACTCTAATACACAATCATACATAGACCATCGATCGATCATAATTCATTCATTCATTCATTCTTGATATATAAACTCATGACTGATGAGTACACAACCCAATAAAGATGATGAGATCGAACATTTCAACCCAAATAAGGCTCTTCTTAATCATAGTTGTCATGATGATTCCATCTAATTAAACCTTACACAAAGTGACTGAGTGCTGATCGATCAGTCATATTTATATAATAAAGCATAGTAGTACGTAAGGTAATGCAAGTATTTGGGGATTAGGGTTTGCATGGGAAAAGTAAGTTTTGGATGGTCAAGGTGAAAAGAAAAGCAGCATGAGTAAAAGTTGGTTCCCGTTTTGCTCCTTGGATCAGATGACAATATTTGTTGGGGGGGGGGGGGGGGGGGGGGGGGGGGGGGGCGGGCGTGGAAAGAGTGGTGGTGGAATGAATTAGTGCAGGTGGGTAGGGTTTCCAAAGCTGCAGGTAGCGAGCTGTGACTTGAGAAAGGTGAGGTAGTTGGCTGCCTCGTGGAGCATTGACGCGGTGTCCATGTTGCTCCCCCCAGGGACTAGTCCCTGGAGAATCCTCAGCCTGTCACTGATCCTCTCCCTCCGCTGCCTGGCCGCGACAGTCTGCGGGTCGCTCGAGATCCTCACGTTCTTCCTCTTCGTCGTCGACTCATCTGCACCGGCGCTCAGCTGCTCGACCTGCTGCTTCACTACTGGCCTCATGGCCGCTGCTCGGTACACCATCTCCTTCATCTGCTCCATATCCATATCCGGTGCTGGTTCGTAACATTTCTTCTCCTCCTCCTCCTCCGCCTCCTCTGTTAATCTGGGCTTCTTCCTCCTCTCCCATGAATCGAAGCAAATTTGGAATCCTCCTCCTCCTCTTCCTCTTGCTGATGTCGGTGGAAGGAGATCACTAGTACTCGAATGCTGATAATCCTCCAACTTCCTCTTGGATGAGTAGTGATCGGCCTGCGTCGACGAAGAACCTTGCGAAACTGCCGGCTCCGACTCTCCTGAAGAAGAAAAGTTACCGCCACGGCCGCAACTCAACTTGGGGTAATTGTGGAAGCTGTTCAAAGCTTCCGTGCCCAATATGTTTCCTGGACCGATTGTGGGAGGGAGAGAAGGAAGCTGGCGATGAGAGGAGGACAGATCATTAATGGACTCGGGTGCGAACCTCGAATCATCTGCAGGAGGAGCCTGCAGCATCTCGTTAATATTGTCGAGATCGAGAATAGAGTAGTACTCTCCATGAAGCTGATCCATGTTTGAATTGATCAATAAAGCTGCAGCTTCATTATAAAGCTCCATGCACTTACAATGGTATGGTATGCTCTGCTCTCTGCTGCTGTTAAGAAGCTGCAGACTTCACCTTGGGTGCAATGCAATTTGGTTTTAATGATATATAGTAGTAGATGGATGATTTCTATTTGATGTACCTCTGAAATGTCTTCGTCTCGTCTTACCAAGCACACACTTGTCATCATCATCTCTGGTCCCAGTAGTTGTGTATATTATAAATGCAGCCCTCCTTATTTATATAAAGTAGGGACCAAATGTGACCAAGACATTGGTTTTGCTATCATTTTTAATTTTTTTCAATTGTTAACATTTTTTTTTTCATTTTAAATGTTCTTTAGTTACGTTATAATTTTAAAAAAAAAAAATTCAAATAGTTACTGTATTCACTTCCCTTAACTCTTGAGCTTGTTTAGATTCTGGCCCTAAATATTTCAGAGAGAGGGAGCTCATTGATGAGAGGGCTTCGCAGACCTATGTAAGTATTACTTTACTTTGTGTTAATTTTAATATAACTTAGACAATTATCGAGTTTCCAAACCTTTCTAGGCCGAGTATCTTAGGCTGCGTGAGCGGACGACTGCTAGTGCACCTACACCTGGAGAGGCTGGTACTTCGTCGCAGCCCGCTCCAGCTCCGTCGGCGGACGACCTGTGGGTGACCGCAGCTGGTGGTCTCCAGAGGGGTACGTACTACTGTACGGGCTCCTATGGCGCCCTGGTTGCGACGCAGTCATCTAGGGCCTCCCCGACAGCTGCGCATTCCACACAGCCCTCGCAGTCGTCGGCCAGAGTCCAGGAGGCCGTCCAGGAGGCCGTTGACCGTCAGATTGCGTCTCTCCGTGACGAGTTGCTGCGAAGGATGGAGGAGCAGCCTCGATCCCAGCCGCAGGCGGACGATCCGATGCTCATCGCACGATTCAATATGCTCGACCGCAGCATGACGGAGCTCCGGGAATTGACAAATGATATTAGAGCCTCCAATGACCGCAACATCATGGAGCTGCAAGCGTCACAGGTATCAATGAGCGAGAGGCTGACGATGATGCATGATTCAATGGTTCATAGCAGTACGAGTCTCTTATCTAGCCTGGATTCTTACAACCAGCGACTCGCATACTTGGAGCGGGCACGGCCTCCTGGTGCGCCTACATCGACACAGACTCCACCGACGTCACTGCCTTCTCCATCGACATCGGTGTCGATTCCACGGTACGAGTATGGGGAGTTCTTATCCTTCAAGCGCGCCGGTGGTCAGCCTCCTGCAGATCCGCAGTAGTATAGTTAATTACTTGATATTTATACTTTTTTTTATTTAGGATGCGATTGTATGAATATAAATTTGCCATATTCTTTACGTTTACGATGAGATTTGTTGGATGCTTTCTTTTCTTCAAATTTTATTATATTATTCATATTTTGGTTTACAACTGATGACTGATACTTGGCCTGTATTTACCCAGTGCACTAGAAATTTTTTCCTTGGTGCTGCTACTATGTTCTTATTCAATTTTTTCTACTACCATCATATACCTGATAATGAACCCAAAGGGGTTGGTAAACCCAGAAATGCAATATTTTTTTTTATTTTTTTTGAAAATTAGCGACATTTTTAGCGACGTTTAGCGACGTTAGATTAAGTCGCTAAATACGTTGCTAATTAGCGATGCTGTAACAAATCGCTAAATACGTCGCTGATGACGTCGCTAAAATCGTCGTTGTACGTCGCAAATTGCTGACATGGCAGTATTGTCAGGTCATTAAAGACGTCGGTGTAACGTCGCTATATAAGTCGCTAATTAGCGACGTTTAGCGACTTCAATAAACGTCGCTATGTAGTGACGCGGCGTCGCTAAACGTCGCTAAATTTAGCGACATATTAAAGTCGCTAAAATACGTCGGTATAGCGACGTTTAGCGACGTTTTTTGTTTTATCGACTTGGTTTTTTCCGACTGCTTTAAAACGTCGCTAATTACGTCGCTAAACCAAATTAGCGACGATTTTTGGTTATTTAGCGACGTATTTAGACGTCACTAATTTGACTTTTTCTGGTAGTGGAGAGAGAGAGAGAGAGAGAGAGAGAAGTTCACAAGTGTGTTCACATTGAGTAGGAAATTATTGAGAGATCAGAGTGGGCCAGACTGACCTCCAGTAAAAAAAATTTATTCTTCAAATTTTAGTATTTGTTATAATATATACTTCAAATTTATTGGCCGGAGATTTTAAATTAGAAGGAATTCATATAAACATACTATTGCATACTTTAAATTTATGTTTCTAAAGTATGTTCAATTAGAATAATTATATGGACATATAACAAACATCTGAATTCTTTCTAATTAACTTACAAATTAGAAGTATACATTGGAACATAACAAATACTAAAAAAATTTAAACGCTTAGTAATTTTTTTTTTTAGAAAGTACACTTCATAGAAAATAGTTGCTTAGTAGTATTACAAAAGATGTTGTAGTTAAACGTTTTTAAAGTATGAAAACTCGTAGAGAACAATTAAGATATGTAATTCTTTATTGTATAAAAATAGTACTATTTAATGTAATATTATATTATTATATATAAAAATTCGAAGACGATGTTTCTGAACTCATTTATGATTGTGTTTTCAGTAGATTATAATTCTGGATCCGTCATCCGTCACTGAAGTAGATCCAACAAGAAGCTATGTATCCCGTGTAGCTAGAGAAATTATTTAGAGAGAGAAAAGAGGTGGCGAGGAGACACACTACAAGCTATTTTAGACATAGTAGAGATTCTCACAAGCTATTTTGTAGTAGTATATGTGTAGTAGTATATGTGGCATTACAAACTAATAAGCATTGATGTTTATGGTGAATAAATTTAAGTGCAGTACTAAAGCAAGCAGTGGCTGCTGGATGGAGCAGAGCACATAATATAGAGGTAGGGTCATCACATGGATTTAGTGTACATTATATATAACGACATTAAGGAATATGGGCTATGCTATCACTACAACAAAATGCCTACAATTCTCTTCCAACGTCCATGTGACAGTCGTTCTTTGGAAAAAGAAAAAATTGCGGAATCCAATAGCTGTTCGGATGATCGTAGACAGAAATATTACGTAACAATCGTTCATTGAAGGTAAAGATGGAACCGAATGTGGCCCACGTGAGGGTTGGAAGAAGATTGTAAGCAGTAAACTTACCATTTATGTAAGGAATATATATCTGTAAAAGAATATTCATTGAATATCTAATTCTCTGTTGCATTAGGGAGGAGGGGTCCTTTCTGACTTAGTGATGACTAGAGTTTGCATTATTAAATACATAATTTCGGAATGCGTACGTCTGGAACAAGGGATAGAACTTGTTGGAATTGTGCAAGTTGCTACAAAGGAATTTTGTCTCTATACATTTTATGGTTGTAGCTAGCATATATAAACAAATTGTATAATACGAAGGTTTCCACATGCATTCCATGATTACAGCTCACTAGTCACAGCCTATGAGCTGCCATGCCATGGACAACTGCTTGTGTTGAAATCAGGTTTTGCTTGTTCTTTGTTGACAAGTCTCTTACTTTACCAACTCCTTCCTCTCTTTTTCATATATATTGTTCCATACGAAACGCAAAAACCGTATTTTGTTGGATATGTACACATCTCTCTCTCATTTCCAAAATCTATTTACTTATTTCTTCGTTCTTCTTTTTTCCGTTACTTCTTCCTTTGCTTGTTGCTTTTCTTCTTGTCTCATTCTCGTGTTGGATATGTAAACAAAATTTAAATTCATTATTGCATGTCTGAATGAATCTATTCATTGTTACATGCATGAATAAATCTAGGATGAGTCAAATTTATTGCTGCATGCATGAATGTATTTAGAAAAACTAAGAGTCGTGTTCATTGCTCTTGATGTATCTTGAGTTTTATAAATAGCTATGTAAGCAAAATGTTGTAGAGTAAA